>CANTUV010000035.1:41570000-42195000 GCA_947685225.1 Garcia nutans
ATGATATCAGGGTAGATATCTAGTGAAGTCCACAGATGGGGTGTCGAGTAAGCAAAGCTGCTCCTATAGCCATATCTTTAAAAGCAAACAACAAGTCATAAAAAAGGAGCCTGTTAGGTTAAAAACCTAAAAGGGAGGCCTAAGAAAAAATTAGGCCTATTCATTGGCTCCAAAAACCCAAATGGGCAGTCTAGGCAAAAGTTAGAACCAATAGAAAAATGAGTCTACTATGTTGAAAACCCGTGAGGGCAGCTTGGGCAAAAATTAGGATAGCTCAATAGTTCTAAAAACCCGCAAGGGCAGACTAAGCAAAAAGTAGAGCAGTAAAAATAAAAGCCTAAATTAAATATCCGAAAGGGCAGTTTAGGTAATTACCTGAAGCAACAAGGGACTTCTAGTCAACCTCTTTGTAGAATTTATCTTAAATTAGTCCAATCCAACTAGGGTTTTGGCTAAAATCACTAATACTGGTGATAATCCTCCCTTTATTTGGTCCACAATATGCAGTACTTGTGGATCAATGTTATCTTCAGAAGAAACAAGTAGTGTAAGACCCTTATACCCTATATATGTACAATACATATATACGGTACAAAAATGTCACAAACCGGTGTAATAAAAATTTTCACATTTCTTTTTTAAGATTTCAAAAACTAATATATATAAAATAAATAATATATAAATATTCTTTGCTTGTTATAGGAATCCAAAATAAATATTTTATATGAAAATCTCTGGGAAAAATTTGCCAGAGTTTTGTTTGTAGCTTGAACGTTCCCAAAATTCAGCAAAACACAACCTGCATAAAACAAGCACTCCCAATAAAAATCAATTCACCATTTCACCAATACTTCTCAATTTCTCCATATTTTCTCAAAATACTTATATATAGGTATATATATTAACATCACAAATAAGATCTCATCGTAAACAAATTATTCAAATCATTCTTTACAATTTACAATATATATTTCAAAAACATATCATCTCATACATAATATCAAAATATACTATGATATCAAATCTGTACATGCTGTCAACTGGCTCTGATCTTGATGTACCCAAAAATAACTCTTCAAGCTCAATAAATGCAAACCTAGACCCGACTAGGTCTAGTAGAACTCTCTAGCTCTATCAAATCATCCATCACCTGCGCGACGAATAACAATCGTGCTAAGCCAAAGCCTAGTGGTACAAACTTTGATAATAACAATAAAACTCAATGCAATGTCAATGCACAATGCATATAGATGTCACATCATTCTACTTTCTTATATTTTTTTAAATATTTCATAATCACAACTCATAGCATTACATTGCTCAATTGTATCACAATTCATAATTCACATTAAAGCAAAGACAAGCATGGGCCCAAAAAGGATCTAATATGCTATTCAAATTTCAGAGTTACTGCTTTGGTCCATAATGACACCATGTGTCTAGCCCGTAGGCAATATATATATCCATGGATAATGTAACAGCCCCAGTCTCTTGGACCTCAACCCGGCTAGACCCTTAGGCCCCAGTATCTTGGTCCTCAACCCGGCTAGACTGCTACAGTTTTTGAGGCTTACGACCTAGTCTTTTCACCCCAAAAATATCATATTTATCAGCTGGCCTGGCTTACGACCCAGTCTTTTCACCATTCCAGCGTTTAGTCCGTAAGCAATCATAGGCATG
The DNA here is from genome assembly GCA_947685225.1 of Garcia nutans. Taxonomy (NCBI): domain Eukaryota; kingdom Viridiplantae; phylum Streptophyta; class Magnoliopsida; order Malpighiales; family Euphorbiaceae; genus Garcia; species Garcia nutans. The sequence continues at coordinate 41,571,681 of CANTUV010000035.1, forward strand.
CCGCCAAACCCAGAACACTGAAAATTGAATAACATGCTAGGCACACAATTTATTCATTTTTCTCATTATTAAACTCTTTCTTTTTGTCACATTCAATCTAGGCACATTGCCTTATTTTCACATTTTTTTTCTCACTTTTCTCATTTTTCACATCTTTCTCATTTTTCTCATTTTTCTCACTTTTCTCATTTTTATCAATATCAATTCATTTCATTATTCCACATAGCTCATTTTTACATTCACAACACATTACCCAATTACTTTGGGTATTTTCACATAATATACATATTTCACATGTTACACAAATTAGCCATTGTCAATGGCTTTTCACAATGCATTTAACACATATATGACATTACAAATGTCATAGCATATTATTCATGCACAATCAATGAACCAAGTAGCTTAACACATTTTTCAACCAAAATGTGTTAAGTCCAAATGTTATGCAAATATATACATTATATTCAAAGTTTGTACATACCTCCACTAGCAACCCAAAGCAAGCTTAACACAACCTCCAATCCTATCCTTCCAACTTGCCCTTCACCACTTGGATGAAGCAAATCAACCTCCCTCAATGCATATACCAAATGTGATCATACATAATCATTTAATATCACATTCTAAGGTATTCTCAATATCAAACCATAATTAAACATCACTCTAAACCAAATCCCAACATTAAGCTTCACCTCACTTTAAATTTGAAAAAAAATATCAAGCCATTTAAATTAGTGTTTTAAGTTTATTAATATCATTAGAAACATGTTTTAGCATGTTTAAACCAATTACATTAATTAACCACATGCTTATGTCCAAAACCCTAAAATGGCATAACCTTCACCATTGAAGGATCTCCATTCCAACTCAATCCAATTAAATTATCATTTAAATCTTATTTCTACCACTTATATCATTAAATAACATGATCTAAGCATTAAAATCAAACAATTAATCATTCTTTAAAAATTCACTTTTCCAAAACCCTAAATCAATACTACCATTCTCAAGCTCTAACCAAACACAACTAAATCTAATATTTGACTTTAAAATACTTGTTTATGAATCAAAAACACAAATTTGAAAACAATTTGCACAATTAAAGCTCATGTTTCCCCAAACCCAAAAGTTCCATAACCCTAAATTCTCTCTCTTCACCATTCTTTAACCAAACTCCATCATCTCTTCAATCTAACCTTAGAATCATTGTTAACTACCCAAAATAACATCATACACACCAATTCCAATAATTATAATATACTACATCAAAATCCAAATTCTCACATAATACAAATTTCCAAGGAATTCAAAGAAAAAAATTGAAAACTTACTAGTTTTGGTGGAAATCACCAAAAATTCACTTGAAACTTGTTAAATTCTTCAATTTATGGAGTATGGAAGAATCAAATTCATGCTCCAAACTCCCATGGAAAACATCCTAAAGGATGAAGAAGAAGAAGAAGAAGACTTTTTTTAATATTTCTTTTCCTTTTCATCTTTTTTTAACCATATATATATATTAAAATAATTTAATAATTAATTATTTAATAAATTAAAAGTCCTAAATTCTCTCTTCCATTCAAAAATAATTTATTTTTGAATTATTTATTAATTTTGAATTTCTAAGATTTAATTACCAAAATACCCTTTTACTTTGACTTTTCTTTTAAAAAGTGTTGACTTTTATATGTTGTATATATTTTACATATATATCACATATATGTTCCACTTTTTCATTTAAAACTCCTTCATTTTTCATTTAAAACCATTAATTTAATTTATCCATTTAAATTATAATTTATTTTATCAAATTTTCAAAAATTAGAACTTTTCAAAAATTTGGGATATTACACATATGCACAAGTAATGTGTATCTTATATACACATCAAATGTACCTTATATATGTATTAAATATTAAGTATGTAATGTATTAATCCAACATATATAATTAATATACCATATGTATATGTTATATATACTCTAGATACATATATTGAGTATATATAATTTTATATCTCTAAAATCACGGATGTTACAAGTAGAAATTAACCAAGCATGCAAAGACAGAACATATGCCCCTACATTTTAGTAAGAGCCAAATGGGAAGTGCAAAAATCAATCAAGGGACCGAGCAGGATTTTCTCACCTCTGGTCAGTAGCAGAACTTCAGGTTTTGAGAGTTGAAATAACATCTGCATCTTTTGATGAGTCTTGGAAGTCAGTATGGGTAATGCCATTGGATGATTACTCGGATGTCTAAGAATAGCTTTAAATTCTTCAATCATAGGACAAATTTGAAATTTATTTATCTTGAAAGTCCTAGTTTTCAAATCCCAAAAGGAAGCCATGGAATGTAAAAATGGTTAGTCCAACTTGACATTTTGAAAGCAATTTAAAGCATTGAGTTGAGACCATATATTTGTTCCCAATGTGTAGCCTTGATGATCTTGAATAAAATTCTTTATTTTTTTTTCAAATTAGCTTCTGTCATCATGGGGAGCATAACAATTGCAGTTGATTTGAGTTTATAAGGATGATTTGCTGGAGTGTTGCAACAAAGAATTAGAGTTATTTTTGTCGATGTGATAAAATTCATAAGATAATAATTGAGAGGAAAAGGTTGATAGACTTGTTTTGGCTGGCAAATTGAAAAGATTTAAATAGATAGTGGCTTATAGACTGAAGTGCATAAGGAATAGACAGTGGCTTGAAACCAAGACACCTATGGAAAAGGTGTTCACATCGGGTAATTATTGGGATGCCGAGTCTGCCTTGGTTTTGTAAATTTGAGTCCATGACAAATTCAAATTGTGGATTTGCATGGACATCATGTACAAATTTGCATACAAAAAAAATACAGAAAAGTAAAAGTATAATAAAAAATTTAAATTGAAAAGTCAAAGTTACAGGAAAAGTAAGTACTATTATTATTAGTTTTATTATTATAATTATAATGTAAGTTTTTTGTTCAAGTTTATCATTGAGAAGGGGGAAGTGGTCTAAAGTCAAATAATTCCCTAAAAAAGTCATTGCCTAATGGAGGAGGAGGTATATCATTTGCCTAGAATCCACTCGAGGAAGAAGCACCTGAGTCCTTATCGCCCTAAAAGTAGGGTATGTAATAGTCGTCAGATAGGGTTTGTAATAGTCGTCAGATGAAAAAGGAGGAAGTGCATCATGGTCATCAGTCTAGGGTCCCCTCAAAGAAGAGGCACTATGATCCCTCATGCCTTGAAATTGGAAGTGCCAAAAATTTTGTTCCTTCTGACGGTATAACTCTTCAAAATGTCCAGCATGTTGATGACTGGCATTTAATTCTTCATGCAGCTTTTTATTATGTTCCTCAAGCATTCGCTGTGAGCCAGATAAGAAAAAGGTAAGTCCATGCATTTTCATGAATACATATAGCATATATCATTATGAAATAGGATGACAGACTAGGTAACTCGGATCGAATCCTTGAGGATAAGATGGCATATCCGGAGTAAACGGAGAGAATTGCCATTGTATCGAAGTAGCATACAGTGGGGCAACTTCTTGACTAGGACCACCTGATTGCTTGACCACCTACAAAAGTTCAAGTTAGACAAACACAAATGAAAAGCCATCCTGTATAAGCACAAGAACATATTTGGTCAACCTACGAGGGGACAACCATGGCATGATCACTTCCATCTTCATCCTCATCTTTACCGTCATCTTCGTCTTCACTTTGAACCTGCCCATTATCCTCATCATCATCTTCACCTTCTTCTCCTCCCTCCTCCTCTTCTTCTTCCTCATCATATTCTTCCTCATCCGGTTCTTCAATACCTTCAACCCCGATGGCAAAAACTTCAAAATTTAGAAGTTAATCCTAAATAAACTGAGCATATGATACTTATGGTGAAAACAACAAGGGGTCAATCTAGTATCCATTTCACGCATGCCTCCAAGAATTATCCTGTATGGTAGTAATGTCCATAGTATATCTCATAATATTCATAGGAACTCTCTACTCATCTAGACTAAGGAACCAATTATACACCTACTCCCCAAGGAACCAGTAACTAGAAATTGGCCCCGCAATGACTCGGTGAGAATTTTGAAAAGGTAGTGCAGCTCTCATGATTAGAATCCATTATTCCTCTCATCATCTCTCCACCAAACGATTTCCACCTGCATATTTATCAAAGAGGTCAGTTATCCTTTACATAAAATTTTACATACTAATTCCATCTTTTACCTTGTCCCAAGTTAGACGACTCAGGTGATACCTTTGGAAATGCACATGGTGACTGCCCTGATAGCCAAAAATTTAGCCTCAGATAACCGACTCATGATCCATCAAGGAAAGGCACCTTCACAAGGTTATAATTGTATGCCAAAACCTACAGAAGAAATGAAAAGTCAAGCTCATATGCACACACACATTATTTGAGTCATCAACTATGGAAATTTATACCTCAACAATAACCATAAAGCCAGTAAAAGATATCTTTCTTCTATAAAGTTTGTCAAGGATGTAGTACATACATGCATGATCGACTTCTCCCCAGTTATAAAATGGCATGCGCTCTAGGCTTGAAAGGGCTTGTAACATTGACATATGGATATCAACCTCGGTACTGCATAGAATGGTCGACGCCAATAGATATAACAAGAACCCCCAAGTATATTGGTCGACTTGTCCACCTTTTACTAGTCTAGTATAGTTCATCCAGTGCTCTCGAATTAGTTTGTATTTGATCTTATACAGGCCCTTGAACTTGGGCTTTATGCCAATCAAATGGTGGATTTCAACGGACATTAAAATGCTATTAGTTAAAGAGACTGGAATCCCATGGCACCTTAGGCCCATTATAGCATCAAAACCGACTGGACCAATAGTCATTTCTCTGATAGGCAGATGAAAAGTATGACTGGTGTCCATCCACTGCTCTATCAGTGCTTGGAGCACATACCCTGTCTATTTGAAAATCTCTTGTCAATAATTGCAAGATGAAATCCTCAAAGCCACATTCCCAAATCATTCTTTACACGGGAGGTGGCACCCATTTGTACCATTGGCAAGCTTTATAGGTACACCCTTTGCAGGGGTTGTGCTGCAATCAAACAGGTAAGTTAGACAAGGTAAGTAAATTATATTACTTTTCATGTCTAATGTCTTATTTAAATTAATTTTCAATTAATGCATATATATTACTCTTATTTATCCTTTTCTTTTTTATGAATTTTCCCTAATTCACTCCTGTCAAACCATTTTCATGCATTTGTTACATGAATTTTGTTGATCTACTTTCATATATTGCTAAAAAAAATTGTACATCCATCTATTTATATATTATGTAAATTTATGCATATTTATCTATTTTTCTTGTCAAAATTTAAAGTTCATGCATATTTTCTTATTTTAATTGGTTAATAAAATATAGTAATTAATTTTGCACAAATAAGTATTTAGATTGCAGCAAAATAATGCCTACCTCAAACAGTTCAACTGTATTAATGTTAGCCAAATGATCTCAATTTTAATCCTTGACAACTCAAATTGAATGACTTATTTAACATGTGTTTGAAAAAGCTTGTTGCAGGATTAGGTTGTTTCAAATAAAGCTGAATAGAGCATGTTTAGGGGTCGCACAAGACTTGGAAACGACTGCCTCATTCAATTGAAGGATGAAATTATATCACAGTAGGTTTCACATTCAGAAACCCGACCTCAGTCGCGACCGCACTTACACAAGAGCGACTATCCTACATTCATGGACGACCGCAACACAAGAAACCCAAATAATCCAAATTACAATAAGGTTTGCAGTGACAAGAACAGTGATGGATAGGTCTTGCTTATCACTTTAGCGACCGCCCTTTGATATCCGCGACCGCTCTGATGATTCAGGAGAAATCTACTTAAACTGACAGTAGTTTTCGTATCCTAAGGTGCGTCCAGAAGTTCGACGCAAGTGTCTCAACTCGACCGCGAGATGTCACCTAGGGCGACCGCGAAATTCATATTTAGGCGGACTTTCATTTTGCCCAGTCAAAGAATGCCACGTGTGATGACCGTTATAAACCCACTTCAGCATTCAAAATGGCGACCGCACCTATCATATGAGCGACCATCTCGACAACCACAGTATGGGCAAGATTCCTGCTGCAGAGCACTCAAATTTGACAGTTGAAGCAAATTTAAATGCAGTGACTGTACCTTGTCCAAGGACGACCACGTGAGACATGAGCGCGACCATCCTTACATGAAGGACGATCGTGAAATGCTTTGAACAGGTTACTGAAAAAGGTCTAAACTGCCAAGACTTTATTCTCACTATCTATAACGGCTAGTCAGACCACATTGGCTATAAAAACATTGCTACTCTAAGAAAAGAATGTAATGTGAAGAGAGAATCAAAGATCTTATAGCCAAGCAACATTTTTTCTTTTACTTAAACTTACATTTGAATTGTAATGAATGTTATGTGTAAGCATTGAAAACACCATTGTATAAGTTTGAGTGTAAGCTTGGAAAACACTTAGGTTGTGAGAGTGAGCTTGGTAAAACTCTTGTAAAGGATGTGAGAGTAAGCCTAGAAAAACTCTTGTAAAGGTTTTGAGTGTAAGCCTTAGTAAAAAACTTGTCAAGTTAGGTGTGAACTTGTGAAAACACCAAAGTTGGAAGTGAGCTTGTAAAACATCAAAGATTAGTGAAACCTTAACAAGTTGTTAAGGAAGTGGATGTAGGATTGAAGAAAATCCAAACCACTATAAGTCTTGTGCGTTCTTTATTTCATTCACTACTCAACCATTTCTCTATTCCACATTTCTTGATTGTTGAGTTTCTAATTTGCCATTATTTCTTGAGGAAACCAATTCCCCCCCCCCCCCCCCTCTTGGTTGCCATCTTGTGACAACAATTGGTATCAGAACTTGAAATTTCATAAACTTAATTGTGAAATATGATCCACAATGGCAACTTCTTTATCAAACTCTATCTCTCATGGAAATCTTAACACTATTCTTAAACCCTACTTTGATGGAACTGATTATTCCTACTGGAAACATAGAATGAATTTGTTTCTAGATAGTGAAGGGATTGAACCATGGGATTTTGTGGAAAGTGAGTGGAAACCTCCCACTTATGAAGTTGATGGTATTCAAGTTCCTCTTCCCAAAGCACAATGGTCAACTATCAATGTCAAAGATCGATTCAAGAACAATAGAGCTGCTTCCATCTTGATGAATTCCATTTCAAGAGAAGAAGGTGGAAGAGTTCAACATTTAACTTGTGCACATTGCATTTGGAAAACACTCAAAAACTACCATGAAGGTACGACTCAAGTAAGATTCACCAAGAAACAAATGCATGTTCATGAGTATGAGCTATTCAAGATGAAATCAAATGAAAACATCACCGACATGACCAATCACTTGCTTGCTATTGTCAATGAACTAAAGAAGTATGGCAAGGTATATGATCAAGGTGATGTAAACAGTAAAATCTTGAGAGCCCTAAGAGCTAGAAAGAACTTTGAATAAAAAGTATCATCCATCGAAGAAGCTCATGATCTTAGCACATTGAGAACCGACGAGCTTGTTGGAAAACTACTCACATTTGAGCTACACAGTGAAAAAGAAGAAGATCAAGGTGAGAAAGAAAAGAGAAAACCAATTGCTCTCAAAGCAATCAAAGAAGTTGAGAGCTCAAGCAACGAAGGTACTGATGATGAAGATGAAATGGCAATGTTCTCAAAAAGAATCAATGAATGGAAAAGGAAGAAAAGATTACAAGCAAATAAAGGTACACTTCCTAAATTCTCCTTCAAAGATAAAGAAAGGAAAAATGAGGTAAAGCGCTATGAATGTGGAAAAATTGGTCACATTAAATCAGATTGCTTCAAAGTAAAGAATAAAAGGAAATGGGACAAAGAAAAGAAAAAGTCTCTCAAAGCCACATAGGATGACTCTTCTTCAAGTGAAGAAGAAGAAGAAGAAGAAGAAGAAGAAGAAGAAGGAATTGCAAACCTATGTCTCATGGCTATTGAAGATGACTCCAATGAGGTAAGTACTCAATCCTTTGATCTAGTAGCACATAATGATATTGATGATCTAGATGATAGTGATTTGATTGAGCACATGAACTTTAAAATAGAAAAATATTTTTCTAAAATGATGCTCTATAAAGAAAAAAACTCTAAGTTAGAAAAGGATTTTATATGCTTAAAGAACTCTACCTTAGAATTGAAAACCTCAAATGAACACTTGATGAATTCAATAGAAGAGTTAAATAAAAACTCACATGACTTAGAAAAAATTATTAAAGAGAATGAAATTTTGAAGCATGAACTAAAAGAACTAAAAGAATCAATTTCAAGATTTCATAAAGGAAAGGAAACCTTAGATACCTTAATCGATAACCAAAGATCACCCTCCTTAAAATATGGATTAGGATTCAATGGATCAACCAACATTGCACCAAGCAAACCAACATTTGCAAAAGCATCTACAACTAAAATTTCTAATGTTGATATTGTAAAGAACAAAGATGCTCGCACCAAGTCTAAAAGTACCAAAAGAACTCTTATGGTTCACTAGGAAATAAAGCTAAAAGTAATCATGCATTTTTGTACACTAAACTTGCACAAAAGCAATCACATATTTGTAGTTGTATGCATAATACTTGGAATACAAAAAGAAAAATGAAAAAATATAAAATACCATGGCAATGCACATATTTCAAGAAATTTGGACATAAAAGTTTTTTCTATCATATAAGAAAGGCTCATCTCAAGTTAGAAGACACCTTTATTACTAACCATCAAGGACCCAACTTCATGTGGGTACCTAAGAGAAGATGACCACTATTATCTTGTAGGTATGCCTAAAATATACTATCAACGAAAGCACATGGCTTGTGGATAGTGGGTGCTTAAGGCATATGACCGGAAATGCAAAGCTCTTTACAAGTATTACCTACAAACATGGAGGTAATGTAACGTTTGGAAATGATGCTAAAGGTAAAATTATCGGTGTTGGCTCCATTTGTTCAATTGGTAAAGACTTAATAGAATATGTATGGCTTGTTGATGGGTTGAAACATAATTTGCTAAGTGTTAGTCAACTATGTGATAAATCATACTTTGTTAATTTTGATTCCAAAGAATGCAAAATCACAAATTCAAATGGTGTTATCATATTTAAGGGTACTAGGACAAACAACACTTATAATATCAACATACATTCAAATCATGCATTTAAATGTCTAATGTCTACTAATAATGATGCATGGTTATGGCATAGAAGACTAGGACATGCTGGTATGGATCAATTAAAATATATTTGTAATGAAAACCTAGTTGATGGTCTCCCTAAGATAAAATATGATAAAGATATAATTTGTCAACCTTGTCAACATGGTAAGCAACATAAGAGTTCATTTAAATCAAAGAATGTTATAAGTACCTCTAGACCTTTAGAGCTCATTCATTTAGATTTGTTTGGACCAAATAGAGTTACAAGCTTAGGAGGCAAATTATATGCATTTGTTCTTGTTGATGATTACTCTAGATTCACATGGGTTAATTTCTTAGCTCAAAAGAATGAAGCTTTTAATTACTTCAAAACGTTTGCAAAAAGAGTTCAAAATGAAAAAGGATATGTGATCACATCTATTAGAAGTGATCATGGCAAAGAATTTGAGAATGAAAATTTTGAAAGTTTTTGTAATGAACTTGGCATTTCACATAATTTTTCTGCTCCTAGAACTCCACAACAAAATGGTGTAGTTGAAAGGAAAAATAGAACCTTAATTGAAATGGCTAGAACAATGCTCAATGAATATGATTTACCATCTTATTTTTTGGCGAAAGCCGTTAATACAGCTTGTTACATTACAAATCATGTTTACAAAAGGCATTTAACTAATAAAACTTCTTATGAGCTATGGAATGGAAGAATTCCCAGAATTAGATATTTCAGAGTATTTGGATGCAAATGCTTTATATTGAACACCAAGGAAAATCTTGAAAAATTTTCATCCAAATCAGATGAAGGCATATTCCTAGGATACTCATCATATAGCAAAGCATATAGAGTATTTAACATGAAAACTCTAGTTGTTGAAGAAACAATGCATGTTGTATTTGATGAATCATCTAAACTTGATCAAAAGAAAGGTAGTACTTTCAATGACCCTGCAGTTACTCTTGAACCTCATGAAACTATTGATGCTCCAAAGATCAATCAGCATGAACTTGAAGAAAAGACTCAAGATCTACCTAAGGATTGGCAATACAAGAAAGATTATCCTAAGGAACTCATCATTGGTGAAACATCTAAGGGAGTAATTACTAGATCTAAAATTAATCATATAGATGTTAATTTTGCTTTTGTTTCTCAAATTGAGCCAAAGACCATTAAGGAGGCTTTAAATGATGAAAGTTGGATAACTGCAATGCAAGATGAACTTAATCAATTTGAAGGAAATAATGTTTGGCAACTCACTCCTAGACTTACAAATCACTCAGCCATAGGATGCAAATGGGTCTATAGGAATAAGCTTGATGAAAATGGTCACATTGTTAGGAATAAAGCAAGGTTGGTAGCCAATGGCTATAATCATGAAGAAGGTATTGACTATGATGAAACTTTTTCCCCTGTAGCCAGATTAGAAGCTATTAGAATATTACTTGCTTTTGCATGTCACATGAACTTTAAAATCTTTCAAATGGATGTTAAAAGTGCATTTCTAAATGGACTTATAAGAGAAGAAGTTTATGTAGAACAACCTCCTGGTTTTGAAAACTACAAATTTTCGGATCATGTTTTCAAACTTACCAAAGCTTTATATGGATTGAAACAAGCACCAAGAGCTTGGTATGATAAACTAAGTGCATATTTGCTTGAAAATGGTTTTTCAAAAGGAAAAGTAGATACAACTCTCTTTGTTAAAAAGGACAAGCATAACATTTTGATTTGTACAAATTTATGTGGATGACATAATATTTGGAGCAACTAATGAAGCCTTGTGCAAAGAATTTGCTTGTTGTATGACTAGGGAATTTGAAATGAGCATGATGGGTGAACTCAAGTTCTTCCTTGGACTACAAATCAAGCAATGTGAAGATGGGATCTTCATCAACCAATCCAAATATACAAAAGAACTCATCAAGAAATTTGGAATGGATGGTTGCAAAACTAGCAAAACTCCTGTGTGCACATCCTTGAAATTGGGTAAAGATGAAAATGGTAAAGCAGTAGATGAAAAGAAATATTGAGATATTATCGGATCACTACTTTACTTAACCGCTTCTAGACCTGATATAATGTATGGTGTATGTCTTTGTGCTAGATTTCAGACTTGTCCTAAAGAATCACATTTGAATGCTACTAAGAGAATTTTGAAATATTTAAGTGGTACAATGCATTTAGGACTTTGGTATCCTAAAAACACATCATTTCATATCATAGGCTTTTCAGATGCAGATTATGCTGGTAGTATCTTAGATAGGAAGAGCACGACAGGAGCATGTCAAAACTCCTTCTTGCTTGCTTCCTTCCAAGATTTTGATCAAAACCAAAGAGAAACTAATGTTTAGTTATAAGTTTTGAGAAGATTAAGATAGAAAGTTGGGATTATTAACAAGTAATTAGAGAAAAAGAAGAGTTTGAAGATGTATGTGCTTTTGATTTATAATTTGCAAATATATGAATTTTTATGAGTTTTAATGATTTATTCTTCATAATGATATATTTCTTTAAAATATTGATTAAATGGATTGTTGAGTGAAAAATAACCTTTATATGATGGGTTTTGATTCTTAACTCAAACTTTATGAGAATTGAATGGTTTGATATTGTTTTTATCCATATGAAATGATTGAAAGTTTGATTAAGTGAAGTTGTAGCAAAATATTTGATATGAATTTTTTTTATGTCAAAAGTTTGAGTTTGATATATTATTAGCTTAGATGTTCAATATGTTTGTGTTTCATGAAGTTAAAAGTGCAGAAGACATAATTTAGAGATGCCACGGGCGTGGCTTAAAGGTGCCATGGGTGTGGCATCAAAGTTGGAACTGTTGGAGGAAGAATTACTCTGAAAATAGACCCAAAATCAATGCCACGGTCGTGGAAAATGAGTTCCACGGCCATGATCGTGGGATTGAAAACGTGACTGTTTCTTTAAGAATTTTGATAAAACAGAGCTATTCTCAATACCACGGCCGTGGCCCCGGAAGGCCACGATAGTGGGGGTCTTCAAAATCATTTTACAGCTTCATTTGGTATCCCACAGGTGTGGGGTTAAGATGCCATGGCCGTGGGGGGTACCTAAATGATATTTTTGGCTTGTATTTTATGATATACAGGCCTAGTATGAGGCTAATATGTTTATGTTTATTACTTTTGTGTTGGGAATTCATGTGTAAGTGTTGAAAGTATGAAAAAGAGTGATAAACTTTGAATTTGTGATAAATATATAAAATACTAAATGTTAATGAAAGTATTGTTTCATTGAAATGATATATATAATTCAATGTTAACTACAAACTAATGAATTGCCCTAATCATACTGATTTTAGATCTAGCTTGGGATTGAATGGCTAGCCAAAAGGGAGGATATCCAAAGTGTTAATGGGCACTCTATGCCATCAAAAGACACTCTATGTCATCATGCTCAGTGGGCATTCGTGCCATAGTGGGCCATTGGCCAAAATTCTATACAGTGACATTAAATTATCATCAGTGACCCGTTATCCAAATCTAGAATCTGAGTTCAGTGTGTATAGGCATAATTAAAATAGTTATATATAATGAAAACAATGTGTTATTTAGTTGTCGATAAATTACTCAATTCTGAATCTAATTGTGCTTAGTATTTCAATTTACAATGAATTTAGTTAATTTCTTTATTTAACATTCGAAAAGTAATGCAATTCGATGTTTCTAAATTATTTAATTGTTAGACCTCTTTTTATTAAATTTTTTTGCATATTATAAATACATAAGCACCACTAAGTTTTGCTTAGCGTGTTAGAATTGTTTTCTGACGCGCAGATCAAACAAGGAGAGTTGAGACCGCAGAGTGAGAGACTTGCATTCTTGATCAACTGCATCATCAAGGTTCAATGAAAAATATTATAAATATTGTGATCTTTATGGTTCACATAGCAAAACTAATTTTGTATGACAATTGTACTAGTTTGAGAATTTTATCATAATGTAAGTGTTCATTAAGAGTGCTTTATAAATATATGGATATATGTGTGTAATATAGAAAACTTAACAATTGCATTATTGCTTAAAGGTTTTATGACTTTATTTCTTTAGTACATACATAGAACAATTGTAAATGTTAGGTGACATCTCCTATGTAGGTAAGTGTATGGTTTATGTAGGGGGTGTTACAACATTTACCATTTCATATTTCCATCATGCAAGCATAAGCCGCACTCACCATATGACTCGTCCACATACCAATATTTAGCATAATCAACATATTTTATCATAATTCTTCAAGTGACATACTCAACTTATAGAAACTTTGACACACCCAAGGACATGGGCATGTCATTGCCTGTGTCCTTAATTCTGCCTTACAGTAGCTATGACATCCCCAGAGACATGGGTGTGTCATTGCCCATGCTCTTAGTCCTACGTTACACTTGCTACGACACGCCCAGAGACATGGGCATGTCACTGATTGTGTCTTTAATCCTGTATTACAGTTGCTAAGACACACCTAGGGACATGGGCATGTCATTAGGCGTGTCAGGCTAAATCTCTGGGTACACCCATGACATCGGAAAAATACTCTTTCACTCCATTTTTCATTAATACAATACTCATATATCACATAAACAACTCCAAATCATGTTAAATCAAATATGTACAACCTCAAGATCATATATATAAACTCAAGATCATGTGTATAAACTAAAGAGATTATGTACATACCTCTAGACTAAAAAATAATTTAGATTCTAGACCCGAGATAAGTTCTAGACTTAAAAGATAATTTGGGTTCTAGACCCGGGATAAGTTATGGACTTAAAAGATAATTTGGGTTCTAGACCCGGGATAAGTTATGGACTTAAAAGATAATTTGGGTTCTGGACCTGAGATAAATGCTGGACTTAAAATATAATTTGGGTTTTAGACCCGGGATAAGTTCTGGACTTAAAAGATAATTTGGGTTCTGGACCCGAGATAAATTCTGGATTTAAGAGATAATTTGGGTTCTGGACTAGAGATAAGTTCTAGACTTAAAAGGTAATTTGGGTTCTAGACCCGAGATAAGTTCTGGACTTAAAAGGTAATTTGGGTTTTGGACTCAAGATAAGTTCTAGACTTAAAAAGTAATTTGGGTTCTGAACCCGAGATAAGTTCTGGACTTAAAAGATAATTTGGTTTCTGGACTCGGAATAAGTTCTGGACTTAAAAGATAATTTGGGTTCTGGACCCGAGATAAGTTTTGGACTTAAGAGATAATTTGGGTTCTGGACTTGAGATAAGTTCTAGACTTAAAAGGTAATTTGGGTTCTGGACCCAAGATAAGTTTTAGACTTAAAAGGTAATTTGGATTATGGACCCGAGATAAGTTCTGGACTTAAAAGATAATTTGGGTTCTGGACCCGAGATAAGTTCTGAACATAAAAAGTATGATTTGGTTATCTGCAAAAAATGATTGTAGTCAGTAGGATAATAAAAAAAAATTTGCAAAAAATTCAGCTATTTTTTAATTTGCATATATCTTATTGCCCCCTACGTGTAAAAATATTTTAAAAGTGCCAAAATATTTTTAGACACGCAAATATCTGAATTGAATAATTGAATTTACTATTTAGATACTATTTATCACTATTTACTAACAATTCATTTACTATTTATCAACAGTGATTTTTTCTTTTTTTTTTATGAGAATTACTATTTTCACTATTTTATTTTATTTTTTTGTTTTGCAATTTGCCTATATAAACAGTTCATTTCTTCAATACTCATTCATACTCACATATTTTCATATTTTAAAGTAGAGAATTGAGGAGAAAATGCATGCTTCGAGATCAGGACCTCGATCTAATACTGAGTTATTGGAATTTATTCGACATGAAAATGGAAATGTAATTTTACTAGCTAGGATGCAACTTCATCGTAGTTCAAACCAAAAGACTAAGGTAACAACACAAATATTTATTATTTTATTATTATTGTTTATTATATTTTTTATTATATATATATTAATAAAGATTAGAAAAAATAGATTAGTTAGTGGACTATTTAATAAATAAATAAATAGATAAATTAAAATAGGACATAACAAGTAAATTTAGTTTATGAATCAGTAGTATTGGTATGATGATACACTTACCTCATGTTAGCTTGCATGACTCCGTGTTAGTGCAATTACTGTGTTATCAGGGGCGGAGGGTGTGTCTATAAAGCCTGATAATGGTATGATGTAGCACCCTCTCGAGTAAAATGGATTATCCAAGATTGTAGTTCTAAAAGCTTTATCTTGCAATTATCATCTAAGGAGTGTCCAATAGACAGGAGTGTAGTTCAAGCATTGTTGGAGCGATGGATGGACACAACCCATACTTTTCTACCTGTAGTAGAGATGACCATTGGCCCAGTCGATTATACAACCATAACTTGTATTCGATACTATAGCCTTCCGGTCCCTCTTACCAATGATATTCTGACATACGAAGAAGTCCAACAGTTAATTGGTATGGAACCATCATTAAAAGAGCCCTTTAAGATAAAAATTGAGCCGATTCGGAGTTATTGGATGAACTACGAAGGATGGGTTCATAGGGAAACAATCAAACAATATACTCGAGGATTTTTACTATATTTTCTCGGGTCGACTATTTTATGCAGCACTGAAACTGCCATCCATTTGTCGATTTTGAAGGCCCTTACTGACATGAGTATGGTACCGCTTTACAACTAGGGTGAAGCTAGCCTTGCCTGGGTCTATCATGGACTAGATAAGATTTGCAGGAATAAGAAATCTTTCGTTGGTTTCATGGTAGTTGTCGAGGTACTCTTCTTCTACTAATGTCAATTCCATTCTTATACTTGCATGAATTTGATTTTCATTGTTATTGTAGGTATGGGCATATGAGCATAATCTTGTGAGGGTGCCTGGCATTTCCCGAGAGAGAGTCGGGTATCCAAGATTTAAATTTTGGTTATCAGATCGTGTAGCAGTTCCCTACTCTCACCATGTGCACACCCAGCACTATCTCTTGAGTTGCTCAACTCTTTTCTTTCTGGCTCATAGTGGATGCTTGAAGAACAAAATAAGAAACTTCAAGAAGAGTTAGTTGCTAGTCGTCAATAGGTTACCCATTTTGAAAAATTGTATAACCAGTCAGAGCAAGATTTTTGAGACTTTTGGTTTCAGGGGATGAGAGATCCTAGTGCTTTGTCATCTAGGGGACCCCAAACTAATGACCATGAGATTCTTTCATCTACTTTGGATGAGGATCATTACATATCTGAATTCCAAGGTAATAGAGGTTTAGGTGCTCCTACTTCTGGTGGACTCGGGATAGATGATATGTCTTCTCCTCCAACAGGCGATGACTTTTTTAGGGCTTTGTTTAATCATGATCTACCACCTCCATCACAGTGATTACCTTGTATGAAATTAATTGTATTAGCTTGTATGAAATTAATTATACATAAATAAATAAAGTGATTGTAATCAATTTGTGAGCTGTAAACAATAATTAATATAAAACCTTGACTCTCTTTTTTATTTTTTATCCATTTTTTATTTGGCCTTCATATCTTCTCCTTGCCCCCTACGTGGCAAAATATTGGAAGTGAGTCTCAAAATGTTTTGTACATACATAAACTATTGAAAGGAGAAATTTTTCCCCCTGTGTAGGCTTAAACCCATGATTTTTTCTATACGGCTTTGGTTGATGTTTGTATATTGTCTAGCTCATCGAACAAGCATGCATTTCTTCTTTCTTTTACAAAATTACTAGAGATTCCTCAAGCAATGGACCCTCCATGCCCCTTGATTCCATATCTTCTTCATGTTTGCTTCATAGAGTATTGTTGTTTACTTTTGACAAAGAAAAATGCAGTGTGATATGATCATGTATGCATGATATGCATGAGTAATACTTACAGTAGTTACATCAACTCACAGACCGAGGTGATCAGCTGAAGTGTTCTCATTAACTCCTTCTAGATGCCCATTCAAGTCTTGCTTTGGAATGATAGAATGCTTCATATTAATGGCTTTTATCTTCAAGATATTGAGAATATGAGTGGTGAGGTCCAAGAAACATAGATACATCCACAACCTTGCTAATAATCATTTACTTTGCCCTATGTGTCTTCCAAGGTTCGACTATTCAACATATTTTCCTTAACTTAAAGGTTTTTATAACAAGAAAATAGTTTTTTTTCTTTTTTTTAAAAAAAATCAAATGTTGACTTTGTCAAATAAATGTCATTGTACCTTATGACTCTTTTTTTTAGAATTAACATATCTATAATATGATAACCCTAGTTACCGTACTAAACTCAAAAATCATTTCTATTTAAGCAAAAACTGTTGTATTTCAGATAGGCACAAATACATTACTTGGCCAAAGGTCTTAATGAGTTTGAATATTGTCTATCTCATATGCATGCTTATCCAAATATTGTTTATCTCATATGCATGCTTATCCAAACTATCTCCACTAATAAACTCTACCTACCAAGAAAGATCAACAGGTCTTTAATAGGCTTGAAATAGGGCCTATAAGTGACACGGGTTAAATGAAGGCCTTTTGTAAGTTGGAGCCATTGTGACACTATGGTCAAACCCTCACACCATGATTTTCTGTTGAAGCCATAGGCAGTTAGAAACATGAAAAGATAGAGCTTTGAACATTCTTCTTTCTTTTTGACATTAATCCGGATCTTGATTGGGATAGTCTTTGCTTTTACAAAAAGTTTGGTACCCATATTCATCATCATTTTTTTTCTTTTCCCTTTTCTTTCTCTTTCTTTTCCTTACTCTTCCCTTTCTTTGAGCATTTTATCATTTTGTCCTTCTCACCTTTACGACTGTCAAGAACTGGATGACCTTTCTTCTATCTCTCTAATTTTGATTGAATCTTTGGTTGAGTTAGACCAATTTAAGTCAAATTGTCCCTATGGAAGTCTTTTGCTGCTTTAGGTAAAAGAGAACTTAGTTGGCTTTCTGAATCATTTTGGGTTTTATTTTATTTTCTTTTTATTTTCTTTTCTTTTGTATCTTTTTTTCTTTTCTTTTTTCTTCTTCTTCTTTTCTGCTTTTTTTTTTTATTTCTAGCTCTAAAAGAGTTGTCTTATTTGTACCAACTTGGGTTTCTAATAATGGATGAGTGGAGTGACATAAATCTTCTTTAACAGGGATAAATCATTTGTTACTTTGATGTTATCTTGATAGATTGGAGATATTAGGTGAACTTCAACTACCCTTATGTTCTTGAGAACATCAACTATCCTTACAGTTTTGGCTATGCATTTCATTCTTTGATCTTCTTGCCTCTTCACCTTAGTGATCATAAAACTTGTCAAAAGTGTAACAACAGCTCAAGGTAGGTTATTGGGGTTTGTAAGCCAATGAAAAAAAAAAAGCTTAAATTTTATGAAGGTTCAAAGGGAGAACTAGGGATTGATATTTAATTGTGTCGATGCTAGTTGTTTGCTCATCAAACAATTCCTAGATCATCTTTCCCTTAAACAATGCCTAGATCATCTCTCAAAAGTCCGTCAAAGCATGCTCTAAGACTGACTAAGACCTAGACAAAGGTAATTATGCAGGAGCCCTCTCTAAGTAGCATACACAACTCAATGCTATAGAGCAATTCTCTCACCTAATAAAGTCATTCAAGTCATGATGCATAAATATATTAATTCATGAATTATCAAGCTAGATTCCTCATTGGTTGAGCACCAAAATGAACAAAGACCATGAAAATTTTGATGAAAATAATTTATTCAAACAAACATAATTTGGAAAACATAATTGTTCCAAATAAGTAGTAAAGAAAGTAAAATAAAATAAAACAGGCAACACTTCAAGCTAAGGGAGGTTCGTTGAGTTGGAGTAAAAAATATTTCATTTATTTAGACATATTGAGGTCAAGGATTTTTTTTTTTATCATCAAGGATCATTGCTTCATCATCCATAGTTAGTCCAAGCACATCATCTTTAGCAGCTTCTCTATCCATATCATCACAAGATGATAAGATAAAACTCTTCATGAAGGTTGTAAGCGGTGGCGCCCTTCCAAATTTAGGCAGAGAATTACTCTTAGTGTTGGGCTTATCAGGCTCAAGCAATTTCCACTATCAATTAAATTCTGGATCTTATGCCTCAACTTCATACAGTTGTCCTTTTTGTGTCTAAGCCTTTGATGGAATTAGCAAAATGTCTTAATATCAAAGTGAGGTGGAAGAGGATTAGGCAAAGGATGAGGAGTCAAGGGTTCTAACAATCCCTTCTTTTGTAGCTTATTGAGAATCCAAGATAGCGGCTTCCTTAATTCTGAAAATTGCCTCATTCCTCCTTGACCGGTGGCATTAACATTAGCTTCTTTTTGTGTATTTTGATTGCTAGGCTGATGATTCTAGTTTGCAGAAAAATGGTTCTTCTCTCTTTCCCTTTGACTTTTCCCACTAGGGTGGTAGCCGTCCTTATTGCTCCACTTAGATAGCACAAGGTTTGGCTAGTCTCATAGAATAGGGATTGATCCCTCATTTTTCATTCAATCTCTATTAGTGAACATTTTCTCCGTGGATGCTGCCTTTCCCTTCTTTCTTATGTCAATGTGAGATGTCTCATTAGCAATGTTGATGAGCTTTAGAATTTCAATCAATTGATCTTGTAGCTCAGCCATCCTAGCTTTGACAACTTCATCAATTATATCCCTTAGCTTATTTGCATCCATCCTTCCAAAAAGCACTTGAATCAAAAATCAATGTTGTAGGTGGTATCATTGTATGCCCTTGGATTGCCGTACTCCAAGTCTGTGAGCCATAAAGGATTAATGATATGTCATGTGATGAATGTATGCATGTATGCACAAATAATAAGCAAACAAGGATAAATGGGACATTCCTTCCAATCTTCTATCTTCTACACATGAATGGCTAGTCTCTTTTCCTAGACATGTGGTTAATAAAATACCAACATGAGATATTTTATTTTTGAAAAGTTTCCTCAAACGGTTCAACCATTAGTTATATTTTCAAAAATAGAAATCGGTTCATGATAATTCCCATTAATTAGGTTTTCATCCTTTCAACCGCCTATAGTAGCTTTTATGCTACATTGGATTAAAACTAAATTAAGAGGTTTATTATAAATAGATTTCTCACTTGAAAAAGTAACTAATGATTCATGCCAAAAACAAGCCCATGGTTAATAATTCTTAGTAAAACTAGGCTCATAATTGATTTTTGGTATTTCCATAATTGACCTAAATATTCATAAGCTCTTTTAAAAGATTATGAAAATAATTTTATTTCTAAGTCCATTGCAAAAAGATTTTAGAAAAAACAGATTTTGGGCTTTGTATCTGGGTCATGAGAAAAGATTTTTTGATTTGTTTTTTAGAAAAGTTTTATGTCCAAAGACCATCTTGAAAAATTTTAAAAATAGCTTTGATCTTTTGGATTTTAAAGAAAAATTTATTTTGAGCTTACAATGTACTTAGGTCATATTAGAAAAATAACAAACCAAATAAGTCATGATTTAAGCCAAGATAAATTAACCATAGTCAAACAACAGGCATTTGGGGTAAAAACCTAAGGAAAGTAACTAGGCCAATTACATGAGCTTTAGTCTTTGGGTTAACATGCTTAGGTTCCCATAGCAAGTATATACGAAAAGGTACAAGGCTATGAGTGGTTATGCCATGCTCGATCTCTATATCTTGAATGAAAGTATGGTATCCCTTACATAACAAAATATGGGCAACACGGGCGTCCTAACTCACGCACAGGATGCAATCTAAATAATACACTGGATAATATCATGATAAGAAAGAATAGAATAATATAAAGACCAATGAAATCAACTTCTCTTATCCCCAGTGGAGTCGCCACTGTGAGCAGGGATTTTTGCCCCCACTCCCAGTGGAATGGTTCTTACGACTTCAGCACTGTTTAGGCTCAGGGCCTTAGAGAACACAGGCCTAAACCTAGAGAAAATAGAGTTGCCACCCGAACGGGCCGGGAAAAAGAAAGGGTTGGATGACTCGATTCTTAAGGAATCCTCAACTCCCTAATGGGTTCGAAAAGTTGGGTACATGTGGGGAAGGTGAGAAATGACCCAGCACCCCCACAATGCCTAATTCATTGGAATTGGCCTCCTTTTCAGGTCTTAATATTATAAAATTCTTAAATATAATGATATTATCCATACTACATACGATCATAAGAATAAATAAATACTTTATTAAAATGATAATAATATCCAAACAAAACAAATAAATGGGCACCCATTTAAGGATGGAAAGATGTCCTTACATTATCCATATCTAAAAGTAAATAGGACACCCATTGAAAGGTGGAAACGTGTCCTTTACATTAGTCCAAAAAACTTTAAAATAAAATAAATTACATGATACTCACGACATAAGGTACCCAAAATATAGAAACATATCTCTTAGAATGTTTTAAAATCAAAACAAGTCAATAAAAGTAGCCATCCATTCATTATAAATAAATCATTCATCAAAGACATCAAACATCAATCAAAATATATAATAAACATTCATCTAATTGAAATAAAATAGTAAGTCTATAAATGCATCAATTTAAGGTTTCTTGCATTTTATGTTTAACAATTAGGGTTTTGTATATACTGGATTAATTAATTGAGAAACATTTAATATAAAAGAAGTAATATAGCTATGGGTTGTTTTAAAGATTTAAGGTTTTGGAAGTTTATGAAAATAATATTAAAGTTTAGGGTTTAAATAAATAAGATTGAAGATCATGAAAGTTGGATTTTAAATTAGGTAATTGTAAAAAATAGGCTACTGTGATTTTAGAAAAATAGGTTTGGTTAGGGTTTGAAGAAAACAGACTATTATTTTGTGGTTTTAGAAAAGTGTATTTAGGGTCTTAGTTTTCAAAAATATGTTTTACGGGGATTAAGATATTAGGGTTTTGAAAAAATAGTTTTTAGGGTTTTAAATAGAGTTTGGATAGTAAACAAAATAATTGATCAAATAACAAAGACATCATCTATTGTATGTTTAAACAATTAATCAATTGAATGATGAAGCTACTGTAAACATAAATAAGTTAATAGAAACTCAAACCTCCATTGTTGGTTCCACCACAACATGAATTCTGGTTGAATAATAACCAATGATAGAGTATGCTACCTTTGATGGATTCCTTCTTGCTTGTTGACTGCCTCTTGCTTTTCAAGTCCAAGGTTCTAAAAAAAGTCCAATATCCTTTTAAAAGATCAAAGTCTCAAGCTCAAAAGTCTGAATAATTGCTAAAAGTCCCCTTTATGTGTGTTTTGATGTGGTATTTATAAGAAAAATCAAAACCTAATACTAATTGGTTAAGGAAATAAAAAACCATTTAGGAAATAAATTAAAAACCAAAACCAAGTAGTATAGGGTTTTGGCAAAAATTGCGTTGGCAAAAATTGCTACGGGGCGTGCAGGCTGGGTGCTGGCTAGGCGCGGGCTGGGCGTGGGCTGGGCGAGGGCCAGAGGCTAGTTTGTCTCAGGAAAAACCTACGACGAATTGGCTTGTGGCCAATTCATCAAAGGTTTTTCCTGGGTTGAATTGGCCCAAGCCAAGTCGTCGCCAGTGATGAAAAATTTCGTCGCCGATTTTGCCATTCGCCGATTTCTATTTTAAATTTTTTTTTATCTCTTCTTCTTCTTTTTTATTGTTTTTTATTTTAATTAAAAAAGTACTATAAGTAATAAATATTATTTAAAATACCACAAAAATTATTTTGGACTATTTTAAAAATATTATATTGAACTGGGTTAAAAATTAAGGGTCTACAGCGTGTCACTGCCCGTGTCCTTAATTCTGCCTTATAGTAGCTATGACACACCCAGAGACATGGGTGTGTCATTGCTCATGCTCTTAGTCCAGCTTTATAGTAGCTACAACTTACCCGGAAATATGGGTGTGTCACTGATCATTTCTTTAATCCTGTATTACTGTGGCTACGACACACCAAGAGACATAGGCGTGTCAGGCTAAATCTCTGGGTATACCTATGACATCACAAAAATACTCTTTCACTCCATTTTCATTAATACAATACTCATATATCACATAAGCAACTCCAAATCATGTTAAATCAAATATGTACAACCTCAAGATCATATATATAAACTTAAGATCATGTGTATAAACCAAAGAGATTATGTATAAACCTTTGGTTATTCCAAGTTTACTCTTCTTTACTAACTTCTTATTAATCTAAACACAAAATCATAATAACAATCAATATATATTTCATTCATACCATCATCCATATATCAATTCACCTAATCCCTAACTTAACTTTACCAAACCCTTACTCTTTTCCTCAATTCCATCTACTCATCATTATCCTCAACATCTAACCATATTTACTTCATCTATGTATCAATTCAACATATACATACTTCAATATATCATTGTCATCATATTATTCAATTAATCATCACTTTCTCTCTCTCTCTCTCTCTCTATCTCATGTTGAAGAAGAAGAAGAAGAAGACCTCTCTTCTTTTCTCATCCTTGTCCTTATATAAATAAAATATTATAAGTAATTTCTATCTAAAATTCTCCACCACTCATCTTCTTCCTTCATTTGACTTTGTGCTTTCCCCTTTATTATTATTATTATTATTATTATTATTATTATTATTATTATTATTATTATTATTATTATTATTAATTAATTAATTAATTAATTAATTAATTAAGTAAATAAAATCAACTTTCCCTACAACCAATTATACCTCATGTATATGTGGTGCATAAGTTGGATATATGTATATGTCTTATATATGTCATGTTTATTTTAAATATATTGTACATATATATAACATACCCATATATATAACACATATCATACATATTCATCTTATATTTTTTCTATCCATCATAAATATTTACTTTGTCATTTTACTATTTTAAAATACATAAAAATCGGGGGGTTACAGAACATATGAATCTTAGAGTAGAAAAGTATTACTCTAAAATAAAATTTTATAAGGATAAATGTTCTAAGTTAGAAAAGAATTTTGTATGCTCAAAAAATTCTACTTTAGAATTAAAGACCTCAAATGAAAATATGTTAAAATCTATTGAGGCAATAAATAAAAATTCACATAACTTAGAAAATGTGATTAAAGAAAATGAAATTTTGAAGCATGATCTAAAAGAACTTAAAGAATCAATTTCAATGCTTCACAAAGGAAAGGAAGCATTAGATATATTAATTGATAATCAAAGATCACCTTCCTTAAAGCATGGTTTAGGATTCAATGGCTTATCTAATGCCACATCTAGCACACCAACATTTGTAAAGGCATTTACAACTCAAACCTCTAATATTGAAGTTGTATAGGACACCAATGCTCAAACCAAGCCTAAAAATTCTAAAAGGAATGCATTGGGTTCACAAGTCTCTAGAACTAAAATTCCAAGAGTGAATCATGCATTCATGTTTACTAGGCATGTATAAGCACAAAAATGCACAAAACAATCTCAAACTTGCAATTGCATGCATAACACATTGAATGTCAATAGGAAAGTGCATAAATATAAAACCTTGTACCAATGCACATATTGTATTGAATTTGGACATAAAAGTACATTTTGCTATATTAGGAAGGCTCATCTCAAGTTAGAAGATCCTTTTACTACTAACCCCCAAGGACCCAACTTCATTTGGGTACCTAAGAAAAGATGAACATTATTGTTTAGTAGGTATGCCTAAAATCTACTATCAATGAAAGCACATGGCTTGTGGATTGTGGATGCTTAAGATATATATGGGAAATGCAAAGCTTTTTACAACCCTCACTTATAAGCTTGGAGGTAATGTTACTTTTTGAAATAATGCTAAAGGTAAAATAATTGGTATTAGTTGCATTGGCATACTTAGTAAGAATTTGATTGAAAATGTATGGCTTGTTAATAGATTGAAGCATAATTTGCTTAGTATAAGTCAATTATGTGATAGCGGATATGATGTAAATTTTTATTCCAAAGGATGCAAGGTTACAAATTGAAATGATGAAATTGCATTCAAATGAGCTAGAATTAATAATACATATAAAATTGACATACATTCCAATAATGCATTCCAATGCTTTATTTCTATTAATAACGATGCTTGATTATGGCATGAAGACTAGGGCATGCTAGTATGGATCATTTAAAATGCATTAGTAAAAAAGAACTATTTGATGGTCTCCCTAAAGTTATGTTTGACAAAGATATCAACTTGGTAAGCAACATAAAAGCTCATTCAAATCTAAAAATGTTGTAAGCACTTCTAGGCCACTAGAACTCATTCACTTGGATTTGTTTTTACCAAATAGATTTGCTAGCCTAGGTGACAAGTTATATGCATTTGTTCTTGTTGATGATTACTCAAGATTTACTTGGGTTGATTTCTTAGCTCAAAAGAATGAAACTTTTAATCATTTCAAAATACTTGCAAACAAAGATCAAAATGAAAAAGGCTATGTAATCACATATATTAGAAGTGATCATGGCAAAGAATTTGAAAATTAAAATTTTGAAAACTTTTGTAATGAATTTGGTATTTCACATAACTTTTCGGCTCCTAGAACACTATAATAAAATGGTGTAGTTGAAAGGAAAAATAGAACTTTGGTTGAAATGGCTAGGACAATGTTCAATGAGTATGACTTACCATTTTACTTTTGGGTGGAAGTCATTAACACCACATGTTACATTTCAAATCATGTTTACAAAAGGCCATTGATAAACAAAACTTCTTATGAGCTATGGAATGGAAGAATGCCCAAAATTTTGTATCTTAAAGTATTTGGATGAAAATGCTTTATATTGAATACCAAGGATAATCTTGGAAAATTTTCATCTAAATCAGATGAAGGGATATTTTTAGGATACTCATCATCTATTAAAGCATATAGAGTATTTAATAAGAAAACTCTAGTGGTTGAAGAATCAATACATGTTATTTTTTTTATTAATCTTCTAAACTTGATCAAAGCAAAGGTAGTGCTCTTGATGATTTTGTAGGTACATATAATTAATAAGAAATAATTGTTGCTCCAAAGAACAATCATGATGAACAAGAAAAGGAAACTCAAGAGTTACCCAAGGATTGGAAATATAAGAAGGATCATCCAAAAGAACTCATCACTGGAGAAACTTCAAAGGGAGTAACTACTAGATCTAAATTTAAACATTTAGATGTTAATGTTACTTTTGTCTCTCAAATAGAGTTAAGGACCATTGAGGAGGCTCTCAGTGATGAAAATTGGTTGATTGCTATGCAAGATGAACTCAACCAATTTGAGAGAAATAATGTATGGAACTTGTTCCAAGACCTAAAAACCATCCAATTATAGAATGTAAATGGGTATATAGGAATAAGCTTGATGAAAAAGATCTCATCACTAGAAAAAAGGTTGGATTGGTAGCCAAAGGCTATAATCAAGAGGAAGGCATTGACTATGATGAGACATTTGCTCTCGTAGCTAGGTTAGAAGCTATTAGAATTTTACTTGTATTTGTATGTCATATGAACTTTAAACTTTTTCAAATGGATGTCAAAAATTTTTTTTAAATGGTTTTATCAATGAGGAAGTTTATGTTGAACAACCTCCCCGTTTTGAAGATTATAAACTTCCAAGTCATGTTTTTTAACTTACCAAAGCATTATATGGATTGAAACAAGCTCTAAGAGCTTGGTATGATAGACTTTGTGCATATTTGCTTGAAAATGGTTTTTCAAAAGGTAGAGTTGACACAACTCTTTTTGTTAAAAAGAATAAGCATATCATCTTAATTGTGCAAATATATGTTGATAACATTATATTTGGTGCTACTAATGAATCTTTGTGCAAGGAATTTGCTTCTTTATGACTAGGGGATTTGAAATGTGCATGATTGGGGAACTCAAATTCTTCCTTGGACCACAAATCAAGAAATGCAAAGATGAAATCTTCATCAACCAATCCAAGTACATAAAGGAAATTCTCAAGAAATTTGGAATGGATGGTTGTAAGACTAGCAAGACTCCTATGAGCATATCCTTGAAACTTCAAAAAGATGAAAGTGGTAAGGTAGTAGATGAGAAGAAATATCGAGATATTATCGGATCCCTACTTTACTTAACCACCTCTAGTCCTGATATAATGTTTAGTGTATGCTTATGTGCTAGGTTTCAATATTGTCCTAAAGAATCACACTTGAATGCAACTAAAAGAATTTTGAAGTACTTGAATGGTACATTGCATTTAGGACTTTGGCATCCTAAAAACACATCATTTGACATTTTAAGATTTTTGGATGTGGATTATGACGGTAGTATCTTTGATAGAAAAAGCATGACTGAGGCATATCATTTTCTTGGCGATTACTTAGTGTCTTAGATTAGCGAGAACCAAGTGTCGGTTGCCGTGTCTATGGCTGAAGCCAAATATGTTGCGGCATGTTTTTGTTACACATAAGTTTTATGGATGAAACAACAATTGCTTGAATATGGTAAAGTGTTTGATCATATTCCTATTAATTGTGATAACACTAGTGCTATTAACTTATCCAAGATCCAATCCAACATTCTAGGTCTAAACATATAGATATTAGACATCATTTCTTAAGAGATAATGTACAAAACCAAAATATTGTTTTAGAATTCATTGATACACATAATCAACTTGCAGATATTTTTAGAAAACCTTTAAATGAAGATAGACTAAACTTTATTAAGCATAACTTAGGTATGATTAATGAAATCTCACTGAATGAATAATTGTTGTAGTGTGTCAATTCAAATATGTTTGCAAGGCTTTATCATCGTTTAAATCATTCAATTTTGATCATACATTGTTCATATCAAAAACTATCTTATTCATTTCTTTCTATTCTTTTTTCTTTATTCAGCGCGGTCACCCTGCCAAGAATAGCAATTGCAAATCCATTAGATAGGTTCAACGACTGGTCGGGCAAAGATGATGGATGGTAACAAGAATTTTTAAAGTCTCGATCGTTACAGGCTTTCTTTTAGGTAACGAGCGGCCTCACTATATAAAGGTCACACCATGGCTTTTAGCGAGTGTCCGTATGCAAAAAGGTGATCACACCCTGTACACTTTGCACAAAATTTTTTAACTATTGATAGTGTGTCAGGTCGCATTTTTCCAATTTTTAACAACCATAAATAGCTATTTTTTCCATAACTTCTCTATTTAAGGGCACTTAACTTCAGTTACATACTTCTTTAATATAAACTTCCCTCTAAACTCAAAATCATCTAAAATCCATCTCTTTCTATAGCATACTCTATTTTTCAGTTTCTCTCATCTCTCTTGCACCAAATGGCCCCTAAGAAGAAAATTTCATCCAAGGGAAAGGGAAAGGGGAAGAAACCCTTAGGTATTATCATTTGAGAACCACAAGAGGCACCTTCTCTCCTCCACCATCTAGAAGAGGTGAGAAAATCCACAAACCTCATCACCAAACCACAAAAGAAGACATAAGGTATGCCATGCTCAAAAGGAAGCAGATGGAGGGAACCAAAAGCTCATTTGGAGGTATGCTTATTGCCCTCAATATCAAGGAAGAAATTGATAGAATGCTTGATATTCTTAGGTGGAGAAGATTTGTTTTTCCTAAAGAGTTCGGTTACCCTAGCCTTTGTAAGGAGTTTCTAATGTCTCTTCAAATTGAGAAGAGTGAAAATTCAACCCTATGATGGTATGGGTTTAGATTTAAGTTGTTTGATCAATATCATGCCTTAACCCTAGAAGATTCTGGAAATATTTGGGACTTTCCTTTAGGTGCAGCCACATCCTACATTGACATTGCCTTCTCCAACCAAACCCTTTCGACCTTTTGGTAAGAAATTTCAGTGGAGAAATCCTTTGAAAAAGAATCTAAGGCTAAACAAATTAAATCCCTCACACATTGGATGGTACATAGGATCATTACCTACACAATCCATCAAAGGGCTGATGGAAATGAGAAACTCACCAAAAGGGACTTTATCTTCCTATAATCCTTTACCCACAACATTCCCATGAAAACGCTGAAATTTTTAATTGACACCTTCTATCACCATGCTATTACAAGTTCAGGAACCTTCTTTCTTTCCTCGCACAATATGCAAATAGCTAGACATTTAAACTTGCTAAATGATATTAACCTAGCCACCTTGAGGAATCCATTTGATCTTTCCTCTTGTGCCATAACCATAGAATACTTAGAACATGCTGGATATGTTAGGAAGGTTGATGGTCCTTATGTCTACTTTTTTGGCAAGAAGGGTGTGGTGAATAGATATAAGAAGAGGCCAAGGTATACCATATAAGGAGAAGGAGAATCTATGGAAGTTGTTGTAGAGTTGCCTCATAAAGCTTCCACCTCCAAACCCAGCAAAGTCAGCTATCCAACCAAATTTATCCTTGGAGCTATCAAATCTCTATCCAAGAAGCTTTCTCATTGCAAAAGGGAAATATCTAAGATGTTCAAGCACTTGAACAAGAAGATTGACCTTATATCCCATATGCACCATGATCTTTATGACATGCAAGGCAAAATGGAGTTACCTTAATGTGATTTAAAAGAATGGGATGTAAGTGATCATGATGAGAGACCTTTTGAAGAAGAATCCTTGGGAGATGACATTAGCACTAGCTCTAGTAGTAGTGTACATGCTCCTCTTGACAAAGGCAAGGCCCCTATGAAAGAAGAAGAAAATGAAGAAGAAGAAGAGTTTGATTAGCTTGTCCGTTGTTGTTTTCTGCTATTTGTTATGTCTTATGTTTTATTTTTGTTGTTTCCTTCAATGTTTGTGTACTTCATTTCGTATTAATGAACATTTTAGTTTTTCCATTATTAGTATCTTTACTTTTCTTTCTCTTTTTGCCTTTGTCAAAGGGGGAGAAGTAATAACATGATGTTGATATGCAATATACAAATAATAAGATGCAATTCAAAGATGATCAATTGGCTAAAAGGAAGAACAATTAAAATGATTAATTGAAGCAAATCATCTTAGATAATGCATACATTTGGGGGAGATTAAGAAAACTTAAAAGCCATAAGTTATTAACCTAAAAAATAAAGATTTTTATTATTTTGCTTATCCTTTATCATCATTCCATTTGATTGCCAAAGTCAAAAAGGGAGAGATTGTTAGACAAATAATCTCAATTTTGATCTCTGACACTCAAATTGAATGATGCATTTAACATGTTTGTAATACACTTGTTTCGGGAATAGGTTGCTCAACATATTGGCAGAAAGGGGAATAGGAGCGGTCATTATAGACCTAAGGATGACTGCCCCTGATAATTTGAAGAACAAGTTGAGTCACAGTAAGGTACGTGGTCAGAATCTCAACCTAAGGAATGACCATGAGACAATATAACTGTGAGACAATATAAGTGACCGTCCATTTGTTGCAATGATTGCACTTCAAGTGACCAAATCTCCAACATTCACAGTAGGGAATGTGGTGACAAGCACGGTCTGAAGAGCAGTCTCTGTGTACCTCATCGAAACCATCCTTCCAATGTCGCGACCGTCCATCCATTCTAAGAGAAAATCACAAGGATTGGTAGTAGTATTCACGACCTCAAGTGGGCTTAGGATTTCGACGCGAGACACCCAATCTGACTGCGATTTCAGTGCTAGAGCAACCGCTACTTTCATATTTTAATAGAATTTTAATTTGTCCAATGAAGGAGTGCCACATGGAATGACCATTGTAAACCCACTTCCAGATTAAAAAAGGGCGACCACCCCTTTACCTTAGTCGACCTTCCCAACAGCCATAACATGGGCAATATTTCACCAGTAGAGCACTTACATTTGACTATTGGAAAATTTTTAAAAGGAGCAACCATCCTAAGCTTAAGGACGACCGCCCATTGTGTTTGGGCAACCATCCTCCGTGCCAGGATGACTGTTACCCATTGATATTTTCTATCAACACAAGGACTTGCCTAGTAAAGCATATCACAAGACTTATAACAGCTTGTTGGACCATATTGGCTATAAATACCCCAAGAACCATCTTGTTAAAGAGTAATCTTTGATTGTAAAAGCCTAAGCAACATACTTTCTTTTCATTTACAACAATTAACAATTAAATTGTTAGAGTGTTGGGTGTGAGCATTAAACATCAAATTATAAGTTTGAGTGTGAGCTTGGAAACACTTAGGTTGTGAGAGTGGGCCTGGGAAAACTCTTGTAATGGTTGTGAGGTTTGAACTCAAATCATTGTAAAGTTTGATATGAGCTTGTGAAAAACTCTAAGTCAGAGTTGAGCTTGTAAAAACTCAAGACTAGTAGAACCTTAATAAGTTGTTAAGGAAGTGGATGGAGGATTGAGGTATTTCGAACCATTATAAATCTCTTGTGTTCATTCTTCTCCACTCTACTCTTCTACTACTCTAGATTTGGTTTGATTTTAATTTAATTTCTTAATTTTCCTTCAATTATTGAAACCAACTAATTCACCCCCCCCCCTTCTTGGTTGGTATCATGGGACAACAATACTAGAAGATAAAGAAGAAAAGAGCTTAGAGAACACTAAAGGTTTAAAATGCAATAGATGAAGCTTGAATGAATGAATTGCAAATTTTATAGGCTTTTGAACATTTAAATAGCAAAATGATGGATATAAGGGGATGAAAAGTAAAGTAAAACAAAGAAAAGAACAGTGTAGGTACTTTTGATTTTAATTGATAGATAAGAATGAGATGCGTAGTATTGATACTTTGCACAATTTCCAAAAGGTAAGATGCATTTGTACACTAATTGCATGTTACATATATGTTGCTTTACATTAAAGACAAGTTCACTATATATGAAAGGTAAGTCATATGCTTTATTCAATAATTGAAAAAGTAAGTCAAATGCTTTTAAAATAATCGAATATTTGCAATTGATTTTTTTGCTACAGGTCTTATTTTAAATAGTACAAGATATTTATGCATGTCTAAAAATATATTTTTAGCAATAAAATATATTTTTTCCATGTAGGGGGCAAGAGTACATAGGTATCATATATGATAAAAAATAATTAAATTTTTTGCAAAATACTTTACTAACTACAATTATAAATTTTTTGGTATCTAGGTCCAGAACCCAAACTAATCTCGGGTACAGAATCCAAATTAAATTTCAGATCCAGAATCCAAACCAATTTCTGGTCTATAATTCAAATCCAGTCTTAGGTCCAGAACACAAATCCAATCATGGGTTCAGAACTCAAACCAATCTCGGGTCCAAAACTTAAATCCATTTTCGGGTCCAGAACTCAAAACCAATCATTGCTCCAAAACCCAAATCCAATATCGAGTCTAGAATCCAAATCCAATCTTGGGTCAAAAACCCAAATCCAGTCTTGGGTCCAGAACCCAAACTAATCTCTAGTCGAGAATCCAAATCCAGTCTCAGATCTAAAATCTAAATATAGTCTCGAGTCTAGAACCCAAACCAATCTTAGGTCCAGAACCTAAATCCATTCTCGAGTCTAGAACCAAAATCCAATCACTGGTCCAGAACCCAAATCAATCTCGAGTCTGAAACCCAAAACCAATCTTAGGTCTAAAACCCAAATCTAGTCTCGGGTTCAGAACACAAATCTAATCTCGGGTCCAGAACCCATATGCAGTCTTGGGTACAAAATCCAAATCCAATCTAGGGTCTAAAACCCAAATCCATCTATGGTCTAGAACCCAAATCTAATCTCGGGACCAGAACCTAAACCAATCTCAAGTCCAGAATCCAAATCCAGTCTCAAGTACAAAATTCAAATCCAATATCGGGTCCAGAACCCAAATCCAGTCTTGGATCTAGAATAAAATCCAATCTTGAGTCTAGAACCCAAATCCAGTCTATGGTCCAGAACCCAAATCCAGTCTATGGTCTAGAACCCAAATCTAATCTCTAGTTCAGAAACCAAACTAATCTCGGGTTTATAACCCAAATCCAGTCTATGGTCCAAAACCTAAATCCAGTCTCCGGACCAGAACCCAAATCCAGGTTTGGATCTAGAAACCAAATCTAGTCTTGAGTCTAGAAACCAAATCCAGTCTCGGGTCAAGAACCCAAATCCAATCTCAAGTTCAGAACCCAAATCTAGTTTCGGATTTAGAACCCAAACTAATCTCAGGTCCACAATCCAAACCAATATTGGGTTCATAACCCTAACCAAGCTCGGGTCCAGAATCCAATCCCTTCTCAGGTTCATAACCCAAAATTCAAGTCTCGGGTCCAGAACCCATTTCTATCCAAAATTAGTTCAAAAGTCATGTTGCTTTTCACTCTTTTAATAAATTCAAGATCGTTCAAGCATGGGACAAACTGTAGACCCTTAATTTTAGTCCTAAGCAATCTCTAGGTAAAAACTCACCAAAGGCTAGTAGTAACAAGCTTGTTTTAGTAGTCCACTTTATATATATATGTTTCAACTTCACACTAAATGGGGATTCAATTTGTGAGCGGGGATTTTCGCCCCCAATCCCACGTGGAATGGTTCTTGTGACTTTGGCACTGTTAGGCTCAGGGCCTTAGAGAACATGTGCCTAAACCCGGAGAAAATTGAGTCGCCACCTGGACAGGCTGAGAAAAAAGAAAGGGGTGGATGACTCGATTCCTAAGGAATCCTCATCCCCCTATTGGGTATGAAAAGTTAGGTACGTGTGGGGAAGGTAAGAATGACCCAACACCCCCACAACACTCGGTTCATTGGAACTAACCTCCTTTTTAGGTCTTAATATTATAAATTTCTTAAATATAATGATATCGTCCATACTACATATCATCATAAGAATAAATAAATACTTTATTAAAAATCATAGCAATGTCCAAATAAAACAAATAAATGGACACCCATCCAAGGATGGAAACATGTCCTTACATCGTCCAATGTCTAAAATTAAATAGGACACCCACCAAAAGGTGGAAATGTATCCTTTACATTAATCCCAAAATATGAAAATAATTTAATTTAAATTACATGACGCCTTAATTAATGAGATATTCACAAAGTGGAAACATACCTGTTACATACTGAAAAATAAAATAAACCAATAAAAGACATTCAACCATTCATCATGAAAGTAAACCATTCATTATAAGTCAAATAAAGATCAAGATATGAATATGTAAACTAAGATTACAGTATGTAAAGATGGATTCAAATAGCAATTAAAGACTAAATATACAAGCTAGGGTTTTATGAATTATGGTTTAGGAAAATACAATTAGGGTTTAGGGTTTCTTTTTTAAAAAATAGGATTAGGGCTATAAAATTTTTAGGGTTTATATTCAAAAGCTAGGTTTTTAGGGTTTGGAGAAATTAATATTATTATAATTACTTTTTAAGTATTAGGCTACTGTAAAGATTTTAGAAAATAAAATTAATTAGGGTTTAGGGCTCATACTATACAATTAAGGTTTAGGAAGAAATAAATTAGGATTTTAGAATTTATAAAAACAATGATCAAAGCTTCGAAGGTGGAATAAACAAGCTGCTACTAAAAATATTTGAGAAAAATTAAGTGAAGCTTGTAACACCCCTATAAACCATATACGTACACCACATATACTCTCAATATGTAATATATGTATACCGGATACAAGGATGTCACAGTCTATTTGAAGCAAACCAATCTTTAAAACTTTAGCATCAAATCATTATTATAAATAGTAATAGATAAAACATTCATTGTTAGAATACATAAATATATATCTTAATTACACTCAAAGTTTATCCAAAACATTTATTTAATAAGCAGCGAAAAATGTAACCGATTACTCATATGTATATATTAAAATCAATATTTAAAAAAAAAGTTTATACATGCTTGGAAGTTCGTGTAACATCCCGAATCCCAGATTGGTAAGAAACAGACATAGAGGATATGATTTAGGCTTAGAACAAAGAAGTTTAGAACATGACCTATAACTTGAGCTCGAATTTCATCCAAGTTAATGACAGAATTAGAGAGTCTCAAAGAAGACTTAATTGTTTATTTATGTCTTTGATAGATGTATAACTTAAAATTACTCAATTTGGAGTTGTAAAAAATAAGATATGATGGATTTAGTAGACAATATGCAAGCTGCCTCAGGACAGCATAGTAGGCTTGACTTCAAAGGACCGTTAAAAAACAGATATAGCTTGGATCGACCTGAAATTTTGATACGATGTATCCCCGGATGTCTAGTTTCAGTGGACATAAGAATTACTTAATTTTGAGTTGTGAGTAAAAAGATATTAATAAATAAAGACAGCAAGGTCAGGAAGGGATATCAAAAGGACCTAAGTGAAAATTTCTCAAAAGTTAGGGGCAACTATGTAAACTTAAAAATTAAGTGTCAGAAGTTCTTAATAGTGCCCATATCCGACCCCGGAAGAATATTCTTGAGATTAGTCGGGTCATAATCGTGGATTTCAATTTTTCCCGAAAATGCACGGTTTAAAAGTTACAATCGATTAATCGCTGAAGGGTATTTTGATATTTTTCACACCCTAGACTATAAAATTACAGCACAAGAAAGTTTAGGGGGTCAAAATATGAATAAAAAGAAGCCTAATGTCTTGCCAAATAAATAGATAAAAGAAGAAGGCAAGTGGACCAATTAAAAGTGGCCATTTTTGCTATAAGGTGTACCAATTGGAAGTCAACATCTATACCAACATATTTTCACCACTTATGGCTGCCATTTGGATCAAAATAAGCTAATGAAAGAAAATAAAAGCCCTCTCTTACATGGTGAACTCGTCCAAACCATAAGAGAAGGAAGAAGGAGGTGATTTTTCCAAAGTTTAAGGCTTTTGGTTGAAGATTTTGGTGACAAACAAGATTATAAGGTAAGAGAAACCTATCTCTAGTTTTAATTTCATGGATTAATGGTTAATTTAAGAGATTGAAATTAGGGTTCATGTAGCTAGATTTGGAGAAAATTCAAGAAATAATTATTTGAAGGATTTGATGAAAGAAATAATGGTTTTAAGGTTAGAGGAGATTAGATTGAGGAAAAATTGGCAAGAAATGCATTGGTAGCTTATGTTTTCAAACCATAGGATGTATGTTTAAAGTGTGTATGCTGGAATTCTTGTAGGAAATCAAGAAAAGCTAAAGGAAAAAGAAGAAAAAGATCAAAGATGAGCTAAGGAAAGCAAAGGGGAAAAAGGTTTGTTACTTTAACCTTCTTGAATTAGTGATCTCTATTGCCTTTGCATTTGGATGCGTAATTGCTATAATTGTTCATGTGCTTGAGTTGTGGTTGTTATGTGGTTGAGATTGATGATGATATAGAAGTGTTTGTTGTGTATTGATTGATTTTGGGGTTGAGTTTATAAGGGAGGTAAATATGGGAGTGCTATGTTGTGTTGTTTTGTTGCAGCCAGCCATGTGTCCTGCATTTTTCTGGAACTTCAACCGAAATTTAGACTAGTAAAATGATAGAAATAGAACTTGAAAAACAAGACTTAATTGTTCTCCATTAAGTCAGTAAACCATAGGCTTTGGAACCAACTCATTTTCATGTGTGTAATGAAAGTTATGATCAAAATGATACCAGGCGTACAAACTGAAAAACTGAGATTCCTCAGTCAGTAACCTGTGACTTGGGACTACGTTTAGGTGACCTTAATGACACATTTAGAATCTGTGAAAGAATAATTAAATGTACCCTTATGTGTTAGGAAACCATATAATTTGTAATTTCCTAAATCCCACTTGTAGATAAAAAGATATGATTAAAAGAGTATAACTCATGCACATAGGAATTGTGAAACCGGACAGACTGAGATTTGTGCCTTGAGTCCAGGTTTTGGTCCATTTACCTCAGGAATTAGATGTTGTGATAGAAGATATAAATGAACCCTTGTATGTTGGTGAATCATAGGAGTTGGATTCATCTCGATTCGACTTAAAATGTAGAAGTTACACATGAATGAGCGAACCATGCGCAGGCAGACCCTAGCAGACTGCAGGGCTGAATTAGAAATTGTGCCAAAGATAGTGAATACACACCTTTAATTCATGCATAAGTTATTTAACAAACGGAACTCAAAACAAGAGAGTATTGGGCCTACAATGATAAAGAAATTATAATGCCATAAAATACAAATACATAACCATCAGATCGGTAATCAACAGCAATGTTAGGCAACTAATAGACATAGAATGAGGTACCATCCAGTGGCAATAAATCAATAGAAATGAATAGCATGCTGTCATAAAAGCTTAACAAATAATAGGAGAAATATAATAAGAACCTGAGAATGTTTATATTGATGATTGGGTTGGCCGTGCCATATCTGTAACATTGTGTGGTTTGCATCTAATTTCTACTTAACAGTTAAAGTACCCACTAAGCTATATGCTTAGCGAGTTTATTTTCTAAACTCGTAGGTTATGGAGTCCAAACTGACAAATGGGAAGCTACAAAGGAGCACTAGAGTGCGCAACAGGAGGCGAAGTGAGGAGCAAAGCAAAGTTTAGCTTAGCATGTACTGTTAAGGACTTTTCAAAATGTAATTATAACAATTAAAGAAATGTGTAAATTATTATTATTAAAAATAAAAAGGAAAAAATTTTATTTAGTGCATGTTCTGTATACCATGTTGCATATACTGTAGCACACTTGGCTCGGCTGGAAATAGTCGGGTTAAGGGGTGTTACAGTTCGTCTGTGATCTTGAAGTCTAATGATCAACACTTCACAAGGAATCACAAGCCTAGACTCTACTCAGTCTAGCTGAACTCTCCGGCTCTATCGAATCTACCCTGTCACCTACGCGATAAATCACAATCGCGCTAAGCCAAAGGCTTAGTGTTACTAACCATGATAACAATATGATTTATATGTAATGCCAATGTCAAACTTTCAAGAATTGTAAACAGTATACAAGAATATCATATTTCATAACATTAAATCTCATCACATTGTTTAATTGTACCATCATTTATAATTCACATTAAAGCAAAGACAAGCATGGGCCCAAAAGAAACTAATATGCCATTCAAATTCCAGAGTTACTATTTTTGTCCAATAATCACATTTATCAAGCTCGTAGGCAAATCATTATCACAATGAGAAACATCTCATATGTAACATCCCAACTAGGCTTCAAGGACTAGGCCTAACCAAGCTTCAAGGGGAGCATAGCATCAACCCAACCTGGCTTCAAGGACCAAGCCCAACCCAGCGTCAAGGGATTGTTACTTTTAGGCATGCCACCAACAACAAAACTATGAAAATTGAATAACATACTAGGCACATAATTCTTTCATTATTTCATTATCATATCCATTCTCATTTTCTCATGATCATCTAGGCACAATCCCCCAAATATTTCATTTATATCAATATACCATCATCATTGGCTTCACATCCCATCATTAGGGTATACATAACATATTACATTAATCATACATTTTGAATCATCAACATATAATTCACATAGTTCACATAATACAAATCACTGCACCATTCTCCTATATCAAGAATATAATGGGTAACCTAACACATTTTTCAACCAATGTGTTAAGTCCCAAAGTTATGTAAATGTATGCAATCATGTAAGGTTTGTACTTACCTCTAAGAGCAACAAACACCAATCTAACAACCTCCTCTTCCAAGAATCCTTCAACACTTGGAATGGGGCAACTCAAATCTCTTAAAAACCTAATCAAAATGAGATTATACATACTCACTTAGTGATACACATAAGAAAATAAGGACAAGAGCTAACTAGGGCAAACTATACACTTGACACGCTCAACAACACGAGCGTGTCCCTGATCGTGCCCTAAACCCACAACACAGACACTTTGACACTCTTAGTGATATGGGCATGTCACTTCACGTGTCAATCCTCCTCCAACACAGTGCTATGACACGCTCAGTGACATGAGCGTGTCACTGGACGTGTCAATCTGTAATATCCCATATTATGCCCTAAAAGTGTTGGGGTTATTGTTGTATTTGGATTCAATGTGTGTATTGAAGGGAAAGAGAAGAGAAGTGAAGAGAAGATGTAGGAAAAATAAATGCAAAATATATGACATATACATATACCCACATATACATCACATATACATGATGTATAAAATGGTGTAGGAAAAGTGTGTTGTATATATATATATTTGTATAATTAATGAATAATAATAATGATGATAAAGACAAAAAGAGAAAAGAAGAAGAAAGTCAAAAGGAATTGTGTGTGGTGGAGATTTAATGGTATAATTGTTATTATTGTTATTATTATTGTTATTGTTGTTATTATTATTATTGTTATTGTTATTATTATTATTATTATTATTATTATTATTATTATATATATATGAGATAAGAACGAAGGAAGAGAGGAGAACCTTCTTTCTTTCTTCTTCTTCTGTTCTTCTTCTTCGTGGATAAGAGAACACGAGAGAGAGAGAGAGCACGAGAGAGACATAGAGAAAGGTGATCTTCATCAAAATTTCTTAAGGATTTTAAGAGTATTGAAGATGGAGATGAAGATTTGGCAACATATTTAGGTAAGTACTCATCTCTTGAGTTGAGTTTATTGATTATACTTATATATATAAGTTTTTATCTTCTTAGTTGGATTTCTTTTGGATTTAGGTTATGTTTGGTTTAATTGGTGTGTAAGTGGATGATAACAAGAGATTGAAGTATATAAATGTGTGAAATTAACATCTAAGTGATGATGAGTTGAGATAATTGTAAGGAAAATGATGAAATGTTGATTTGGGGTTTGGTTTGGATGAATTTCGAGTGTTTGGTCTTTAAATTATTGTAGGACACGGCCAAGTTATGAGAGACACGGCCAAGTTAGGGCAAATTTGGCCGTGTTGGATGAGTTTTAGAGAGACACGGCCACTGGCTTGGCCGTGTCCCTTGCCTGTGTTTGTTACTGTCTGATTTATATTGAGAGACACGGTCGTGTCCCTTGCCCCTGTCTGGTACTGGATTGTGTGTTGAGAGACACGGCCACTGGCTTGGCCGTGTCCATTGCCCGTGTTTGCTACTGCTTGAATTGGTGTTGAGTGACACGGCCACAAGCTTGGCCGTGTCCCTTGGGCGTGTTTGCTACTGAATGATTGTATTGAGAGACACGGCCACAAGCTTGGCCATGTCCCTTGAGGGTGTTTGCAAATGTGTTTGTTATTTGGTCTTCAAACTTTGTTGGATCTTCAAATGTCTTTTGTACCTAAACACACTTAAAACGATAATGATCCAACCAAATGTATATGGAGGATTCTAAGTTCTTGAATAAGGTAAATTGTTATGTATGAATATATCAATGATAATATAGGAAATGTGGAAGATATAATGATCAATGAAAAAGTATGTGCAATGTCATTGATTATGTATACTTGAGTGATGAATTGAATTGATCAATATGATTTGATGATAACGTTGATATTATAATAACCATGTTAGGTTTTATGCATTGTCAATCTCATGAATTGTATTCTACTATATGTAGATTGATGATGCATATGAATAATGGCATGTTGTGTATAATGTGGAATATCATGAGATCATTGATGATGAATTACTTTAATGTTATGATTGAAGCATGCCTATATGGTATGATTGATTCATGATATGTTTGTTTAGTAATGTAATTGATGTTGCATATATCAATAATGAAACTTGAAATGTGATTTGAGATATAGTGTGATATGAAGTCATTGTGATTGGCTGTGATGATTCAATTGAATTAAGTGAGGCATGTTTGCCTAGATGATGATGAGAATCGATAATGAAATAATAGATGAATTGTGTGTCTGATATGTTATTCATTTTCAGAGTTCTGAGTTTGGAAGCATGCCTATAAAATGAAAGGTAACAGTCTTGCCGGGTTGAGGATCTCTTCAATTTGAGACGAATTGAGATCCAAGAGACTGGGTCTGTTACACTATGCTAATTGTGATTATGAGATATATGATTTGTAACAGTCTTGCCGGGTTGAGGATCTCCTCGATTTAGTCGGGTTGATGGTCCAAGAGACTGGGTCTGTTACTCGATAAATGTGAAATGTGAAATGTGAATTATAGTAACAGTCTTGCCGGGTTGAGGATCTCCTCGAGATTTGCCGAGTTGATGGTCCAAGAGACTAGGTCTGTTACACTATCCATGGATAGAGATATATATATAGATGATGCCTACGGGCTTGATGATTATGATTATGGACCAAAGCAGTAACTCTGAACTTTGAATAACATATTAGTGTGTTGTTTGGGCTCGAGTTTGTCTTTGTTGTCAATGTGATATTAAATGTTGAAATAAATGAGTAATGAGATCTATAATTGCTTTTATTGGAAGTATGATTCATGTTTGATGAATTGTGGATAAAATAATGTTATGAAGTATGCTTTTGTAATATGTGCATTGATGTATTGAAGGTGAATATGTTTTGAGGGACTTTCTTGATATATGATTTTATAAAAATAAAGTATGATGTGTAAAATATATATATATGAATATGGAATTTGTGAGAATTGCTTTCGTAAAGGTGTTGAATAAGTCTTTGAATGGTAATTGGTTGAATTAATGTATATGTTTATGTATATGAGATTAGTGGGAACTTATGAAGAATGCATTGAGAAAGGAAAACGTGGTAAAAGAACAATAAAACATAATGCTAAACATATGAGGTATGATAATTTTGGTAAAGTGTATTTTATTATTTAGTTGTACTACTAAGCTTTTGGGCTTAGCACGGATGTTTAATCGCGCAGGTATTTATGCGGTTGATCTGGAAGTCTAGCTGTGATGCCACGAGAAGGGTAAGAGTGTCTCGAGACCAACTAGAAGGTGATGCATACATGTATAATTTTATTTAGGTTTTATTTTTTATAACAATAATGATTTTCGTAAATGTTCTTTAATTTAATGTAATATCGCTTGAATATGAATAAAGGGTTTTAAAGTAAAACGAAAAGTGACATTCTTATACTTTATATACGTATTGTATGTATACCAGGTATATGTATAGTACTTATATAGAGTATGGGGGTGTTACAATTATTTTGGTATCAGAGCTTAGGTTCGAGATTCTCGGCCTAAGTGAAATTAAAAAGAAAATTTTTGAAGAGTTTAAATAAGAATTGAAAAGAAGATTTTGGAAATGCAATTGGTAAGACATGCATATGCATTCACACCTAGGTTGGTCTCGAACGTGGCATTATGTGAATTGTGATGTATTTGAATTACATGAGATAAATGATAGTGTGTAAATGAGGTTTCATATGAAAGCAAATCTAGAAATGTTGATAATTGAGAGATGAGTGTGATATAAAGAAATGATATGGAAAGTATAAGTAAAAAGTTTGAGTATTGGTATGTATTTGGCATATAAAGAAATGGCTAGAAGAATAAAGTTGGAAATGAGTTAGAAACAAAATTAAGAATTAAAGTATGTAATCTATCCTCTAATATTTGAATCTCTTTTTAATAAACTTTATGTTGGGATTTTTGGAAAGAGTAAATACGGTTGAATGGGTAATATGGAAAGATATATTGTTTAAATGATAATAGTATGGTGAAATATTGAATGAGTTGATTGATATAGATTAAGTGTGATAAATTAAGGTGTGGATAGGCAAATTTAAGGTTATGTTCAAAAGAAAAAAGAGATGACGTTGGTTAAGTACAAATATACATTGGTGTTGTTTGTATTGTTATTTTAATGCAAACATGGTGATTTCAATATTAGAAATGTGATATGCTTAAATATTGTGATAGCTCATGTTAATAGTGGAGATATGAGATATTTAGATTTTCTTTGGAATGAGCTTAATAATTGTGAAACAAATATGTTTTGATGTTACTTTGTGGTATATATATATATAAGATGTTTTAAAGTTGATATTAAGAGAATGAGATGAATAAATTGAAGTTTAAATAGAGTAGTAAGTTGGAAATTTATAGTTTTAGTGGAATGTGGATAGAGATCAATGAAATATTGATAGTTTAATGTATTTAATACATGAGATATATGAAATGAATATTAGTGCACATGAAGGTATTAGGAATTGAGGGGATGTGATTGATAGTAAGAAAATTTGGTTTGAAAGTAAAGAAAAGGAATTGAGCAAATGAAAATGAGTTATTTTAAGTAATTTGATTGGAAAGGATGAAAATGATTAGGAAGAATATGTTAAAGATATTTAAAAAAAAACATATATGAGAGAGATATCACATTGGAAATGTGATTAAGCTCCTTGTGAAATAATATTATAAGTAGAATATGTATATTTATTGAAGTTAATGAATAACTTAAGTTATGATAAACAAATGAGCATGATAATAGTCAAAGGAAAGTGATAAATATTAAATTGATATAAACTATATGAAAAAGGGAAATTTAATAAATTGCATAATTATGTGTTTATATAAAGAGGATTTGTGAAATGAACTTTTGATATGAATGTGATCTATGAAGGTGTGGATAATATGTTTATTATTTTATATCATTACATGTTTAATGGTATTAGGAGTGAGAATAGACCTGGGTAATATTGAACAGTGAAACTGTTATAGTAATAACTAAATGAGACTGTCATAAGATGTGTTGGAGCTCAAAGAATTTATGTGGAAATATTTTTATGTATAAGTGTGTAATAAGAAATTGTAAGGAAGGATTTATATATTTGAAAATTTTTAGAAGAGATGGATTGGAAATGGAGTAATGAAAGATACTTGTGTAAGATTGGTATCTAATTGAAAGTTGGGCTTAGGAAATGTTAAAGATAATATTATTGAACATGAGTTGGGTTAATAATGATAAATTCAACAAAAGCAAACTGTTTTGGAGATGAAATTAAAATGTGCTAATTCTTGGTGTAATAAAAGTTTGGAGAATAAATATATAATTTATGTGATTCAAGTTAGTAATATAATTGTAAAGGTTGGAAATTGAATAATAGAAGAACAATATTGATTTACAACCCCTAAGTGTGATTGTTAATATATCATTGTCATATGATTTGGTTAGTGTGATTAGTGATTAGTTTTATTATCATCAGATTTAGAACTGAGATGGATAACTATGTTTCCAGAAACATGGTTAAAAGATATGATTGGTGAAGTTATATCTTATATTTACGATATTAAAAATTTAGTTGTAATTATGAGAAGTAAAGCAAGGGAAGAGAATTGTGATAATGTTTTAAGCTATGAATTGTGTGATAGAACAATAATTATATAAATATAGTAATATTGGGTGAAGTGAAGAAATAATAAAAGGGAAGAAATTGTAATCATGACTGAAAGTTATATAGGATACATTTACAGTGTAAAGTGATTATGTGAATGAACTTAAAATTTATGGGAGTATGAATAATGTAAATTAATATGTATATATCAATAATGTTGGAAATGATATGATTGTATAATGAGATGTTAAATATAATTAATGATATACGTGTATACTATTTTGATGTAATGAGAAACTATGATTATTGGCAATGATGTTAGAAATGAATTATAATGGAGGTAGAGTACCTAATTGATTATGAAAAATGAATTGTGAAAAGATAAATGAACAGACTTATCTGCCTCCTGTGGAACCATGCGGACCCAATGTGTTGGGCAACCAAACTTGGATTACCAACCTGGTTGGGGAAAAGCTCGTTTTTGAAGTTATAGTTGTTGGTAATATTGATAA
Source organism: Garcia nutans (assembly GCA_947685225.1). NCBI lineage: Eukaryota > Viridiplantae > Streptophyta > Magnoliopsida > Malpighiales > Euphorbiaceae > Garcia > Garcia nutans. The sequence continues at coordinate 41,616,576 of CANTUV010000035.1, forward strand.
ATTTTGAATGAGTATAAGAAATGATGATATAATTATTGAAATAAGGAAATGTATATGTATAAGCATGATTCATATTGATTGAATATATAAATTTGGAAAGATTAGAATTTGAATATAAGTTTGACCTAATGAACTTAGGTTATATATATATATGTATATATGGTAAAATCCAATGATAAATTTCAATAAGTTAATTGTTGGTTTGAATCAAATAAAGTTGAAATGTTAGTATATTGTGATAGATGAATTGATTGATGTAGGTTTCGTTAAAGTTGCAAGGCAATATTGAGATTTAATATGTGCAATTGTATTGGGAGTGTAAGATTTAATGGTAATGTGTATGATATAATATTCTGATTTATGAATGAATATAAATAAATTGAGGTATATTAATTGTACATGGTGAGAAATAAACTCATGAGAGTAAGGATATAGTTAACCATTGATGTTTGGTAAATGTTTATTTTGAAAGTGATGGTAAGAATGGAATAAACAATGCTAAGATATTGATTAATGATTTTTGAGGTTAAAGTTAAGAGAATATCTATAAAGAGTTAAAGTGATAATCTGACTTTAGTACAAAGATAAAATGTATTGGAGATGTTATGAGATATCTTGATTGCTTTGTTGAGAAAGTAATAAGAGGTAAAGATATATATATATATATATATACCTATACAATGATGAATTGTGAAATTTAGAGAAAATGATTATTCCTAAGGAGGAGAGTAGAAGTTATGTGATTTGATAAAATTATAATGTAAGATACGATTATCTTTGTATGGAAGTTAAGATGGTGATTTGTGCTACATGGGTTGTTCTTATGTTGGATAATTTCGAGGACGAAATTATTTAAGGGGGAGAGAATTGTAATATCCCATATTATGCCCTAAAAGTGTTGGGGTTATTGTTGTATTTGGATTCAATGTGTGTATTGAAGGGAAAGAGAAGAGAAGTGAAGAGAAGATGTAGGAAAAATAAATGCAAAATATATGACATATACATATACCCACATATACATCACATATACATGATGTATAAAATGGTGTAGGAAAAGTGTGTTGTATATATATATATATTTGTATAATTAATGAATAATAATAATGATGATAAGGACAAAAAGAGAAAAGAAGAAGAAAGTCAAAAGGAATTGTGTGTGGTGGAGATTTAATGGTATAATTGTTATTATTGTTATTATTATTGTTATTGTTGTTATTATTATTATTATTGTTATTGTTATTATTATTATTATTATTATTATTATTATTATTATATATATATGAGATAAGAACGAAGGAAGAGAGGAGAACCTTCTTTCTTTCTTCTTCTTCTGTTCTTCTTCTTCGTGGATAAGAGAACACGAGAGAGAGAGAGAGCACGAGAGAGAGAGAGAGAAAGGTGATCTTCATCAAAATTTCTTAAGGATTTTAAGAGTATTGAAGATGGAGATGAAGATTTGGCAACATATTTAGGTAAGTACTCATCTCTTGAGTTGAATTTATTGATTATACTTATATATATAAGTTTTTATCTTCTTAGTTGGATTTCTTTTGGATTTAGGTTATGTTTGGTTTGATTGGTGTGTAAGTGGATGATAACAAGAGATTGAAGTATATAAATGTGTGAAATTAACATCTAAGTGATGATGAGTTGAGATAATTGTAAGGAAAATGATGAAATGTTGATTTGGGGTTTGGTTTGGATGAATTTCGAGTGTTTGGTCTTTAAATTATTGTAGGACACGGCCAAGTTATGAGAGACACGGCCAAGTTATGAGAGACACGGCCAAGTTAGGGCAAATTTGGCCGTGTTGGATGAGTTTTAGAGAGACACGGCCACTGGCTTGGCCGTGTCCCTTGCTTGTGTTTGTTACTGTCTGATTTATATTGAGAGACACGGCCGTGTCCCTTGCCCCTGTCTGGTACTGGATTGTGTGTTGAGAGACACGGCCACTGGCTTGGCCGTGTCCATTGCCCGTGTTTGCTACTGCTTGAATTGGTGTTGAGTGACACGGCCACAAGCTTGGCCGTGTCGCTTGGGCGTGTTTGCTACTGAATGATTGTATTGAGAGACACAGCCACAAGCTTGGCCGTGTCCCTTGAGGGTGTTTGCAAATGTGTTTGTTATTTGGTCTTCAAACTTTGTTGGATCTTCAAATGTCTTTTGTACCTAAACACACTTAAAACGATAATGATCCAACCAAATGTATATGGAGGATTCTAAGTTCTTGAATAAGGTAAATTGTTATGTATGAATATATCAATGATAATATAGGAAATGTGGAAGATATAATGATCAATGAAAAAGTATGTGCAATGTCATTGATTATGTATACTTGAGTGATGAATTGAATTGATCAATATGATTTGATGATAACGTTGATATTATATGAACCATGTTAGGTTTTATGCATTGTCAATCTCATGAATTGTATTGTACTATATGTAGATTGATGATGCATATGAATAATGGCATGTTGTGTATAATGTGGAATATCATGAGATCATTGATGATGAATTACTTTAATGTTATGATTGAAGCATGCCTATATGGTATGATTGATTCATGATATGTTTGTTTAGTAATGTAATTGATGTTGCATATATCAATAATGAAACTTGAAATGTGATTTGAGATATAGTGTGATATGAAGTCATTGTGATTGGCTGTGATGATTCAATTGAATTAAGTGAGGCATGTTTGCCTAGATGATGATGAGAATCGATAATGAAATAATAGATGAATTGTGTGTCTGATATGTTATTCATTTTCAGAGTTCTGAGTTTGGAGGCATGCCTATAAAATGAAAGGTAACAGTCTTGCCGGGTTGAGGATCTCTTCAATTTGAGACGAATTGAGATCCAAGAGACTGGGTCTGTTACACTATGCTAATTGTGATTATGAGATATATGATTTGTAACAATCTTGCCGGGTTGAGGATCTACTCGATTTAATAGGGTTGATGGTCCAAGAGACTGGGTCTGTTACTCGATAAATGTGAAATGTGAAATGTGAATTATAGTAACAGTCTTGCCAGGTTGAGGATCTCCTCGAGATTTGCCGAGTTGATGGTCCAAGAGACTGGGTCTGTTACACTATCCATGGATAGAGATATATATATATATAGATGATGCCTACGGGCTTGATGATTATGATTATGGACCAAAGCAGTAACTCTGAACTTTGAATAACATATTAGTGTGTTGTTTGGGCCCGAGTCTGTCTTTGTTGTTAATGTGATATTAAATGTTGAAATAAATGAGTAATGAGATCTATAATTGCTTTTATTGGAAGTATGATTCATGTTTGATGAATTGTGGATAAAATAATGTTATGAAGTATGCTTTTGTAATATGTGCATTGATGTATTGAAGGTGAATATGTTTTGAGGGACTTTCTTGATATATGATTTTATAAAAATAAAGTATGATGTGTAAAATATATATATATATGAATATGGAATTTGTGAGAATTGCTTTCGTAAAGGTGTTGAATAAGTCTTTGAATGGTAATTGGTTGAATTAATGTATATGTTTATGTATATGAGATTAGTGGGAACTTATGAAGAATGCATTGAGAAAGGAAAACGTGGTAAGAGAACAATAAAACATAATGCTAAACATATGAGGTATGATAATTTTGTTAAAGTGTATTTTATTATTTAGTTGTACTACTAAGCTTTTGGGCTTAGCGCGGATGTTTAATCGCGCAGGTATTTATGCGGTTGATCTGGAAGTCTAGCTGTGATGCCACGAGAAGGGTAAGAGTGTCTCGAGACCAACTAGAAGGTGATGCATACATGTATAATTTTATTTAGGTTTTATTTTTGATAACAATAATGATTTTCGTAAATGTTCTTTAATTTAATGTAATATCGCTTGAATATGAATAAAGGGTTTTAAAGTAAAACGAAAAGTGACATTCTTATACTTTATATGCGTATTGTATGTATACCAGGTATATGTATAGTACTTATATAGAGTATGGGGGTGTTACACAATCCACCAACAACACAGTAGCTATGACACGCTCAGTGGCATGGGCTTGTCACTGGACGTGTCAAAACTACTCCAACACAGAAGCTGTGACACGCTCAGTGACATGGGCGTGTCACTACTTGTGTCACCCACACTAAAAAACAGAACCAAAGACATGCCCAAAGACATGGTCGTGCCACTTGGAGTGTCAGGCCAAAAACCTGAAATCGACACCAAAAATGCCACATCCAACAAACCTCTTTCTTTTACCCTTTTCCACTCCAAACAAACTTAACCAAAACCATCAATAAACCATAATAAACTTGCATAACATCAAAATAACTCAATTATATGCATCAACACACAAACACAACCATATTCTACAATTTAACACATACACAATCCACAACTCTTGCTTTCTTCACCAAACTTAACATTTTCTCCAAACCAACCCCAAAATCAAAGTTAATTAGACCAAACAACCTCAAACATATCAAAATCAACCATAAACACAACTACATCAACCATTCACCAAACTCAAATACACAAACTCCAAAAGAACACAAAGAAACAAATTGGAAACTTATCAAAAGTGAAGAAAATCCTTCAAACTCCAACTTGATCTCTTGAAACACCCTTCAATCTTGAGTTTGGAAGCAACAAAATCCCTTTTCCTTTGGTTGATAATGGTGACCGGCCAAAGAGAAGGAAGAAGAAGAAGATGATGATGAATAAGAAAGTCAAGCCAACCTCACATCTTAACCACTTAAATCTTCATTAAATCCCCACCAAGTAAATTAATATATTATAATATTAGAAATATCATCTTCCACTTACAATTAATTTTATTTAATTAATTCAAATATCCTTTGACCCCATTTAAAAGATATTGACTTGTATATGTTGTATATATCTCTATATATACAACATATACACACTCCTTTTATCTTCTCACTTAATCATATATACACTTAACATCTTTTAATTCAATTTTAATAATAAACATTCCAAAATTTTAGGGTATCATTTGGGATATTACAAAGCTATTGTGATAATACATCATAAAAAATTTAAACAAAGCTATTAGTATGCTAACTAAATAATCATATATTTGGAAGAGGTTATGCTAATAGGCTACTGGATTCAATTTTAAACAAATATCATGCATGTTCCATTTTAAAATTTATCAAAAACATGTTATAATGAATTAATTAAGAAAATACAGTCATTTGTTGGTTCCACCACAATTGCACCGTTGAAATTCTGGGGGAGCTTGATCAAGACAACAAAGCCTTGTTGCCTTGTGATTTGGAGTGTTCTTTTTGTTTTTTGATTGCTTAGGGTTGCTTTTTGTTTCTCAAAGTTCAATAGTCTTAGAATAATTCTTGAATAATTGTGTCGTCCTTGTTTCTGTGTTTAAAATTGCTATTTATAGGAATTTAAAATAAAACCTAATATGTTAAGAAAATTAAAAACTATTTAAGAAATTAATTGAGGTTTTCGAGTAAAATAATGTTTTGGAAAAAATCAACCAATGCGCGGGCACGGGTTGCTAGGCTATCGCTAGGCGCTGGGCTGCTAGCACCCAAGCAATGGGCTGCTAGATGAGAAAGGCTGCTGGCACGCGAGCAATGGGTGAACGAGTAATGATGTTGGGCGAGGCGCAGGCCAATTCGTCGCTCATCGATTGGTCCTTCTGATTTTTTATTTATTTATATATATTTAAAAAAATAAAAGTTATATATTATTAAAAATAAATAAATAAAATAAAATAAAATAAAATAAATAATAAATATGATAAAAATTATTTCGGACTTATTTTAAAATACTGGACTTGGTCAAAAATTAAGGGTGTACAGTTTGCCCCCTGCTTGAACGATTTGAGACTTTTAGTAGAAGAGAGTGAAAAGCAACATGACTTTGAGCAAATTTTGGATGAGGATGAGTTCTTGACCCGAGATTGGAAATGGTTTGGGTACTCGACGCAAGACTGAATTAGATTTTTATGCTCGATCCTAAATTGAATTTGGGCGCTCGACCGAAAACTGAATTTTGATTTGGGTACTTGGACTCAAGACGGGAGTTGAGTGCTTGACCTGAAACTAGATTTGAGTTATCGACCCAAAACTGGATTCTCTATCCTGAACTAGATTTGGGTGCTCGACCTAAGATATGAGTTGGGTGCTCGACCAAAAATTGAATTGTAGGTGCTCAACCCGAGATGAGTTTGGGACGCAAAAGTGATTTGGGTTCTAGTCCTGGTGGTGAGTTCTGGACTCAAAAATGATTTGGGTTCTCGACCAGGTGGTGACTTCTGGACTCAAAAGTGATTTGGGTTCTGGACCCGGTGGTGAGTTCTAGACTAAAAAATGATTTGGGCTTTGGACCCAGGATGAGTTTTGGACTAAAAAATGATTTGAGTTCTAGGCCCAATGGTAAGTGTTGGACTAAAAAATGATTTTGATTCTGGACCCAGGATGAGTTCTGGACTAAAAAATGATTTGAGTTCTAGACCCGGTGATGAGTGCTGGTCTAAAAAATGATTTGGGTTCTGGACCTGGGGTGAGTTTTGGACTCCAAAATAATTTGGGTGTTGGACCCGGTGGTGAGTTTTGGACTAAAAATGATTTAGGTTCTAGACCCGGTGATGAGTTCTGAACTAAAAAATGATTTGGGTTCTAGACTCGGTGGTGAGTTCTAAACTCAAAAATGATTTGGGTTTTGGACCCGGTGGTGCGTTCTGAACTAAAAAATGATTTGGGTTTTAGACTTGGTGGTGAGTTCTTGACTCAAAAATAATTTGGGTTCGGGACCCGGTTGTGAGTTCTGGACATAAAAATTATTTGAGTTATGGACCCAGTGGTGAGTTCTAGACTAAAAAATGATTTATGTTCTGGACCCGATGGTGAGTTCTGGGCTAAAAAATGATTTGGCTTCTGGACCCAGAGTAAGTTTTGGACTCAAAAATAATTTGGGTTTTGGACCCGTTGGTGAGTGCTGGACTAAAAAATGATTTGAGTTCTGGACCTGGGTTGAGTTGTGAACTCAAAAATGATTTGGGTTCTGGACCCGATGGTGAGTTCTAGACTAAAAAATGATTTAGATTTTGGGTCCGATGGTGAGTTCTGGACTAAAAAATTGATTTGGGTTCTAGACCCGGTGGCTGCAAAAGATAATTATATTTAGTAGGATATTAATAAAAAAATCTGCAAAAAAATTAGCTGTTTTTTTGTCATACCTATATAGTCTTGCCCCTGCTTGGAAAAATATTTCTTAAAAGTACAAAAAATATTTTTAGACACACAAATAGCTGAATAATTGAATAGAATGGTTTGCATTTACTATTTAGATACTGTTTATCACTATTTGCTCACTATTTACCAATAGTAAATTCACTGTTTTTTTCACTGGCATTACTGGTTTCCTTTTTCCTTTTGTCTTTTCTGTTGCCATTTGCCTATATAAAGGCTCGTCTTACCAACATTTCTCATTCACTTTTCATTACTTATGTTACAAACATAGAGAGCTTAAGTGATAGCAGAAATATTAGTTTGAGCAAAGAGAATAGAGAGTTTAGCCATGAAATGGATGGAATGCATGCTTCAAGATCCGGAGCTCTATCTAAGGCTGAGTTGTTAGAATTTATTCGACAACATGAACGTGGAACTATCAATCCACTAGCTGGAATGCAACTTCATAGTAGTTATAGTCTAAAAACTGAGGTAACACTGCAACTTTAGCAACACAAATATTTATCATTTTATTATTATTATTATTATTTATCTTTTCATTTTATTTTATTATTTTTATTTATTTATTTATTTTATTTATTTTATTTTTTTATTAGTTATAATTTAGTATATTAGCGAATGAATTGTAACAAATAGCAGGAAATATTCTAATGCTACAAATAAAAAAATAAAAAATTAAAATAAATAGAGTAATGAGTAATTTTAGACTTTGAAATAATAGTAGTCGTGAGATGATATGCTTACCTCGTAGTGGCTTATCTTGTTCGGTATTAGCGTGATTGTTGCATTGTTCGGGGTGGAGGGTGTGTCTATAAAGCCCGACAATGGTATGATGTAGCACCTTCTCAAGTAAAATAGATCATCCGAGAGTGTGGTTTTGAAAGCTTTATCCTGCAATTATCATCCGAGGAATGTCTAATATACCGTAGTGTAGTTCAAGCATTATTGGAGCAGTGGATGGACATGACCCATACTTTCCACCTACTTGTGGGAGAAATGACCATTGGCCCAGTCAATTTTTTAGCCAACACTGGTATTCAGTACTATGGCCTTCTGGTTCCTCTTACCAATGATATCCTGACACACGAAGAAATTCAACAGTTAATCGATATGGAACCGTCATTGAAAGAGCCCTTCAAGATAAAAATTGAGCCGATTCAAAGTTATCAAATAAGCTATGATGGACGAGTTCATAAAGAAATAACCAAACAATATGCTAAGGGATTTTTGCTTTATTTGCTTGGGTTGACCATTTTATGCAATACCGAATTCGCCAGTCATTTGTCGGTGTTGAGGGCCCTTATTGAAATGGATATGGTATCACTTTACGGCTGGGGTGAAGCTGGCCTTGTCTATCTCTATCATGGCCTAGACAAGATTTGTATGAATAAGAAGTCTTTTATTGGCTTCATGGTGATTATCGAGGTACTATCTCTTGCCATTGTTAATTCAACTCATATATTCACATGAATTTGATTTCCATGGTTATTACAGGTATGGGCTTATGAGCACAATCTCGTGAGGGTGCCTGATATTTCTCAAGAGATAGTTGGATATCCAAGGTTAGGTTTTTGGTTGTCCGATTTCACAACAGTTCTCGGCTCTCATCACGTGCACACCCAGCATTATCACTTGTGTTGCCTAGCGTGGGACCAGGTAAAATAGTATTAGTATGCTTTATAGTTTTGTAAAAAGTTTACTTACCTTTTGTCATCCTGTAGATCGACTTGGCTTGGTGGAAAGTTGAAGAGCAGGTGAATTGGATCCTTTTATGAATGCTGCACTGCCTTACTAACACTCCTGCTAAATCATTGCTAGTCATGTGTCTAGTGGCTGGTTTCTTGGGGAAAGGGTATATGATTAGTTCCTTGGTCTTGAGTAGTGGAGGGTCTCGATGAACTGTCCAACGTATACTTTGAATATTACATCAATGCTGGAGAATTCATGGCAGTTAGCTCGGAATGGCTATGTTGTTGAAAATTATCTGTATACCGAGCACGTCATACACACAATTCATTCTAACATAGCTCTTGAACTTTGATGTGTCTCCTATTGGTGTTTTTGGATTTCTCGAGGAGGAAGAAGGAAATGATGAGGAAACCAGTGATGAAGAGGAGGAGAGAGAATCTATCTTTTGTTTTGGAGCTGGAACCTCTCAAGTAAATATGTGCCATTCTATCATTGCAATTGCTTCTTTTTCAACTTTTTTTACTGTTCCTATGATTATTACAGGCTTTCGGCTCATTTGATCATGAGGCTGGACCTTCCTCTGTTGCTCCTCCATTTGCTCCTTCTCACCAACCGGAAGTGCCATCTCATCCATAAGTCTCTGATACAAGTTACCTGATGGTTCATCCTATTCCATGATGATTTATGCTACATGTATGTAAGATTATACATGCTCTTACCGTTTCATTTTTTGACTCACAGCGGATGCTTGAGGAGAAAAATAAGAAACTAAAAGAGGAGTTAGCTGCTACCCGCCAACAGATCACCCATCTCGAAAGATTGTATCATCAGTTAGAGCAAAACTTCTGAGACTTTCAATTCTAGGGAATGAGGGATCCTGGTGCTTCATCTTCTAGGGGACCCCAAACTGATGACCATGAGATTCCTTTGTCTACTCTAGATGATTAATGCTATAGGCTTGAATTCTAGAGTAATAGAGGTTCATGTGCTCCTTCAGGTGGACTCGGGACATATGATATGCCTCCTCCTCCAACAGGCGATGACTTTCTTAGGGCTTTTGTTTTGATTATGGACTACCTCCTCCTTCTTAGTGATCCATCATCATTGTATTAATTGAGAAAATATTGTATTAATAATAATAATGATAATAACAACGATGGTAATAATAATTATAATAATTTTTACTTTTACTGCAACTTTTGACTCTTTTTTTATCATTTTGTATTACTATTATCATCATTATTACAGTATACACAGAAATCCCTCTCACAATTCAAAATCCTAAAGCACCCCTGATTTGCAAATCCAAACGTAACGCGGCAACTCAAAATCTTTTCAACTTAAATTTCCTTTCCTTACGCATCTCGGCCTGAATTATTGCTCTTTGCTTGTCAACCACGGTGGAAAAAGTAATCTCTTATATAAAGTTGCTTTCAATGATATAATTCCTGACAAAAATCAAGAAATTCTCCATGAAATTTTATTTCAGTATCAAAATCCCTTTCAATAATTTTAATTTTTTTTAATTTCAACAATGACAGAACTCAATTTGAAGAAAATTAAAGGTTTATTTAAAAATATGAAAGCTATTCATTAGGAGCAAATATCTTAATCTCAAATTAATACTTTTAAGTGCTTTCAAAATGTTAAATTAGACCATTTTTTCTTCATGCCATGGTTTCCTTTTAGGATGTGAATTCTAGGACATTCAAGGTAAATGACTTTGAGATATATCCCATGACTGAAGAATTTAAGGCCATCCTTGGATATCCAAGCAATCACCCAATGGCGTTGCCCATATTTACTTCCAAAACTCAATAAAAGATGCAAATGTTGTTTCAAATTTCAAAGCCTGAAGTTTTGCAATTGACTGGAGGTGGGAAAATTCTACTTGGTCCCTTGATTAACTTTTGCATTTCTTATTTGACTCCCACAAAGGCATGGGGATGCATGCTCTGTCTATGCTTGCTTGGACAATTCTTACTTGTTTCTCCCAATGGGGACATCAATCCACGAATATTGGATATCGTGAACCAAATGGAAGGAGGCTTGTCATTGATACCTGTGATCTTGGCCGAGACCCTGGTTGGATTGGATCAATTCAAATTTGATTCTTCGAGGAGATTGGCTAGAAGTCCCTTGCTGCAACAGGTAAACAAAAATTGCCCTTTCGAGCTTTCAATTTAGGCCTTTTTCTTTTTATTTTTATTACTCTAATTTTTTCCTAGTCCGCCCTTATGGGTTTTCAGAACCAGCGAGTTGTCCTAACTTTTGCCTAAGTTTCCCTTGCGGGTTTTCAACTTAGTAGACCCTTTTTCTTATTAAATTATTATTTGTTTTAGTTTTTGTCTAGACTACCCTTGTGGGTTTTCAAAACTAGCGAACTGCCCTAACTTTTACTTAGGCTGCCCTTGTGGGTTTTCAACCTAATGGGCATCAAAATTTTTTTTTCATTTGTTTAATTGGGCTTGCAGATTTGGCTTCAAGAGCGCCTCTACTTGCTTGACATTCCACCCATGGATTTTGCCAGATATCTACCACGACATCACTCTTCTAGAAAACTATTCCATCCTGCTTCTTCATCTGCTGATTGGGTTGACTGGATCCACTCACGCCCTGCAGTCTACATCTATTGGTTAGTACCTTGGTGGAAGATTTCTTATATCACCATTTAGACATATTTGATGTATGTTCCTCTTGCTACTCTTCGTCGAGGTACTTGCTATGATCCTCACTGGCTTGATTATTAGTATGGAGGTGAGCCTCGAGGTTTTAAGTTTATTCATGACAAGGACATGCTTTATCTGACTGAAGCCTTCATGGATCGGTTGAAGCAAAACTAGCCTACACATCACACTTATCTTCTTCCATAGATTCTACATTTTGTTAATTCTTTGTAAATAACAATGTTAGGATGAAAAAATAATGAACATAATAAAAGATGTTTCTTTTCCTTTTATAATTTGTCATCACCTTTTGCTATTATGCTACTTATTTTACCTGTAGACCCTTAATTTTTGACCTAGTCCGATCCAATATATTTTAATTAGTCCAAAATAATTTTTGTGCTGTCCATTTAGTCCAAAATAATTTTTGTGGTATCTTGATTAATTGTAATATTTATTTTAGTAAAAAAATGGTGAAGTGAATAAAAATTCAAAAATAATAATAATAAAAAAACGATAAAAAAATTGTTGCCGAAAGTCAGCGCGGGCCCATGGGCATTTCGCCCGCAGGAAACTCCTGCGGGCGAAATGGCCCTCGGGCCAATTTGCCCGCTGCTGCCGCAGCCAGCTGCAGCAGCTTTTTTACCAGTGCAATTTTTCAGTAGCAGTTTTTTTCGCTAGCGCATTTTTCAGCAACAGTTTATTTTCGCAAGCGAAATTTTTCCTACGCAAATTTTTCGAAACCTAATGCAATTAGGTTTCGGTTTCCTTTTCTTAATCAATATTAGCTTCCGTAAAAAACTAGAATTATACATCAAATTCTTCTATAAAGAAGGAAAAAAACAACAAAAAAAAAGAAGAGGAGAAATAAGGAAGAAATCGGACAGAAGCTTGAACAAAAGTGGAAACCAAAACTGTGAAGGAAAACCTTGAATCAAGCTGATTTTTTGAGAGAGAAGAAAAACAATTCAAGCAATTGAAAGGCAAAAAGGCTTGTCTTTGACCTTGTTCATCCAAGAAGCAATTTTTGGTATAACTTACAAAAGAAGGTTTGAATTCTTAATTTCTTTTATTTTTTCACAGTAGCTAGATCATATAATTGTTTCTTTTAAATTAAAAACCTTATAACCTCAATTCTCCTTTTCTGAAGTATGAAAATCTTAAATCATGGCTTTATTTTTCCAAAAGTTTAAAACTATTAGTTTTATTTCTTCAAAACCCCAAAACTAAGATTTTCTTTCCAAATTATCAAAACTTTAAATTGTGTTCTGTTTCCTTCTAAAAGCCTTAAAAAAATATCTTTTTTGCTCTTATAAACTTTAAATCGTTTTGTTTAAATTCATAAAACTTCATGAAATTGTCAATTGTCTTTCCAAATGCTAAAATAAAATTCATTACCCGAAACCCTAAATTCAAAAATCCTAAAATCCTAATTTAATTCCAAAACTCAAAATAGTAAACCCTAACCCCTTAAAACCTTAAACCTTAATTTTTTCTAAACCCCAAATCCTTTAAAACTTTAAAAACCATAAAAACACAAATGTTTAATTTTACACAGTAAGCTTGAAACCATATGAGTAACCGTAAACCACAAATCAAAAGTATTTTAAAGTGTTCAAACCCTAGTTTCATGATTTCACCATCCAAACATTAATTTGGTTAATCAAAGAACTTTATCAACCTTTTAAAACATAAAACCTTAATCTATTTTAATTCCTTAAAAAAACTCACAGTAGCCAAATTCCATAAATTCCAAAACCCTAAACACATGAAATAAAGAACCCTAAATGGAAATAGTAGTTATAATTTAGATGTTTATTTGCCTTATTCAATTCTATATTTGATTATGCTTTGATTTATTTTATATACTTTAATTTATTTAAGTTCAATGCTTGGTTCATTTAATTTATCATGGATGGATGTTTACTTTCTATTGATGTTTAATACCTTTGATGAATGATTTATTTATGATGAATGGTTATTTACTTTTATCAATTTATTTATATTTCCAAAATGTTGTAAGAGGTATGTTTTCACTTGATGGATACCTCATTGGTTAAATATCATGTAATTTAAATTGCATTTCTATTTTAGAATCAATGTAAAGGACATGTTTCTACCTTCCGGTGGGTGTTCTATTTAGGCATGGGATGTAAGGACATGTTTCCATCTTCGGGTGGGTGTCCATTTATTTTTTTTGCTTGGACATTGTTTTGATTTTCAATATATCGATGCTTTATTATTGTGTGTAATATGGATAATATTGTTATACTTAAGAATTTTATAATATTAAGACCTGTAAAGGAGGTCGATTCCATTGGGCCATTTCTCACCTTCTCCACACGTACCCAACTTTCCGAACCCATTAAGGGGTTGGGGATTCCTTAGGAATCGAGTCATCCACCCCTTAATGGGTATAGAGATCGAGCATGGCATAACCACTCATAGCCTCGTACCATTTGGTATATACTTGCTATGGGAACCTAAGCCTTTTTACCCAAAGACTAAAGCTCATGTAATTGGCCTAGTTACTTTCCTTAGGTTTTACCCCAATTGCATGTTGTTTGACTATGATTAATTTATCTTTGCTTAAATCATGGCTTATTTGGTTTGTTCTTTTCTAATATGACCTAAGTATATTGTAAGCTCAAAATAAATTTTTCTTTAAAATCCAAAAGACCAAAGCTATTTTTCAAAATTTTTAAGATGGTCTTTGGACATAAGACTTTTCTAAAAATAAATCAAAAATTCTTTTGCACATGACCTAAATACTAAGCCCAAAATATGTTTTTTCTAAAATCTTTTTACAATGGGCTTAGAAATAAAATTATTTTTATCCAACCTTTTCTTACAAAGAGCTTGCAAATTATTTAGGTCAATTAAGAAATGCCAAAAATCAATTGTGAGCCTAGTTTATACTAAGAATAATTAATCATGGGCTTGCTTTTGGCATAAACCATTAGTTACTCTTTTCAAGTGAGAATCTATCTATAATAAACCTCTTAATTTGGTTTTAATCCAATATATCATAAAAGCTACTATAGTTGGTTGAAGGGATTAAAACCTAATTAATGGGAATTACTATGAATGTATTTCCATTTTCGAAAATATAACTATTGGATGAAATGTTCGAGGGAATTATTCGAAAATAAGATACCCCATGTTGGTATTTTGTTAACCATATACCTAGGAAAAGAGACTCGCCATTCGTGTGTGGTTGTTATAAGGTTGGAAGGAACATCCTATTTGTCCTTGTTTGTTAATTGTTCGTACATACATGCATACAGTTGCATCTCATGTCATTGATCCTTTCTGGCTCACAGCCCTAGATTACGACAGTTCAAAAGCTTACAACAATCCGACCTACGTCGGAGACGAAGTATCTAGCAACAACTCAATCACTTGCTCACAAAAAACAATGGATCCCGAACAAATTCAAAGAATGGTGGATGATGCCCTCAACTCCAAGATGGAAGAAATAAAAGAGGCCATGGCTGAGACCATAAAGAATCAACTAGCTGCAATTTTAGGAAACAATGCCGAAGCATCTGCTAGCACCAAGAAAGTCAAGGGGAAGGCTAAAGTTGATGAAGTAGCTTTTGATGATGATAAGGTGATCATTGATGATGATGATTGGGCTCAATACTACAAAGATCTTCAAGACAAAAAGGAGCCAAAGGTTGTTGAGAAGGCAACTATTGAAAAGACCGAGACATCCGAAGTTGAAAAGATGATCGCTGATTTAGAAAAGAAATTTGAGAAGAAACTAAAAACCAAAAAAATGTCCGAGATCGACAAATTATTTGAGCTGATGAAGAAGTTTAGTACAAGTTCAAGATGCCATCTTTTGCGAAGTTTGATGGAACCGAAAATCCTCATCTCTATGTGAAGCAGTATATCACTGCTATGCAGTCTGCCAGAGCTACTAAGGTTGAAACTCTAAGGTACTTTATGCTCTCATTGGACCATGTTGTCCAAAATTGGTTTAATACCTTAGATGAAGGAACTTAAAAGAGTTGGGATTTGCTATACAAAGCCTTCATCCAACAATATGGATATAATGTCGAGATGGAAGTTACCTTGATGGAAGTCCAATAGACAAAGGCCAAATGAGAATTTTGTGGACTATGTGAAGAGATGGAGAAATAAGGCTGCTTTACTCAAGAAAAGGCTCGATGAATCTGATCAAATAAGGATGATTGTGAAAGTGGTGTTGCCTAGTCTTCGTGAAAGGATGTCTCATACACTCATCCGTGACTTCAAAGATCTTCTCCAAGCTAGTCTACAAATTGAAGAGTGGGAAAGGGAGAAAAATCGCTTTTCAATAAGAAGGAATGAGAAAGGGAATTATCAGCCTAGCAATCAAAGCATGCAAAAAGAAGTTGATGTTAATGTGGATGGTCAAGGAAAAAAAAGACAATTCTCAGAATTGGAGAAACCTCTGTCTTGGGTTCTCAATAAGCTACAAAAGAAGGGATTGTTACAACCCTTGACTCCTCATCCTTTGCCTAATCCTCTTCCACCTAACTTTGATACTAGTGCATTTTTCCAATTCCATCAAAGACCTAGACACGAAATGGACAATTGTATGAAGTTGAGGCATGAGATCCAGAATTTAATTGATAATGGCAAGTTGCCTAAGCCGAATAAGTCCAATACGAAAGGTAATCCATTTCCAAGGTTCAACAGGGTGCCATCACCAGCAACCTTTATGGTAGGAAAAGGATTAGAAGAGAATTTTATTTTATCATCCTTTCAAGATGGGGATATTGAAGATATGAAAGGAAAAGAAGCCTAACTCAATAAACTTTCCTTAGCTTGAATGTTGCTTTTCAATTTTATTTTCTTTAATATTTAATTGGAACTATCATGTTTTTCAAATTTAAATTTGTTTGAATAAATTACTTTCATCAAAATTTTTGTTAGACTTTGTTCATTTTGGTGCTCAACCAATGAGGAATCTAGTTTGATAATTCATGAATTAATATATTTATGCATCATGACTTGAATGACTTTACTAGGTAAGGGAATTACTCTATAGCATTGAGTTGTGTATGCTTACTTAGAGAGGGCTCCTACATAATTATCTTTGTCTAGGTCCTAGTGAGTCTTAGAACATGCTTTGACAAACTTTCGAGGTGAAATTGAACTCTACTTATTTAAGGGAGTGATGATCTAGGCATTGTTTGGTTAGCCAACAACTAGTATCTACCTAATTAGATATCAATCCCTAGCCGTCCCTTTGAGCCTTCATGAAATTTTAGCTTTCTTTTCATTGGCTTACAAATCCCAATAACCTACCCTGAGCTGTTGTGATACTTTTGACAATTCTTATGATCACTAAGGTGAAGAGGCAAGAAGATCAAAGAAAGCAATGATTAGTCAAGATAATGAGGATAATTGAAGTTCTCAAGACCATGAAGATAGTTAAAGTTCTCAAGACCATAAGGTAGTTGATGTTTTTAAGACCATAAGGGTAGTTGAAGTTTTTCTAATATCTCCAATATATCAAGACAACATCAGAGTAACAAATGATTTATCCTTGTTAAAGAAGATTTATGTTACTCCACTCATCCAATATTGGAAGCCCAAGTTAGTACAAACAAGACAACTCTTTTAGAGCTAGAACCAAACAAAACAAAAAAAGAAAAACAAAACCACAAAAAAAAGAGAGAAGAAGAGAAAACAAGAGAAATGAGAGCAAAGAAAATAGAAGAAGAAAAGAAAAGAAAAGAAAAGAGAAAAGAAAAGAGAAAAAATAAAGAGAAAAAAGATAAAAGGCGGTTCAGAAAGCCAACTGAGTTCTCTTTTACCTAAGACAACAAAAGGCTTTCATTTGGGTTATAAGGACATCTTGACCTGAATTGGTCCAACCCAACCAAAGAAAAAGGAGAAAGATCATCCAATTCTTGAAAGTTCTGTACTTGACAGTCCTACAAGGAAGAAGGATAAAATGATAAAGTGCTCAAAAAAAGGGAAGAGTAAGAAAAAGAAAGAAAAGGGAGAAGAAGAAAAGCAATGAATTTGGGTCTTAAACTTTTTGCAAGGGCAAAGACTGTCCTAATCAAGATCCACATTAATGCCAAGAAGACAGAAAGAATTTAGAGTCTACCAAGATTGCTCCCAACTACCTAAAGTTCAAATAAGAGATTTGTAGTGTGAAGGTTTGTCCATTGTGTCACACTTGCTCCAATCTCAAAATGGCCTTCACTATAACCTGTGTCCCTTAAAGACCCCATTTCAAGCCTATCAAAGACCTGTTGATCTCTCTTGGTAGGTAGAGTCTATTAGTGGAGATAGTTTGGATAAGCATGCATATGAGATAGACAATATTTAAACTCAAATGAGACCTTTGGCCGAGTAATGTGTATGTGCCTATCTGAAGTACAACAATTCTTGCTTAAATAGAAATGATTCCCATGTTTAGTACAATAACTAGGGTTGTCATGTTATTGATATGTTAATTTGAAAAAATCAAGTCCTGAGGTATATTGACATTGATTTGGCAAAGCCAACATTTGATTTCAAAATCAAAATTCAAAAAATTCAAAAAAAAAGTTTTGTCATACAAAGCCTTCAAGTTAAGGGAAATATGTTGAACCTCCAAAGGACACATTGGGCAAAAGAAATGATTATTGGCAAGGTCATGAAGAAGCTATCAACTAACATGCTAAGACATTGTTCGAAATAGATGAATCCCTGACTCTACTACTTGGGGCCTCCATTATTCATGTTTTCAATATCTTGAAGATAAAAGCCACAAATGCAAAGCTTTCGATCATTCCAATGCAAGACTTGAATGAGCGTCAAAAAAGGAACCAATGAGAACACTTCTGCTGATCACCTCAGTCTGTGAGTTGATGGAACGACTGTAAGCATTATTCATACATATCATGCATACATGAGCATATCACATCACACTTTCTTGTCTTATATTGTTCCTTGGTAAAATGAACAGCAAACACCCTGCGAAGTAAAGAATCAAAAGAAGATATCAAATCAGGGGGGCATAGAAAGCCCATTGCTTGAGAAAGCTCCAGTAACCTTGCAAAGAGAAGAAATACGTGCTTGTGCAAAGAACTAGACAACAACAACTTCAATCAGAGTCCGCATAGAAAAATCATGGGTTTGAGCCTACACAGGGGGCAAAGTTTCTCCTTTTCAATTTTTTGAGTTTACATATAAAACATTTTCAAACTCACTTGCAAATATCTCGCCACGAAGGGGGAAAAGGAGAGGATATGAAGGCTAGCTAAAAAGGGCTGAATTTTTTGCAAAAGTGCAAAGGAAGTACAAAAAAGAATGGAATAAAAAAAGAAAATTAAAATTCTCAAAAGAATGAAGATGCAAAAGACAAAAGATCAATCCAGCTAAAAGAGCTGAAGCCAAGGTAAGGACCCGACCTCCAATGGATAAAGATCCATGTTTCAAGGGTAAAGACCCGATCTCCAAAGGATGAAGATCCATTTTCAAGGGTAAAGACTTGATCTCCAAGGATGAAGATCCATTTTCAAGGGTGAAGGCCCGATCTCAAAGGATGAAGATCCACTTACAAGGGTGAAGACCCGATCTCAAAGGATGAAGATCCATTTTCAAGGGTGAAGACCTGATCTCAAAGGATGAAGATCCATTTTCAAGGGTGAAGACCCGATCTCCAAGGATGAAGATCCATTTGCAAGGGTGAAGACTCGATCTCCAAGGATGAAGATCTATTTGCAAGGGTGAAGACCCGATCTCAAAGGATGAAGATCCATTTGCAAGGGTGAAGACCCGATCTCAAAGGATGAAGATCCATTTGCAAGGGTGAAGTCCCGATCTCAAAGGATGAAGATCCATTTTTCAAGGGTAAAGACCCGATGTCAAAAGATGAAGATTCATTTTCAAGGATAAAGACCTGATCTCAAAGGATGAAGATCCATTTTGAGAGTGAAAAACCATAATGCATAGAATAACAGAAGAAATCAAACTTCTCAAATGATAAAAGGTCAGTCAAACTCAATCTCTAGTCTAAGCACCCAAATTCAATTCAATCTCGGGTCCAAGTACCCAATTCCAATTCAATATCGGGTCCAAGCACCCACATTCAATTCAGTCTCCGGTCCAAGTACCCATTCTCGGGTCCAAGCACCCATTCTCGGGTCCAAGCACCCAAATCAAATAAATTTCGGGTCCAAGTACCCAAATAAAATCAATCTCGCATCCAAGTACCTAAATCAATTCAAGCTCGGGTCCAAGTACCCAATCTCAGGTCTAAGCACCCATTCTCGGGTCCAAGTACCCAAATCAATTCAATCTCGGGTCCAAGTACCCAATCTCGGGTCCAAGTACCCAATCTCGGGTCCAAGCACCCATTCTCGGGTCCAAGTACCCAAATCAATTCAAGCTCGGGTCCAAGTACCCAATCTCGGTCCAAGCACCCATTTTTGGGTCTAGGTATCCAAATCAAATTCAATCCAATCTTGGGTCCAAGTACCCAATCCCGGGTCCAAGTGCCCAAATCAATTCAATCTCGGGTCCAAGTACCCAATCTCGGGCCCAAGTACCCAATCTCGGGTCCAAGTATCCAATCCCGGGTCCAAGTGCCCAAATTCAATCTAGTCTCGGGTCCAAGTACCCAAAACAAATTCAAACAACCATCTCTAAAAAATTAAGTCTTATTGCTTTTTCACTCTCTTTCACTGAAGTCTCTGATAGCAAATTGTAGACCCTTAATTTTTTACCTAGTCCGATCCAATATATTTTAATTAGTCCAAAATATTTTTTGTGTTGTCCAATTAGTCCAAAATAATTTTTGTGGTATCTTGATTAATTTTAATATTTATTTTAGTAAAAAATGGTGAAGTGAATAAAAATTCAAAATAATAAAAATTAACAAAATAACAAAAAAAATCAGCGACGGAAAAATCGTCGCCGAAAGTCAGCGCGAGCCCGTGGGCATTTCGTCCGCAAGAAACTCCTGCGGGCGAAATGGACCGCAGGCCAATTGGCCCTCCGCTGCCGCAGCTGGCTTTTTCGCCAGCGTAATTTTTCCGCAACAGTTTTTTTTTGCCATCGAAATTTTTCCAACGCAAATTTTTCGAAACATAATGTAATTAGGTTTCGGTTTCCTTTTCTTAATCAATATTAGCTTCCGTAAATAACTAGTTATACATCAAATTCTTCTACAAAGAAGGAAAAAACAACACAAAAAAAGAGGAGGAGAAATAAGGAAGAAATCGGACAGAAGCTTGAACAAAAGTGGAAACCAAAACTTTGAAGGAAAACCTTGAATCAAGTTGATTTTTTGAGAGAGCAGAAAAACAATTCAAGCAATTTAAAGGCAAAAAGGCTTGTCTTTGACCTTGTTCATCCAAGAAGCAATTTTTGGTGTAACTTACAAAAGAAGGTTTGAATTCTTAATTTCTTTTATTTTTTCACAGTAGCTAGATCATATAGTTGTTTCTTTTAAATTAAAAACCTCATAACCTCAATTCACCTTTTCTTAAGTATGAAAATCTTAAATCGTGGCTTTATTTTTCCAAAAGTTTAAAGCTATTAGTTTTATTTATTCAAAACCCCAAAACTAAGATTTGCTTTCCAAATTATCAAAACTTTAAATTGTGTTCTGTTTCCTTCCAAAAGCCTTAAAAAAATATCTGTTTTGCTCTTATAAACTTTAAATTGCTTTGTTTAAATTCATAAAACTTCATGAAATTGTCAATTGTCTTTCCAAATCCTAAAATAAAATTCATTACCCGAAACCCTAAATTCAAAAAACCTAAAACCCTAATTTAATTCCAAAACTCAAAATAGTAAACCCTAATCCCTTAAAACCTTAAACCTTAATTTTTTCTAAACCCCAAATCCTTTAAAACTTTAAAAACCATAAAAACACAAATGTTTAATTTTACACAGTAAGCTTGAAACCATATGAGTAACCGTAAACCACAAATCAAAAGTATTTTAAAGTGTTCAAACCCTAGTTTCATGATTTCACCATCCAAACATTAATTTGGTTAATCAAAGAACTTTATCAACCTTTTAAAACATAAAACCTTAATCTATTTTAATTCCTTAAAAAAACTCACAGTAGCCAAATTCCATAAATTCCAAAACCCTAAACACATGAAATAAAGAACCCTAAATGGAAATAGTAGTTATAATTTAGATGTTTATTTGCCTTATTCAATTCTATATTTGATTATGCTTTGATTTATTTTATATGCTTTAATTTATTTAAGTTCAATGCTTGGTTCATTTAATTTATCATGTATGGATGTTTACTTTCTATTGATGTTTAATACCTTTGATGAATGATTTATTTATGATGAATGGTTATTTACTTTTATCAATTTATTTAGATTTCTAAATGTTGTAAGGGTATGTTTTCACTTGATGGATACCTCATTGGTTAAATATCATGTGATTTAAATTGCTTTTCTATTTTAGAACCAATGTAAAGGACATGTTTCTACCTTCCGGTGGGTGTCCTATTACATGTTTCTACCTTCCGGTAGGTGTAACACCCCTTCCTGACCTACGTGTGTAAGCTGAGTAAAGGCGCCACACTATCCTAATGTTGCTACCAATTTTACTTAGTCAAATTTTAGTTCCGATTTTTACAGAAATTTTGCCATAATTTCGCCTAGAAATTGAATCCCAAGTGTCGACAAAACTGGTTTTTTCCTGATTTTTGAAAACATTTTTACACAAACCAATGCAAACAAAATCATTCTCAGTACACTCCCAATAAATCCCCCTTATAACCTCAACTACAACCTGCAAAAAGGATTTATACTTCTAGTACAAAATAAAGTAAAGGTTTATTATGAAACACAGTAGATAAAATATTTGTTCACTATGCAGCGGAAAGTAACAATATTTACAAATTCATATACATCAAAACTTCAGTTTTACAACACATAAAATTTATACATGTTTGGCATTCAATCTTTGATCTTTAAGCCCACTATTCACACTTCAAAATCTAGACTCGACTCGGCCTAGAGGAACTCTCTGGTTCTTCCCTGTCACCTGCGCGATGAACCACAATCACGCTAAGCCCACGACTTAGTGATACAAACAACCATAATATTATGCCTCAATGCAATGCCAATGTCACACAATCAAGTTTCATAAACAATTCAAAAGAATATTATATTTCACAATCTTACATTATTTAATAATTAATCAAAACATTCATGATTCACATTGAAAACAAAGACAGCATGGGCCCAAAATACACTAATATGTTATTCAAAGTTCAGAGTTACTGCTTTGGTCCATAATCATAATCATTAATACATTTATCCATGGATAATTAACTAGATTTGAGCTTATGACCCAGTCATTTCACTCAATCTAGTTTCAATAATTTGTTTTTGAGGTTTACGACCTGGTCATTTCACCCCAAAAACATCACATTTCACATTTTCTAACTGGAATCGGCTTACGACCCGGTCATTTCACCTATCCAGTGATTCATAGGCATGCCGCCAAAACCAAAACTTTGAAAATTGAATAAACATATTAGGCACACAATCATTTTATTTATCTTTTTTTTAATCTCTTTTCATTTCATTTCTCATAATTAATTAGGCAACCATGCCTCCATTATATATCTCATTTGCATCATCATAGCCAACAACCATGGCATCATTTCATTTCCATATTTCATTTCATCATCATATAAGCAAATATGTTTCAACCATCTCATATTATATTTCAAATCACATTAATCAGTTCATTATTCAAATGGATATAATCAATGGCATTAACACATATTTTACATGCTCATCACAACATTCACATATTACCAAACATAATGTGATTTTTAATATCCATCAACAATGCATTAGGTTCCTTATCACATTTACAATCAAATGTGTGTCAAGTCTCAACATCACATGAATGTATGCAATAGTGTAGTTTGTACTTACCTTAAAACCAACTCACACCAATATATACACTTACTCTTCCAAGAATCCTCAACACTTAGGTTAGGGCAATTCAACCTCTTCACAGCCTAATCCAAAAGGAATATTAGCAAAATGACCATATGAATAGTAAATTCTGGTTTTAGACTCCACTTTATCCTTTTTTTGAAAAATTGTATAAAATAATATACTTGACTAAAAACTCTAAATTTTTACAGAACTTAATATTACATCTTAAAATCATTCCTTTAAAATTTCAGATCAAACTGAATACAAACTCTTGGTCAAATAGTTCACCCAACCAGACTGCCCCAATTGCCCTGCACCCTGGCAGCAGTTCTGAACTTTGCGAATTCCATAAATCAAATTCAATCAACGTGGTTCCAAATTATTTTTCTCAAATACTAGACTCACTAAGCAACATATCCAAAATTCAATTGGATATTATTTTTCTACATTTTATTAAAAATCCCGAAAGATAGCTGTCTCAGTTAAGGTACCTGCTGGAACAGGTCTAATAAAAATAATTTTTCCAAAATCATAACCATTCCAAAATCGAATCAACATATTTTTCAGTCATTCTAGACTCATAGAGGCACAACATATAAAAATTTCAATTCAAGAACATTTTTCTATATTTAATTAAAAATCATACAAGTCACAGCATTTACTAATTGTAAAACAGAAAAATTTCAACTTCACTAAACACAACTCTTACTCTTCCATCACCAACACCAACCTAACTTCTTATCTTTAATTCCATTTCAACACTTTTACACACACCATACACAAACACACTCCAACCATCAACAACACTCCATCAAACTCAAACAAAATTCCAAATAGAACAAGAGAAATCAAGAGAAAACTTACCAAAAATGATGAACTTCTTGAATTTCCAACTTAATCTCTTGAAAACTCCTTCAATT
Organism: Garcia nutans; assembly: GCA_947685225.1. Lineage (NCBI taxonomy): Eukaryota > Viridiplantae > Streptophyta > Magnoliopsida > Malpighiales > Euphorbiaceae > Garcia > Garcia nutans. The sequence goes on from CANTUV010000035.1 coordinate 41,641,003, forward strand.
TTAAGTTTGGAACAAACAAAACTCACTCTTGCTCTCTTGCTTTGGATGGCCGGCCAACAAAAGGGAAAGAGAAGAAAATGAACAAGTGAAAGAGACAAAGTCAAACTTCTCATCTCTTTAAACCTCCACCAAGCATTTCAAAAAGAAAATTACTTAAATACCCTCATCTATTTATTTTAACTTCCTTTCACTTACATGCCCTTTTTAGTAATTTCATAATTAACAAAATAAATATCTTCTTCCTTTGACCATCCATTTGACTTGTATATATGTTATATATATTTCCATATATACAACATATACACTCTCTTTTAAATTCTTTTCTCTTTCCAATTACACATATACATTTTAATTCAAATAAAACAACAATTATATCAAAACTCCTAGGGTACACTTTGGGATATTACAGTGGGTGTCCGATTTAGGCATGAGATGTAAGGACATGTTTCCATCTTCGGGTGGGTGTCCATTTATTTGTTTTGCTTAGACATTGTTTTGATTTTCAATATATCGATGCTTTATTATTGTGTGTAATATGGATAATGTTGTTATACTTAAGAATTTAATAATATTAAGACCTGTAAAGGAGGCCGATTCCAAATAACCGAGCATTGTGGGGGGTGTTGGGCCATTTCTCACCTTCCCCACACGTACCCAACTTTTTGAACCCATTAGGGGGTTGGGGATTCCTTAGGAATCGAGTCATCCACCCCTTTCTTTTTCCCGGCCCGTCTAGGAGGCAACTCCTTTTTCTCCGGACCTAGGTCCGTGTTCTCTAAGGCCCCGAGCCTAAACAGTGCCGAAGTCGCAAGAACCATTCCACCTGGAGTGGGGGCAAAAATCCCCGCTCACATTACCATATTTGGTTAAATACTTGAAATAGTGCACATTGAACAATTTTAATGTTAAATATATTTTATTAAATTGGTGAACAACCCAACATAAAGCTAGCATACACAAGATTACTCCTATTGCCAACCAGCCCTTTTGGGTTTTCTAATTGCAATTTTCTCTCGTTTAGCCCTAATTGTTGCCTAGTCCGCCCTTTCAGGTTTTTGGAACTAGCGGACTGCTCTCACTTTTGCATAGGCTGCCCTTCTTAACCTAGTGAACCTTTTTATTTTTTTATTTATACATAAAACCTCTTCAACCTGTCCATGTTCACCGACTCACTAAACTCGTTCCCGTCCATGTCTGATATTTTGATTGCACCCTTGCTCATGACTTGTTTCACAATATATTGTCCTTCCCAACTATGACTAAATTTTCCTCTTGGATCAGAGACATTAGGCTTACAATGCTTCAATACTAAGTCATTTGTTCTGAACTTTCTGACCTTAACTCTTCTATTGTAGGCTCAAACTATCTTCATTTGATACAGCTGCCGATGTACAGTGCTTTCAACCTCCTCTCTTCTAATAAGGCTAACTGTGTGTATCTGCTTACTACTCACTCCATCTTAGGCAGTTTGGCTTCCAGGACCACTCTTAATGACTTGATCTCTATCTCAATTGGTAACACTGCTTCCATCTCATAAAACAAGGAAAATGATGTCATTCCAAACGGCATTCTTACACATGTTCTGTATCCCCATAAAGCAAAAGGAAGCATTTTCAACCAATCCTTGTATGTCTTGGTCATCTTGGACAGAATCTACTTATGGGGATACAGAACATGTGTAAGAATGCCGTTTGTTTGTCACACCTTCAGTCTAAAAGGGGAGGATCGATGTTGATGAATTTGGTATGTAACACCCTTATACCCTATATACGTATAATACATAAACACAACATATGTAATATATGATATATGATACAAGAATGTCATAACCCATTTTAATAAAAACACCCTTACTTTTTGAATCTGTATAAACTTAAAACATTTAACTGATATAGTGTAAATAATAGATAAAATATTTCTTGCTAAAACACATACATAACTTCATTACCAAATGTTTATCCAAAACATTTTTGATAGTTTGCGATATATACATATATATACATCAAAATGTAACATAATATACATGAAGTCAAAATGTACAAAAATATAAAATATGTACATGCTGGCAGTTTGTCTCTGATCTTGATGTTCAACAATCAACTATACACTCAAGATCTCAAGCCTAGACCCAGCTTGGTTTAGATGAATTCTTTGGCTCAACTGGATCTACCCCGTCACATGTGCAATGAATCACAATCGCGTTAAGCCAAAAGCCTAATAATACAAACTTTGATAATAATAAAGTTCAAATGCAATGCCAATGCATAGTGCATAAGGATATTATATCTCATAACACTATATCTTAATATATTGCTCAATTGTCCACAATTCATATTTCACATAAAAACAAACACAAGCATGGGCCCATAGGATCTAATATGCTATTCAAATCCCAGAGTTACTGTTTTGGTCCAAGTTGACACCATGTGTCTAGCTCCAAAGGCAAATCAAGTAATTGTTTAAAAGCTAGCCCTAAAGGCAAATCATATCACAACGAGGATAACCTCAAATGTAACATCCCAACTAGGTTTCAAGGGCTAGGCCCATACTATCTTCAAGGGACTACTACATCATAGGCATGCCGCCAAACATAGAAATCTAAAAATTGAATAACATAATAGGCACACAATTCTTTCATAATTCCATTATCAATTTCTTTCTCATTTTCTCATTATCAAGCTAGGCAGAATGCCTCAATTATCTCATTTATATCAATATAGCCATCATTAATGGCTTTACATAACATCTTTAATGTATACATAACAAACTGCATTATCCAAATGTTTTGGGATATTATCATATCTTGCACATAGTTCACATTACATATAATGCATTTATGACATTATAGAAATCATAGCATATTACTCATGCACAAACAATGTAGTAAGTAACTTAACACATTTTCCAACCAAAATGTGTTAAGTCCAAATGTCATGCAAATATAATCAATTATTCAAAGTTTGTACTTACTTCTAAAAGCAACAAATTAAGCTCAAACACCACTTTCAACCTCCTTTTTCAAGATATCCCTCAACACTTGGATTGGGCAACTCAAGTCTCCTCAAAGCTTAAACCAAATGTGATTATAAATAATCACTTAGTAACACACTTATAGGCATATACAAAACCTCTCAACTGAAGGATAAGAACACAAATGAAAATAAGGAAAAGAACTATCTAGGGCAAAATCTACAAATGACATGCTCAACAACACGAGCGTGTCAATGACTATGCTCTAAACCCAGAACACAGAAGCTTTGACATGCTCAGTGATAGTGTCCTAAGCTTTATATTACATCAGATAAGACACATCTAGAGACATGGACATGTCCCTGCTCATGCCAAAATTCCTACAACACAGTAGCTGTGACACTCTTAGTGATATGGGCGTGTCACTGCACGGGTCAAAACTATAACATTACAGAAGCTGTGACACGCTTAGTGACTTGGGCATGTCACTTCATGTGTTACCAACACTGAAAACAAAACCATCGACATGCCCAGAGACATGGCTATGTCACCGGGCGTGTCAGGCCAAAATCTTGATATCACACATAATTGACACATTCAAAGTTATCTTTCTTTACCCTTTCCAACTCTATTCAAACTCAACCAAATCCATCATTTTACCATAAAATACTTGTATATATATCAAAACAACTCAATTAAAAGTAAAATACTCAATTTAAAACCATGACTTCACAACTCAAAAGTTACATAACCTAAAACTCTTATTCTCTTCACCAAACTTAACCATTTCTTCAATCCAACCCTAAATTCATAGTTAACTACTCAAAAGAACTTCATACATACCAATACCAACCATTAACACATACTACACCAAACATCCAATTCGCACATATACAAACTTTCATGAAAGAAATCAAGGAAACAAGTTGGAAACTTACCAAATATGGAGAAAATCCCCAAAACTCCAACTTGAACACTTGAAATCCTTCAATTACTTGAGCTTGCAAGAAGCAAATTCTTCCTTTCCTCTAATGGAGATAGTCGGCCTTCAATGAAGAAAGAAGAAGAAGAAGATGATGATCCCCAAACTCATCTCTGTCCAACTAATACCCTTTTAACCACACAAATTTTCCACTTTACATTTCCAGCAAGTAAAATATATATATATATATATTACTTAATTAATATAAAAATCATCTTCCACTAACTACATAATTAATTTTTAAATAATTTAAAATATCATTTGACCAATTTAAAATATTAACTTGTATATGTTATGTATATCTACATATATATATCATATACACATTTTAATTTTTTATATATTTTTAAAACATTTATTTAATTTTCAAAAATGAAAATTTTCAAAATTTTAGGATATTACAATTCTCCCCCTCTAAAAAATAAATTTCATCCTCGAAATTACCTGCTTTCAAGTCTGGAACAACTAGGGATATTGACTCCACATCATCTGCTCACTCTCCCATGTTGCCTCTTCAGTGGTATGATTCTTCCAAAGAATTTTCACAAGTGGTACTTTCTTATTCCTCAACTCTTTCACTTCCTGTGATAGCCACTGGTTCTTCCTCATAAGTCAGATTTGGACTCACCTCAATTGACTCTACTGACAAGATGTGAGATGGGTCTGACCTGTATCTCTGAAGCATAGAGACATGGAAGACAGTATGAATTCAATCCAACTCAGGCGGAAAAGCCAGCCTATAAGCCATTGGTCCAACTCTCTCCAGTTCCTCATGAGGTCTTATAAAACGAGGACTCAACTTCCCTTTGCGGCTGATTCTCAAAATTTTCTTCCAAGGAGACACCTTCAAAAACACTTTATCTCCCACACTGAACTCTAGGTCTCTTCTTTTTAAATCTTAATATGATTTCTATCGGTCTGAGGTTGCTTTCAGACAATTTTTAATCACCTTTACTTTCTCTTCTATTTTTTTAATCAAATCTGGACCAATTAACTTACCTTCTCCAATCTCATCCCAACATAGAGGTGTCTTGCACCTCCTACCATACAATGCCTCATAAGGTGCCATCCTAATACTGGACCGATGACTTTTATTATAAGCAAACTCAATCAGTGGTAAGAATCTGTCCCAGTTCCCAATAAAATTGATGATACAGCTCCTCAACATGTCCTCTAAAATCTGTATCACTCTCTCTAACTGCCCATCTGTCTGAGGATGGAAAGCAGTGCTAAAATGTAATCAAGAGCGTAAAGCATCCTGTAAACTCCTCCATAATCTCAATGTAAATTAGGGATCTTGGTCAGATACCAATGAAACTGGGACTCTATGTAACCTCACTATCTCACTGATATATAGCTCAGCCAATCTCTCCAGAGAATAATCCATTTGAACCGGAAGAAAATGAGCTGCCTTCATCATCCGATCAACTATTACCCAAATCGCATCATGCTTCTTCTGGGTCAATGGAAATGCAGTCATAAAATCCATCGTCACTCGCTGCCATTTCCACTCTGGCACTGATAATGGCTGAAGCAATCCTAAAGGAATCTGGTGCTCAACCGTCACTCTCTGACAAGTGAGACATCTGGATACAAACTCTCCTATGTCCTTCTTCATACCTGACCACCAATAATACTGCTTCAAATCCTGATACATCTTTGTACTCCCAGGATGCATAGTATAAGCTAACTGATGTGCTTCCTCCAAAATTACCCTTTTTAGTCCTGCATCATCTGGAACACGCAACCTATCTCTGTACCACAAACTGCCAACACTTCTTATATGAAAGTCTCGACTCTCCTCTTTTTTGTAATCCAATACAAGCTTATGGATTTTCTCATCTACCAACTGAGTCTCTCTAATATAATCCAATAACATTGGCCTCAACTGAAACCGAGCCATTAAAGCACCATCATCACAAGACCCAAATCTGGCACACAACGCTCTCAACTCAACAAGCAACAAGAGTGAATAAGCAGTCAAACTTGCCAAAGACTTCTGACTCAAGGCATCAGTAACAACATTTGCCTTGCTAGGATGATAATCAATTAAACAATCATAGTCTTCAATCAACTCTAACCATTGTCTCTACCGAAGATTCAATTCTCTCTAAACACCCAAATATTTCAAACTCTTATGATCCATAAAAATGAAACACTTCTCCCTATACAAGTAATGTTGCCAAATCTTCGGGGCAAAAACTATAGCTGCTAACTCCAAATCATGAGTCGGGTAATTCAACTCATGCGGCTTCAACTGTCGAGAGGCATAAGCAATGACTCTACCCTCCTGCATCATAACACAACCTAAACCACTATGTGAAGCATCACTATAAATCACATAAGGTTTACCTTCCATAGGCAGGGTAAGGACAGGAGCATGAGTCAACATCTCCCTCAGCTACAGTCCACATAAATCTGAATCCCTTATGAAGTAATCTGGTTAGTGGAGTAGCTGTCATAGAAAATCCTTTCACAAACTGAAGATAATAGCCTGCCAAACCCAGAAAACTTCTAACCTCTGTCACAGTCTTCAGTGGACTCCAATTCAAAATAGCCTCAACTTTACTCGGATCAACTCTAATACCCTCTGCTAAAACCACATGACCGAGAAAAGTCACTTGATCAAGCCAAAACTCACATTTAGACAGCTTAGCATATAACTGCTTCTCTCTCAGACTCTGCAATACAATCAGCAAATGCTTGTCATGATCTTCCTCATTACTTGAATACACCAAAATATCATCAATGAAAACCACCACAAACTAATCTAGATAGGGCCTAAATACCCTGTTCATCAAATCCATAAATGTTGTTGGTGCATTCATCAATCCAAAAGGGCATCACCAAGAACTCATAATGCCCATACCTCATGCGAAAAGCTATCTTAGGTATATCTTCACCTCTGACTCTCAACTGATAGTACTCTGATCTCAAATCAATCTTAGAGAAAACTTCTGCTCCTTTCTACTAATCAAAGAGATCATCTATCCAAGGCAATGGATACCTATTCCCGGTGGTCATCTTATTCAACTGCTGGTAATCAATACACAATCTCAAGGTACTATCTGTGAGCGGGGATTTTCGCCCCCACTCCCGATGGAATGGTTCTTGCGACTTCGGTACTATTTGATTTGATTTGATTTGATAATGATTGTAGATCTTAGGTGACGGGGGTCTTGATATATCCTTATAACTCTTGAACTTGATTAAATTTTTCTTGTTTGGTTATGTTCTTGACTTTGCTTGGGGACAAGCAAAGTATAAAATGTGGGGTAGTTGTTATGATCAATTATGTGTATGTTTATAGGGTAATTTTATTGGTTTTCAGTTAATTTTTCCTTAAATGTGTGTTTAAGTTTGCTTGAAGTGTTATGATTTAGGTTGAAGCATGAACGTGTGCAAAAATGGAGATTTAATTCACTTGTTGAAGACAATTTGGAGGAGACGGCATTGAACACGGCCAAGTTATGGCCTGACTTGGCCATGTCTCTCATCAAAGAAAGGGGAAATTTGACACCATGTGACACACCTACCAGACTTGGTCATGTTACTGGTCGTGTTGTATGACATGACCAGGACAAACATGAAGCTTGATCATCTCTTTGATAAGGAAGAAAAATGAGAAGAAATAAGGCCAAGGCAGACACATAGAGAAGACATGGCCGTGTCACAGGCTATTTCACGCCACTCGGCCACTGACTTGGTCATGTTCCACCTCAAGAAAAGAAGAAATAAGTCAAGCAGTGTTAGACACACCCAGGCTGACTTGGCCGTGTCACTCCATACACAACAAGTAGTACTGGGACAAAGGCAAATGACTTGGCTGTGTCCAAGGAAAGATTGACAAACATGGCCAGGACCAGACTGACTTGGTCATGTCTCTTAATTAAAGAAGCAAAATGGAATGAACTGGAAAGTGAGATAAAAAGAAGTGTCGAGCATAATAAGATGGGTGTTGGTTTTTAAAATTAAAAAAAAATAAAGTATGAATTGTTGGAGATGTTTGGGACAACAGGTAACGGCACTACAAAAGAAAGGATTTTTTATTGGAAAAGATGACAAGCTTTTGAAATGAAAAAGACCTTTGGATGGAGGGATATGGAGATGGGAGATTTTGGTTTTTGAAAGGATGGAGGAGGTTAATTCTAAGGGTTATCATCTATTCACCTACCATCATTCACCAACTATCACCATCAACATTAGCCATTTTTCTGTACAAGATTTGTTTTGTAAAGCTTTTGGAGGAGGTGTAAAGATTCTTCATCTAACTCAAGCAAGTTGGGAGGAAAAATAAAAGAAGATCAACTCTAGTCTTCTTCAAACCGGGTTTTTCTATTCTTGAAATAGCTCAATTGATTCATTTCTAGATTTTTAATGGATATTTGTGATTTGATTTCTATTGATATGAGTATGTGTTTTCATTTGATGATGATGAGCTAAATTTTCCATGCCTAGGATTTGCAATAGATTTTATTAAATGATTTAATTTAAGTATTTCCATTGATATACCTTGTTTTTGTAAGTTGATTGCATTGGATTGAATGTTAGGTTAATAGATTGGCCTTCTATTAATCACTAGATATTGAATGAAGAACCGAGAGGTGAAATTTGATATTGGAACTATGCATTTAATAACCCTAAAAATGAATTAGAAATATAAGTTCTAAGGTTCTCTTAATTTGCAAATTTAAAATAATTGGCTATTGTTAATTCATGAATGTGAGAACTAATGAATTAATAATTGTTAATTAATCACAATAAACAAATTAGATTACAAGGTTATATTAATGGATAATTTAAGAATTAAGCATTTGATTAAATTGAATTGTAAATCCTAGGCATCATTTTGAAAGTTCTAATTCATTTTGTGCAAGCGTTATTGTGAGCGAAAATTTTTGCCCCCACTCCCATGTGGAATGTTTCTTGTGAATTTGAAATTGTTAGGCTAAGGGCCTTAGAGAACACGAGCCTAAACTCGGAGAAAATGGAGTCACCAGCCGAACAGGCTAGGAAAAAGAAAGGGGTGGATGACTCGATTCCTAAGGAATCCTCAACCCCCTAATGGGTTTCGAAAGTTGAGTATGTGTGGGGAAGGTGAGAATGACCTAGCACCCCCACAGTGCCCAGTTCATTGGAACCAGCCTCCCTTTCAGGTCTAGATATTATAAAATTCTTAACTTATTACAATATCATCCATATTACATGCAACAATTAAAATAAAAAAAAAACTCATTATATTAAAATCAAAGTAATGTTTAAAATGAATTAATAAATAGGCACCCACAAGAGGTGGAAACATACCCTTACAACCAAACTAAATAAATAGGATACCTATCAAAAAGGTGAAAACATATCCTTTTACATTAATCCAAAATTATTAAATTACATGATAAAAATCGAAGCACCCACGAAGTGGAAACATGCCTTTTACAATCTCACAATCTAAATAAGCAATTGATTAAATTATTCAAGCATTTAAAACAAAACATCCAAAATAAAGATTCAATAAAACATCCATCAAGACATAAATATGAATTATCAATCAATTCTACATTCAAATATCATATTAGACAATTAATATACAAAGTAGGGTTTTAACTTAGGAATTAGGGTTGTTGTCCCAAGATGGCAACCAAGAGGGGGGGGGGGTGAATTGGTTTCCTCAAGAAGTAATGACAATTTAAAAAACTCAACAAACAAGAAATGCGGAATAGAGAGTTGGTTGAGTGATGGAAGAAAGAAAGAACACACAAGATTTATAGTGGTTAGGATTTACTTCAATCCTACATCCACTTCCTTAACAACTTGTTAAGGTTCCACTAATCTTTGAAGTTTTTACAAGCTCACTTCCAACTTTGGTGTTTTCACAAGTTCACACCTAACTTCACAAGTGTTTTTCTTAGGCTCATACTTACAACCCAAACAAGAGTTTTACTAGGCTTACTCTCACAACCCAAGTGTTTCCCAAGCTCACACTCAAACTTATACAATGGTGTTGTCAATGCTAACACCTAACATTCATTACAATTCAAATGCAAGTTTAAGTAAAAGAAAATTTGTTGCTTGGCTATGAAAATCTTTTCTCAATGTTGTCCTTTTTTTTTTGTTTTCTCATAAAAACATTGTATTTATAGCCAATGTGGTCTTACTAGCCGTTATTGATGTTGAGAATAAAGTCTTGGCAACTTAGACCTTCTTTACTTAAACTGTCCGAAGCTCTTCGCGGTCGCCCTTCATACCAGGATGATCACGCTCATGCTTCATGCTGTCGTCCTTTTAACAAGGGACGGTCGCTACTTTTGAAAAAGCTTCAACGGTCGAATTTTAGTGCTCTGTAGCTGGAATCTTGCCCATGCTGTGTTTGTCGGACCGGTTCTTGCCCATGCTATGTTTGTCGGGACGGTCGCGCCAAGCAAAGGTGCGGTCGCCCTTTTTGAATATTGAAGTGGGATTACAATGGTCATGTCACGTGTCATTCTCTAACAGAGCAAAAGAGATGTCCACCATAATTTGAATCTCGCGGTCGCCCTATGTAGCATCTCGCGGTCGAACTCATATTCTCGCGTCGAACTTCTGGACGCACCTGAGGACGCGAACACTACTGTCTCTTTAAGCAATTTCTTCTTGAATTAGTAGGGCGGTCGCGACTCTGAGTGGGCGGTCGCTAATCTGGTAAGCGAGGTCGAGTTATTCACCGTTCTTGTCACCGCGAACCTTACTGTGATTGCAATGATTTAAGTTCCTTGAGTAGCGGTCGTTCACATAGTTGGATGGTCGCTATTCAATAGGAGCGGTCGCGACTCAGGTCGGACTTCTGAACACGAAACCTACTATGACAAGGTTTCATTCTGTAATTGCATGAAGCGGTCGTATACAGGTGAGGTGCGACCGCTATAAGTGTTCTCTTCACCTTTATTAGAAGCAACCTAATCCTGCAACAAGATTCTTCAAACACAAGTTAAATAGATCATCCATTTGATTTGTCAAGGATCAAAATTAAGATCATTTGTCTAACAGTCTCCCCCATTTTGACTTTGACAATTCAAATGGAATGATGAGAAAAATAATAAGTCTTAAAATGCTCCCCCTTCATATATGCAACAATCATGGTTAAGAGCATTGTGATTATTAGATTATCTTGGTGCAAATGTTCAAAAAATTTCAACATGTTCAACAAATTTCAACATGTATACTTGATTCTCCCCATTATTTTTCTTATTCTTTTCAACATGTATACTTGTTTCTCCCATTATTGTTTTTATTCTTGTTCTCCCCCTCATTCCATTTTGGTATTTTCTTTTCTCCCCCATTGTCATAGGCAAAATGAAACAAATGTTAAGCAAAACAATTAACAAAACAATTAAAGGGTATTTAAACATTATATTTATTAAAGTGGAGGAAAGAACAAAGAGAGATTAAAACAAGCATATGAAAATGCAAACAATAGAGACACAAAAAGTTTTAAGCTAATCAGAGTCATCATCTACATCTAACTCTTCTTCAACTAAAGGAGCTTTTCCTTTATCTTGAGGTGCAACAGAGGCAGAGCTAGTGCTAATGGACTCTTCTTCTTCAGCAATGCGTTGGGTGTGATCACTTATATCCCAATCTTCAAGGTTGCATTGAGGCAAGTCCAATTTGCCTTGCATATCATATAGATCATGGTGTATATGAGATATAAGGTCTATTCTCTTGTTCAAGTGCTGGAATCTCTTGGAGACACTTTTCTTGAACTTAGAGAGTTTCCTTGAGAGTGTTTTGATAGCTTGGAGGATGAGTTGTGTGGAGGATGAAGTAGTTTCTTGAGCAGCTTTTGATGAAGTTGCTTTTGGAGGTAATTCTACAGCAACTTCCACAGAATCTCCCTCTCCCTCAATTGTATACCTTGGCCTTTTCTTTTGTTTGTCCACAACTCCTTTTTTGCCAAAGTAGTATACATATGATCCTTCAATCTTCCTTACACATCCAGCATGCTCTAAGTAATCGATTGTGATAGCATTGGAGGCTAGAGTGAAAGGGTTTCTCAAAGTAGCTAAGTTCAAATCATTCAGAAGGTTTAGGTGCCTAGCTATTTGAGTAACTTGAGAGGATAGGAAGAAGGTGCCAGTTCTTGTAACAGCATGATGATAAAAGGTATCAATCAAGAACTTGGTGGTGTTTATTTTGATGTTGTGGGTGAAAGCATAGAGAAAGATAAGGTCTCTCTTGGTTACTTTCTCATTCCCATCTGCTCTTTGATGAATGGTATAGGTGATAATCCTATGGAGCATCCAGTGGGTGAGAGATTTGATGTGCCTTGCTTTAGATTCCTTTTCAAAAGAAGTTTCAATGGAAATTTCTCGCCAGAAATCAGAAAGGGTTTGGTTTGAGAAGACTTGGTCATTGTAAGAGGTTATACCTTCAGAAGGGAAGTTCCAAATGCTGACAAAATCTTCTAGGGTTAAGGAGTGGTAGTTGTCAAATAGCTTAAACCTAACCCCATACCACCCTATTGCAGAGTTTGCACTCTTCTCTATTTGAAGTGACATCAGAAATTCCTTACTAAGACTAGAATATCCTACCTCTTCAAGGAAGACAAATTTTCTCCATCCAAGGACATCCAATAATCCTTCAATTTCGTCCTTGATGTTCAAGGCAGACAGCATCCCACCAAAAGGTGATTTGGTGCCTTCAACCTTCTTTTTCTTCAACATAGCATATCTAATATCTTCCTCAGAAGTTTGGTGGTGAGGTTTGTGAATTTTCTCACCTCTTTTAGACTGTGGAGGAGATGGAGGATCAACAATGGGTTCTCTAATGGTGATTCCTGGAACTTTCTTGGCTTGACCTTTTATTTTGGAAGTGGTTTTTCTTTTGGGGGCCATCAGAATAGAAAGAACAAAAGAGAGTAGGAAAACAGAGAGTGATTGAGAAACAGATGATATTGAGAGGTTTTTAGGGTTTCAGAGGGAGGTTTGTGTGCTTTAATAGGCAAAATATCAGGTAAACTGATGCAAAACACTTCTTAAATAGATGAAGTAAAGAAAATAGCCGTTTATGACTGTTGGAAGTTAAGAGTTGCGACCTGTCACACAGCCAACGGTTATAAATTTTCTAGCAGAGTGTACAAGGTGCAGTCGCAGATTTAACAAGGTGCGATCACGACATTGGGTCCAGCGACCATTATTATGATCAGTACGCTCGCGAGTGAAGAAAGCAACTGTAACGGTCGAAACTATTCAAATTGGTGCGGTCGCGCACAAATTTTATCGACCGCGCACAGAGATTTTTATTGAATGAAACTGGCAGACGAGATAGCGATCGCGAAAGGACACTGGAGCGACCGCGACAGACTAAAAAATGAAAGATTCAAGGAAAGATGGAAGATATTCCAAGTGTGTTAAGAAAAATTAATTTCATGCACATAGAAACTTTATTGTAAGGCAAAAGTTTTAATTAACTCAAAGTGATTCCATCAATCATTCCTAAATTGAGTTTGATGAAGTTGAGTCTATCTTCATTCAAGGGTTTTGTAAAGACATCAGCAAGTTGATTTTCTGTATCTATAAATTCTAGGATTATCTTCTGATTTTGTACATTTTCCCTCAAGAAATGATGTCTAATATCTATATGCTTGGATCTAGAATGTTGGATAGGATTCTTAGACAAATTGATAGCACTAGTGTTATCACATTTAATGGAGATATTGTTAAACATTTTACCATAGTCAAGCAATTGTTGTTTCATCCATAATACTTGTGTGCAACAAAAACATGCTGCAACATATTTAGCTTCCGTTGTGGATAAAGCAACCGATGCTTGTTTCTTATTATGCCAAGAAACTAGACAATTACCAAGAAAGTGACATGCTCCTGTTGTGCTTTTCCTATCTAAGATACTACCAGCATAATCCGCATCTGAAAATCCTATAAAATGAAATGATGTGTTTTTAGGATACCAAAGTCCTAAATGCATTGTACCACTCAAATATTTCAAGATTCTTTTAGTGGCATTCAAGTGTGATTCTTTAGGACTAGTTTGAAATCTAGCACAAAGACATACACTATACATTATATCAGGCCTAGAAGCAGTTAAGTAAAGTAATGATCCGATGATACCTCGATATTTCTTCTCATCTACTGCTTTACCATTTTCATCTTTACCTAATTTCAATGATGTGCTCATAGGAGTTTTGCTAGTTTTGCAGCCATCCATTCCAAATTTCTTGATGAGTTCTTTTGTATATTTGGATTGGTTGATGAAGATCCCATCTTCACATTGCTTGACTTGCAGTCCAAGGAAAAACTTGAGTTCACCCATCATGCTCGTTTCAAATTCCCTAGTCATACAAGAAGCAAATTCTTTGCACAATACTTCATTAGTAGCTCCAAATATTATGTCATCCACATAAATTTGTACAATCAAAATATTGTGCTTATCCTTTTTAACAAAAAGAGTTGTGTCTACTTTTCCTTTTGAAAAACCATTTTCAAGCAAATATGCACTAAGTTTATCATACCAAGCTTTAGGTGCTTGTTTCAATCCATATAAGGCTTTGGTAAATTTGAAAACATGATCAGGAAATTTGTAGTTTTCAAAACCAGGAGGTTGTTCTACATAAACTTCTTCATTTATAAGTTCATTTAGAAATGCACTTTTTACATCCATTTGATAAAGCTTAAAGTTCATATGACATGCAAAAGCAAGTAATATTCTAATAGCTTCTAATCTGGCTACGGGGGCAAAGGTTTCATCATAGTCAATACCTTCTTCTTGATTATAACCTTTGGCTACCAATCTTGCTTTATTTCTAATGATGTGACCATTTTCATCAAGCTTATTCCTATAAACCCATTTGCATCCTATTATAGAATGGTCTATAGGTCTAGGAGTAAGTTGCCAAACATTATTTCTTTCAAATTGATTAAGTCCATCTTGCATTGCAGTTATCCAATTTTCATCATTTAAAGTTTTCTCAATAGTTTTTGGTTCAATTTGAGAAACAAAAGCAAAATTAACATCAACATGATTAATTTTAGATCTAGTAGTTACTCCCTTTGATGTTTCTCCAATGATGAGTTCCTTTGGATGATCTTTCTTGTATTGCCAATCCTTAGGTAGATCTTGAGTCTTTTCTTTAAGTTGATTGATCTTTGGAGCATCAATAGATTCAAGAGGTTCAAGAGTTCCTGCAGGGTCATTGAAAGTAATACCTTTCTTTTGATCAAGTTTAGATGATTCATCAAATACAACATGCATAGATTCTTCTATAACTAGAGTTTTCATGTTAAATACTCTATATGCTTTGCTATATGATGAATATCCTAAGAATATGCCTTCATCTGATTTGGATGAGAATTTTCCAAGATTATCCTTGGTATTCAATATGAAGCATTTGCATCCAAATACTCTAAAATATCCAATTCTGGGTATTCTTCCATTCCATAGCTCATAAGAAGTTTTATTAGTCAAATGCCTTTTATAAACACGATTTTCAATGTAACAAGCTGTATTAACGGTTTCCGCCCAAAAATAAGATGGTAAATCATATTCATTGAGCATTGTTCTAGCCATTTCAATTAAAGTTCTATTTTTCCTTTCAACTACACCATTTTGCTGTGGAGTTCTAGGAGCAGAAAAATTATGTGAAATGCCAAGTTCATTGCAAAAGTCTTCAAAGTTTTCATTTTTAAATTCTTTGCCATGATCACTTCTAATAAATGTGATTACATATCCTTTTTCATTTTGAACTCTTTTTGCAAAAGTTTTGAAGTAATTAAAGGCTTCATTCTTTTGAGCTAAGAAATTAACCCATGTGAATCTAGAGTAGTCATCAACAAGAACAAATGCATATGATTTGCCTCCTAAGCTTGTAACTCTATTTGGTCCAAACAAATCTAAATGAATGAGCTCTAAAGGTCTAGAGGTGCTTATAACATTCTTTGTTTTAAATGAGCTTTTATGTTGCTTACCATGTTGACAAGGTTCACAAATCCTATCTTTATCATATTTTATCTTAGGTAAGCCATCAACTAAGTTCTCATTACAAATATATTTCAATTGATCCATACCAACATGTCCTAGTCTTCTATGCCATAACCATGCATCATTATTAGTGGACATTAAACATGTATGATTTGAATGTATGCTGACATTGTAAGTGTTGTTTGTTCTAGTGCCCTTAAATATGATAACATCATTTGAATTCGTGATCTTGCATTCCTTGGAATCAAACTTGACAAAGTATGCTTTATCACAAAGTTGACTAACACTTAGCAAGTTATGTTTCAAACCATCAACAAGCCATACATCTTCAATTAAATCCTTACCAATAGAACCAATGGAGCCAACACCAAGAATTTTACCTTTAGCATTGTTTCCAAAAGTTACATTACCTCCATGTTTATAGGTAATACTTGTAAAGAGCTTTGCATTTCCAGTCATATGCCTTGAGCATCCACTATCCACAAGCCATGTGCTTTCATTGATAGTAGTTTTTAGGCATACCTGCAAGACAATTGTGATCATCTTCTTTTAGGTACCCACATATAGTTGGGTCCTTGATGGTTAGTAGAAAAAGTGCCTTCTAAATTGAGATGAGCTTTTCTTATATAACAATAAAAATTTTTGTGACCAAATTTCATGCAATATGTGCATTGCCATGGTATCCTATGCTTCTGCATTTTTCTTTTTGCATTATACATACAACTACAAGTATGTGATTTCTTTTGTGCAAGTTTAGTGAACAATAATGCATAATTATTTTTGGCTTTTTCTCCTAGTGAACCGTAAGAAGTTCTTTTAGACTTGGTGCAAGCATCTTTGATATGAACATCAGAAATTTCAATTGTAGATGCTTTCACAAATGTTGGTTTGCTAGGTGCAATGTTGGTTGAGCCATTGAATCCTAATCCATATTTCAAGGAAGGTGATCTTTGATTATTAATTAATGTGTTCAATGCTTCCTTTCCTTTATGAAATCTGGAGATTGATTCTTTTAGTTCTTTTAGTTCATGCTTCAATGTCTCATTCTCCTTAATCACTTTTTCTAAGTCATGTGAGCTTTTATTCAACTCTCCTATTGTATTCATTAAGTGTTCATTTGAGGTTTTCAATTCTAAGGTAGAGTTCTTTAAGCATATAAAATCCTTTTCTAACTTAGAGTTTTTCTCTTTATAGAGCATCATTTTAGAGAAATATTTTTCTATTTTAAAATTCATGTGCTCAATCAAGTCACTATCATCTATATCATTTATATCATCATGTGCTACTGGATCTAAGGATTGAGTACTTACCTTATTGGAGTCATCTTCAATAGCCATGAAACAAAGATTTGCAATTCCTTCTTCTTCTTCTTCTTCACTTGAGGAAGAGTCATCCCATGTGGCTTTGAGAGACTTTTTCTTTTCTTTATCCCATTTCCTTTTGTTCTTTAATTTGTAGCAATCTGATTTGATGTGACCAGTTTTTCCACATTCATAGCACTTTACCTCATTTTTCTTTTCTTTATCTTTGAAGGAGAATTTTGGAGGTGTACCTTTGTTTGCTTGTAATCTTTTCTTCCTTTTCCATTCATTGATTCTTTTTGAGAACATTGCCATTTCATCTTCATCATCAGTACCTTCATTGCTTGAGCTCTCAGCTTCTTTGATTGCTTTGAGTGCATTTGGTTTTCTTTTTTCTTTCTCACCTTGATCTTCTTCTTTTTCACTGTGCAGCTCAAAAGTGAGTAATTTACCAACTAGCTCGTCGGTTCTTAATGTGCTGAGATCATGAGCTTCTTCTATGGATGATACTTTGGATTCAAAGTTCTTTCTACCTCTTAGGGCTCTCAAGATTTTACTGTTTACATCACCTTGATCATATACCTTGCCATACTTCTTTAGTTCATTGACAATTGCAAGTAAGCGATTGGTCATGTCGGTGACATTTTCATTTGGTTTCATCTTGAATAGCTCATACTCATGAACATGCATTTGTTTCTTGGTAAATCTTACTTGAGTTGTACCTTCATGGTAGTTTTCAAGTGTTTTCCAAATGCAATGTGCACAAGTTAAATGTTGAACTCTTCCACCTTCTTCTCTTGAAATGGAGTTCATCAAGATGGAAGCAGCTCTATTGTTCTTGAATCGATCTCTGATATTGCTAGTTGACCATTGAGCTTTGGGAAGTGGAACTTGAATACCGTCAACTTCATGAGTGGGAGATTTCCACTCACTTTCCACAAAATCCCATAGTCCAATCCCTTCACTGTCTAGAAACAAATACATTTTGTGTTTCCAGTATGAGTAATCTGTTCCATCAAAGTAGGGTCTAAGAATAGAGTTAAGATTTCCATGAGAGCTTGATGAAGAAGAAGTTGCCATAGTGGATCAGATTTCACAATTAAGTTTAAGAAATCTCAGGGCTCTGATACCAATTGTTGTCCCAAGATGGCAACCAAGGGGGGGGGGTGAATTGGTTTCCTCAAGAAGTAATGACAATTTAAAAAACTCAACAAACAAGAAATGCGGAATAGAGAGTTGGTTGAGTGATGGAAGAAAGAAAGAACACACAAGATTTATAGTGGTTCGGATTTACTTCAATCCTACATCCACTTCCTTAACAACTTGTTAAGGTTCCACTAATCTTTGAAGTTTTTACAAGCTCACTTCCAACTTTGGTGTTTTCACAAGTTCACACCTAACTTCACAAGTGTTTTTCTTAGGCTCATACTTACAACCCAAACAAGAGTTTTACTAGGCTTACTCTCACAACCCAAGTGTTTCCCAAGCTCACACTCAAACTTATACAATGGTGTTTTCAATGCTAACACCTAACATTCATTACAATTCAAATGCAAGTTTAAATAAAAGAAAATTTGTTGCTTGGCTATGAAAATCTTTTCTCAATGTTGTCCTTTTTTTTTTGTTTTCTCATAAAAACATTGTATTTATAGCCAATGTGGTCTTACTAGCCGTTATTGATGTTGAGAATAAAGTCTTGGCAGCTTAGACCTTCTTTACTTAAACTGTCCGAAGCTCTTCGCGGTCGCCCTTCATACCAGATGATCACGCTCATGCTTCATGCGGCCGTCCTTTTAACAAGGGACGGTCGCTACTTTTGAAAAAGCTTCAACGGTCGAATTTTAGTGCTCTGCAGCTGGAATCTTGGCCATGCTGTGTTTGTCGGACTGGTTCTTGCCCATGCTATGTTTGTCGGGACGGTCGCGCCAAGCAAAGGTGCGGTCACCCTTTTTGAATATTGAAGTGGGATTACAACAGTCATGTCACGTGTCATTCTCTGACAGAGCAAAAGAGATGTCTGCCATAATTTGAATCTCGCGGTCGCCCTATGTAGCATCTCGCGGTCGAACTCAGATTCTCGCGTCGAACTTCTGGACGCACCTGAGGACGCGAACACTACTGTCTCTTTAAGCAATTTCTTCTTGAATTAGTAGGGCGGTCGCGACTCTGAGTGGGCGGTCGCTAATCTGGTAAGCGAGGTTGAGTTATTCACCGTTCTTGTCACCGCGAACCTTACTGTGATTGCAATGATTTAAGTTCCTTGAGTAGCGGTCGTTCACATAGTTTGACGGTCGCTATTCTATAGGAGCGGTCGCGACTCAGGTCGGACTTCTGAACGCGAAACCTACTATGACAAGGTTTCATTCTGTAATTGCATGAAGCGGTCGTATACAGGTGAGGTGCGACCGCTGTAAGTGTTCTGTTCACCTTTATTAGAAGCAACCTAATCCTGCAACAAGATTCTTCAAACACAAGTTAAATAGATCATCCATTTGATTTGTCAAGGATCAAAATTAAGATCATTTGTCTAACAAGGGTTTCAAGAGGATATGATTAGGGTTTCATGAAAATATAATTTAGGGTTTTGATTTTTAGGGTTTAGGGTTACTGTCTTACATGAAAGAAACAAAGTTTAGGAATTTTATTTTAGGGTTTAGGAAAAACTATCTTCAGGACTTTTGGTAATTAAAAATTGATTTTAGAGGTCAGTATTAAAAAAAATGTCTTAGGGTCAGTTTTGATATTGGAAATTATTCTATAGTTTTATGGTTCCAAAATTGTTTTAGAGTTTAAAGGTATTGAAAATTGATTTTAAGATTACTGTGACTTTAATACTGGTTTTAATAAATTGTTTTGAAAACATTTTTAACGAAGTTTAATGGATGATAAACATAGAGATCAATTAACATCCGTGTGAATCATGTTTAACTATATTGTTATTGAATTACACTTCAAGTAATGCTACTAGATGTTTCATAAAAAGTGTAAAAGCCAAACAAAAACAATGAAATAGAAACACAAATAAAATAATGGAATAAGTTGAATGAATTATTGTAAATTTAAAATAAACTGAACCAAGAATCACAAACTTCCATTGTAGATTCCACCAATATTTTACGTTGATTGAGCTTGTAAAATCTTGGCTGGACAAGATGAAGACAGATGTATAGAACTGCCTTTTGGTTTGATGATTTGATATTTCTTCTCCCTATTTACTCAAGCTGCTAGGGTTTTTCTTTGTATTTCTTTTTTATTGCCTATTCCTTGTTGTCATCATTCTACTGGTTCTTAAAACATATATTTATAAGGAATGATTAGATTAAACTTTGTAAACTCATATTAGATTCCTACTTAAACACGGTTGTCTGAGGCATATCAACTTAAAATAATTTAAATTTGTGATCAATTGTGACCATGTCGAACCAAATTTGAAGCTAAATAAATCCATATCGAACTGGGGAAGGCCCAATTTAATATGGACCTTCCCATATCGAATTGGGGTTTCCCAAATCGATATGGGAGTCCCATATCAAACTGGGAAGGTCCTAATTCGATATGGGACTTTCCCATATTGATTTGGGGCCTCCCAAATCGATAAAGGAGTCCCATATTGAATTGGGAAGGTCCCAAATCAATATGGGACTTTCCCTGTAACACCCCTTCCCAACCTACGTGTGTAAGCTGAGTAGAGGCGCCACACTATCCTAATGTTGCTACCAATTTTACTTAGTCAAATTTTAGTTCCGATTTTTACAGAAATTTTGCCATAGTTTCACCTAGAAATTGAATCCCAAGTGTCGACAAAACTGGTTTTTTTTTCTGCTTTTTGAAAACATTTTTACACAAACCAATGCAAACAAAATCATTCTCAGTACACTCCCAATAAATCCCCCTTATAACCTCAACTACAACCTGCAAAAAGGATTTACACTTCTAGTACAAAATAAAGTAAAGGTTTATTATGAAACACAGTAGATAAAATATTTGTTCACTATGCAGCGGAAAGTAACAATATTTACAAATTCATATACATCAAAACTTCAGTTTTACAACACATAAAATTAATACATGTTTGGCAGTCAGTCTTCGATCTTTAAGCCCACTATTCACACTTCAAAATCTAGACTCGAGTCGGCCTAGAGGAACTCTCTGGTTCTTCCCTGTCACCTGCGCGATGAACCACAATCGCGCTAAGCCCACGGCTTAGTGATACAAACAACCATAATATTATACCTCAATGCAATGCCAATGTCACACAATCAAGTTTCATAAACAATTCAAAAGAATATTATATTTCACAATCTTACATTAATTAACAATTAATCAAAACATTCATGATTCACATTGAAAACAAAGACAAGCATGGGCCCAAAATACACTAATATGTTATTCAAAGTTCAGAGTTACTGCTTTGGTCCATAATCATAATCATTAATACATTTATCCATGGATAATTAACTAGATTTGAGCTTACGACCCAGTCATTTCACTCAATCTAGTTTCAATAATATGTTTTTGAGGTTTACGACCCGGTCATTTCACCCCAAAAACATCACATTTCACATTTTCTAACTGGAATCGGCTTACGACCCGGTCATTTCACCTATCCAGTGATTCATAGGCATGTCGCCAAAATCAGAACTCTGAAAATTGAATAAACATATTAGGCACACAATCATTTTATTTATCTTTTTTTTAATCTCTTTTCATTTCATTTCTCATAATTAATTAGGCAACCAAGCCTCCATTATATATCTCATTTGCATCATCATAGCCAACAACCATGGCATCATATCTCATATGATCTCAAATCACAATAAAACAATTCTTCATAATATCATATCTTTCACATTTCATTTCCATATTTCATTTCATCATCATATAAGCAAATATGTTTCAACCATCTCATATTATATTTCAAATCACATTAATCAGTTCATTATTCAAATGGATATAATCAATGGCATTAACACATATTTTACATGCTCATCACAACATTCACATATTACCAAACATAATGTGATTTTTAATATCCATCAACAATGTATTAGGTTCCTTATCACATTTACAATCAAATGTGTGTCAAGTCTCAACATCACATGAATGTATGCAATAGTGTAGTTTGTACTTATCTTAAAACCAACTCACACCAATCTATACACTTACTCTTCCAAGAATCCTCAACACTTAGGTTAGGGCAATTCAACCTCTTCACAACCTAATCCAAAAGGAATATTAGCAAAATGACCATATAAATAGTAAATTCTGGTTTTAGACTCCACTTTATCCTTATTTTGAAAAATTGTATAAAATAATCTACTAGACTAAAACTCTAAAATTTTTACATAACTTAATTTTACATCTTAAAATCAATCCTTTAAAAATTTCAGATCAAACGGAATACAAAATCTTTGTCAAATAGTTCACCCAACCAGACTGCCCCAATTGCCCTGCACCCTGGCAGCAGTTCTGAACTTTGTGAATTCCATAAACCAAATTCAATCAACGTGGTTCCAAATTATTTTTCTCAAATACTAGACTCACTAAGCAACAACATATCCAAAATTCAATTGGATATTATTTTTCTACATTTTATTAAAAATCCCAAAAGATAGCTGTCTCAGTTAAGGTACCTGCTGGAACAGGTCTAATAAAAATAATCTTTCCAAAATCATAACCATTCCAAAATCGAATCAACATATTTTTCAGTCATTCTAGACTCATAGAGGCACAACATATCAAAAATTCAATTCAAAAACATTTTTCTATATTTAATTAAAAATCATACAAGTCACAGCATTTATTAATTGTAAAACAGAAAAATTTCAACTTCACTAAACACAACTCTTACTCTTCCATCACCAACACCAACCTAACTTCTTATCTTTAATTCCATTTCAACACTTTTACACACACCATACACAAACACACTCCAACCATCAACAACACTCCATCAAACTCAAACAAAATTCCAAATAGAACAAGAGAAATCAAGAGAAAACTTACCAAAAATGATGAACCTCTTGAATTTCCAACTTAATCTCTTGAAAACTCCTTCAATTTTGAGTTTGGAACAAACAAAACTCACTCTTGCTCTCTTGCTTTGGATGGCCGACCAACAAAAGGGAAAGAGAAGAAAATGAACAAGTGAAAGAGACAAAGTCAAACTTCTCATCTCTTTAAACCTCCACCAAGCATTTCAGAAAGAAAATTACTTAAATACCCTCATCTATTTATTTTAACTTCCTTTCACTTACATGCCCTTTTTAGTAATTTCATAATTAACAAAATAAATATCTTCTTCCTTTGACCATCCATTTGACTTGTATATATGTTATATATATTTCCATATATACAACATATACACCCTCTTTTAAATTCTTTTCTCTTTCCAATTACACATATACATTTTAATTCAAATAAAACAACAATTATATCAAAACTCCTAGGGCACACTTTGGGATATTACAATTCTCCCCCTCTAAAAAGAAATTTATCCCTGAAATTACCTGATATTATGTCTAAAACGGATGAGGATACTGATCTTGCATTGCTTGCTCGCTCTCCCAAGTTGCCTCTTCTCTCCCATGATTCTTCCATAGAACCTTCACTAATGGCACTTTCTTATTCCTCAACTCTTTCACTTCATGTGCCAAAATAGCAACTGGTTCTTCTTCAAATCTCAAATCCGGACTCACTTCAATGGATTCAACTGGCAATATATGAGATGGATCTGATCTATACCTCCGCAACATAGAAACATGGAATACATTATGGATTCTATCCAACTCAGGTGGCAAAGCAAGACGATAAGCAACTGGCCCAACTCTTTCTAATATCTCATATGGTCCAATGAAACGAGGACTTAGCTTCCCTTTTCGACCAAATCTCAATATCTTTTTCCAAGGAGACACTTTCAAAAATACTTTATCTCCAACATCATACTCTATGTCTCTCCTCTTCAAATCTGAATAAGACTTCTGTCGGTTTGAAGCTGCTTTCAACCTATCCCGAATCATCTTCACTTTTTCTTCAGTCTCTTTAATCAGATCAGGACCAACCAATTTGCCTTCCCCAACTTCATTCCAACATAGAGGCATTCTACATTTTCTTCCATACAATGCCTCAAATGGTGCCATTCCAATACTGGATTGATGACTGTTGTTGTAAGCAAATTCTACAAGTGGCAAAAATCTGTCCCAACTTCCAGAGAAATCAATGACACAGCTTCTCAACATATCCTCAATAATCTGTATCACTCTCTCTGACTTCCCATCTGTCTGCATATGAAAAGCAGTGCTAAAATGCAACCGAAAACCCAAAGCACCATGTAAACTCTTCCAAAATCTTGAAGTAAATCTAGGATCTCGATCAGACACTAAAGAAATTGGGACTCCATGCAACTTTACTATCTCATTCATGTACAATTCAGCTAACTTCTCAAGTGAAAAGTCCATCTGAACCGGAAGAAAATGAGCTGTCTTTGTCAACCTATCAACAATCACCCAAATGGCATCATGCTTCCTCTGTGTCATAGGCAAACCAGACACAAAATCCATTGTGATTCTCTCCCATTTCCATTCAGGCACCGTTAAAGGTTGAAGCAACCCTGTTTGAACTTGATGCTCAGCTTTCACCCTCTGACAAGTGAGACATTTGGACACAAATTCTGCAATGTCTCTCTTCATACCAGACCACCAATAATGCTGTCTCAATTCATGGTACATCTTTGTACTTCCCGGATGCATAGCAAAAACCGATTGGTGTGCTTCCTCCAAAATAACCTTTTTCAAACTATCATTATCAGGAACACACAATCTATCCTTAAACCAAAGGCAACCATCACTTCTCACAAAGAAATCTCGGCTCTCCCCGTTTTGGAAATCTGAAATAATCTTCTGAATTTTCTCATCTGTCAATTGAACCTCCTTAATCTGATTCAACAATACTGGTCTCAATTGCAACTGAGCCAACAATGCACCATCATCACATGCTTCAAAACTAGCATGTAACGCTCTCAACTCAACAAACAACGAGAGCGAATAAACAGCCAAACCTGCCAGAGACTTCCGACTCAAGGCGTCAGCAACTACATTTGCCTTACCAGGATGATAATCAATCAAACAGTCGTAGTCTTTGATCAGCTCTAACCATCGCCTTTGCCAAAGATTTAGCTCTCTCTGGACACCCAAATATTTCAAACTTTTATGATCCATATAGATAAAACATTTCTCCCCATACAAGTAGTGTCGCCAAATCTTCAAAGCAAATACTATAGCTGCCAATTCCAGATCATGTGTCGGATAATTAAGCTCAAGCGGCTTCAACTGCCGAGAAGCATAAGCTATAACTTTACCCTCTTGAATTAAAACATATCCTAAACCATTATGTGAAGCATCACTGTAAATCACATATGGTTTATCTTCCACAGGCAAAGTAAGAATAGGAGCTTGAGTCAACATTTCTTTCAACTGATCAAAACTAGCTTGACAATGATCTGTCCACACAAATCTAACTCCCTTTCGAAGCAATCTGGTGAGTGGAGTAGCTATCAAAGAAAAACCTTTCGCAAACCTTCGATAATAGCCTGCCAAACCTAGAAAACTTCTAACTTCAGTCACTGACTTTGGTGGACTCCAATTCAAAATGGCCTCAACTTTACTTGGATCAACTCTTATACCATCTGCTGAAACTATATGACCGAGAAAAGTTACTTGGTCAAGCCAAAACTCACACTTTGACAGCTTAGCATACAACTGCTTCTCTCTCAAGATCTGTAACACAATTCGCAGATGCTTGTCATGTTCTTCCTCATTACGTGAATACACCAAAATATCATCGATGAAAACCACCACAAACTGATCCAGATAGGGCCTAAACACCCTATTCATCAAATCCATGAAAGCTGCAGGTGCATTCGTCAATCCAAAAGGCATTACCAAGAACTCATAATGCCCATATCTTGTGCGGAAAGCTGTCTTAGAAACATCTTCAGCTCTAACCCTCAATTGATGGTACCCTGATCTCAAATCAATTTTGGAAAACACCCCTGCTCCCTTCAACTGATCAAAGAGATCATCAATTCGGGGCAAAGGATACTTATTCTTGATAGTTACTTTGTTCAATTGCCTATAATCAATGCACAATCTCAAAGTACCATCCTTTTTCTTCACAAACAACACAGGAGCTCCCCACGGAACCAGTAGGTGCCATTTGATATGGAGAGATAGAGATGGGAGTGGTACCAGGCAACAAATCGATACCAAACTCAACCTCTCTCTCAGGGGGTAGCCCTGGCAACTCCTCAGGAAAAACATCTGGAAACTCTGCAACTGTGGGTATACTATTAAGTTGAGAACCCATTACTCTGGTATCCATAACATGAGCAAGATAAGCAACACACCCTTTTCTAATCAACTTTCTGGCTGTTACAGCTGATACAAACAAGGATGCAAGTTTTCTCTACTCACTAGATACTAATATACTTCTACCATCACCAGTTCTCAAAGTAACACATTTCTTTTGATAATCCACCACATCTCCATGCTTAGACAACCAATCCATGCCTAAGATCAAATCATATTCTTTAAAAGGCATTTAAATTAAATCACCAAGAAACTCCTCACTTTGCACCACAACAGCACTATCACGATGCACCTTACTCACCACAACACTATGTCCTAAAGGATTGGTCACTAAGACAACCAATCCATGCCTAAGATCAAATCATATTCTTTAAAAGGCATTTCAATTAAATCACCAAGAAACTCCTCACTTTGCACCACAACAGCACTATCACGATGCACCTTACTCACCACAACACTATGTCCTAAAGGATTGGTCACTAAGACATCAAATCCTAAGGACTCTGAATGCAATTCAGACACAGGAAAGATAGATGCACTTATGTATGAATGAGTAGATCCTGGATCAATGAAAGTAAGTACTGAAATGCCAAATAAAGAAAATGTACCCGCTATAACTGCTGAAGCATCCGGCTGCCTCTGCATCACATATACTCTCTGAGAAGATCCGGCCTCATCTGGCCTGCTGCCCCTGGATGAAGATCCTCCTTTCTGACTAAACCCAGGTCTACCACCTCTACTGAAACCTCTGCCCCCTCGACCACCTCTGCTGACACTAGGTCGAGAAGCTGCAGTATCAGCCTGCCTATACTCCTGCATCTCAGGACAATCTCTAACAAAATGAGCTGGTGACCCACATCTAAAACACCCAGCTGATCCACCAATCTTCCAACAAACATCCCCATAGGTCTTACCACAATGCTCACATACAGGTGGAGTAGACCTCTGAATCACTGGAGTCGGGGCACTAGCTACAAAAACTGTCGGTCTCGGCCTCTGCCTCTAATACTGAACTGATCTGCCCGACTGTCTCTGGGTTCTACTGGTTCTCGGAATAAAACCTCCTCAACCCCTCTTCATAGATGAAGACCCTGCCTCAAACTGGGATCTCCTTACCCTAGTCTCTTCCTCAGTAGCAGCTGCTGCAATGCCCTGTGCTCTCTCAACACTTCTAGCTGCTGCAACAAGCTGAGAAAAATCCTGGTACCGGGAACCAGCCACAATGCACATGATAGAGGGCCTCAATCCCTCCTCAAATCTTCTGCATCGGTCTATTTCATCAGAGATAATTCCCCCGGCATATCGACTCAACCGGATATACTCAATCTCATACTCTGTTACCGTCCGGTTGTCTTGTCTCAAATTCAGGAATTCCATCTTCTTAATATC
This sequence comes from Garcia nutans, assembly GCA_947685225.1. Lineage (NCBI taxonomy): Eukaryota > Viridiplantae > Streptophyta > Magnoliopsida > Malpighiales > Euphorbiaceae > Garcia > Garcia nutans. The sequence goes on from CANTUV010000035.1 coordinate 41,668,977, forward strand.
TTTATACTCCCTCAGAGTATATTTCTGCTCGAACTCCCTCAGAAAATCTCCATAAGATAATGTAGGTGGATCATCCATGGCATGAGGAACCGTGTTCCACCAGTCATAGGCATCTTTCTGCAGGAGGGATCTAGCATAGTCAAATTTCTCATCCGAAGTGGCTTGCAACTGAATGAATATCCTCTGCACCTTATCCAACCACTGCTCAGCCACTGTAGGATCGGTAGTGCCCAAGAAATCTTCAGCCCCATATTTTCTTAACTTGTCATAATGTCTTACCGGCATCTGAGGCTGTGGTGGTGGTGGTGGTGGCTGCACTGGAGCTCCCCTCAACAGTTCTACCATATGCCTTAACCAACCCGGCGGAGCCTCCTCAGCAGCCGATCTCTCTGGCACAGAAACAGGTGCCTCACTAACCCTCTCACTCCTAGCTCCATCTCTACTCTCTTCAGGAGCTACACTTTCCGCACTACCCTCAACAGACTGTAGTGAATGAGATGCCATCTCTACCTATATCTGCAAACACAGCAGAATATTCCTCATTAAAGATCAAAGACTGCCATACCAAAACATGTATTTTACTCAAAAACACACTTTAAAAATCAAAATATTCTTTTTCTTACAATTGATCTAGGTTGAGAATCTCAAACCTAGGCTCTGATACCAAAAATTGTAACACCCCTTCCAGACCTACGTGTGTAAGCTGAGTAGAGGCGCCACACTATCCTAATGTTGCTACCAATTTTACTTAGTCAAATTTTAGTTCCGATTTTTACAGAAATTTTGCCATAGTTTCGCCTAGAAATTGAATCCCAAGTGTCCACAAAACTGGTTTTTTTTTTATTTTTGAAAACATTTTTACACAAACCAATGCAAACAAAATCATTCTCAGTACACTCCCAATAAATCCCCTTATAACCTCAACTACAACCTGCAAAAATGATTTACACTTCTAGTACAAAATAAAGTAAAGGTTTATTATGAAACACAGTAGATAAAATATTTGTTCACTATGCAGCGGAAAGTAACAATATTTACAAATTCATATACATCAAAACTTCAGTTTTACAACACATAAAATTTATATATGTTTGGCAGTCAGTCTTCGATCTTTAAGCCCACTATTCACACTTCAAAATCTAGACTCGATCGGCCTAGAGGAACTCTCTGGTTCTTCTCTGTCACCTGCGCGATGAACCACAATCACACTAAGCCCACGGCTTAGTGATACAAACAACCATAATATTATGCCTCAATGCAATGCCAATGTCACACAATCAAGTTTCATAAACAATTCAAAAGAATATTATATTTCACAATCTTACATTATTTAATAATTAATCAAAACATTCATGATTCATATTGAAAACAAAGACAAGCATGGGCCCAAAATACACTAATATGTTATTCAAAGTTCAGAGTTACTGCTTTGGTCCATAATCATAATCATTAATACATTTATCCATGGATAATTAACTAGATTTGAGCTTACGACCCAGTCATTTCACTCAATCTAGTTTCAATAATTTGTTTTTGAGGTTTGCGACCCGGTCATTTCACCCCAAAAACATCACATTTCACATTTTCTAACTGGAATCGGCTTACGACCCGGTCATTTCACCTATCCAGTGATTCATAGGCATGCCGCCAAAACCAGAACTCTGAAAATTGAATAAACATATTAGGCACACAATCATTTTATTTATCTTTTTTTTAATCTCTTTTCATTTCATTTCTCATAATTAATTAGGCAACCATGCCTCCATTATATATCTCATTTGCATCATCATAGCCAACAACCATGGCATCATATCTCATATGATCTCAAATCACAATAAAACAATTCTTCATAATATCATATCTTTCACATTTCATTTCCATATTTCATTTCATCATCATATAAGCAAATATGTTTCAACCATCTCATATTATATTTCAAATCACATTAATCAGTTCATTATTCAAATGGATATAATCAATGGCATTAACACATATTTTACATGATCATCACAACATTCACATATTACCAAACATTATATGATTTTTAATATCCATCAACAATGCATTAGGTTCCTTATCACATTTACAATCAAATGTGTGTCAAGTCTCAACATCACATGAATGTTTGTAATAGTGTAGTTTGTACTTACCTTAAAACCAACTCACACCAATCTATACACTTACTCTTCCAAGAATCCTCAACACTTAGGTTAGGGCAATTCAACCTCTTCACAACCTAATCCAAAAGGAATATTAGCAAAATGACCATATGAATAGTAAATTCTGGTTTTAGACTCCACTTTATCCTTATTTTGAAAAATTGTATAAAATAATATACTTGACTAAAAACTCTAAAATTTTTACATAACCTAATTTTACATCTTAAAATCATTCCTTTAAAATTTCAGATCAAACTGAACATAAAATCTTGGTCAAATAGTTCACCCAACCAGACTGCCCCAATTGCCCTGCACCCTGGCAGCAGTTCTGAACTTTGTGAATTCCATAAATCAAATTCAATCAACGTGGTTCCAAATTATTTTTCTCAAATACTAGACTCACTAAGAAACAACATATCCAAAATTCAATTGGATATTATTTTTCTACATTTTATTAAAAATCCCGAAAGATAGCTGTCTCAGTTAAGGTACCTGCTGGAACAGGTCTAATAAAAATAATCTTTCCAAAATCATAACCATTCCAAAATCGAATCAACATATTTTTCAGTCATTCTAGACTCATATAGACACAACATATCAAAAATTAACTTCAAGAAAATTTTTCTATATTTAATTAAAAATCATACAATTCACAGCATTTATTAATTGTAAAACAGAAAAATTTCAACTTCACTAAACACAACTCTTACTCTTCCATCACCAACACCAACCTAACTTCTTATCTTTAATTCCATTTCAACACTTTTACACACACCATACACAAACACACTCCAACCATCAACAACACTCCATCAAACTCAAACAAAATTCCAAATAGAACAAGAGAAATCAAGAGAAAACTTACCAAAAATGATGAACTTCTTGAATTTCCAACTTAATCTCTTGAAAACTCCTTCAATTTTGAGTTTGGAACAAACAAAACTCACTCTTGCTCTCTTGCTTTGGATGGCCGGCCAACAAAAGGGAAAGAGAAGAAAATGAACAAGTGAAAGAGACAAAGTCAAACTTCTCATCTCTTTAAACCTCCACCAAGCATTTCAAAAAGAAAATTACTTAAATACCCTCATCTATTTATTTTAACTTCCTTTCACTTACATGCCCTTTTTAGTAATTTCATAATTAACAAAATAAATATCTTCTTCCTTTGACCATCCATTTGACTTGTATATATGTTATATATATTTCCATATATACAACATATACACTCTCTTTTAAATTCTTTTCTCTTTCTAATTACACATATACATTTTAATTCAAATAAAACAACAATTATATCAAAACTCCTAGGGTACACTTTGGGATATTACATTCCCATATTAATTTAGGGCTTCCAAAATCGATGTGGGAGTCCCATATCGAATTGTAAAGGTCCCAAATCAATATGGGATTGTCCCATATCTAATTAGAATCGACCAAACCTTCAAAATAGGCCTATTTAGGGTTTCAAACATTGAACCATCATATTATAGGCCTTAAAAATCGAACCAATCAAATTTAAAAGCTTAAAATAGGTTTAAGCCGTTAAGAATGGACCGATAAATATTTAGGCCATTTTTAATTAAGACGGAACTAGCTTAGGGCCAAAATCAAGGGTCTACAATTTGCCCCTGCTTGAACGATCTTGAATTTATTCAGAGAGTGAAAAACAACATGAGTTTGAGCTGATTTTGGACACGAATGGATTTTGGACCCAAAGTTGGATTGGCTTGGGTTCTGGACCGTATTTGAGCTCTAGACTTGACTGGTTTGGGTTTTGAACCCAGTTTGAGTTCTGGACTCAAAAATAATTTTGAATTCTGGACCCAGATTGATTTGGGTTCTGGACCCAGTTTGAGTTTTATACTCAAAAATAATTTTGGATTCTGGACCCAAATTGGTTTGGGTTCTAGACCTGATTTGAGTTTTGGACTTGAAAATGATTTTGGGTACTGGACCCAGGTTGATTTTGGGTTCTGAACCCGGTATGAGTTCTGGGCTCAAAAATAATTTTGGGTTCTATACCCAAATTGATTTGGGTTCTGGACCCAGTTTGAGTATTATTCTCAAAAATAATTTTGTGTTCTGGACCTGAATTGGTTTGGGTTCTTGACCCAATTTGAGTTCTGGACTCAAAAATAATTTTGGGTTCTGGACCCAGGTTGATTTGGGTTTTGGACCAGATTTGAGTTCTGGACTAAAAATTAATTTTGGGTTCTGGACTCGAATTGGTTTGGGTTCTAAACCCGAAAATGATTTTAGGTTTTTGATCCAAATTGATTTGGGTTTTGGACCTGGATTGAGTTTTGGACTCAAAAATAATTTTGGGTTCAGGACTCGAATTGGTTTGTGTTTTGGACCCTAGTTGATTAGGGTTCTGGATCCGGTTTGAGTTCTTAACTCAAAAATAATTTTGGGTTCCAGATCCAAATTTGTTTGGGTTATGGACCCAGTTTGAGTTCTGGACTTGAAAATGATTTTGGGTTCTGGACCTGAATTGGTTTGGTTCTGGACTCAAAAATAATTTTGGTTCTAGACTCATGCTGATTTAAGTTATGGACCCAATTTGAGTTTTGGACTCAAAAATAATTTTGGGTTCTGGACCCGAATTGGTTTAGGTTCTCAACCTGGTTTGAGTTCTGGAATCGAAAATAATTTTGGGGTTTGGACCCAAGTTGAATTGGGTTTTGAACCCGGTTTGAATTCTGCATTCGAAAATAATTTTGGGTTCTGAACCCAAATTGGTTTGGGTTCTGGACCCAAGGTACTTCAAAAATTAATTATAGTCAGTATTTTTTACTTTATCTGGATATCAAAATACTCTTGCCCGCTGCGTGAAAAAATATTTTATAAGTATAAAAATATTTTTTAACAAGCATAAAAAATATAGACCTATAATAAATATCTATTACTGTGTGCTATTGTGCTCGTATGTTGTGTTTGAAAATAACAATTGTTGAGAAAGTAAATTGTAGCACGAATTATTGATAAGAAACATGAATAATTAAAAAGTGACAGGAGACATGTTTTGTCTTTGACTTGGAATCACGTAATTGTGTTTTAACTTATAACTTTTTTTAAATTTTCCTGCATACTCTCTATAAATTGAAATCACTTGTTTCTTTGAACCATACTTTTACAAAAACATAGAAATTCAAGCACTTTGTTTAGTTATAAAAATTTTCAAGCTTTTAAAAGAAAATGGCAGAACCTCAACATGCATCTAGGACTAGTCCATGCATGGATCCTGAAATGCAAGCTTAGCTCATAGACTACAGATTGGACCAGATTCCAATTCTAACAAGGATGCACCTCCATAGAAGTTCACAAGAGAAAACATAGGTATATTTTCCTTAATAAATTTTTTTATGAATTTTATGTATTTTTATTCATTTTTATATATTTTTATGCATTTTCCTTGATAGACTGTAAAAGATTTTATACAAAAGTGAATGAAGCAAAAAATTAGTCTTGATGTGAAAAAATACTAAAAAATAAGAAAAATAAATGCAGTGAAACAATAAAATTCTTGGGGTGCTGAAAATAAATTTTAAGTACATATATTTTTTCAATTTTCAACATCTAATTCCTGAGGTAAATGGACCAAAACCTGGACTCAAGGCACAAATCTCAGTCTGTCCGGTTTCACAATTCCAGTGTGCATGAGTTATACTCTTTTGATCATATCTTTTTATCTACAAGTGGGATTTAGGAAATTACAAATTCTATGGTTTTCAAACACATAATTATTCTTTCAAAGCTTCTAAATGTTTCATTAAGGTCACCTAAACGTAGTCCCAAGTCACAGGTTACTGACTGAGGAATCTCAGTTTTTCAGTTTGTACGCCTGGTATCATTTTGATCATAACTTTCATTCCACATATGCAAATGAGTTGGTTCCAAAGCCTATGGTTTACTGACTTAATGGAGAACAATTATTTCTTATTTTTCAAGTTCTAGTTATATCATTTTTCTGGTCTAAATTTCGGTTGAAGTTCCAGAAAAATGCAGGACACATGACTGGCTGCAGCAAAACAACACAACATAGCACTCCCATATTTACCTCCCTTATAACCTCAACCCATAAATCAATCAATACACAACAAACACTTCTATATCATCATCAATCTCAACCACATAACCACCACAACTCAAGCACATGAACAATTATAGCAATTACACATCCAAATGCAAAGGCAATAGAGATCACTAATTCAAGAAGGTTAAAGTACCAAACCTTTTTCCCTTTTGCTTACCTTAGCTCATCTTTGATCTTTTTCTTTTTTTTTTTCCTTTAGCTTTTCTTGATTTCCTACAAGAATTCCAGCATACACACTTTAAACATACATCCTATGGTTTGAAAACATAAGCTACCAATTCATTTCTTGCCAATTTTTCCTCAATCTAATCTCCTCTAACCTTAAAACCATTATTTCTTTCATCAAATCCTTCAAATAATTATTTCTTGAATTTTCTCCAAATCTAGCTACATGAACCCTAATTTCAATCTCTTAAATTAACCATTAATCCATGAAATTAAAAATAGAGATAGGTTTCTCTTACCTTATAATCTTGTTTGTCACCAAAATCTTCAACCAAAAGCCTTAAACTTTGGAAAAATCACCTCCTTCTTCCTTCTCTTATGGTTTGGACGAGTTCACCATGTAAGAGAGGGCTTTTATTTTCTTTCCTTAGCTTATTTTGATCCAAATGGCAGCCATAAGTGGTGAAAATATGTTGGTATAGATGTTGACTTCCAATTGGTACACCTTATAGCAAAAATGGCCACTTTTAATTGGTCCACTTGCCTTCTTCTTTTATCTATTTATTTGGCAAGCCATTAGACTTCCTTTTATTCATATTTTGACCCCCTTCAACTTTCTTGTGCTGTAATTTTATAGTCTAGGGTGTGAAAATATCAAAATACCCTCCAGCGATTAATCGATTGTAACTTTTAAACCGTGCGTTTTCGAGAAAAATTAAAACCCATGGTTATGACCCGATTAATCTCGAGAATATTCTTCCGGGGTCAGATATGAGCACTATTAAGAACTTCCAACACTTAATTTTTAAGTTTACGTAGTTGCTCCTAACTTTTGAGAAATTTTCACTTAGGTCCTTTTGATATCCCTTCCTGATCTTGCTGTCTTTCTTTATTAATATCTTTTTACTCACAACTCCAAATTAAGTAATTCTTATGCCCACTGAAACTAGACATAAGAATTTTGGTGAAAACAAGAATTTTTACATTCTGATGACTCCTTGAACTCTTCCCTGGCCAATTGGTTACTCAAGTCTGCGTAATGCATACTATTTCATTTATAACTTTACCTACGCAACTCGGATTGAGACGATTCTTATCTTAAATTAAACTAGACACATAAGGATATATTCAATAAACATTTCAGCTTAAAACAGGCAACACGTGATTTTTGGCACAATTTCTAATTCAGCCCTGCAGTCTGCTAGGGTCTGCCTGCGCATGGTTCGCTCATTCGTGTGTAACTTCTACGTTTTAAGTCCAATCGAGATGAATCCAACTCCTATGATTCACCAAAATACAAGGGTTCATTTATATCTTCTATCACAACATCTAATTCCTGAGGTAAATGGACCAAAACCTGGACTCAAGGCACAAATCTCAGTCTGTCCGGTTTCACAATTCCAGTGTGCATGAGTTATACTCTTTTGATCATATCTTTTTATCTACAAGTGGGATTTAGGAAATTACAAATTCTATGGTTTTATAACACATAATTATTCTTTCAAAGCTTCTAAATGTGTCATTAAGGTCACCTAAACGTAGTCCCAAGTCACAGGTTACTGACTGAGGAATCTCAGTTTTTCAGTTTGTACGCCTGGTATCATTTTGATCATAACTTTCATTCCACATATGAAAATGAGTTGGTTCCAAAGCCTATGGTTTACTGACTTAATGTAGAACAATTAAGTCTTCTTTGTCAAGTTCTAGTTATATCATTTTTCTGGTCTAAATTTCGGTTGAAGTTCCAGAAAAATGCAGGACACATGACTGGCTGCAGCAAAACAACACAACATAGCACTCCCATATTTACCTCCCTTATAACCTCAACCCCAAAATCAATCAATACACAACAAACACTTCTATATCATCATCAATCTCAACCACATAACCACCACAACTCAAGCACATGAACAATTATAGCAATTACACATCCAAATGCAAAGGCAATAGAGATCACTAATTCAAGAAGGTTAAAGTACCAAACCTTTTTCCCCTTTGCTTTCCTTAGCTCATCTTTGATCTTTTTCTTTTTTTTTTCCTTTAGCTTTTCTTGATTTCCTACAAGAATTCCAGCATACACACTTTAAACATACATATTATGGTTTGAAAACATAAGCTACCAATTCATTTCTTGCCAATTTTTCCTCATTCTAATCTCCTCTAACCTTAAAACCATTATTTCTTTCATCAAATCCTTCAAATAATTATTTCTTGAATTTTCTCTAAATCTAGCTACATGAACCCTAATTTCAATCTCTTAAATTAACCATTAATCCATGAAATTAAAACTAGAGATAGGTTTCTCTTACCTTATAATCTTGTTTGTCACCAAAATCTTCAACCAAAAGCCTTAAACTTTGGAAAAATCACCTCCTTCTTCCTTCTCTTATGGTTTGGACGAGTTCACCATGTAAGAGAGGGCTTTTATTTTCTTTCCTTAGCTTATTTTGATCCAAATGGCAGCCATAAGTGGTGAAAATATGTTGGTATAGATGTTGACTTCCAATTGGTACACCTTATAGCAAAAATGGCCACTTTTAATTGGTCCACTTGCCTTCTTCTTTTATCTATTTATTTGGCAAGCCATTAGACTTCCTTTTATTCATATTTTGACCCCCTTCAACTTTCTTGTGCTTTAATTTTATAGTCAGGGTGTGAAAATATCAAAATACCCTCCAGCGATTAATCGATTGTAACTTTTAAACCGTGCGTTTTCGGGAAAAATTGAAACCCACGGTTATGACCCGATTAATCTTGAGAATATTCTTTCGGGGTCGGATATGAGCACTATTAAGAACTTCCAACACTTAATTTTTAAGTTTACGTAGTTGCTCCTAACTTTTGAGAAATTTTCACTTAGGTCCTTTTGATATCCCTTCCTGACCTTGCTGTCTTTCTTTATTAATATCTTTTTACTCACAACTCCAAATTAAGTAATTCTTATGCCCACTGAAACTAGACATCCGGGGATATTGTGTCAAACTTTTCAGGTCAATCCGAGCTATATCCGATTTTTGACGGTCCTTCGAAGTCAAGCCTACTATGCTGTCCTAAGGCAGCTTGCACATTGTCTACTAAATCCATCATATCTTATTCTATACAACTCCAATTTGAGTAATTTCAAGTTATACATCTAGCTAAGACACAAATAAACAATTTAGTCTTCTTTGAGACTCTCTAATTCTATCATTAACTTGGATGAAATTCGAGCTCAAGTTATAGGTCATGTTCTAAACTCCTTTGTTCTAAGCCTAAATCATATCCTCTATGTCTGTTTCTTACCAATCTGGGATTCGGGATGTTACAGGAACACCCAAAATGGATTCAATATTGATGTACTTTTGTTTTGGCCAGACTTATTGTTCACTGAGTTTGTACTAGACCAGGTCTTAAACTTTGAAGTCTCCCCTAATGGTGTTATAACTTTTGAGGGACAAGAGGATGAAGAAGGAGAAGAAGAAGAAGAGGAGGAGGAGGAGGGTGATGAAGACATGGATGAAGAAGGTGATGAGAATAAGGGTGACGATGAGGGGAATGATGATGATGAGGGGGAGAATGAAGATGAAGAAGAGGAAGAGGAGGGTGAAGAGCATGAAGATATAGGGGATTCTACCGCTCAAGATGATGCTATGATTGTTACCTCCCAGGTTGATTAGACATGCTTTCATGTTAATTGTGACCTTGTATTTGGCTAAGTCTTATGAATTTTTATAGGCAGTCAATCAATCAGATGTTGCTGGGCATGATGAAGTCAATCCAAGTAGTGCAGCTCCAGCTTTACCATTTCATTATGCTGAGTCATCTTCTGGACCTCAGGGATTTGACATGAGCTATTTGGTGGGTAATCCCTGTCTTATATTTATATATATGTCGGATGTATGCATGAAGATGTATTAATGCATAAACCTACCTTTTCCTTGTCTGGCTTAATAGTGGATGCTTAAAGAACAGAACAGGCAGGTGCAAGAAGAATTGGCTACCACTCGTTGGCATGCTGCTTGCCTCGAACAAAACTTGAGAGACTACAGATTCTAAGGCTATAGGGATTCTGTTGTGTCTTCATCAAGAGGGCCCTGGACCAATGATCATGATGTGCCACCTCCTATCTCAAGCACTGATTTCAATAGGATTGATTTTCAAGATAACCAAGGCCCAAATACTTCTTCCTTGGGGGGAAACTGGATAGATGATATACCTCTACCTCCGACAGGTGATGAATTCCTCAGGGATTTATTTAATTACAGACCACCACCTCCCTCATAGTAATTAGTGTGTATCAAGACTATTTATGAAACTTGTTGTACATAAATAAAGGGTTGTAATAAATTAAACAACTTATATCAAATAGTGCACTATAATAATTAAAATAAGATAATTTGACTTTTTAACCCCTTTTTTTTAATCTGGATTTTTTTATGACAGTTTGACTTTTTTCTTTTCCTTTTACATATATACATATTCACACAAAATGAAGCGCAGGCCATGTCGAGTTTTTTTGAAATGAATTCGACAATAAAACCAAAACCCACACAGATTTGGCTTAATAATTTTCCACGTCATAATGCATTCTACACACCTCAAACTTACTCCGACTCGGATTAAAAAACTTTAAACCTAATTCAACATGGATTTTTCTTTTCTTGAGTAGTCTGGACTTCAACAATGTAAATCAATAAATTATGTTCTTTTCTTCTACATCCAAAGCAGTAAGACTCCAAGATAATTGCATCCTAGATAAGTTCTACTTCTACCATTATCCACTCTTCTTCGTAAAATTAATAGCAATTGTCATGCTTTCACCATGACTGAGGCCAATTTGAAAAGGATCAAGAATTTATTCAAAAGTATCAAGCCAGCACATTGGGAACAAATATCATGGTCTCAACTCAATTTCATAAAGTGCTTTCAAAATGTCAAATTGGACCAACCATTTTTACATGCCATGGCTTCCTTTTGGGATATAAAAACTAGACTTTCAAGATAAACAATTTTGATATATGTCCTATGATTGAAGAATTTAAAGCTATTCTTGGATATCTAAGCAATCAACCAATGGTGTTACCTATATTGACTTCCAAAACTCAAAACCCGAAGTTTTGCAATTGACTAGAACTGAGAAAATCCTGCTCGGTCCCTTAATCGATTTTTGCACTTCTCACTTAGCTCCCACAAAAGCTTAGGGATGCATGTTCTCCTTATGTCTACTTGGTCAATTCTTGCTCATTTCTTCTGATGGTAACATCAATCCGCGAGTTCTAGATATCGTGGATTGAATGAAAGGAGGGTTGTTGTCAATACTCACAATCTTAGCTGAAACCCTAGTTGGGTTGGACCAATTCAAAATAGAATTTTCAAGAAGAATAGGTGGAAGTCCTTTTCTACTTCAGGTAATTACCTAAAATACCCTTGTGAGTTTTTAATTTAGGCTTTTATTTTTTATTTCTCTATTTTTTTTTCCTAACCTGCCCTTATGGGTTTTTAGAACTAGCGAGTTGTCCTAACTTTAGTCTAGGTCGTCCTATTAAAATTGCTTGGTTGAGATTTAAAGAAAGCTTTAGTGGTTAAGAGAAGAGTTGAGTGGGTTGACTTTCATCTTCATCTTCTTTTCTCTTCTCTTTGGCCAGCCATCTCTATAATAAGAGGGAAAGAGAGATTTTGCTCTTCCTCACTCAAGATTGAAGAGTCTTTCAAGTGATAAAGTGGAATTCTAAGGGTTTTCATCACTTTTGGTAAGTTTTCCACTTGAATCTTTGGTTTTCTTTTGAGTTTTATGAATTGAGCTTGGTGTATGGTTGTTGATGTTATGTGTATGTTTGATTCTGGTGTGTTTGAGAGTGTTTGGTCTTATTGATTTTGATTTTTGGGGTTGGTTTGGAGGAAGGTTAAGTTTGGTGAAAAGAAAGCAAGTGTTGTGTATTGTGTATGTGTTGAGTTGTGATGATGGTTTTGATTGGTGTCGGATGCATGAAATTGAGTTGTTTTGATGTTATGCAAGTTTAGTATGGTTTATTGTTGGTTTTGGGTAAGATTTTTTGGAGTGAAAAAGGGTTAAGTATGATGTTTGTTGGATGTAGTGTTGTTGGTATCGGAATCAGGATTTTTGGCTTGACACGCCCAGGAGCACGGCTAAGTCTTTGGGCGTGTCAATGCTTCTATTTTCTGGATGGGTGACATGCCCATGTCACTGAGCATGTCACAGCTCCTGTGTTAGAGTAGTATTGACACGACCAGTGACACGCCCATGTCACTGAGCGTGTCATAGCTACTGTGATGTTGGTGGATTGACACGGCCAGTGACACGCCCATGTCACTGAGCGTGTCATAACTACTGTGTTGTGGGAGGATTGACACGGCCAGTGACACACCCATGTCACCGAGCGTGTCAAAGCTTCTGTGTTGTGAGTTTAGGGCACGATCAGGGACACGCCCGTGTTATTGAGCGTGTCATGTGTAGAGTTTACCCTAGTTGGTTCTTATCCTTATTATCTTATTTGTATCTCTAAGTGAGTGTGTATCATCACCTTTGGATTAGGTTTTGAAGAGATTGAGTTTCCCTAATCCAAGTGTTGAAGGATTCTTGGAAGAGGAAGTGGTTAGATTGGTGTGAGTTGCTTTTGAGGTAAGTACAAACCTTTCATGGTTGCATACATTTACATGACTTTGGGACTTAACACATTTGATTGTAAATGTGTTAAGTAATCTATTACATTATTGATACATTTGATTAATGCAATGATTTGCATAATGTGAAAGATAAAATGATCATTCAAAATGAATGTACAATGCAATTGATTATGTATAACCTAATGATGAGATGTGAAGCCATTATTGTTGGCTACAATGACGCAAATGAAATAATTGGGGCATGGTTGCCTAGATGATTATGAGAAAATGAGAATGGAATTGAAAATGAAATAATAAAAGAATTGTGTGCCTAATGTGTTATTCAATTTTTAGAGTTTTGTTGTTTGGTGGCATGCCTAAAAGTAACAATCCCTTGAAGCTGGGTTGGGCTGGGTCCTTGAAGCCAAGTTGGGTTGATGTTTAGCATGCTTAGCTCCCCTTGAAGGTTGGTTAGGCCTAGTCCTTAAAGCCTAGTTGGGATGTTACATATGAGATGTTTCTCATTGTGATAATGAATCGCCTAAGGGCTTGATAAATGTGATTATTGAACCAAAACATTAACTCTGGAAGTTAAATGACATATTAGTTTCTTTTGGGCCCATGCGTGTCTTTGCTTAAATATGAATCATGAATGATGAAACAATTGAATAATATAATGAAATGTAATGTTATAAAATATGATATTCTTGTATATTGTTTCTAATTCTTGAAAGTATGAAATTGGCATTACATTGAAGCATATTGTTACTGTGGTTTGTACTACTAAGCCTATGGCTTAGCTCGATTGTGGTTCATTGCGTAGGTGACAGGGCAGATCTGGTTGAACCGAAGAGTTCAGCTAGAACGAGTCGATTCTAGGCTTGTGAAGTGTTGATTGTGGTCTTCAAGATTAGAGACGAACTGCCAAGCATGTATAATTCTATATTTTTGAAATTATGGACTTTGATGTATATATATATGTATGTATATGCCGCTACATTTTTCGCTGCATAATAAATAAATGTTTTACCTATTATGTTTTATAATACAACTTAAATGTTTTAAGTTTCTTATATTGTTAAATTGAAAGATTGGTTTGGTTTAAAATAGACCGTGACATTCCTGTATCCGGTATATGTATATTACATATGTGGTTGTATGTAATGTGCGTATATGGGGTACTGGGGTGTTACAACTGTTTTGGTATCAGAGCCTAGATTTGATATTTTCAACCTAAGTGAATTGTAAGAAAAAGAAAATTTTGATTTTAAAATATTGTCTTTGAATAAGATACATGCTTTGGCACTGGCAGTCTTTGATCTTTGATGGGGTATTCTGCTGTGTTTACAGAGATAGGTAGTGATGGCATCTCAGTCACGACAGTCCATAGAAGGTAGTGCTGAGAGTTTAGCTCCTGAAGAGGGTAGAGGTGGAGCTAGAGTTGAGAGAGCTAGAGAAGCACCTGCTTCTGTGCCGGAGAGATCAGCTACTGATGGGATGCCAACAGTTTGGTTACGTCATGTGGTAGAATTGTTGAAGCAAGCTCCAATGCAGCAGCCGCCACCGTAACCATAGCCACAAGTACCGATGAGGCAGTATGATAAGTTGAGAAAGTTTGGGGAGCAGTAGCTGAGCAGTGGTTGGATAGAGTTCAGAGGATATTTATTCAGTTGCAAGCCACTCCTGAAGAGAAATTTGATTATGCTAGATCCCTTTTGCAGAGAGATGCAAATGATTGGTGGAAGACATTTCCACATGTGATGGGTGATCCGCTGACCTTGTCTTATAGTGATTTTCTGCTTGAGTTTGAGCAGAAATATACTCTGAGGGAGTATAAGGATGCCAAGAAGATGGAATTTTTAAATTTGAGGCAAGATAACCGGATAGTGACAGAGTATGAGATTGAGTATATCCATTTGAGTCATTATGCCGGTGGGATTATTTCATATGAGATTGACCGGTGCAGGAGATTTGAGGAGCGATTAAGGTCCTCTATTATGTGTATTGTTGCTGGTTCTCGGTACCAAGATTTTTCTCAGTTGGTTGCAGCAGCCAGAAGTGTTGAGAGAGCAAAGGGTATTGCAGCAGCTGCTACTGAGGAGGAGACCAGAGTTAGGAGACCACAGTTTGAGGTAGGTTATTCATCTATGAAGAGAGGTAGAGGAAGTTTTGTTCAGAGGATCAGTAGGAGCCAGAGGCAATATGGTAGGTCAGCTCAGTATCAGAGGCAGAGTTCGAGACCTACAGTTTTTATAGCTAATGCTCCGACTCTGGTGGTTCAGAGATCCATTCCACCTACATGTGTTCATTGTAGTAGGGCACATGGGGGTGCTTACTGGAAGACGGGTGGATCAGGAGTATGTTTTAAATGTGGGTCACCGAATCATTTCATCAAAGATTGCCCTGAGCTACTGGAAGATAGACAGACTGATGCGCAGCTTCTCGACCTAGTGTCAGTAGAGGAGGTCCAGGGCAGAGGTTTTAGTAGAGGTGGTCGACCCAGGATTAGTCAGAGAGGAGGCTCTACATCTGGGGGCAGTAGGCCAAATGAGGCTAGATCATCTCAACGAGTGTATGCGATGCAGAGGCAGCCAGATGCTTTAGCAGTTATTGCGGGTACATTTTCTTTATTTGGCATTTATGTTCTTGCTTTGATTGATCCAGGAACTACTCATTCATATATAAGTGCATCTATTTTGCCTGTGACTGAATTGCATACTGAGTCCCTAGGATTTGATGTCTTGGTGACAAATCCTTTAGGGCGTAGTGTGGTGGTTAGCAAGGTGCATCGAGATAGTTCAGTTGTGGCGCAAGATGAGGAGTTCTTGGGTGATTTGATTGAAATGCCTTTCAAAGAGTATGATTTGATCTTAGGCATGGATTGGTTGTCTAAGCATGGAGTTGTGGTAGACTGCCAAAAGAAGTGTGTTACCCTGAGAACCAATGATGGTAGAAGTGTGATGGTATCTAGTGAGTAGAGACAACTTGCATCCATGTTTGTTTCAGCTATTGCAGCTAGGAAGTTGATTCAAAAAGTGTGTAATGCTTATCTTGCTCATGTTGTGGATACCAGAGTAGTGGTTTCCCAACTTGATAGTATACCCACAGTTGCTGAATTTCCAAATATTTTTCCTAAGGAGTTTCCAGGGTTACCCCCTGAGAGAGAGGTTGAGTTTGGTATCGATTTGTTGCCTGGTACCACTCCTATCTCTATTACTCCTTATCGAATGGCACCGACTGAGTTGAGAGAATTAAAGGTGCAGTTGCAGGAGTTGTTGGATAAAGGATTTGTTCGCCCTAGTGTTTCTCCATGGGGAGTTCCTATTTTGTTTGTGAAGAAGAAGGATGGTACTTTGAGACTGTGCATCGATTATAGACAGTTGAATAAGGTGACTATCAAGAATAAGTATCCTGTGCCTAGGATAGATGATCTCTTCAATTAGTTGAAGGAAGCAACAGTGTTTTCCAAGATTGATCTGAGATCAAGGTACCATCAGTTGAGAGTCAGAGCTGAAGATGTATCTAAGACAGCTTTCCATACAAGGTATGGGCATTATGAGTTTTTGGTAATGCCTTTTGGATTGATGAATGCACCAGCAGTTTTTATGGATTTAATGAATAGGGTGTTTCGACCCTATCTAGACCAATTTGTGGTGGTCTTTATCGATGATATTTGGGTGCATTCGCATAATAAGGAGGATCATGATAAACACCTGCGGATTGTATTGCAGACTTTGAGATAGAAGAAATTGTATGCTAAGCTGTCTAAGTGTGAGTTTTGGCTTGATAAAGTGACTTTTCTAGGTCATGTAGTTTCATTGGATGGTATAAGAGTTGATTCAAGTAAAGTTGAGGCCATTTTGAATTGGAGTTTATCGAAGTCAGTGACTGAAGTTAGAAGTTTTCTGGGTTTGGCAGGCAATTATCGATTTTTTGTGAAGGGTTTCTCTTTGATAACTACTCCACTCACCAGATTACTTGGAAAGGGAGTTAGATTTGTGTGGACAAATCAATGTCAAGCAAGTTTTGAGCAGTTGAAGGAGATGTTGACTCAAGCTCCTGTTCTTACCTTGCCTGTGAAAGATAAACTATATGTGATTTACAGTGATGCTTCACATAGTGGTTTAGGTTGTGTTTTGATGCAAGAGGGTAGAGTCATAGCTTATGCTTCTCGGCAGTTGAATCTGCATGAGCTTAATTATCCGACGCATGATTTGGAATTGGCAGCTATAGTGTTTGCTTTGCAGATTTGGATACATTATCTTTATGGGGAGAAGTGTTTCATCTATACAAATCACAAGAGTTTGAAATACTTAGGTGTTTAGAGAGAGCTGAATCTTCGGCAGAGACTGTGGTTAGAGTTTATCAAAGACTATGATTGTTTGATTGACTATCATTCTGATAAGGCGAATGTTGTAGCAGATGCCTTGAGTCGGAAGTCTTTAGCAGGTTTGACTGCTTATTCACTCTCATTACTTGTTGAGTTTAGAGCGTTGCATGTTAGTTTTGAATCATGCAATGATGGTGCTTTGTTAGCTCAGTTGCAGTTGAGACCGGTGTTGTTGGATCAGATTAAGGAGTCTCAGTTGGCTGATGAGAAAATTCAGAAAGTTGTATAGGATTGCCAAAAAGGAGAGAGCCAAGATTTTCTTGTGAGAGATGATGGTAGCCTTTGGTACAAAGATAGATTGTGTGTTCCTGATGATGCAAGATTGAGAAAGATAATTTTAGAGGAAGCACATCAGTCGGTTTTTGCTATGCACCCTGGGAATACTAAGATGTATCATGATTTGAAGCAACATTATTGGTGGTCAGGTATGAAGAGGGATATAGCGGAGTTTGTATCTAAATGTCTCACTTGTCAGAGATTGAAGGCCGAGCACCAAGTTCCTTCGGGGTTGCTCCAACCTTTATCAGTACCTGAATGGAAATGGGAATGTGTGACGATGGATTTTGTGACTGGTTTGCCGTTGACTCAGAAGAAGCATGATGCCATCTAGGTGATTGTTGATCGATTGACAAAGACAGCTCATTTTCTTCCAGTCCGGATGGACTATTCTCTGGAAAAGTTAGCTGAGCTGTATATCAGTGAGATAGTGAGATTGCATGGAGTTCCAATTTCTTTGGTGTCTGATAGAGATCCCCGGTTCACTTCTAGGTTTTGGAAGAGTTTGCATGCTGCTTGGGATTCTTGATTGCATTTTAGCACTGTTTTCCATCCTTAGACAGATGGGCAGTCAGAGAGAGTGATACTGATTTTAGAGGACATGTTGAGAAGCTATGTCATTGATTTCTCTGGTAGTTGGGATAGATTCTTGCCATTGATGGAATTTGCTTACAACAACAGTCATCAATCTAGTATTAGAATGGCAGCTTATGAGGCATTGTATGGTAGAAGATGTAGGACACCTTTATGTTGGAATGAAGTTGGAGAAGGCAAATTGGTTGATCCTGATTTAATTAAAGAAACGGAAGAGAAAGTGAAGAAAATTCAAGATCGGATGAAAGCAGCTTCAGATCGGCAGAAATCATATTCAGATTTGAAGAGGAGAGACATAGAGTTTAATGTTGGAGATAAATTTTTTCTGAAAGTGTCTCCTTGGAATAGAATTTTGAGATTTGGACACAAAGGGAAGCTGAGACCTCATTTTATTGGACCCTATGAGGTATTGGAGAGAGTTGGACTAGTTGCTTATCGACTTGCTTTGCCGCCTGAGTTGGATAGAATTCACAATGTCTTCCATGTTTCTATACTACGGAGGTATAGATCAGATCCATCTCACGTTCTGTCAGTTGAATCTATTGAGGTGAGTCTAGATCTAACTTTTGAAGAAGAACCTGTGGCTATTTTGGCATATGAAATAAAAGAGTTGAGAAATAAGAAAGTGCCACTTGTGAAGGTTCTTTGGAAGAATCGTGCAATGGAAGAGGCAACTTGGGAGAGTGAGCAAGTGATGCGAGACCAGTATCCCTAGCTGTTTCAGACTTGAGATCAGGTAATTTTGAGGACGAAATTTATTTATAGAGGGGGAGAATTGTAATATCCCAAAATATACCCTAAAATTTTTGGAATGATTATTGTTGAAATTGGATTAAATAATATAAAGTATATTATGCTTAAGTAGTAAGTGAGGAGAAGAGAAGTGTGTATATGTTATATATATTGAGATATATACAACATATAAAAGTCAACTTTTATTTAAAGGTCAAATGAGATTTATTGAATATTTGATAAATGGAAATTGAGTTAAGAGGAAGATGATATTTGTAATATTATATTATTAAAATTGCTTGGTTGAGATTTAAAGAAAGCTTTAGTGGTTAAGAGAAGAGTTGAGTGGGTTGACTTTCATCTTCTTCTTCTTTTCTCTTTTCTTTGGCTGGCCATCTTTATAGCAAGAGGGAAAGAGAGATTTTGCTCTTCCTAACTCAAGATTGAAGGGTGTTTCAAGTGATCAAGTTGGAATTCTAAGGGTTTTCATCACTTTTGGTAAGTTTTCCACTTGAATCTTTGGTTTTCTTTTGAGTTTGTGAATTGAGCTTGGTGTATGGTTGTTGATGTTATGTGTAAGTTTGATTGTGGTGTGTTTGAGAGTGTTTGGTCTTATTAATTTTGATTTTTGGGGTTAGTTTGGAGGAAGGTTAAGTTTGGTGAAAAGAAAGCAAGTGTTGTGTATTGTGTATGTGTTGAGGTGTGATGATGGTTTTGATTGGTGTTGGATGCATGAAATTGAGCTATTTTGATGTTATACAAGTTTAGTATGGTTTATTGTTGGTTTTGGGTAAGATTGTTTGGAGTGGAAAAGGGTTAAGTATGATGTTTGTTGGATGTGGTGTTGTTGGTATCGGAATCATGATTGTTGGCCTGACATGCCCAGGAGCACGTCCAAGTCTTTGGGTATATCAATGGTTCTATTTTCTGGATGGGTGACACGACCAGTGACACACCCATGTCACTAAGCGTGTCATAGCTTCTGTGTTGGAGTAGTATTGACATGACCAGTGACATGCCCATGTCACTGAGCATGTCATAGCTACTGTGATGTTGGTGGATTGACACTGCCAGTGACACGCCCATGTCACTGAGCGTGTCATAACTACTGTGTTGTGGGAGGATTGACACAGCCAGTGACACTCCCATGTCACTGAGCGTGTCAAAGCTTCTGTGTTGTGAGTTTAGGGCACGGTCAGGGACACGCCCGTGTTGTTGAGCGTGTCATGTGTAGAGTTTACCCTAGTTAGTTCTTATCCTTATTATCTTATTTGTATCTCTAAGTGAGTGTGTATCATCACCTTTGGATTAGGTTTTGAAGAGATTGAGTTGCCCTAATCCAAGTGTTGAAGGATTCTTAGAAGAGGAACTGGTTAGATTGGTGTGAGTTGCTTTTGAGGTAAGTACAAACCTTTCATGGTTGCATATATTTACATGACTTTGGGACTTAACACATTTGGTTGTAAATGTGCTAAGTAATCTATTACATTGTTGATACATTTGATTAATGATATGATTTGCATAATGTGAAAAATAAAATGATCATTCAAAATGAATGTACAATGCAATTGATATGTATACCCTAATGATGAGATGTGAAGCCATTGTTGTTGGCTACAATGATGCAAATAAAATAATTGGGGCATGGTTGCCTAGATGATTACGAGAAAATGAGAATGGAATTGAAAATGAAATAATAAAAGAATTGTGTACCTCATGTGTTATTCAATTTTCAAAGTTTTGTTGTTGATGGCATGCTTAAAAGTAACAATCCCTAGAAGCTAGGTTGGGCTTGGTCCTTGAAGCCAAGTTGGGTTGATGTTTAGCATGCTTAGCTCCCCTTGAAGCTTGGTTGGGCCTAGTCCTTGAAGCCTAGTTGGGATGTTACATATGAGATGTTTCTCATTGTGATAATGAATCGCCTAAGGGCTTGATAATGTGATTATTGAACCAAAACATTAACTCTGGAAGTTGAATGACATATTAGTTTCTTTTGGGCCCATACGTGTCTTTGCTTAAATATGAGTCATGAATGATGAAACAATTGAATAATAAAATGTAATGTAATGTTATAAAATATGATAGTCTTGTGTATTGTTTCTAATTCTTGAAAGTATGACATTGGCATTACATTGAAGCATATTGTTACTATGGTTTGTACCACTAAGCCTATGGCTTAGCGCGATTGTGGTTCATCGCACAGGTGATAGAGTAGATTAGGTTCAACCAGAGAGTTTAGTTAGACTGAGTCGAGTCTAGGCTTATGAAGTGTTGATTGTGGTCTTCAAGATTAGAGACGAACTGCCAAGCATGTATAATTCTATATTTTTGAAATTGTGGACTTTGATGTATATATATATGTATTTATATGCCGCTACATTTTCCGCTGCCTAATAAACAAATATTTTATCTATTATATTTTATAATAAGACTTAAATGTTTTAAGTTTTCTCATATTGCTACATTGAAAGATTTGTTTGCTTTAAAATATACCATGACATTCCTGTATCTGGTATACGTATATTACGGATGTGGTTGTATGTAGTGTACGTATATGGGGTACCGGGGTGTTACATAGCGGACTCCTTTTCTTCTTTTTTTTAGTTCTAATTTTTACCTAGGCCGCCCTTATAGGTTTTCAAAACTAGCGAACCACCCTAATTTTTTGCTTAGGCCACCCTTATGGGTTTTCAACCTAACAGGCTCTTTTTTTTTTTTTTAGTATGGCTATCCTTTTTACATATCTAGCTACAGGAGCACCTCTGCTTACTCAACACTCCATCTGTGGACTTCACCAAATATTTACCATGACATCATTCTGCCAAAAAATTGCTCCGTCTTGTCTCCTCATTTACTGATTGAATCAATTGTATTCGCTCACGATCTATGATCAACATCCATTGGTTGGTGCCCTAGTGGAGGATTACTCATGTCACCATTTAGACATATCTGATGTATGTCCCTCTTGCTGCTCTTCGTAGATGTACTTGCTATGATCCTCATTGTCTTGACCGCCGTTATGGAGCCAAGCCTCGACTTTCTGAGTTCACACCTGATTTGGACATGCCTCATCTAACTGAAGCCTTCTTGGACTGACTAAAGCAAAGCTGGCTGGCATGCTACACTTATTGTCTGCCATAGATTTTACAATTGTCAATCTTTTAGGAAAATAATGTTAGGATGAACAAATAATAATAATAAAAGATGTTTTCTTTCCTTTTATAATTTATCATCACCTTTTGCTATTTTGATATTTATTTTAGTCTAATGGTCAGATAATTCAAGATAATTCTCATAAAATAATTTTAACATAAACTCTGCTTTATTAAATTAGGGAACAATCACAAACATGTAGCCAGCGTACACAAGATCACTCATGTCACCAACCAACCTTTTTGGATTTTTTAATTGACAATTTTCACTCATTTAGCCCTAATTGTTGCCTAGCCCACCCTTTTGAGTTTTCAAAACTAGCAGACTACTCTAACTTTTGCCTAAGCCGCACTTTTGGGTTTTTAACCTAGCGAGCTCTCTCTTTTTTTATTTCAAACATAGAACCTCTTCAACCTGTCAATATTTATTGGCTCGCTAAACTCATTCCCATTCATGTATGACAACTTGACTGTGCCCTTGCTCATGACCTGCTTCACAATGTATGGTCCTTCCTAGCTAGGTTTAAACTACCCTCTCAGGTCGAAGATTTCATACCTTCACCATGTCAGTTTTCATAAACATTTCATACTCATAACAAGGAGTAGATGAGCTGGTCAAGACCAGAGGCTTATGGAATAGCTTAACAAGATCTTTCCACATCGAAGCCAGGGTGGCTAAAGCATCGGCCATTTGGTTCTCTTCCCTTGGCAGGTGTATAAATCTACACTCCTTGAAATTTTTCTTCATTATGGTCAAATAATCGTGGTATGGTTTTAGCTTTTCTTCCTTCAAATCCCATTCAATATTTACTTGTGATACCACTAGCAGAGAATCACCAAAAACCTGCACCTTATCCACATTCATGATCATTAGGGTTTCTAGGCCAAAAATGCAAGCTTCGTACTCGACCATGTTATTGGTTGCCCTAAATTTCAACTTCTTAGCAAGAGGAATGAGCTCCCCTTCAGGTGATTCCAAAATTACCCCCAGACCAACACCTTTTTGATTTATTGCTCTGTCAAAGTATATTTTCCGCCCCTGTACCTCCATGGCCTTTAAATGTTCATCAGAAAATTCCAAAACCACTTCCTCACAGTCTGACAATGGCTGTTGGGCCAGGAATTTTGCTACTACTCTACCTTTAATGGTTTTCCTAGTTATATATTCAATCTCAAATTCTTCCAGAATAATCAACCGTCAAACGTACTTTCCAATCAATGAAGGTTTTTCCTTTAAATACTTTATTGGATCCATCCTGAAAATCACTTGCACAATATAAGATTGAAAGTAATACCGCAACTTCTTAGATGACCAAACTACGGCTATGCATGTCTTTTCATTGATACTATACTTGATTTCATAAGGCAGGAGCTTTCTACTTAAATAATAAATTTTATACTCAACCCCTGATTCATCTACTTGGGCGAGCATTGCTCCTATTGATTCCTCCTCTACTACTAAGTATAGTAACAAAGGTCTATCGGGTTTAGGTGGCTTCAAAATAGGTGGATTCAACAAATACTCCTTAATAAGCTCAAAGGCCTTTTCACATTCATCATTCCACTTCACTGGCTGGTTCTTTTAAGTAATTTAAAGACGGGTTCATAGATTGTGGTTAGTTTTGCTATGAATCTGTTAATGTACTGTAACATGCCAATAAACCCCCAAACTTCCTCCTCCGTCTTAAGGGCCGGCATATCACGGATTTCCTTAACTTTGTTGGGGTCAATCTCAATGTCATTTGGACCAATCACATGTCCTAATAACTTGACTGATGTAACCCAAAGACACACTTCTTTGGGTTCAACCATACCTTGTACTTTATGGCCCTCTCAAAGAACAACTCTAAGTTCTAGAAATGTTGCTCTTTTGTATCTGACTTTACCATCATATCATCCATATAGACCTCAACTTCTTTATGCATCATGTCATGAAACAAAGTGTTAGCCATCCTCTGGTAGGTTGCTCCAGCATTCTTTAACCTAAATAGCATCGCCCTATAGCAAAATATACCCCATGTAGTAATAAAGGCAGTTTTAGCTTTATCCTCTTGGGCCTTTAACACTTGGTTGTATCCAAAAAAGCCATCTATAAATGAGTGTAGCATGCTAGAGGTTGCATTATCAATAAGGACATCTATATGGGGTAAAGGAAAGTCATATTTAGGGAAAGCCTTGCTCAAGTCTCTATAGTCAACACAAACCCTAATCCTTCCATCTTTCTTTGTTACGGGAACTATGTTGGCTAACCAATCAGGATAGTCTATCACTTAAATAAACTTGACTTGTATCTGCTTAGTGACTTTTTCTTTAACCAACTCTGTCCATTTTGGCCTTACCTATCTAAGCTTTTGTTTGAAATGTTTCATGTAAGTATAGGTAGAAATCAAGTGCTCAGCTATGCCTCGATCAATCCTAGGCATATCTTCACAAGACCAAGTAAAGACTTCTTCATATTTTTTTTAAACATTTTCTCAAATTTCTCTCTCTTTTTAGGAGTAAGGTAGGATGTTATGCTAATATTTTTAGGATTATTAGTTGTTCCCAAATTTAATGTCTGTGTATCAACAGAGTTAATATTAAAAATGCTTATGTAGTCACTACTTGAATTCATGCAACCATTAGGGAAAACATCACACAACTAAGCAAAATCAAACTTTATTGCATTCATCTTGGAAAAGAAAACATCATCATCCTCATGCAAAGTAGGCAAATTAAAATAAAAATCAAACTCATTGTTTTTAAAATCATAAACTAAAACATCTTCAAATTTTTCTTCAACTAAAGTAGCAATTTCCTCTGATGTTGTCTAGACTTTCAGGGCAGATTCCTTCTTCTTTTCTAGGCTAGGTTTCTTCCCAGCTGGCAAGACAAGCTCTTTTTCATCTATTCTACCAGTTCAGTAACATCAGCAAAGATCTCAAAACCCAAGATCAGCTTTTCTATGTACATGACTGGCTCGGGCTTTCCTTAGAGTGGCCCCATGTCCAAAGCCTTAACAAAAACCTCTTCAAGTGGTGGGAAGCTCATCTTTTCATTTTTCTTTGGCTGAGCATCTTTGTTGGCTTCATCATATCTCAGCCCTTTCTTAGTAGTCTGAGTCTTGAATTCTGAAAGCTCCGTCACACCTGTTTTTCCCTTTCTAAGACCAACGCCAGGTAGGTAGTTCATGTTTTTCATCATAGACAAGACCTTGGGATCTACCACTTCATCATCAAAAATTACTGCTACTTGGAACCCATTGAAAGGCCTCTCAACCATTAGAACATTTACCACTTCATTATTCTCAGCTTTGATGACCACTGTCTCATCCCTATTTGGAAACTTGATCTTTTAATGGAGCGTGGAAGGAACTCCACTAAGAGGATGAAACCAGGGTCATCCCAATAGTAGTGCAAAAGTGACAGGGATATCCAAGACTACCAATTCAACTATGGATTTAATGGGAGCAGCCTTCACAACAGCTTTGAAGGTTCCTTTAGCATGCCTCTTGGTATTATCATAAGCTTTGATTGTTACCTCGGTCGGGCTTAAATCTCTTGTTGACATAGCAAGCTTTGATAAGATTTTAAGTGGGCATATATTGATGGCAGATCCATCATCAACCATTATGCAAGGAGTTCGTTTCCCTTTGGCTTCTACCTTGATAAAAAAATGGGCGGATGTGGTCCCTTCCCTCTTTTGGCAAATCATCATTCGAGAATGATACAATCCCCATGTCAATTTTGTTCTTCTTTTGATCCTCTTCACACTTCAGTACTCCTTCAACTTTCACAAAATCAACCAACTCCTCTGGTGTTATAGAAGTAGAAATTGGCATGCTAGCCATGGTCTTGGCCATTATTTCCCGATGCTTCTTTGATGTAGCTAGCATATCCCACATGATGATACTAGCTTGTGTTCTTTTCAACTGCTTAAGAACAGCATTGTCTTCTTCTTCTTTATTTCCAACTTCAACATCTTTCTTCTTATCAACCTCTACTTATTTTGGTGGTGGCCTTCCATAAGGCTTACCGGATCGGGTGTTCATAACTTCATCTTCTTCGGGCTCGGATTAGGTCAACTCTTCCTTCTTTGGCTCAGAATCATCATCACTATCAGTTGAGTTCCGAAATTCGTTCACCACATAAATTGCTACTTCTTTTCCAACTATAGCTTACTACTTCCTGCTAAACACAACTTCTTCTTTGACTGCTTCATCACCCACATCTTGAAAAGAAGACATGACAAATTTCTCATTTAAACCACCCCCAATCACGAAGGTCGCCATTGGTGGCACCCTGTTAAACCTTGGCAATGAATTATCCTTTGTGCTTGGCTTGTTAGGTTTGGGCAACTTCCCACTATTGATCAAGTTCTAAATTTCATCTCTCAATCTCAAACACTTGTCCATCTCATGCTTTTGCATCTAGTGAAATTGGCAAAATGCCTTTGCAACAAAATTAGGTGGCAAAGGATTTGGAAATGGGTGTAGGGCTAATGGTTGTAATATCCCCTTTTTATGTAGTTTATTGAAGACCCATGACAAAGGTTTGTGCAACTCTGAAAATTGTCTTCGTCCACCTTCACCAATTGCATTAACATCGACCATCTTTTGCGTGCTCTGGTTTCCAGACTGGTAATTCTCTTTCTCATTTCTTCTTACAGAAAAGCGGTTCTTCTCCATCTCCCACTCTTTAATTTGTAAACTAGCTTAAAGAAGATCCTTGAAATCCCAAATGAGTGTGTGACACATCCTCTCATGAAGGCTAGGCAGCACTCCTCTTACAATCATCCTAATCTGATCAGATTCATCAGGCCTCTTCTTGAGCAACACGACCTTGTTTCTCCACCTCCTCACATAATCAACAAAGTTTTCATTTGATTTCTATCTTATTGATTCTACTTCCATCAAAGAGACCTCCAATTTAGCATTGTACCCATATTGTTGGATGAAAGCTTTGTACAACAAATCCCAACTCTTTTGAGTGCCAACCTCTAAGGTGTTGAACCAATTCTATACAACCAGATCCAACAAAAGCATGAAGTACCTTAGAGTTTGAGCCTTAGTAGCTCGGGCAGACTGCATAGTTGTGATATACTGTTTCACATGAAGATGAGGGTTGCTAGTTCCATCGAATTTATCAAATGACAGCATCTTGAACTTATACAGGACCTCGTCATCTTGTTCAAACAGTTTGTCCACCTCAAACATCTCTTTAGTTTTCATCTTCTTCTCAAACTTCTTCTCCAAATCAGTAATCATCATCTCCACATTAGACATTATGAGTGAGGATTTTCACCCCCATTTTCCGATGGAATGGTTCTTGCTACTTCGGCACTGTTTAGGCTCAGGGCATTAGAGAACACGAACCTAAGCCCGGAGAAAAATGGAGTCACCACCCGGACAGGCCGGGAAAAAGAAAGGGGTAGATGACTTGATTCCTAAGGAATCCCCAACCCTCTAATGGGTTTGAAAAGTTGGGTACGTGTGGGGAAGGTGAAAAATGGCCCAGCACCCCCACAACACCCGGTTCATTAGAACCGGCCTCCTTTGCATGTCTTAATATTATAAAATTCTTAAGTATAACAATATTATCCATATTACATGCAACAATTAAAATAAAGCATCATTATATCATAATCAAAGTAATGTCCAAACAAAATAAATAAATGGACACCCATCCGAGGATGGAAACATGTCCTTACATCGCTCATGTCTAAACTAAATAGGACACCCACCAAAAGGTAGAAACATGTCCTTTACATTGGTCCAAAATATAAAAAGCAATTTAAATTACATAATACTTAACTAATGAGGTACCCTCAAGGTGGAAACATACCTTTTACAACATTTGAAAATCAAAATGAATCGATAAAAGTAAATAACCATTCATCATAAATAAATCTTTCATCAAAGATATTAAACGTCAATCAAAATATATAATAAACATTCATCCAATGTAAATAAAACAGTGAATATATTAACTTTAGGGATTCATACATTAATTAGGGTTTCTAGAGTTTTATGCTCAATAACTAGGGTTTTGAGAAATATTTAAAAAACTTAACATAGTTACTGGATGTTTAAAAGATTTAAGGTTTTGGATGTTTTGTAACACCCCTTCCCGACCTACATATGTAAGCTGAGTAGAGGTGCCACACTAACCTAATGTTGCTACCAATTTTACTTAGTCAAATTTTAGTTCCGATTTTTACAAAATTTTTGCCATAGTTTCGCCTAAAAATTGAGTCCCAAGTGTCGACAAAACCGGTTTTTTTCTTATTTTTAAAAACATTTTACACAAACCAATGCAAACAAAATCATTCTCAGTACACTCCCAATAAATCCCCCTTGTAACCTCAACTACAACCTGCAAAAAGGATTTACACTTCTAGTACAACATAAAATAAAGGTTTTGTGACAACCCCCATATTTAAATATTACACAGCGAAAGTTATAAAATATTTACATATTTACAAATTCATATACATCAAAACCCAAGTTTTACAACACATAAAATTTATACATGATTGGCAAGTCTGCTCTGATCTTTAAGCTCCCAAAATGGATTCTTCAAGGTCTACTCTCACTAGGTCTTGATGAACTCTCGGGTTCAACTCTATCCACTCTATTACCTGCGCGATTAAACACTATCGCGCTAAGCCAACGGCTTAGTAAGATAAAACATGCTAATAGTATGCTTTAATGCAATACAATGCCACATATGCTATTGATAAGATCAACATTATAAATATAAAGTTAACACATAATTATGCATTTCACAAATCATAGTCATATGAGCATACCGCATTCAACATTACTCAACAACCAACATCTTATTTCATTAACTCATAACATTATTTAGGACATTCATATAACCTTGACACCTATGGGCCCAACAAGTATTTAATACGATATTCAGAGTTCAGAGTTACTGCTTTGGTTCATAGTCACAATAATCACGCCCGTAGGCAAGTGTAACAGACTCAGTCTCTTGGATCATCAACTCAACACATATGAGGAGATCCTCAACCTGGCAAGACTGTTACAAATCATATATCTCATAGTGTAACAGACCCAGTCTCTTGGACCATCAACTCAACACCTATGAGGAGGTCCTCAACCCGGCAAGACTGTTACCTTTCATCATTTCTTAGGCATGCCACCCAAATCCAAAACTCTGAAACTGAATAACATATTAAACAAACAATTCATTTCCATTCTCAATTCTCATCACATTTAGGCAAACATGCCTTCTTTCTTTCAATTACATCATCTTAGCCAATAACAATGGCTTCACATTTCATTTCACAATATAACATCTCATTATTCAAGTATATATATATATATATCTCATCCATGATCACATTGTATCTCACATAGCATCATTCATAAATATCAACATTTCATTCCACGTTACTCATGAAACACATTACCATTCACAATGCACAACATAACATTGTTCAATCTCAACAATACAATTAGGGCAAAGAACAATTGATTATAACATTCATTGATTCAAGTGTGTTTAAAGTGTTTAGGGTTAGGTTTAAGGACCAACCTACCTTTGGAAAACCAAAGCAATGCAAAAAGAACAAAGAATTAAAACCCTAACCATAAATAGTACATTCTGGTTTTAAACTCCATTTTATCCTTATTTTGAAAATTTGTATAAAATAATCTACTTGACTAAAAATTCTAAAATTTTTACAGAATTTAGTTTTGTATCTTAAAATCATCCCTTTAAAATTTCAGATCAAACTGAACACAAAATCTTGGTCAAATAGTTCACCTAACCAGACTGCCCCAATTGCCCTGCATCCTGGCAGCAGTTCTGAACTTTGTGAATTCCATAAATCAAATTCAATCAACGTGGTTCCAAATTATTTTTCTCAAATACTAGACTCACTAAGAAACAACATATCCAAAATTCAATTGAATATGATTTTTCTACATTTTATTAAAAATCCCGAAATAGAGCTGTCTCAGTTAAGGTACCTGCTGGAACAGTTCTACTAAAAATAATCTTTCTAAACTCATAACCATTCCAAAATCGAATCAACATATTTTTCAGTCATTCTAGACTCATAGAGGCACAACATATCAAAAATTCACTTCAAGAACATTTTTCTAAAATTAATTAAAAATCATACAAGTCACAGCCTTTACTAATCCTAAAACAGAAACAATTTCACTAAACACCAATCTTACTCTTCCATCACCAACACCAACCCAACTTCTCATCTATCAAGCAAAATCAATACTTACAATCATACCATAAGCAACTTAATCATACCACTTCAAAAGAATTGAAGAAATTAGAGAAAAGATCTTACCTTAGTTAAAAACTTCTTAAAGCAACACTTGAACACTTAATCTTTCTTCAATTTAAGCTTGAAATCATCAAAACCATCACTTGTCTCTTTCTTTCTCTTTGGCTATGGAGGGCCGGCCATCAACAAGAAGAAGAAGAAGAAATGGTGAAGAAAACACAAGTCAAACCTTCTTTAAATATCCACCATGTGATTTTATCCAAGCAATTACCAAAGTGCCCTTATTCACATAATTATCTTTTTGTCTTATATGTGCCCAATTAAGTAATTTACCAATCTCAAATAAATATCTTCTCTTGCCTTGACCAAGCCTTTTGACCACTTTATATGTCATATATATTAACATATACACAACATATAAATTTGTCTCTAAACCCTATTTCTTCCCAAAATACATATACATATACTTTCTCTTCTCAATTTCTTTTCTCTTACAATTTAACACATATATTCAATCCAATATATAACAATAACAACAACAACCATATGCAAAACTTCTAGGGCATAAATGAGGATATTACATGTTTTATGAAAATAATGCTACTGTGACTTAAATAAGGGTAGGTTTAGTTAGGGTTTTAAGCAAACTTCATGAATTACGGTTTTATGGTTTGAAACCTTGATTTTGCAGATTATGATTTAGGATTTGATGTTTTACCGTGATCAAAGTTAAGTATGGTTTTAATAATGACTATAATAACTACTTAAGTATTTTTAGATGGAACAAATGTAGAAAGTTATAAAAAGCTACTGTGAAGATTTGAAAACAGAATTAGGATTTATGGTTTGAATAAATTAGGGTTTAGGTTTATATTTTGAATAAAGCTACTGTATTTTGAATAATCATAACAAATAAAATTAAACATAAAGACTTCTAATACCTAAATAAATATTGACCCGAGCCCATATGGGGGTCCCGCTAGCCGGTTGTGGGGTTTTGGGTTTTGAAACTGGCTTTTAGGATTGTAGGTTTTGGTGTTGAAAATTAAGATTTTAGGGTTTAAGATTTAGAAAATAGGGTTTCAAGATTGGAAGAAACTAATGTTATTTTTAAATAAATAATGCTTACTGTGTGATTTTGGAAGGAAGAATTAATTAGGGTTAAAGCTTTTGATACTTGAAAAAAACAAGGCTACTGGATTTTTGAAATAGAGATTAGGTTAGGGTTTTAAAGTTTTGGAAGCAGCAGAGTAATTTAGGGTTTTTGAAGTTTTAGAAACAGAAGGGTTTTTGAAGTTTTTGATCAAATTTTATGATGAAACAATTAATCCAATTTGAATGATGAAGCTACAGTAAAGAAATAAATAATGAAAATAGAGATTCAAACCTCCGTTCGTTGGTTCCACCAAAAATTGATTTCTGGATGAACAATAACAAAGGAAATGCTGTTACCTTTGATGGATTGATGATTGCCTCTTCTTGCTAATGTCTCTTGCTTGCTAGGGTTCTCCTTTGGCCAATGGAATTTTTGAGTCTCCGATCTAGTAAATGATTTTTTCCTCCTTGTAAAATATTTTTTTTTTCGACCCCAAATTCTGAGCTTTAATGTGTTATTTATAAAAAAAAATTATAAGCCTACTTCTAATTATTTAAGGAAACTAAAATTAATTAGGAAAAGAAATCAAAACCAAATAGAATTTGGTTTCAGAAAAACTGCATTGGAAAATTGCTCTGGTGGAAAAAACTGCTGCAGAAACTGCGAGAATTTCGAGCGCTGGCTGGGGCGGCTGGCCAATTCGCTGCAGGAAATTCCTGGCGAATTGGCCTTGGCTAATTCCACTTTCGGCGATAGATTTTTTCGTCGCCGATTTTTATTTTTA
This sequence comes from Garcia nutans, assembly GCA_947685225.1. Taxonomy (NCBI): domain Eukaryota; kingdom Viridiplantae; phylum Streptophyta; class Magnoliopsida; order Malpighiales; family Euphorbiaceae; genus Garcia; species Garcia nutans. The sequence continues at coordinate 41,701,280 of CANTUV010000035.1, forward strand.
TTTTTTATTTTTATTTTTATTTTTTATTAGTATTTTTTATTTTTGTTTATTTATTTTTTATTAGTATTTTTATTATTATTTATTTATTATTATTTATTTTTGTTTATTGATTTTTTTTATTTTATTTATTTATTTTTTATTATTATAAAAAATTATAAATAATAAATACTAAAATAAATATTATTTAATTAAAATACCACAAAAATTATTTTGGACTATATAAAAAATATCGGACTAGACTAAGTCAAAAATTAAAGGTCTACAGACGTCTCAGTCTTTTCAACAGTTGCCTTTTCCATGACCTTTGGCTCATTCTTCTTATCTTGAGGATCTTAAAAGTATTGGGCCCAGTATTCATAAACATCCATAACCATATTGTCATCATCGAAGACTACTTCACCAACTTTAGCCTTTCCCTTGTCTTTCTTGTTGCTTGCAAATGCTTCAGTAGTGTTCCCAAACATTGCAGCCATTTGGCTTTTCATGATCTTGACCAGGGCCCCCTTTAGTTCTTTCATCTTGACTTCAAGGGTATCATCCAACATCTTTTGAATCTATTCAGGCTCCATTGCTTTTGATGAGAAATTAATTGAATTCTCACTGAACTCTGAGTCACTGACATAGGTTGGATTGTCGTAAGCATTTGAACTACTCTACTCCAGAGTTGTGAGCCAAAAAGGATTAATGACATGAAATACAATGCATATATACATGTATGCATGGATGTACAGATAACAAACAAACCAAACCAACCCAACATAGTAGGAACGAACCTTCCAACCTTATAACTTTTACACATGAATGGCGAGTCTCTTTTTCTAGGTATATAGCCAATAAAATACCAACATGGGGTACCTTATTTTTAAACAATTCACTCGGACATTTAACTTATAGTTATTTTTTAAATTAGAAGTCAGTCCATGATAGTTCCTATTAATTAGGTCTTAATCCATTAGATTAACAAAAGACAACTTTTATGCTATATAGGGATTAAAACCAAATTAAAAGTTTTATCATAAATAGATTTTCCATTTTAGAAAAAACAACTAGTGATTCATTCCATAAACAAGCCCATGATTAATAAATCTTAGTGTAAACTAGGCCCATAATTGATTTTAAATATTCCATAATTGACCCAATTTGTTGTAAGCCCATTTTAAGAATGAAAAATGATTTTATTTCATAGCCCATTGTAAAAAGGTTTATTTCAAAATGAATATTTGGGCTTTGAGCTTAGACCATAAGGAAAAAGAATTTTTGGCCTATCTTGGAAAAAAAAAAGGTTTTATGTCCAAGACCATTTTTGAAGAAGATTTGAAAATGATTTTGGTCTTTTGGGCTTTTAAAAATTATTTTGGACTTTTGAAAATTATTTTGGGCTTAAGAAAAAGAATAAACCAAATAGACCATGATTTAAACTAAGATATATTAAACATAGTTGAAGAACAATCATTTCGGTTTAAACCTAAGGAAAGTAACTAGGCCAACTATATGGGCTTTAGTCTTTAGGTTGAAAAGGTTAGGCTTCCATAGCAAGTATATACCAAAAGGTACAAGGCTATGAGTGGTTATGCCATGCTCGATCTCCATACCTTGAGTGAAAGTATGGTATCGCATACATAACACAACATGAGTAACACGGGCATCCTAACTCATGCACACAATGCAATCTAAAATGATGCAATGGATAATATCATAATAAGAAAGAATAAAATAATATAAAGACCAATGGAATCAACTTCTCTTATCCCCAGTGGAGTCATCACTGTGAGCGGAGATTTTTGCCCCCACTCCCATGTGGAATAGTTCTTGCAACTTCTGTACTATTAGGCTCAGGGCCTTAGAGAACACGACCTAAATTCGGAGAAAATAGAGTCGCCACCCGGATAGGCCGGGAAAAAGAAAGGGGTGGATGACTCGATTCGTAAGGAATCTCCAATCCCTTAATGGGTTCGGAAAGTTGGATACGCATGGGGAAGGTGAAAATGACCCAACACCCCCACAACACCCGGTTCATGGAACTGGCCTCATTTTCAGGTCTAGATATTATAAAATTCTTAACTTATTATAATATCATCTATATTATAAGCGACAATTAAAATAAAAAAAAAAACTCATTACATTAAAATCAAAGTAATGTTCAAAATGAAATAATAAATAGAATGAAATAATAAATAGGCACCCACACGAGGTGGAAACGTACCCTTACACCCAAACTAAATAAATAGGATACCACCAAAAGGTGGAAATGTATCCTTTTACATTAATTCAAAATCCTTAAATGATAAATTAAATTACATGATAAAAATCAAGGCATCCACGAAGTGAAAATATGTCTTTTATAATCTCATAAATAAGCAATTGATTAAATTATTCAAGCATTTAAAACAAAACATCCAACATAAAGATGCAATAAAACATCCATCAAGACATAAATATTAATTAACAATCAATTCCACATTTAAATATCATATTTGACAACTAATATACAAACTAGGGTTTTAACTTAGGAATTAGGGTTTTGAGAGGATATGATTAGGGTTTCAAGAAAATATAAATTAGGGTTTTTATTTTTAGGGTTTAGGGCTACTGTCTTACATGAAAGAAACAAAGTTTAAGAATTTGGTTTTAGGGTTTAGGAAAAACTATCTTCAGGACTTTTGGTATTTAAAAACTGATTTTAGAGGTCAGTATTAAAAAAATTATCTTAGGGTTAGTTTTGATATTGGAAATTGTTTTATAGTTTTGTGGTTCAAAAATTGTTTTAGAGATTAAAGGTATTGAAAATTACTTTTAGGATTACTGTGACTTTAAAATTGGTTTTAATAAATTATTTTGAAAACATTTTTAACAAAGTTTAATGGATGATAAACACAGAGATCAATTAACATCTGTATGAATCATGTATAACTATATTGTTATTGGATTATGCTTTAAGTAATTCTACTAGATATTTCATAAAAAGTGTAAAAAACCAAACAGAAACAATGAAACAGAAACACAAATAAAACAATGGAATAAGTTGAATGAATTATTGTAAATTTAAAATAAATTGAACCAAGAATTGTAAACCTCCGTTGTAGGTTCCACCAGTATTTTACATTGATCAAGCTTATAAAATCTTGGTTGAACAAGATGAAGAGAGACATATAGAACTGCCTTCTGGTTTGATGATTTGTTTTTTCTTCTCCCTATTTTCTCAAGATGCTAGGGTTTTTCTTTGCTGTTTCTTTTTTACTGCCTATTCCCTGTTGTCGTCATTCTACTGATTCTTAAAACCTATATTTATAAGGAACGATTAGGTAAAACTTTATAAATCCATATCAACTTCCTAATTAAACACGATTTTCTGAGGCATATCGGCTTAAAATAATTTGAATTCATGATCAAATGTGACCATATCGAACCGAATTTGAAGCAAAAACAAATCCATATTGAACTGGGAAAGGCCTAATTCGATATGTGATGGACCTTCCCATATTGAATTGGGGCTTCCCAAATTGAACTGGAAAGGTCCCAATTCGATATGGGACCTTCCCATATGGATTTGGGGCCTCCCAAATCGATATGGGACCTTTCCATATCGATTTAGGGCTTCCCAAATTTATATGGGAGTCCCATATAAAATTGGGAAGGTTCCAATTCGATATGGGACTGTCCCATATCTAATTAGAACCGACCAAACCTTCAAAATAGGTTTATTTAGGGTTTCAAACATTGAACCATCATATTTTAGGCCTTAAAAATCGGAACAATCAAATGTAAAAGCTTAAAATAGGTTTAAGCCCTTAAGAATGGACCAATAAATACTTAGGCCATTTTTAATTAAGATTGAACTAGCATAGGGCCAAAATCAAGGGTCTACAGTTATTTATTTTACTTGCAATCTTAGATTTCTTTTACCTATCCAATAACATACACTCAAACTTTAATATTTTGTTTTAATCAAATTATTACGAACAAACACCTTCCTTGTGAGACGATCTTAGGGAAATCATTGTTACTAGAATAATCTCACATACTTGTGAGAGTCGCCTTTTAGCAGTATTAAGTAGAGCGCAACAGTTTTATTACATATCACTTGTAACACCCTGATACTCCATATAAGTACTATACATATACCTAGTATACATACAATACGTATATAAAGTATAAGAATGTTACTTTTAGTTTCAATTTAAAAAAAAAAACCTTTATCCAGATTCATAAAATTGAACATTAATTTAAAACACATTTACAAAAGTCAGTATTCTTATTTATCAAAACTTCATTCATCCATATGAATATATATTAACTCAAAAATACAATATAATTTAAAATCACACATGTATGCATCACCTTCTAGTTGGTCTCGAGACACTCATACCTTTCTCATGGCATAAAAGCTGGACTTCCAGATCAACTGCAACCACCTGCGCGATTACACAACCGCGCTAAGCCCGAAAGCTTAGTAATACAAATAATAATAAAATATACCTTACTAAAGAATCATACCTCATATTTTTAGCAGCATATTTTATTTTCTTTCTCTTACCCCGTTTTCCTTTCTCAATGCATTCTTCACATATTCCTACTAATCTCATAAATTATACACATATTTACACAGAACATTCGCCAAGCAATACTTACCATTTCTATCTCATATACATATCCATATACGTTATTTCAACAAGTCACCGTTCAATGATTTATCCAAACCTTCATGAAAACAATTCTTACAAGTTCCACATTCATATACATTTACACATCATATTATATTTTCATAAACTCATTTCTTATCAAGACTCCTCAACCCATATTCATTTTCAATATATCAATACATACATATATTATATATCATACCAATCATGAATCACATTTGCAATAAAGGCAACCATAGATCTCATTTCTCATTTATTTCAACATTTAAATATCACACTGACAACAAAGATAGACTCAGGCCCAACAGACACTAATATGTTATTCAAAGTTCAGAGTTTCTGCATTGGTCCATAATCACAATGATCAAGCCCGTAGACAATATATCTCATATCTCTATCCATGGATAGCGTAACAGACCCAGTCTCTTGGATCATCAACTCGGCTAAACTCGAGGAGATCCTCAACCCGGCTAGACTGTTACTACAATTCACATTTCACATTTTATCAAGTAACAGACCCAGTCTCTTGGATCTCAATTCATCTCAATGCAAAGAGATCCTCAACCCGGCAAGACTGTTACCTTTCATGTATTTCGTATCAATAATTCACATAGTGTAACAGACCCAGTCTCTTGGACCTCAATTCACTCAAATTGAAGAGATCCTCAACCCGGCAAGACTGTTACATTTTCACATTTTCTAGGCATGCCGCCAAATCCAGAACTCTGAAAATTGAATCAACATATTAGACACAAAATCTTTTCATTTTCATTTCATTCTCAATTGAATTATCATAGCCAATAACAATGGCTTGACATCTCATTTGAATCACTATAGCCAATCACAATGGCTTCACATCATATCATGTCTCAAATCATACTATAATATTTCATTATTCAATTATACATAATCAATTATCTCATCATATCCTTTACATTATAAAGTACATCATTCATATAACACATTAAAATTCACTAGATTCACAATGCATATAACATAACATTGTTTATATAATATCATATGCATCTTCATTACCATCAAAAGTATGATCAATTATTGATATACACATATATAATTTACCTTATTCATTGATTTGGAATCCTCAATATACATTAGTTTAGGTCATCTTTGTTCAAGTACATTTAAAGTGTAGATACAAAAAGACCTTTGGAGGATTCAACAATGTAAGAATAATCAAGAATAAATATCCTTAGCCAACACACTCAAGGGACACGGCCAAGCTTGTGGCCGTGTCTTACAACACCAATTCAAACAGTAGCAAACACGGGCAATGGACACGGCCAAGCCAGTGGCAGTGTCTCTCAACACCAAAAATCCAGTAGCAGACACGGGCAAGGGACACGGCCGTGTCTCTCAACATAAAATAGGCAGTGGCAAACACAGTCAAGGGACACGGCCAAGCCAGTGGCCGTGTCTCTCCAAAATCATCCAACACGGCCAAGTTTACCCTAACTTGGCCGTGTCTCTCATAACTTGGCCGTGTCCTTCAATGATTTAAAGACCAAATACTTCAAAATTCATCCAAGCCCTTTAAAATTCACACCACAACCATCTTAATCATCATCTTTGTTAATATTTATCAATTTCCTATCACTTTAACATTTATATAACTTCATTATATCATCATAATAATCAATATATATATATCACTATAATCAATTACTCAAAGTACCAATTCATTTATACTAAACTCTAACTCAACAATTTATCATCATCCTCACAAATACCCCAACTTATCATCACTTAAATATCAATTCAACACATTACATACTTCAATCTTTCATTATCATCATCTTACACACCAACTATAACCTCAATCAAAAGAAATCAAGACAAGAAGATAAAGGCTTACATATATATATAATCAACAAAATCAACTCAAGAGATGAGTACTTACTTGAATAGCTTGCTAAATCTTCAATATCCACTTGCAAACATCTTGATATCCTTAATCTTTGGTGTAATTAGAAGCAAAATCACCTTTCTCTCTCTAACGTCTCTCTCTCTCTCTCTCTCTCTCTCTCTCTCTCTCGTTTACTAAGAAGAAGAAGACGAATGAGAAGAAGAAAGAAAGATCTCGTTCTTTCTTTCATTCTTATCATATATATATATATATAATAATAATAATAATAACAATAATAATAATAATACAATTAAATCTCCTCCACACAAATTTCTTTTTGCTTTCCTCTTCTTTTTCTTTTTGTCCTTATTATCATTATTATTATTATTAACTAATCATACAAATATATATATATACAACTCACTTTTCCTACACCATTTTATACATCATATATATGTGATATATATGTAGGTATATGTATATGTCATATATATATTGCATTTATAATTCCCATATCTTCTCTTCACTTCTTTTCTCTTTCCCTTCAATACACACATTGAATCCAAATACAACAATAACCCCAACACTTTTAGGGTATACTTTAGGATATTACAATTCTCTCCCCCTTAAATAATTTCATCCTCGAAATTATCCAGCATAATAAAAACCCATTTAGAACAAATCACCATCTTAACTTCCATATGAAGATAATCGTATCGTATATTATAATTTTATCAAATCACATAACTTCTATTCTCCCCCTTAGAAATAATCATCTTCTCTAAATTTTCACAATTCATCATTGTATAGATATATATCATTAACTATATTGAACATCTTATTATTCAATCATATCTTTTAACCATGTTTCTAGAAACATAGTTATCAATCTCACCAAGACTGTACTACGGTTACATCATCTCAGTTTTAACTCTGAAGATAATAAAACTAACCAACTAATCACACTAACCAAATCATATGACCATGATATCTTAACAATCACGCTTGGGGTTTGTAAATCAATATTGTTCTTCTATTATTCAATTTCCAGCTTTCACAATTAAAATGCTAGATTGTATCACAAAAATTGTATATATATTCTCCAACTTTTATTACACCAACAGTTAACACATTTTAATTCCATCTCAAAACAGTTTGCTCTTGATGATTTGATCATCATTAACCCAACTCATGTTTACTAATATTATCTTTAACATCGCCTATGCCCAACCTTCAATCAGATACAAATCTTACACAAGTTTCATTCATTACTCCATTTCCAATCCATCTCTTCTAAAAATTTTCAAATACATTATTCTTTCCTTATAATTTCTTATTATACATTTATATCTAAAACATTTCCACACACAAACACTTTGAGTCCCAAAACATCTTATGATAACCTAATTTAGTTATTGCCATAACAATTTCACAGCCCCATATTACCCAAGTTCATTCTCATTTTCCATTTCATCACCTAATCTATTCTGCGTAAATTAAGATTTAATCTCTATTAGGTCCACTACTATATGCAATCTCATTTCTAATACCATTAAACATGCAATGGTATAAAATAATAAACATATTATATACACATTCATAGGTCACGTTATAATGTGACTCACTTCCCACCTTTCTTACATATAACCATTACATTCATATCGAAAAGTTCATTTCACATATTCTCTTTATATATACACATAATCATGCAATTAATTAAATTTCTCTTTTGCATATAGTTTATACAAATTTAATATTTATCACTTTCCTTTGACTAATATTATTCTCATTCTTTTAACATAACTTAAGTTATTCATTAACTTCAATAAATATATACACTCTACTCATAATATCATTTCACAAGGAGCTTAATCACATTTCCAATGTGATATCTCTTTCATATTATTTTTTTTTAAATACCTTTAACACATCTTTCATATTCATTTTCATCCTTTCCAAACAATTTACTTAAAGTAACTCATTTTCTTTTGCTCAATTCCTTTCCTTTTATTTCAAACCAAAATTTCCTACTATCAATCACATTCTCCAATTCCTAATACTTTCATGTGTACTAATATACATTTCATATATCTCATGTATTAAATACATTAAACTATCAATATTTAATTGATCTTTATCCACATTCCATTTACAACTATAAATTTTCAACTTACTAATTTATTTAAACTTCAATTTATTCATCTCATTCTCTTAATATCAACTTCAATACATCTTATATGTATATACCACAAAGCAACATCAAAACATATATGTTTCACCATTACTAAGCTCATTCCAAAAATCTAAATGTCACATATTATCACCATTTACATGAGCTTTCACAATATTCAAACATATTACATTTCTAACATTGAAATCACCATGTTTGCATTAAAATAACAATACAAACAACACCAATATCTCTTTGTACTTAACCAACATCATCTCTTTTCCTTTTTAAATAAAACCTTAACTTTACATATCCACACCTTAAATTATCACACTTAATCTATACTAATCAACTCATGCCATATTTCACTATACTCTTTTCATTTAAATAATATATCTTTCCATATTACCCATCCAACAATATTTTCTCTGTTCTAGAAATCCAAACATAAAGTTTATTGGAAAGAGATTCAAATAATAGAGGAAAGATTACATACTTTAATCTTAATTTTATTTTTAACTCTTTCCCAACTTTATTCTTCTAACCATTTCTTTATATGTCATACACATATCAATAATCAAACTTTTATTTATACATTCCATATCATTTCTTTATATCACAATCACCTCTCAATTATCAGCATTTTAAAATTTGCTTTCATATGAAACCTCATTTACATACTATCATTTATCTCATGTAATTCAAATACATTACAATTCACAATGCACATAATGCCACGTTCGAGACCAACCTAGGTGTGAATGCATATGCATGTATTACAAATTTCATTTCAAAACTTTTCTTTTTACTTCTTTTTAACCCTTTCAAAACTTTCTCTTTTTAATTTTACTTAGGCCGAGAATCTCGAACCTAAGCTCTGATACCAAAATAATTGTAACACCCTGATACTCCATATAAGTACTATACATATACCTAGTATACATACAATACGTATATAAAGTATAAGAATGTTACTTTTAGTTTCAATTTAAAAAAAAAACCTTTATCCAGATTCATAAAATTGAACATTAATTTAAAACACATTTACAAAAGTCAGTATTCTTATTTATCAAAACTTCATTCATCCATATGAATATATATTAACTCAAAAATACAATATAATTTAAAATCACATGTATGCATCACCTTCTAGTTGGTCTCGAGACACTCATACCTTTCTCGTGGCATAAAAGCAGGACTTTCAGATCAACCGCAACCACCTGCGCGATTACACAACCGCGCTAAGCCCGAAAGCTTAGTAATACAAATAATAATAAAATATACCTTACTAAAGAATCATACCTCATATTTTTAGCATCATATTTTATTTTCTTTCTCTTACCCCATTTTCCTTTCTCAATGCATTCTTCACATATTCCTACTAATCTCATAAATTATACACATATTTACACAAAACATTCACCAAGCAATACTTACCATTTCTATCTCATATACATATCCATATACGTTATTTCAACAAGTCACCGTTCAATGATTTATCCAAACCTTCATGAAAACAATTCTTACAAGTTCCACATTCATATACATTTACACATCATATTATATTTTCATAAACTCATTTCTTATCAAGACTCCTCAACCCATATTCATTTTCAATATATCAATACATACATATATTATATATCATACCAATCATGAATCACATTTGCAATAAAGGCAACCATAGATCTCATTTCTCATTTATTTCAACATTTAAATATCACACTGACAACAAAGATAGACTCGGGCCCAACAGACACTAATATGTTATTCAAAGTTCAGAGTTTCTGCATTGGTCCATAATCACAATGATCAAGCCCGTAGGCAATATATCTCATATCTCTATCCATGGATAGCGTAACAGACCCAGTCTCTTGGATCATCAACTCGGCTAAACTCGAGGAGATCCTCAACCCGGCTAGACTGTTACTACAATTCACATTTCACATTTTATCAAGTAACAGACCCAGTCTCTTGGATCTCAATTCATCTCAATGCAAAGAGATCCTCAACCCGGCAAGACTGTTACCTTTCATGTATTTCGTATCAATAATTCACATAGTGTAACAGACCCAGTCTCTTGGACCTCAATTCACTCAAATTGAAGAGATCCTCAACTCGGCAAGACTGTTACATTTTCACATTTTCTAGGCATGCCGCCAAATCCAAAACTCTGAAAATTGAATTAACATATTAGACACAAAATCTTTTCATTTTCATTTCATTCTCAATTGAATTATCATAGCCAATAACAATGGCTTGACATCTCATTTGAATCACTATAGCCAATCACAATGGCTTCACATCATATCATGTCTCAAATCATACTATAATATTTCATTATTCAATTATACATAATCAATTATCTCATCATATCCTTTACATTATAAAGTACATCATTCATATAACACATTACAATTCACTAGATTCATAATGCATATAACATAACATTGTTTATATAATATCATATGCATCTTCATTACCATCAAAAGTATGATCAATTATTGATATACACATATATAATTTACCTTATTCATTGATTTGGAATCCTCAATATACATTAGTTTAGGTCATCTTTGTTCAAGTACATTTAAAGTGTAGATACAAAAAGACCTTTGGAGGATTCAACAATGTAAGAATAATCAAGAATAAATATCCTTAGCCAACACACTCAAGGGACACGGCCAAGCTTGTGGCCGTGTCTCACAACACCAATTCAAACAGTAGCAAACACGGGCAATGGACACGGCCAAGCCAGTGGCCGTGTCTCTCAACACCAAAAATCCAGTAGCAGACACGGGCAAGGGACACGGCCGTGTCTCTCAACATAAAATAGGCAGTGGCAAACACAGTCAAGGGACACGGCCAAGCCAGTGGCCGTGTCTCTCCAAAATCATCCAACACGTCCAAGTTTACCCTAACTTGGCCGTGTCTCTCATAACTTGGCCGTGTCCTTCAATGATTTAAAGACCAAATACTTCAAAATTCATCCAAGCCCTTTAAAATTCACACCACAACCATCTTAATCATCATCTTTGTTAATATTTATCAATTTCCTATCACTTTAACATTTATATAACTTCATTATATCATCATAATAATCAATATATATATATATATATCACTATAATCAATTACTCAAAGTACCAATTCATTTATACTAAACTCTAACTCAACAATTTATCATCATCCTCACAAATACCCCAACTTATCATCACTTAAATATCAATTCAACACATTACATACTTCAATCTTTCATTATCATCATCTTACACACCAACTATAACCTCAATCAAAAGAAATCAAGACAAGAAGATAAAGGCTTACATATATATATATAATCAATAAAATCAACTCAAGAGATGAGTACTTACTTGAATAGCTTGCTAAATCTTCAATATCCACTTGCAAACATCTTGATATCCTTAATCTTTGGTGTAATTAGAAGCAAAATCACCTTTCTCTCTCTAACTTCTCTCTCTCTCTCTCTCTCTCTCTCTCTCTCTCTCTCGTTTACTAAGAAGAAGAAGACGAATGAGAAGAAGAAAGAAAGATCTCGTTCTTTCTTTCGTTCTTATCATATATATATAATAATAATAATAATAATAATAATAATAATAATAATAATAATAATAACAATAATAATAATAATACAATTAAATCTCCTCCACACAAATTTCTTTTTGCTTTCCTCTTCTTTTTCTTTTTGTCCTTATTATCATTATTATTATTATTAACTAATCATACAAATATATATATATATACAACTCACTTTTCCTACACCATTTTATACATCATATATATGTGATATATATGTAGGTATATGTATATGTCATATATATATTGCATTTATAATTCCCATATCTTCTCTTCACTTCTTTTCTCTTTCCCTTCAATACACACATTGAATCCAAATACAACAATAACCCCAACACTTTTAGGGTATACTTTAGGATATTACATCACTTGCCATATTACAATGATATTTATGGCATGATATTAGCCCTCAACTTTGATTTTAAAATATTTGATGAAGATAATCAAAGAAGTGTCTCGAAAGGAAATAATTTTTTAAGAAATGATACCAAATGAGACAAGAATTCTCTTTGAAATGTGGATTTGGGCTTGAACTTAGATATGATTCGATTTTAATACCTAGCACAAAATTTTATTTACTAAGCACAGTGGTGGGCTTCCAGGCTTAGGCTTAGTGCTTTTGAACCACCATGTTGGTCTTTGGAAAACATTGACCCTAGACATGCTCTTAAATAGACAATTGATAAACCTCATCCCAATCCTTATCACCAATTATAAACAGTCATCAATATCCATTCTAGCCTTTATTCTCATTTTCCTGCTTGCTTCCTACTTCAATTTTTGTAATATCTATGGTTTTGAATAGATTAAATAAGCATTTGAAGGTTAATTAGAGCATTGGAAGAAGTATATGTGTAGTATATATCTAATATATTCATAGGTTTACATAGTATATACCTAGCATATACTTATTATATATGTTGAATTCTTATTATATATTTAATATCTACATGATGTACTCATAATTTATACTTGAAGTATACGTGAGATACACATTACATATTCATATAAGTAAAAATATAAATTACATATACATATGTATGAGATATATAAAATATATACATATGCCTAAAATATACATCACCTATATGCCATGTATAAAGTTGTGTTACAGAAGATGATGATGATGATGATGATGATGATGATGATGATGATGATGATGATGATAATAATAATAAATAGTAATGAATAAAATAAATCAAAATTAAAAATAATTTTGATAGTGCAAGATTATTGAACTTTGGATATTTATTAAATATTAATTAATTAATAATAAATAAATAAATAAAGAGAAAAGAAAAGTTAGAAAGGGAAATAAAATGCATGGTAGAGATTAAAGGATTAAAAATAAATAATAATTAATTTATTTAATTATATATATATGGTTGGGAAGAAGAAAAAAACAAAATTAAAGTTAATATGGTTATGGATAGGAAGAAGGAAAAATATTTGTTATTTTAATAATTAAATATTATGTAATTATATAGTTTGATGAAGGGCAAAGTAGGAAATTAAAGAATATAAAATGGTCATCTTCCTCTCTTTTCTTCATCAATGGTCGAATTTTTTTTAATTTGTGAGGGGGAAGATTTTATTTATTCAAATACTTAAAATCCTACAAGAATAGCCAAGGATTTAAGGAGACTTTGAAGATTAATTAAGAAATCAAGTAAGTATCTTTCATTTAAAGCTTTATCTTTGTGATTTTAAGATTCTGTTTGATATAATTAGAGGGAGAAAGGATGTAAAATTGCTAAAATAGATAGAAATGATTTAATATGATGAGTATATAATGAATTGTTGATTGGTTGTTTGAAATGAGCATAAATGATGGAAGTAGGGTCTGGTTATGAATATGTGTAATTAGCATTTCTAATATAGATTATTGTAATAATGGTAATGGATGAATTTAATGGTGTTTTAATATATATATATATATATAATGATTTTATGGTTAGAAATTGATTATGGGCAAGTTTGCACAACGTATTTAGGGTTATGTAAAAATTAGAGTTTAGATATGGATGCATATAAATGTTATAATTGAATAATTTAATGTTGTTATAGTATATATAGTGATTTTATAGTTGAAAATTTAATATGGTTGAGTTTGGATGAAATTAGGGCTTATAGCAAGAATATGAGAAAATAGGTTTTGTAAAAAAGATGTTTATAATTATTGAATTAAAGTGTTTTGATGCTATTTTGATATATAAATAATAATTTTATGGTTAAATGTTGGAAATGATTTAGGTTGGATGAAGTTTAAGCAAAGTAGTAAGTGGTGATTTTAGAGTTTTAATGGAATTTTGATGAGAATTGTTTAGATAATAATAGTTTAAGGTACATTGAGCATGGAAGTGAATTTAAATGAGCAATGTCAATTGTTGTTGGGTTATGTGTGTGTAGGCTAAATTAATAAATGTGAGGGAATGTAGAGTTTTATCAAAGTTAAGGCTTGGAAAGTGAAACAAGGTTAGTACATATATTTATGTACTTGAAATTTTGTTAAATGTGTATTGGTAATATGTATGTAAAGTATTTGAAATGTGGGAAAATCTCGTAGTCTATGCAATTTGGCATAGTTATGTGATAATGTTACATTGGGCATTTGCTCAATGTAAAATTTAGGTTTATACATGAAAGCATATGATTTGAAAGATGAGCTATTGTAGTATGGTCATTTCAATGGATATGTGTATATTGAATGATAAGACAAAATGTGTGTGGAATGAGTCACAATGTGAGTGTGACTCATAATTATGTAATGTGACAGTGGAATGGTAAGGAATATGTGAAAAATAATCAAAGCATGATAAAATGTAAAGTGATCATGAAAAGTGGTGATCACTTGAAAAATGTGGGTAAAAACTATAAAATGTGAAAAATATGGAAATTGGGAAATTTGGAAAATTGATAAAATACAATAATATTATGGAAAATATGAAATGTGATATGTAGCATGTGTATGCTTGTGAAATGTGTTAAAATGTGGAAATGAGTCACATTGTAAATGTGACTCGTGGATTGTGTAAAAAGATTGTGAAATGTGAAATTTGATACTTATATGAGAATGTGAGAAATTAATTAATGAGATAAATGTGGGAATTGAGAAAAAGTGATGAAAAAGTATTAAAAAAAATAAACAATGAAGGAATTGGTGACACTAAAGTAATAATGTGTATGAAATGTGTGTTTGTCTTGTATAGTATCTTATTCCAGAGAATTTTTTTGGTGCTATTGATATGATTTGCCTTCGGGATAGACACTGGGTGTCACTATTATTTGCATTCGGGGTTACACACAGAGGTGTCAACAAGGGACAGTTGTGACACTTCGATTCCCGGTGTTGCGATAAACTATAACATCTTTGGAACTGAAATACTATATAAGATTATTTTGGCCCAATGAGTGTTTGTGATATATTTCTATGTATATGTGTTATGTTGTAAATGGAATGGTGTGATTGAGTTTATTATGTGGTATTATGAATAACGTGATGAGCTTGTTGCTCAAAAAAAGAAAGAGATCATGGGATGGTGATCATGATATAAGATAATCACATAAGAAGTGTGCAAAATAGGAATGATAATGCAATTGATAATGTATGTGAATATACTTATATGTTAGAATATTGGTGATATATTTATGTATGATGTATAAAATAAAAATTAAAAAAGGTTTTATAAAAATATTGTAAAGTTATAAATTAACGCGGTAAAGTAAATATGTATATGATATTTATTGTTGTTTTAAATATATATCATTAAGCTTATAAGCTTAGCGCGGTAGTGTATATCGCGAAGGTAGAAGAATTGCTATTCATAGAGAGAGCCAGGCTATGGTCGATACTTAGTGACTTAGAGTCCCACAAGACCAACTGTGCCATTTACATTCATGAAAAGTCATGGTTTTAAGTATTTTGGTTTCTATATATTGAATTATAACACTTGAATTTGCCTTACAGATTTAAGACGGTTACATATATACGTATATACTTATGTAAGTATTTAATTATAAAAAGTAATGCTTTAAAAGTTGAGACTTAATGTGAATTATTGAATTGGTGTTTTGGAGAATAGGTGAAAATTGTATTTGGGAGGGTTTATTCCTATGCAGGTTGTGTTTTTGACTTTTTGGGAATTATTAAAATTACAGGCAAAGCTCTGGAGAAATTTTTTCAAAGATTTTCTTATAAATTTGAAATTATAATATATATTGTCTAATATATATCTACTTATTTGTTAAATCAATTGTCTTTTAATGCATAAATTATGTTATAAAAATTATGAAAAAAAATTTTAAACAACAAGATGGTGACATCCTTGTATTCTACATATGTACTCTACATATATGGATATATATATTGTATGTATATAGGGTATAAGAGTATTATATTTATTTTGGTATCAGAACTTGGATTTTAGATTCTTAACCTAGGTGGGATTTGAAAGAAAGAAGGGAAATTTTTCTAAAATTGATAATTTGAGTTTTAATACATGCATATGAATTGGCACCTGTGTTGGTTTCTGGTGTGGCCATCTTTGTGTGATGAATTAATATAATTTAAGATGGCATCTGGGACATATAGATTAGAGTGGCGCAGCAGAAGTGTCTTTTTAGAGATTTTAGGTTAAGGATTTTTTGAACACTCACATGAAAGTTAAGATTTATGTTTGATTTAGTTGATAAATGAGTGAAATTAAGAAAATGATTTAAGATATGAAATAGAATCCTGAGAGATAAGTATGATAGTTGCTAAAAATTCTACTTATATGTTGCAAAGTGATTTTATTTGAATTTTTGGACTACTCTAGGACATTAAATGAGCTTGAACTTTTAATTTGAAATTTGTCTATATGTTAATATTTGATTTATAAAACTTTATAATTTTTTTAAAGATGATTTACTATTTAAGAAAAATAGAAGAACATAAATTGTTGGAGCAATTCCAGCAATTTAGAATATGTAGAGGTTGAAAAACATATTAAAAAATTATGGTAAATGAACCCAGAAAAAGTTGAAAATTATATACGAGATTATATGTATTGCTATGTCATATAGTTAAAATTTTATAAATGTTTATCAAGGTTTGATATCTGAAAAAATGAATAAACAGGTATTGTCAGATAAATGATTAAAAAGACAAAATCCTTGAGCTTGGATAACTTAATTTTTAAATATAATAAATAAACTTGTAAAAATCTAAAATTTTAAATATAAGTCAATATATATGTCTAGTACACAGTTAAAAGTTTAGAATCTTTGGTGAAGATTTAGTGATGAATGAAAAGTTGAAATGTTAGATTGACATGAAAGTTAGAAAGTCATATGAATTTGTGAAATTGAGTAATAAATTAACTTTTATGTGATAAATGAATAAAGAAAATTATAAAAATTTACATATTGATTGGTAGATATATGAAGAAGGAATATGAAGTTTTTTAATAAATTAGAACAAAGAGTTCATAATTAAAATAAATAGAAGAACTAGTTTATGATAATAATTTTGTTTACTATGGAAGTATATTAAGGATTTATTAGAGTGACTTGTAATATTGATTAAGTTAAGATTCACTGTGAGTGAATAAAAAATTTTTAAATTTAATGGTGTTGTTATAAGCAAATATCTATTTTGAGTATTTTCGAAGTTATAAATGAATATAAGCAATTAAAATGTAAATTTGCATAAATGATTTATTATGTTAATATGAGTTAGGGTATGTATATAATTTATGTTTGGTTGTATGACTGAGATGCGTTTATTAATGTGTTACATGAAAGTGGATGTTATGAGAAAAGTAATAAATATGTTTTTGGATATTTAAGATGGATGTAAAAATTTAATAATGGATATGTAATGATTACATATAATAAATGGATTTTAATTTATTTTATGAATGGTACTTAGTTGATTAATTTATGAAAATTTAAAGTGGAATTAAATTGAGTTTTTGGCATGCTAATTATTATCTATTTGATTTAAGTGAACATGATGAGTAAACTTTGGGAGTACTAATAAAATTTATCAGATTGTTAAAAATTTATTAGATGAGATTTGAATTTGATTGTAATTCGAGAAACATGGATAGTAACCATGTAGTTTAATAAGTATAGTGTTGAGTTATTAGTTGTTATGGATGAGGATTACATCTATATAAAAATGTTTGGATGGATATAAATTAATAGATATATAAAATATTTGTTATATAATTATGTGAGAATGGAAGGATTGATTTGAATTGTGTAGTGTAAGGTATTTGGTGGTGTTCCTTAACAAATTATTTATAATGTGATGGAAATGTAAATGATAGTTTTTATTCAAAGGAATCATAAGTAAAGTCAATTATGTTAACAATTGCTAATTTATAATGTTAAAATATATGTGTTTATGAGTTTGCAAAGAGAAAAGAAAAATTAGAATAAGTAAATAGAAACTATGGTGGAGTAATCAATTGTAACGACCCTCCCCGACCAGGTCGACTGCCCGGCCCACTAGTGGCTTACGGCCCGGCCATTTCACCACCTGGGCACGGAGTCTGCAGGAGGCAAGCGATCGCTACAGTACTGGACAGCCCTCGCGGCCCACCCAGCAGGAATTTGTTTATTTGGCCCCAAGGGGTCGCCTCCCTGGATCGAACCCCTGACCTCCCACTTAAGAGAGCCAGCGAGAACCATCCAGTAGCAGAAATGGTACTGGATGGTTCTCGCTGGCTCTCTTAAGTGGGAGGTCAGGGGTTCGATCCAGGGAGGCGACCCCTTGGGGCTAAATAAACAAATTCCTGCTGGGTGGGCCGCGAGGGCTGTCCAGTACTGTAGCGATCGCTTGCCTCCTGCGGACTCCGTGCCCAGGTGGTGAAATGGCCGGGCCGTAAGCCACTAGTGGGCCGGGCAGCCGACCTGGTCGGGGAGGGTCGTTACATCAATGCTTAATGAGAGAGGTTGGTATTTATTTTTGGATGGATTTGTTTGCTAGTAAATTATTTAAGGGTGAGAGAATTATAATATCCATAGTTTTGGATAGATTAAATAAGTATTTGAAGGTTAATTAGAGCACTAGGAGAAGTATATGTGTAGTATATACCTAATGTATATATAGTATATATCTAACATATACTTATTATATATGTTGAATTGTTATTATATATTTAATACCTACATGATGTACTCATAATTTATATATAAAGTATACATGAGATACACATTACATATTCATTTAAGTAAAAATATATATTACATATACATATATATGAGATATATAAAACATATACATATACCTAAAATATGCATCACATATATGCTAAGTATAAAGTTGTGTTGGAGAAGATGATAAAATTAATGATGATGATGATGATGATGATGATGATGATGATGATAAATAGTAATAAATAAAATAAATCATAAATAAAAATAATTTTGATAGTAGAAGATGATGGAACTTTGGATATTTATTAAATATTAATTAATTAATTAATTAATTAATTAATTATATAATAATAACAAATAAATAAATAAAGAGAAAAGAAAAGCCAAAAGGAAAATAAAATGTATGGTGGAGATTAAAGGATTAAAAATAAATAATAATTTATTTATTTAATTATATATATATGGTTGGTAAAAAGAAAAAAACAAAATTAAAGTTAATATGGTTATGGATAGGAAGAAGGAAAAATATTTATTATTGTAATAATTAAATATAATGTAATTATATAGTTTGATGAAGGGAAAAGTGGAAAATTAAAGAATATAAAATGGCCATCTTCCTCTCTTTTCTTCATCAATGGCCAAATTTTTTTGTAATGTGTGAGGGGGAAGAATTTATTTCTTCAAATACTTAAAATCCTACAAGAATAGTCAAGGATTCGAGGAGACTTTAAAGATTAATTAAGAAATCAAGTATCTCTTATTTAAAGCATTATCGTCATGATTTTAAGATTATGTTTGATATAGTTAGAGGGAAAAAGGATGTAAAATTGCTAAAATAGATAGAAATGATGTTAATATGATGAGTATATAATGAACTGTTGATTGGTCATTTGAAATGAGCATAAATGATAAGAAGTAGGGTTTGGTGATGAATATGTGTAATTAGGGTTTCTAATATGGATGATTATAACTATGGTAATGGATGAATTTAATGTTATTTTAATATATAATAATAATAATAATAATAATAATAATAATAATAATAATAATTTTATGGTTAGAAATTTGATTATGGATAAGTTTGCACAAAGTTGATAAATTTAGGGTTATGCAAAAATTAGAGTTAGTATGGATGCATGTAATTGTTGTAATGGAATAATTTAATGTTGTTATAGTATATATATAGTGATTTTATTGTTGAAATTTTAATATGGTTGAGTTTGGATGAAATTATTGCTTATAGCAAGAATATGTGAATATAGGTTTTGTAAATGAGATGTTTATAATTATTGAATTGAAGTGTTTTAATGCTATTTTAATATATAAATAATAATTTTATGGTTAAATGTTAGAAATGAGTTAGGTTGGATAAAGTTTAAGCAAAGTAGTAAGTGGTAAATTTAGAGTTTTAATAAAATTTTAATGAGAATTGTTTATATAATTACAGTTTAATCTACACTGAGCATGGAAGTGAATTTAAATAAGTAATGTTAATTGTTGTTGGGTTATGTGTATGTAGGCCATATTAATAAAAATGGGGGAGTATAGAGTTTTATCAAAGATAAGGCTTGGAAAGTGAAACAATGTTAGTAAATATATTTATTTAATTGAAATTTTGTTAAATGTGGATTGGTAATATGTATGTAAAGTATTTGAAATGTGGAAAAATCACATAGTCTATGTAATATGGCATAGTTATGTGATAATATTACAATGGGCATTTGCTCAATGTAAAATTTAGGTTTATACATGAAAGCATACGATTTGAAAGATGAGCTATTGTAGTATGGTCATTTCAATAGTTATGTGTATATTGAATGATAAGACAAAATGTGTGTGGAATGAGTCATATTGTGGGTGTGACTCATAATTATGTAATGTGATAGTGGACTGACGGGGACTATGTGAAAAATAATCAAAGCATGATAAAATGTAAAGTGATCATGAAAAGTGGTGATCACTTGAAAAATGTGGGTAATAACTATAAAATGTGGGAAAATATGGAAAACTAGGAAATTTGGAAACTTGATAAAATATGATAATATTATAAAAAATGTGAAATATGATATGTAGCATGTATATGCTTCTGAAATATGTTAAAATGTAGAAATGAGTCACATTGTAAATGTGACTCATGGATTGTGTAAAAAGATTGTGAAATGTAGAATTTGATACTTAAATGAGAATGTGAGAAATTAATTAATGAGATAAAGTTTGGAAGTGATCATGAGTGAGTTGATCACTTGATAAATATGAAAAATTATGGAAAGAAAATGAAAATATGGGTATGAAATATGGGAACTGAGCAAAAGTGACGAAAAAGTGTTAAAAAATAAACAATGAAGAAAATGGTGATACTAAAGTAATAATGTGTATGAAATGTGTGTTTGTCTTGTATAGTATCTTATTCTAGAGAATTATTTTTGGTTCTATTGATATGATTTACCTTCGGGCTAGACGCTGGGCATCACTATTATTTGCTTTCGGGGCTAGACACAGAGGTGTCAACAAGGGATGGGAATACTTTATAAGGTTATTTGGACCCAATGTGTGTTTGTGATATATTTATGTGTATATGTGCTATGTTGTAAATAAAATGGTGTGTTTGAGTTTATTATGTGGTATTATGAATAAAGTGATGAGTTCGATGCTCAAAAAGAGAAAGAGATCGTGAGATGGTGATTATGATATATAAAGTGATGAGGTTAATGCTCAAAAAGAGAAAGAGATCGTGAGATGGTGATCATGATATAAGATGATCACATAAGAAGTGTGCAAAATGAGAATGATAATATAATTGATAATGTATGTGAATTTGCTTAAATATTAGAATATTGGTGATATATTTATGTATAATGTATACAATAAAAATTAACAAAGGTTTTATAAAAGTATTATATAGCTATAAATTGAGAGATAGTAAAGTAAATATGTATATAATGGTTATTGTTGTTTTAAATATGTACCATTAAGCTTGTAAGCTTAACGCGATAGTGTACTTGGTACAGGTAGAAGAGTTGTTGTCCACGGAGAGAGCCAGGTTATGGTTGATACTTAGTGACTTAGGCTGCCACAAGATTAACTATGCCATTTGCATTCATGTAAAGTTATGATTTTTGTATTTTGGTTTATGTATATTGAATTATAACACTTGAGTTTGCCTTAAAGATTTATGATGGTTACATATATATGTATATACTTATGTATGTATTTAATTATAAAAAGTAATGTTTTGAAAGTTGAGACTTGAATGTGAATTATTGAATTGGTGTTTTGGAGAATGGGTGAAAACTATATTTTGGGAGTGTTTATTCCTATACAGGTTGTGTTTTTAACATTTTGAAAATTGTTGAAATTATAGACAAAACTCTAACAAAATTTTTTTAGAGATTTTCTTATAAATTTGTAATTTTAACATATATTGTCTAATATATATATATATATATCTGCTTATTTGTTAAATCAATTGTCTTTTAATGCATAAATTGTGTTATATAAATTGTGAAAAAAATTTCTAAATAACAAGATGGTGACATCCTTGTATTATGCATATGTACTTTATATACACGGATATATATACTGTATATATAGGATATAAGGGTGTTACGATTTATATTTATAAATACTCTCTTTCTCTTCATTCTTCTCATCAACAATTATTCTCAAGGAATCCTAAGAATGGAGAAAGATAGAGTTTTTTCATATTAGAAGAGTGAACTATGAATTTAAGTGGAAAATCTTCAAGATTCAAGTGGTGTTTTTCTAAAGGAAAACTCTATTCCATTCAATTTAACAACAAGAGTGTAAGATCTAAAGGTAACAACTTGAATCTAAAGTCTAATTTTATTCCAAGTTCTTGTTGAATTATTATTATTTTGATCTTTATATTGAATAATTAATGTGCTAGTCATGTTTTTCAATGAGATAGTGAAATTGCATAATTTCTCACCAATGGTTTGACTAACACAGTTGTTTGCATGATGTAGAGAAGAAAAATCTTTATTATTTATTTTTTATGGTTATTTCTAACCCTTTTCATGTTTAACTACTTATATATAGATTATTGATTGATTTTGTGCTTAACCTATGTTTATATATATGATTTTATTATATGCTTATGCATTGCATTAGAATTGCATTGGGCTATTTGACAGTATGAGAAAATCACATTTAGAGTAACTCAACTTATAAACTACCTTGTTAACAGGTTAAAACACTTGTGCTTATTCAATATTGATTCTTAACCAACACCGGCTGGCAATTTCACTTGACACCCCACTCATACATGAAACTTATATTTTTGTTTTGTAGGAATAGTAGGAGTAATTATTTGAATATATTATGATGGGACTTTTGATTATGAGTGCAATGAATATGTTAGTGGGACAATGATGTTTTGATAGTGGAAAAAATTATTGATTAGTATAACTTGAAAATTTTGCATCAGAGTTTCTGAATATTGGTACATAAACAAATATTGGGTTAACATATATATGTGTGCATGTGTGTATTTTCATAACCTAGCATCTCACTCTTTATCTGCTACAACTAGCCCCAAAACCTCTTAGTTTCCAATACAACAACGATGGAGGATGAATTGCGAAAGCAAAAATTGATTGTGTTTATTTCTTAGCATCTTCTCTCACATGCATTTCTATAAACCAGCTTTCTTTTTATTTCTCCTTTTAGTTTTTCTCTCTCTTCTTTTTTTTTTGCTTAATTTTCTTGTATTTTCCCTTTCAAATATTGAATCTTTGTTGCTTTATATTTTCAATTGCATTTTCGGTCACGTAACCTATCTTGATCCATTTATATAATATATGAGTTGTTTGTAAACGAGTTTAGATATATATGGATAGTATTTTTATTATATGTGATATGATTGAGTTGGGTTCGGGTACATACCTTTGGATACCCGCTGTCCAAATCCGGTTATATATATTAGTTATATTTAATTAAATTTTAATGATATATTTATTGTATTTTGTTTTAATTGTAAAATTGTGTAGCATAGAATTATTTTAATAAAATTATATTAGTATTAAATTTTTAGTTGTAGTTATTTAATTGAGAAAATTATAATTTAAATTTTATAATATTTTTGAATTTTTATAATTAAATAGGTACGGATAATAACGAAATAGTGTTAAATTAATTTGAGGTAGATACGAGTACTGAAATAATAATCATAATCAGGTTTAGAATGGATATGCGTACTTTAAATTTAAACGGATTTGGATTTAGATTCGAAAATGACAATTTTAACGGATATTCTACATATCGCCGCTTCTAATCCTCTATTTTTCTTCCACGAAGGAAATTTTGTTGGTTAAACATTTGTTTGGTTCTTTCATAGTATAGTTAATGAAAAAGAAAAAAGAAAATGAAAATGAAAAGAAAATAATTTGTGTTTCTCTTTTTTAATTATTTAATTAAAACATGAAAAAAGGTTTATATAGTTTATTTTTATAAATATATTAATTTTACTAATATACCTTTATTACTTAGTTAATAAAAAGATAAATTAGTAACTTTCTAAATTATGACTTTTTATATTTTTTTTATTTTTCTCATTTTCTCTTTAAATTAGTAAAAAAAAATATTTTTCAGTATTGGAGGAAAATTTTAGAAAACTAAATCTACATATAAATTTTTAAAAAGTTCAATTTTTCAAAATTATCTAATTTTAAATAAAAATTTCAAATTACGATTTTGTTTTCGATTTATAAATTCTAACCAAACACCACCTAACAGTGGCGAGTATGAGGTGAAATGTATCTAGATATAGAGCTGCAGATGAAATTCACAAGCAATAATAATTGGATTGTTGAAGACATTTTGGCAAAGATATGGAATAGCAACCGGCATTGATAGTTACAGATTCTCTATGAAGGCTGCTGTATATATGGTATTTTACCATGTAAATTTAACCTTGCGATGAAAAGAATTCCATTAACCCCACCCCCCCCCCCCCCCCCCCCCCCCCTCTTTTTTTGGGTGATAAACATGAGAATGGGTTTCATGTAACTTTTATTGTTTAGGAGCTAAAGAAGTCTAGGAGTTAGCAGATCTACTCATGGTTTTGTTTCCACAGAAACTTGTTTTTGTTTTCAAAATCAAGAACATGTGCTTCTAAACAAATTTTTAGATTATAAGCTAGGGCCGGGACATATGGTATTTTAGGAACTCATCTTGCTAGCAGTAAAATAATTATTTACATGTAGATGTTAATTAATGGCTGCTGCCAATTATTTTAAAAAGTGGAAAGATATTTGTATACCCTTAATTTTTTATCAAGTCTAGTCCAAAAATTTTAAA
The DNA here is from genome assembly GCA_947685225.1 of Garcia nutans. Lineage (NCBI taxonomy): Eukaryota > Viridiplantae > Streptophyta > Magnoliopsida > Malpighiales > Euphorbiaceae > Garcia > Garcia nutans. The sequence continues at coordinate 41,727,015 of CANTUV010000035.1, forward strand.
ACAGTCTCAAATAATTTTTATAGTATTTATTATTTAAATTTTAATATTTAATATTTATTTTAATAATATTTATTATTTATTTTTTAAATATATTATTTATTATAATAAAATAATATTTATTATTTATTATTTATTTTATTATTTTAATAATATTGCAATTAATTATAAATATTTTAAATATAATATTTTTAATAGTAAAAATAAAAAATAAAAATGTATACATATAAAAATGATAAAAAAATAAAAAATCGAACGGTCGACTCGGTGCGCGCCACGCGGTGGCAGCCAATTGGCCTGCTGTGTTGCCTGCAGCGAATTAGGGGATTGCCCAGGCGCCTGCGATGCTGCCGATTTTGCCAAAACCTTCTTTTACTCGGTTTTGTAATTTTTTTTCCTAAATAACCTATATTTCTTTAATCAAACAGAATTATCATTAGGTTTTTGCTATAAATAATAGTTTAAAAAAATAAAGAAAGAGACTTTTTTCTGGGGACGAACTTTTGGGAGTTTTTTAGACTTTTCTGGTTTTTAGACTTTTGGGACTATGAAAAATTTTGGACATTGGATTATTGGAGACTTTTTTTGGCAGAAGCTAAGAACTCTAAAACTATAGCAATTTTTAGCAAGAAGATTAAGGCAGCAAACAAGCAAATAGTGACTGTTTTGGTGTTAGCTCATCCCAAATTTTTATCCAACAATTTTGGTGGAGCCTTCAAACATAGGTATGTTTATCTAACTTTTTTTTAATCAAAAATCATTTTCATCTACTAATCATTGATCAATTAAAATTGATGAATTACAACTTTCAAAACTTATATAATAATCCAATAATTATGAAAATCAACAGATAAAGTTTTTTATTTCTTTTAAAGACACAGTAGCCATCACTTAGATTTTCTAAATGAAAAATATTATTACAGTAGGTATTATTTTTATTTATTCCAAAACTTTTAACTCTATTTTCATAAAAATCCAAGCCATAATTTACTTAAATTGTAAAACCATAATTAAATCTATTTTTCAAAATATATTACAGTAGTCATTCTCTTTTCAAAAATAAAATATAATAGTATTAGTTTTTTTAGAAATCCAAACTCTAATTTAATTTAAACTCTAATCAATTCTTTTTCTTTATTTAATCATCACAGTAGCTTATTCTTTTCAAATATTTAAGTTTTAATCTTATTTACATAGGTTTTTACCTTATTTACTTAAATTCTAAATTCTAATTTTAATCACACAATATTTTAATTCTTCTGAAAAAAATAAATAAGCATAATAATAATATTAGTTCTTTAAAATTTCAAAACCCCAGCTTTTAAATATAAACTCCAGAACCCTAAATGGCATTTAAGAAACCGTAAGTTGATACATAAACCTAAATTTGTATCTTAATTTATTTCATTATTAAAAGAATATTTATCATATATTTTGATTAGTGATTTATTTATATATTCGATTTATGTCTTCGATGAATGATTTATTTATGATGAATGGTTAGTTGGTTATTTTTGTTGATTTGCTTTGGTTTCAAAACATTGTAAGAGGTATGTTTCCATGTTTTGGGTACCTCATGTATTGAGCATCACGTAGTTTAATTTATTTCAAGTTTTGGATCAATGTAAAGGATATGTTTTCACCAATTGGTGGGTATACTATTTTATTTATTTTTTCTTGGATATTGAACAATTGTAAAAGCATGTTTCCATCCATAGATGGGTGCCTCTTTGTTTATTTTGTTTGAACATTGTTGTGATTTTAATATATTACTTATTTGTTCTTAATTATTGCATGTAGTATGGATAATATCGTTATATTTAAGAATTTCACTCCATTTTCTCCGGGCTTAGATCTGTGTTCTCTAAGGCCCTGAGTCTAACAGTGCCGAAGTCACAAGAATTATTCCACATGAGAGTGGGAACAAAAATCCCCGTTCACAGTGGCAACTTCATTGTGGATAAGAGAAGTTGATTTCGTTGGTCTTTATATTATTTTATTCTTTCTTATGATGATATTATCCATTGCATCATTTAATTTGCATTGTGTGCATGAGTTAAGATGCCCATGTTACCCGTGTTATGTCATGTAAGGGATATCATACTTTCACTCAAGGTATAGAAATCAAGCATGACATAACTACTCATAGCTTTGTACCTTTTGGTATATACTTGCTATGAGAACCTAGGCCTTTCAACCCAAAGACTAAAGCTTATATAATTGGCCTAGTTATTTTTCTTAGGTTTTACCCCAAATGCTTGTTGTTTGATTGTGATTGATATATCTTGGTTTAAACCATGGTTTATTTGGTTTGTTCTTTTTCTAATATGACCTACCTATATTGCAAGCTCAAAAATAGTTCTTTTTCCTTTATGATCCAAAAGACCAAAACTATGTTCAAAATTTTCAAGAAGGTCTTTGGACATGAAAACCTTTTAAAATGGGTTAAAATTCTTTTTACACCTTATGGCCCCAAACAAACAAAATTATCTTTCACTTCATCCAAAAATACAACATTTTCTTAAAAAGAGCTTACAAATATTTAGGTCAATTACGAAATACCAAAAATCACTTGTGAGCCTAGTTTATATAAAAAATCGTTAATCATGGGCTTATTTTTTGGCATGAATCATTAGTTAATTTTTCTAAATAAGAAATTTATTTATGATAAACCTATTAATTCTGCTTTAATTAAATAGAGCATAAAAGCTATTTTAGTTGATATTCAATGGATTAAAGCTTAATTAATGGGAATCATCATGAACTGACTTCTATATTAGAAAATGCAACTATTGGTTAAACCATCTGAGGAAACTTTTTAAAAATAAAATACCTCATGTTGGTATTTTGTTGACCATATACCTAGGAAAAGAGACTAGCCATCCGTGTGTGGAAGTTATAATGTTAGAAGGAACGTCCTAATTATTTTTGTTTGTTTCTTATTTGTACATACATGCATATATACATTTGCATCTCATTAATCTTCTCTGGTTCACAGCCCTGGATTACAACAGTTCAAAAGCCTACGACAATCCGACCTACACCGGAGATGAAGAATCCAACCGCAACTCAATTACTTACTCACCAAAAGCAATGGAGCCCGAAAAAATTAAAAGAATGGTGGACGACACCCTAAATGCTAAAATGGAAGAACTAAAGGAGACTCTGGCTGAGACCATAAAGAACCAATTGGCTGTAATTTTAGGGAACAATGCCGAAGCATCTGCTAGCACCAAGAAGCCAAAGGACAAAGGGAAGGCTAAGGTTGGTGAAGTGGCTTTTGATGATGACAAGGTAGTCATCGATGATGATGACGACTGGGCTCAATACTTCAAGATCCTCAGGACAAGAAGAAAGAGTAAAAGTATGTTGAAAGATCAGCTGTGGAGAAAATTGAAACTTCAGATGTTAAGAAGATGATTGCTGACCTGGAAAAGAAGTTTAAAAAGAAGCTGAAAACTGAAGAAATGTCCGAGGTTGACAAATTGTTTGAGCTAGATGAAGAAGTTCCATACAAGTTCAAGATGCCATCCTTTGCAAAGTTTGATGGAACTGAAAATCATCACCTCCATGTGAAGTAGTATATCACTGCTTTGCAGTCTGCCCAAGCTACTAAGGCTCAAACCCTAAGGTACTTCATACTCTCATTGGATCCCGTTATCAAAAATTGGTTCAATACCTTAGATGATGGCACTCAAAAGAGTTGGGATCTGCTATACAAGGCCTTCATCCAATAATATGGATACAATGCTGAATTAAAAGTTACTCTAATAGAGGTGGAGTTTATTAGACAAAGGCCGAATGAGAACTTCATGGACTATGTGAAGAGGTGAAGGAATAAGGCTGCATTGCTCAAGAGAAGGCCTGATGAATCCGATCAAATTAGAATGATTGTGAGAGGGGTGTTACCTAGCCTTCGCGAAAGGATGTCTCATACACTCATTCGAAATTTCAAGGACCTTTTGCAAGCTGGCCTATAAATTGAAGAGTGAGAAAGAGAGAAGAACCTCTTTTCAGCGAGAAGGAATGAGAAGGGAAACTACTAGTCTGGTAAACAAGGCACACACAAAAGTTGGTTGATGTTAATGCTATTGGCCAAGGAGGAAGAAGGCAGTTTTCAGAATTGGGGAAGCTGCTGTCTTGGGTCCTCAATAAGCTACAAAAGAAGGGATTGTTACAAACCTTTGAATCCTCATCATTTGCCTAACCCTCTCCCACCTAATTTTGACACTAAGGCATTTTGCCAATTTCATCAAATGCAAGAGCACGACACAGATAAATATTTGAGGTTGAGGCATGAGATCTAGAATTTGATTGATAATGGGGAGCTGCCCGAGCCTAATAAGCCAAACACTAAAGACAATCCATTGCCAAGGTTCAATAGGGTACCGCCAGCGGCGACCTTCATAATTGGAGGAGGTTTGCATGAAAGTTTTGTCATGTCTTCTTTTCAAGATGTGGATGGAGAAGCAACTAAAGAAGAAGTGGTGTTTAGGAAAATTGAACAAGCTGTGATTGGAAGAGAAGTGGCAATCTATGATGTGAATAAATTTTAGGATTCAAGCGATATCGATGATGATCGTGAATCCAAGAAGGAAGAATGGACCTGGTTCGAACCTAAAGAAGATGAAGTGATGAACACTAGGTCTGGTAAACCTTATGCAAAGCCACCACCCAAAGAAGTAGAAGCTAATAAAGGAAAGAAAGTTAAAGTTGGGAATAAAGAAGAAGAAGATGACACTATTCTTAAGCAGTTGAAGAGGACCCAAGCAAGTGTCAGTATTTGGGACTTATTGGCCACTTCTAAGAAGCATCGTGAAACTATAGCCAAGGCCTTGGCTAGCATGCCAATTTCCACCTCTATAACACCGGATGAGTTGTTTAACTTCATGAAAGTTGAAGGAGTAATGAAGTGAGAAGAGATTCAAAAGAAGAGCAAAGTTGACGTAGGAATGGTATCTTTCTCAAATGCAGATTTACTGAAAGAGGGGAGAGATCACATCCGTCCTCTCTTTATCAAAGTAGAAGTCAAAGGAAAAAGGACCCCCTGTGTGATGGTTGATGATGGGTCCACCATAAATTTTTGCCCACTTGAAATTTTGCCAAAGCTAGCTATATCAACAAGGGATCTAAGCGCAACTGAGGTAACCATTAGGGCTTATGACAATACCAAGAGGCACACCGAACGGACATTCAAAGCTATTATGAAGGTTGGTCCAATTGAATCTTTGGTTGAATTTATGGTTTTGGACATACCTGTTACTTTGGCTCTATTTTTGGGAGGAACATGGTTTCATCCTCTTAGTGGAGTTCCTTCCACCCTTCATCAAAAGATCAAGATCCTTAACAGAGATGAGACAGTGGTCATCAAGGCCGAAGTTAATCAAGTGGTCAGTGCTCCAATGATTGAGAGGCCTCTCAATAGTTTCCAAGTAGCTGCAATTTCTGATGATGAAGTAGTAGACTCCAAGGTCTTGAACATAATGAAAAAAAAATGAGCTACCTTCCTGGTGCTGGCCTTGTAAAGGGCAAGGCCAGTGTTATAAAGCTTCCAGATTTCAAGACTCAAACTTCCAAGAAAGGGTTAGGGTATGAAGAAGCCATCAAAGATGTTCAGCCAAAGAAGAATGAGAAGATTTTAATCAAAGATGTTCCCACCACTTGAAGAGATTTTTGTCAAAGCTCCAGACATGGGACCACTCCAAGAAAAGCCCGAGTTAATCATATTCATGGGAAAGTTGATTCCGGATTTTTAGATTTTTGTTGATGTGGCCGGACTGGTGGAACAAGTGAAGCTCACCTTGCCAGCTGATAAGGAGCTCAATCCGGAAAGGGAGAAGAAAGCTATCCTAGAAGCCTAAAAGACCCCCGAGGAGATTGTTGCCCTGATTGAAGAGAAGTTGGAAGATGTTCTGCTTTATGATTTTGAGAATAATGATTTTAATTTTGATTTTAATTTGTCTGCTTTGTATGAGGATGATGATGTTTTCTTTTCCAAAATGAATGCAATAAAGTCTGATTTTGCTTACTTGTGTGATGTTTTTCCTGATGGTTGCATACATTCAAATAGTGGTTACATGAGCATCTTTAAAATTAACTCTGTTGATACACAATCATTAAATTTGAGAACAACTGAAAATCCTAAAAATATTAGCATAGCATCTGACCTTACTCCTGATGATAAAGAAAGATTTGAAAAAATATTTAAAAAATACGAAGAAGTTTTCACTTGATCTTATGAGGATATGCCTAGAATAGATCGAGACATGGTCGAACATTTGATTCCTACTTACACTCACATGAAATCTGTCAAACAAAAAGCTTAGACGGTTAAGACCTGAATGGGCTGAATTAGTTAAAGAAGAGGTCACTAAACAAATACAAGTAAAGTTCCTTGAAGTGATAGATTATCTAGATTGGCTAGCCAATATAGTACCCGTGTTAAAGAAAGATAGAAAAATTAGGATCTGTGTGGACTATAAAAACTTGAATAAAGCTTCTCCTAAAGATGATTTTTCTTTACCCCATATAGATACCCTTATTGATAGTGCAGCTTCTAGCGTGCTACACTCATTTATAGATGGATTTTTCGGATACAACCAAGTGTTAATGGCCCAAGAGGATAAAGCTAAAATTTCCTTCATTACTACGTGGGGTATATTTTGTTATAGGGTGATGTTGTTTGGGTTAAAGAATACTAGAGCAACCTACCAAAGGATGGTCACCACCTTGTTTCATAATATGATGCACAAAGAAGTCAAAGTGTATGTTGATGATATGATGGTAAAGTCGGATACAAGGGAGCAACACTTCCAAAACTTAGAGTTATTCTTCAAGAGAGCAATGAAGTATAAGCTAAGATTAAACCCGAAGAAGTTTGTGTTTGGGGTTACTTCAGGCAAGTTGTTGGGACATGTGGTTGGTCCAAATGGCATTGAGATTGACCCTGACAAGGTGAAGACGATCAGGGATATGCTAGCCCCTAAGACGGAGAGAGAAGTTCGGGGGGTTTATTGGTATATTGCAATTTATTAGTAGGTTTATAGCAAAGCTCACCACGATCTGTGAACCTATCTTCAAATTACTTAAAAAGAATCTGCCAGTCAAGTGGAATGAAGAGTGCCAAAAGGCCTTTGAGTGTATAAAGGAGTATATGCTAAATCCATCTATTTTGAAACCACCTAAACCTGGTAAACCGTTGTTATTATACTTAGCAGTAGAAGAAGAGTCAATAGGAGCCATGCTAGCCCAAGCATATGAGTTGGGGGTTGAACACGCAATCTACTATTTGAGTAGAAATCTCCTACCTTATGAAATTAAGTATAGTATCATTGAAAAGACCTGTATAGTTGTGGTTTGGTCTTCTAAAAAGTTGCGGCATTACTTTCAATCTTATAGTGTGCAAGCAATTTCCAAGTTGGATCCAATGAAGTACTTTAGGGAGACACCCTCTTTAATTGGGAAATATGGTCGATGGTTGATAATTTTAGAAGAATTTAAGATTAAGTATGTAACTAGGAAAATAATCAAAGGTAGAGCAGTGCCAGAATTTCTGGCCCGACAACTATTATCGGATAGTGAAAAGGTAGTCTTGGAATTTCCTGATGAACATTTAGAGGTCATAGAAGTACAAGGATGAAAAATGTATTTTGACAGAGTAGTGAATAGGAAAGGAGCAGGTTCGGGAGTCATACTAGAATCACCCGAAGGAGAGCTTATCCCTTTAGCTAAAAAGTTGAAATTCAGGACGACCAATAATATGGAGGATTATGAAGCATGTATTTTTTGTTTGAAAACTCTAATGATTATGAAGGTGGATAAGGTGCAGGTCTTTGGTGATTCATTGCTAGTAGTATCCCAAGTAAATGGAGAGTATGAGTTAAAAGAAGAGAAGCTAAAACCATACCACCATTACTTGACCATGATGAAGAAGAATTTTAAGGAGTGCAGGTTTATACACCTACCAAGAGAAGAAAATCAGATGGCTGATGCCCTAGCCACATTGGCTTCGGTATGAGAAAATCCTGTCAACTTATTTCTTAAGCCTCCAATTTTGACCAGTTCATCAACTCCTTGCTATGAATATGAGACAATCATGAAAAACGATACAGATCATGATGTGTGGTATGACACCATAAGGCAATTTTTGAAGGATAAAGAATGCCTATTGGGGCAACAAGGGAAGAGAAAAGAGCCATAAGGCGATGGTCCTTACAATACATCACCTTTCATGGAGAGTTGTATCGAAGATGTCCTGATGGAATGCACTTGAGGTGCTTGAGAAAGCCTGAATTTGAGCACATCATATTGGAAATACACGCGGAAAGTTGTGGTCCACACATGAGTGGTTTAGCTCTAGTTAAGAAGATAATTTGATAAGATTACTACTAGTTGACCATGGAGAGAGATCGCATTGAGTTTGTACAGAAATACCAGCAATGTCAGATGTATGGTAATCCGAATCACATGCCTACTGAAGAATTGCATTCTATGTCTTCACACTTGCCCTTTGCAACTTGGGGGATATACATCGTAGGAGAGATACATCTGATGGCTTCAAATGGTCACCGTTTTATTATAGTAGCAGTGGATTATTTTTTAAAGTGGGTCGAGGCCGAATCTTTCAACAAATTGAGGGCAAGGCAAATAGCTAAATTTATTGAAAAGAATCTCATCTATAGGTATGGAGTCCTACACAGTGTGATATCGGACAATGGAGTATAGTTTCAAGTTGCAGTTAAGGACTTGTTCTCGAAGTACCAAATCTATCATCATTGATCCTCCCCTTATAGACCAAAGGCTAATGGTGCAGTGGAAGCAACAAATAAGACAATTAAAGAGATCCTATCCAAGATGACCAAGACGTATAGGGATTGGTCGAAGATGCTTCCTTTTGCTTTGTGGGGATACAGAACAAGTCTGCGAATGCCGACTGGAATGACACCTTTCTCTTTGGTTTATGGGATGAAAACAGTGTTGCCAATTGAGATAGAGATCAAGTAGTTAGAGTGGTCCTGGAAGCTGAACTGCCTGAGACGAAGTGGCTAGTGAGCAGATACATACAGTTATCTTTATTAGAAGAGAGGAGGTTAAAAGCACTGTATTATTATCAGTTGTATCAAAGAAAGATAGATCGGGCCTACAATAGAAGGGTTAGGGTCAGAAAGTTCAGAGTCGGCGACTTAGTGTTGAAGCAATGTAAGCCTAATGTCTCTGATCTAAGAGAAAAATTTAGACCTAGTTGGGAAAGATCGTATGTTGTAAAGCAAGTCATGAACAAGGGTGCAGTCAAGTTATCAGACATGGACAGGAATGAGTTTAGTGAGCCAGTGAACATTGACAGGTTGAAGAGGTTTTATGTATAAAAAAAAGCTCGTTGGGTTGAAAATCCAAAAGGGCAGCCTAGGCAAAAGTTAAAGCAGTCTGCTAGTTTCAAAAATTCAAAAGGAAAGGCTAGGAAATAATTAGGGCTAAGCGAGAGAAAATTATCAATTAAAAAACCCGAGAGGGCTAGTTGACGACAGGAGTGATCTTGTGTATACTGGCTTTATGTTTGGTTGTTCTCCAATTTAATAAAACAAAGTTAATATTAAAAATGTTCTATGTACGCTATTTTAAGTATTTGCCAAATATGGATAAAACAAATAAATACAATAGTGAAAAGTGATGACAAATTATAAAAGGAAAAGATACATCTCTTCTTATTGTTTTTATTATTTTTTTATCCTAACATTATTCTTTCTAAAGAAATTGGCAAATGTAAAATATATGGTAGACGATAAGTGTAGCATGCAGGCCAACTTTGCTTCAGCCGATCCAAGAAGGCTTCAGTTAGACAAGGCATATCCAAGTCAAGAGTAAACTCAGAACCTTGAGGCTCGGCTTCATACTAACTGTCAAACCGGTGAGGATCATAACAAGTACCTCGACAAAGAGCAGCAAGAGGAGCATACATCAAATACGTCCGAATGGTGATACAAGAAATCTTCCACCAAGGTACTAACCAAAAAATGTTAACTGTAGCAAGAGAGCGGATCCAGTCAACCCAGTCAGCATATGAAGAAGCAGGATGAAATAGTTTCTTAGCAGAATGATGTCATGCAGGTATTTGTTGAAATCCATGGATGGAGTTTTGAGTAAGCAAAGGCGCTCCTGAAGCCAAATCTGTAAGCACAAGAAAAGAATAGAAAAAAGAAAAAAGAGCCCGTTAGGTCGAAAATCTACAAGGGCGGCCTAACCAAAAATTAGGGCGGTTCGCTAGTTTCAAAAATTAGCAAGGGCGGTCTAGGAAAAAATTAGAATCAACATAAAAAAATAATAAATAAAAAAAGGGGTCAGCTAAGTTAAAAACCCACAAGGGCGGCTTAGGTAAAAATTAGGATGGCTCACTAGTTCCGAAAATCCGCAAGAACGAATTAGGCAAAATTAGAGCAATAAATAAAGTCTAAATTGAAAATCCGAAAGGGCAGTTTAGGTAGTTACCTGAAGTAGCAAGGGACTCCCAGCTAATCTCCTTGAAGATTCTGATTTAAATTGGTCCAATCCAACTAAAGTCTCAGCTAAAATCACAGGTATTGGTGACAACCCTCCTTCCATTGGTCCATGATATCCAATACTTATGGATCGATATCGCCATCGGAAGAAACAAGCAAGCATAGACAAAGTATACATCCCTATGCCTTGGTACGAGCCAAATGAGAAATGCAAAAGTCAATCAAGGGACCAAGCAACATTTTCTCACCTCTCGTCAACTGTAGAACTTTAGGCTTTGAAAGTTGAAACAATATTTGCATCTTTTGTTGAGTTTTGGAAGTCAATATGGGCAATGCCATTGGTTGATTACTTGGATATCCAAGGATGGCCTCAAATTCTTCAATCATGGGACATATCTCAAATTCATTTATCTTGAATGTCCTAGAATTTACATCCCAAAAGGAAATCATGGCATGTAGAAAAGAATAGTCCAATTTAATATTTTGAAAGCACTTCAAAGTATTAATTTGAGACCAATATATTTTCTCCCAATGAATAGCTTTCATGACTATAAATAAACCTTTGATTTTTTTCAAATTGAGTTCCGTCATTGTTGAAGTTAAAATAAAATTTAAAATTATTGAAAGGAATTTTTTTTTTGTGCTGGAGTAAAATTCGTGGAGGATTTTTTTCTGTTGGCTTATGTTGGAATTGGGGCATGAAAGATGACTTATATAAAGATTTGCTAAACTGAATGTGCAAAACCAAGACACACAAGGAAAAGATTTACGTTGAAACAGTTGAGGGATTGTTGCACTCCCATTGGCTTTTGATTTTTACAAAACCGTGCCAATTTTGGACTCTAAATTGAAAAGGAAATACTTTTGCATTGACTATAGTAATAGTGATAATAATAATAAAATAAAAAAAATTGAAAGTCAAAAGTTGCAGTAAAAGTAAAAGTCACTATTATCATTATTATTGTTAATTTATTTATTTATTTATTATTATTATTAACACAATACTTTATTGATTTATTATTGTTATTAATAATAATAATAATAATAATAATAATAATAATAATACAATACTTTCTTAATTGATACAATGATGGATCACTGAGGAGGAGGAGGCATATCACTCGTTTGAAATTCATCCAGTAGAAAGTACTTAAGTCTCTGTTCTCTTGACATTCAGGCTTTTAGCAGTCATCATCTGAATTAGATGAAAGGATCTCATGATCATAAGTTTGGGACCTCCTAGAAGATGAAGCACCAGGATCTCTCATTCCCTAAAACCGGTAATCTTGAAAGTTTTGCTCTGAATGATGATATAATCTTTTGAGAAAGGCCACCTGTTGGTGGTTAGCAGCTAATTCTTTTTGTAATTTCTTATTTTATTTCTTAAGTATCCGCTGTGAGTCAGAAAATAAAAGGGTGAGAGTATACATAATCATGCATACATATAGCATAAATCATCATGGAATAGGATGACCTGCCAGGTAACTCAAATCAGTGCCTTGCGGATGAGATGGCATTTTCAGTTGGTAAGAAGGAGCAAATGGAGGGGCGGCAGAGGAAGGTCTATCCTCATGACCAGATGAGTTGGCAACCTGCAAAAATAATCAAAACTGTCAAAACAAGTTGAAAAAGAACTAATTGCATGACCAAATAATGAAAGTTTACTTGAGAGGTGCGAGCCCTGAGATAAAGGAAGGACCCTCTTTCCTCTCCATCGTACTCATATTCATCACTATCTCATCTTCCTCGGGAATTTTTTGAGCACCAACAGGAGATACATCAAAATTCAAGAGCCGTGTTTGAATAAATTGGACACATGGCGCACTCGATGGATAGAGATAGGTCTCAACATCATAACCATTTCGAGCTAACTGCCAGCATTCTCTGGCATTGATGTAATATTTAAAGTATACGTCGAGCAGTCTATGGGGATCCATCGTTGCTCGGGACTAAGGAACCACTCATACATCCTCTCCCCGAGGAACCAGCCACTGGACACAGGACCAGTAATGATTCGGCGGGTATGCTGATAAGGCAGTGCAACATTCATGGAAGGAGTCCAGTTCACCCGCTCTACAGCATACCAATGAGAATCAAATTCATACACGTGTATGAATGGAATTGATAATGATGGGAGAGAGTACCTCAACAATCACCATGAAGCCAATAAAAGATTTCTTATTCCTGCAAATCTTATCTAGGCTATAATAGAGACAAGCAAGGCCAGCTTCACCCCAGTCGTAAAGCGGCACCAGGACCATATTAGCAAGGGCCCTCAACACCGATAAATGAATGACGGATTCGGTACTGCATAAAATAGTCGACCCAAGCATATGCAGCAAAAATCCCCAAACATATTGCTCGGCTATTTCTCTACGAACCCATCCATCATAGCCTATCCAATAACTCCGAATCGGCTCAATTTTTATCTTAAAGGGCCCTTTTAGTATTGGTTCCATACCAATTAATTGTTGAATTTTCTCATGTGTCAGGATATCATTGGTAAGAGGGACCGGAAGGCTATAGTACCGGATACCAATTATGGTTGTAAAATCGACTGGGCCAATAGTTATCTCTCCCATAGGTAGGTAAAAAGTATGGTTCGTGTCCATCTACCGCTCCGACAATGCTTGAACTACACTTCTGTCTATCGAAAGCTCCTCAGATGGCAATTGCAGAATGAAGCTTTCAAAATTGCACTCTCGGACAATCCGTTTTACCCGAGAAGGTGTTAGGTCATACCATTGTCAGGCTGTATAAACACACCCTCCGCTCCGGACAACACAGTAATCATGCTAACACTAAACCAGGTAGGCCAACACGAGGTAAGTATATCATCTCACTAATATTATTATTTCATAGCTTAATATTACTCATTACTTTCTATTTAAATTTATTTATTTTTATTAATAGTCCATCAGTTAATTTATTTTTAATAAAAAAATAAAAAAAAAACCCAATTTTTTCATCTTAATTAATTTAATAATATATTATTAATAAGTCAAAAATAGCTAAAATAAAAATAATAAAAAATAATGATAATGATAATAATAATAATAATAATAATAACAAAATTAATTCAAAATTAAAATAAGATAAAATAAAATGATGAATACATATTTGTGCTGTTAAAATATTAAATTGCAATGTTATCTCAGTCCTTTGACTTGAATTACGATGAAGTGGCATTCCAGCTAGTAGATCGACAGTTCCATTTTCATGTCGTCGAACAAATTCTAGCAACTCGGCATTGGATCGGGATCCAGATCTCGAAGCATATACTCTCTCCATTTTTTTCAATTCTCTACTCACTCAAAAAATGAAGAAAAAATGAATGGTGGCACGGTTTATATAGAAAATGGATGAAGAAAAAATAAAAAAAAATCAATAGTAAATCCATGAAAAAAAAAGAAAAAAGTCAAAATCACTGTTGGTAAATTGTTAGTAAATAGTGAATGAACAATATTTAAATAGTAAAATCAATTATTCAATTTAATTATTCAACTATTTGCGTGTCTAAAAATATTTTTTATACTTTTAAAATATTTTTTCATGCAGGAGGCAAGAGAATAAGGGTATGGTAAAAAATAGCTAAATTTTTTATAAATTTTTTTAATGTCCTACTGACTATAATTATTTTTTTTTTTGCAGATAATCCAAATTATTTTTTAGTCCAGAATCCAAAATATCTTTGAGTCCAGAACTCATCTCGGGTCCAGAACCTAAATTATTTTCAAGTCCAAAAGTCACCTCGGGTACAGAACTCAAATTATTTTCGAGTCCAGAACTCATCTCGGGTTTAGAACTCAAATTATTTTTGAGTTTAGAACTCACATTGGGTTCAGAATTCAAATTATCTTTGAATCCAGAACTCACCTTGGGTCCAGAACTCAAATTACTTTTGAGCCTAGAACTCACCTCGGGTCCAGAATTTAAATTATCTTTGAGTCCAGAACTCATCTCGAGTCCAAAATCTAAATTATTTTTGAGTTCAAAACTCACCTCGGGTCTAGGACCTAAATTATTTTCGAGTTTATAACTCATCTCGGATCCAGAATTCAAATGATCTTTGAGTCTAGAACTCACCTCGGGTCTAGAACCCAAATTATCTTTGAGTTCAGAACTCACCTCGAGTCCAGAACTCAAATTACTTTCGAGTTCAGAACTCGCCTCGAGTCTAGAATTCAAATTACTTTCGAGTTCACCTCGGGTCCAGAATCCAAATTATCTTTGAGTCCAGAACTCATCTCGAGTCCAGAATCCAAATTATTTTCAAGTCCAAAACTCATCTCGGGTCTAGAATCCAAATTACTTTCGAGTCCAGAACTCACATTGAATCCAAAACTCAAATTATCTTTGAGTCCAGAGCTCACCTCGGGGCCATAACTCAAATTATTTTTGAGTCCAGAACTCACCTCGGATCTAGAATTCAAATTATTTTTTAGTCCAAAACTCACCTTAGGTCCAGAATCTAAATGTAATATCCCTAAGTGTGCTTAGAAGTTATGATAATGTTGTTATTATTGAATTGAGTGTGTGATTGATAAGTGGTAATTATGTTGTTTGAAGAAAAGCATTGTGTAGAGTGAAGTGTATATGTTGTGTATATGGTCATATATATATAATATAAGTTGGTCAAAGGGCTTGGTCAAGGGAAGAGGATATTTTATTTGTGATTGTGAAATTACCAACATGGGCTTGTAAAAGACAAAGGTTTAGTTATATGGTTGAGGGTAGTTTAGTAATTTTCTTTTGGAAGGGTATTTAATGCCTATTGACTTTGTGTTTTCTTCATCATTTCTTCTTCTTCTTCTTGTTGATGGCCGGCTCACTCAAAGACAAAGGAAAGCAAGAGAGCAAGTGATGATTTTGGAATTTTAAGCTCAAAAGTGAAGGAAGATCTCAAGTATACAAGTTGGAATTTCAAGAATTTCATGATTTTAGTAAGTTTTCTCTTGTTTGCCTTTGTTATTTTTGAAGATGTGTGTGAGTTGAGTTAGGGTTATTGATAGTATGATTAAGTGTGTTGATGATTTGTTGATTAGAGTTGAAATTGATTTTAAATAAGAAGTAAATTGGTGTTGGTGATGGAAGAGTAAGAGTTGTGTTTAGTGAATATTTTTCTGTTTTACAATTAGTAAAGGCTGTGACTTGTATGATTTTTAATTAATTATAGAAAAATTTTCTTGAAGTGAATTTTTGATATGTTGTGCCTCTATGAGTCTAGAATGACTGAAAAATATGTTGATTCGATTTTGGAATGGTTATGAGTTTAGAAAGATTATTTTTATTAGACCTGTTCCAGCAGGTACCTTAACTGAGACAGCTATATTTCGGGATTTTTAATAAAATGTAGAAAAATCATATCCAATTGAATTTTGGATATGTTGTTACTTAGTGAGTCTAGTATTTGAGAAAAATAATTTGGAACCACGTTGATTGAATTTGATTTATGGAATTCACAAAGTTCAGAACTGCTGCCAGGATGCAGGGCAATTGGGGCAGTCTGGTTAGGTGAACTATTTGACCAAGATTTTGTGTTTAGTTTGATCTGAAATTTTAAAGGAATGATTTTAAGATACAAAACTAAATTCTGTAAAAATTTTAGAATTTTTAGTCAAGTAGATTATTTTATACAATTTTTCAAAATAAGGATAAAATGCAGTCTAAAACCAGAATGTACTATTCATATGGTCATTTTGCTAATATTCCTTTTGGATTAGGTTGTGAAGAGGTTGAATTGCCCTAATTTGTGAAGTGAAGAACTATTGAGTGGAGAAGAGTTTAGAGTGGTGTGAAATGTTATTAAGGTAAGTACCAATGTTGCATGATTGCATTGTTAATGCATATCACTAATGTATTTTGATGTGTTTATATCATTAATGATATGTATATATATAATTGTGTTATGGGAAAATGAAAGATGTGAATGATTTGATGAATATTAATGTATGAGAATACAATTGATTGAGTATAATTAAATAATGTTAGGTAAATTATTACATTGTTAATCTAATGTGACTTGTATAGTGTGAAAGAGAAGAGGATCATTCAACAAGGTATGAGCTATGCAAATTTATTATGACAAACACTTTTATGAAGAATTACTTTAATGTACTTTGTAATGTTATAGCAATGATGCTATATGTATAATGTGAATCATGTGATTGAATAATGATATGTTCATTTGGTTAATGTAATTGATGTTGAGTATTATAATGATGATGCACATGATACTATATGAACAATACTATGATTTGTGTATTATGAATCTTGTGAATTGTATTGTGCTATATGAATAAGGTACTTTGTAATGTTATAGCAATGATGTTATATGTATCATATGGATTGAGATATGATATGTTGTGAAGCCATTGTGATTGGCTATGATGATCTAATTGAAAGAAATAAGGCATGTTTGCCTAGATGATAATGAACATTGAGATTGAAATTGATAATGAAACAATAAGTGAAATATGTGTTTAATGTGTTATTCAGTTTTCAGAGTTCTGGGTTTGGAGGCATGCCTATAAAATGAAAAAGGTAACAGTCTTGCCGGGTTGAGGATCTCTTCAAATTGAGTTGAATTGAGGTCCAAGAGACTGGGTCTGTTACACTATGAGAATTGTGAATATGAAATATATGATTGGTAACAGTCTTGCCAGGTTGAGGATCTCCTCATGATGAGTTGATGGTCCAAGAGACTGGGTCTGTTACACTATCCATGGATAGAAATATTGATATATGATGCCTACGGGCTTGATGATTATGATTATAGACCAAAGCAGTAACTCTGAACTCTGAATAACATAGTGGTGTCTGTTGGGCCCGAGTCTGTCTTTGTTGTCAATGTGATATACAAATGTTGAAAGAAATGGATAATGAAATCTTTGGTATACTTCATTGGACATGTGATTGATGATATGTAATATGTGCGTTGAAATATTGATTATGAGCACTAGTGATGAATCATTAATGTTGAATTGTGAATAAAGAAATGTTATGATTGGTATGATGTATAATGTGTGTATTAGCATTGATTGTGAATTCAATTGATGAATTGTGGTTGATGACAATGATTGTCTTAATTGAAAATGTGACTTATGATTAGTATGATGTATAATGTGTGTATTGAGATGTTGATTGTGAATATTAGTGATGGGTTGGACTTGGTAGAAATGTTATGTTTATATGTGTATAAGATATGAGATTAGTTGAAAGATATGAAAGGTGCAAATGAATAGGGATAAACTTAATAAGAACTAAAAGTATATGGAATTGAGATATCTTTATATGTTAGTGTTTCCATGATATATGTTTGTATTTTATATTTGTACTACTAAGCTTTCGAGCTTAGCGCGGATGTATTATCGCGCAGGTAGCTTGGTGGAAGACATGAAGTCTTTTGGTATGCCACGAGAAGAGTAAGATTTTGTCGAGACCAACTAGAGGGTAATGCATACATGTATCCACTTTAAGTATGTTATATTATATGTATAAATGAAGTTTTGATAAAGACAATAATTTGTAAGTGTTCTTTAAATTGACCTATTATGGTTTGAATTTTGTTACAGGTATTGAAAGGTAAAAAGAAAAGTGGCATCCTTATACTTTAAATACTTACTGTATGTATACTAGGTATATGTATAGTATTTATATGGAGTATTGGGGTGTTACACTAAATTATTTTTTAGTCCAAAACTCACCTCGGGTTCAGAACCCAAATTATTTTTTCAAAATTCAAACCAACCTCGGGTACAAAGTTCAGTTTAACTCTAAAACCCGATCAAAATTTATATTGATTTTCACTCTCTTTTGCCGCGGTCTCGGATCCTTCAAGCAGAGGGCAAACTGTAAGACTCTTAATTTTTTACCAAGTTCAATCTAAAGATTTTAAAACAGTATCAAATAATTTTTATAGTATTTATTATTTAAATTTTAATATTTATTATTTTTTTAAATATATAATATTTATTTTATAATATTTATTTTAATAATATTTATTATTTATTTTTTTAAATATATTATTTATTATAATAAAATAATATTTATTATTTATTTTATTATTTTAATAATATAATTAATTATAAATATTTTAAATATAATGTTTTTAATAGTAAAAATAAAAAATAAAAATATATACATATAAAAATATTAAAAAATAGAAAATAAAAAATCAGACGGTCGAATCGATGCGCACCACGCAGTGACAACCAATTCGCTGCCTGCGACAAATTAGGGGCTCACCCAGGCGCCTAAGATGCTTACGCAGCAACCTCTCGCAGCCTGCAGGTCTATTCGTGCGCGCTGCCGATTTTGCCAAAACTTTCTTTTGCTCGGTTTTGTAATTTTTTTTTCCTAAATAACCTGTATTTCCTTAATCAAACAGAATTATCATTAGATTTTTGCTATAAATATCAGTTTAAAAAATAAAAAAAAGGGACCTTTTTTTTCTGGGGATGGACTTTTGAGAGTTTTTTTAGACTTTTTTTTTTAGACTTTTGGGACTCTAAAAAAATTTGGACATTGGATTATTGGAGACTTTTTTCGGCAAAAGCTAAGAACTCTAAAACTATAGCAATTTTTAGCAAGAAGATTAAGGCAGCAAGTAAGCAAACAGTTATTGTTTTGGTGTTAGCTCATCCCAAATTTTCATCCAACAATTTTGGTGGAGCATTCAAACATAGGTATGTTTATCTAACTTTTTTTAATAAAAAATCATCTTCATCCACTAATCATTGATCAATTAAAATTGATGAATTACAACTTTCAAAACTCATGTAATAATCCAATAATTATGAAAATCAATGGACAAAGTTTTTTATTTCTTTTAAAGACACAGTAGCCATCACTTAGATTTTCTAAAAGAAAAATATTATTACAGTAGGTATTATTTTTATTTATTCTAAAACTTTTAACTGTATTTTCATAAAAATCCAAGCCATAATTCATTTAAATTGTAGAGCCATAATTAAATCTATTTTCCAAAATATATCACAATAGCCATTCTCTTTTCAAAAATAAAATGTAATAGTGTTAGTTTTCTTAGAAATTCAAACCCTAATTTAATTTAAATCCTAATATATTTTGTTAAAACCCTAATTAATTCCTTTTCTTTATTTAATCATCACAGTAGCTTATTCTTTTCAAGTATTTAAGTTTTAATCTTATTTACATAGGTTTTTACCTTATTTACTTAAATCCTAAATTCTAATTTTAATCACACAGTAGCGTAATTCTGCTAAAAAAAATAAATAAACATAATAATAATAATATTAGTTCTTTAAAATTGCAAAACCCTAGCTTTTAAATATAAACTCCAAAACCCTAAATGTCATTTAAGAACTAAGTTGATACATAAACATAAATTTGCATCTTTATTTGTTTTATTATTAAATCAATATTTATTATATATTTTGATTAGTGATTTATTTATATCTTTGATTTATGTCTTCAATGAATGATTTATTTGTGATGAATGGTTGATTTGTTATTTTTGTTGATTTGCTTTGGTTTCAAAACATTGTAAGAGATATGTTTTCATGTTTTGAATACCTCATGTATTGAGCATCATGTAGTTTAATTTATTTCAAGTTTTGGATGAATGTAAAATATGCGTTTCCACCAATTGGTGGGTATCCTATTTTATTTATTTTCTCTTTGACATTGAACAATTGTAAAAGCATGTTTCCATCCATAGATGGATGCTCTTTATTTGTTTTATTTGAACGTTATTGTGATTTTAATAAAGTACTTATTTGTTCTTAATTATTGCATGTAGTATGGATAATATCGTTATATTTAAGAATTTTATAATATTAAGACATGAAAAGGAGGCTAGTTCTAATAAACCGGGCGTTGTGGATGTGCTGAGTCATTCTCATATTCCCCACATGTACCTAACTTTCCGAACCCATTAAGGGATTAGAGATTTCTTAGAAATCGAGTCATCTACCTCTTTCTTTTTCTCAGCCTGTCTGGATGGCTATTTCATTTTCTCTGAGCTTAGGCCTGTATTTTTTAATGCCCTGAGCTTAACAGTGCTGAAATCACAAGAACCATTCCACGTGGGAGTAGGGAGAAAATCCCTACTCATAATACTAAAACAGGTTCTTTTGTTGTATTTTCAAGTCTTCTATTGCAGAAGCAATTTTGCTAAAAGAGGGGTGTTCAAGCGTCTAGGAATGGATAAGGTGGAAATCAAAATGGCTTGTCTCGAAGTTTTCCATATTTCAAAGGCTCCATACCGATTTCTTACAAAATTTAATACTATCATTTCATATTATTTTTTTTTTGAAAAATCTATTTCAAAATTATAGTTCTTTTTATTGGCAAAAAAGGAATACTAATAGGGCAGCTCATAGTCTTACAAGGGTGGCTTTATCTTGTGCATGCACATCCTCTTGATTGAAATTTTACTTTTTTATTTTTTTTTGTTAATCATTCAATATCTAAGGTATTATTTGACTAATTCATATTCGAATACTGTCTAATTTTGAAGAAAACAACTCTCCCAGTGAAACTTTTTTATTTACAAAACTCGAATATGAGATCTTATCTAAGGAGCAACAAGTCTCTTATCACTTTTACTAACTCAAGCTACTCTTTTATCTTTTTTAATTTAAATTTCAATGTTGTTTTGGCTTGGTTAGATAATTTTTCCTTCTTTTATTTGTTTTTACTTGGATTTCTAATTAGTAAAATATTAATTTTTAAAAAATAATAAAAATATATGTAAAATTATATTTTTAACAAAATAAAATAAATAATTATTTATATTTATCAAAAATAAGATATTTCATTAGGAAAAGTGCATGTCTAAATATCTGGGAAGTCCGAGAAAGATCCATAAACTTATAAGATGCATCTCTCTCTCTCTCCATATCATCTGTTTGATTTTGAGGAGGAAAAATGACGACTCCTACTGCTTCATGCATCCCTTTATACTCACCATTACCATTACCCACTGCTTCAATTATAACCCCAAAAACATTCTTTTTCTTTCCTCCAAATTCCAAGAAATTACGTCACAATTTTGCCATATGCAGAGCTTCTTCTTCTTCTTCAATTGCAGATTTCGATCTTTATGATCTGTTGGGGATTGATAGCTCCTCCGATCAATCACAGATAAAAATGGCGTATCGAACACTACAGAAGAGGTGCCATCCGGATATCTCGGGGCCCACGGGTCATGATATGGCTATCATACTCAACGAAGTTTACTCTGTTCTTTCTGATCCAAATTCACGTTTAGCTTATGATAAGGTTTTTATTATTTTTTTAGCCAAATTTAGTTTTTAAATCAATTCAAATTCTAGTTGGAGCCTAATTAAATAATAAAACTAATTAATATTAATGATAGTTGTAGTAAAATTTAGATTCTATATATGTTCATAATTAAGAAAAAAAATAAATCAAAAATAAATTAATTAATTAAGTGAAATATGTGTGCAGGAACAAGCAAAGATTGCAGAATTGCGAGGGTATACTGGAAAACCAATATATTCAGTGTGGTTAGGGTCAGAGAGTGAAGAGCGAGCAGTATTTGTGGATGAAGTAAAATGTGTTGGTTGCTTGAAATGCGCTTTATTTGCAGAAAAAACCTTTGCCATTGAATCAGTTTATGGAAGAGCAAGAGTTGTTGCTCAGTGGGCTGATCCTGAGCACAGAATTCAAGCAGCCATTGATTCATGTCCAGTTGATTGTATCTCGTAAGTACCAAATTCTAACAAAATTTTAGCTTCTCATATAATATAGATTAACAATTCAAATTTGACTAATCACTGGGACAATTAAGGCAATCCAGATAAATAAAAATATGATGTTTAAGTGAATTCTTTCCAGTAGGAGAATGGAAAAGAAAGGTAAAAATTATGGTTGGAATTGAAAATGGTTACGTTTATTTGCGTATAGGATCGTGGAAAGGTCAGATTTAGCAGCATTAGAGTTCTTAATGTCCAAGCAACCAAGAGGTAACGTGCGAGTTGGTGCAAGCAACGCTGTGGGCGGACGTGTCTCAAACATATTTGTTGATGTGAAAAAGTTTCAACACAGAGTTGCCAATAATGCGTCCAACAAGGAAAATTCAAAAAACTCCAAGGTAATTCACTTCTCTCTTTACGTCTTCTCATATGTTTCAACATCGATAATAATATTATTTTATAATACAATGTATTATTTTATAATACAATGTAGGGGCAGGACTTAATACTTAATAGGTTGTTGTTAGATTGAAAGAAATAATACAATGTTTTAGCCTTCAGCACTCAAAAAAGGAACATCTCCCTTATGTGTTGACCCCATCATTAGCACGCTAATAAGTGCTGAAAGTGAATATTGACGTCTGTGATCATAGTAATAACGTTACTGATGTTCAGTATGTTTTGATTAAGATTGTGCTAGCAGCAATGATTTTTAGCAGCTGTGATTTAAGTGTAATAGCAATTATAGTGTCAATAATGGTGATGTGTCGGGTAATAAGATGGCGATGCATGTGTTAAGACTGTTAGTGAAGCTGTTATCAACGGAATGCTTCCATATTTTCAGAACATGTCATCAAAGTTTGACCAAGATATTAATTATATTTAGAGCTGCTCCAATTTAATTAGGTTCATGGTACAAATTCTTTTATCAAATAACAAGTAACCATAAATGTTGGAGTCGACTTTTACTCATGATTTTTAAGCAATGATTTGAAGCTAAAGCATCATAATGTGCATTAGTTAATAATTCAGTCATGTCTTAAATTAACTCTAAAAGCCGCGTTCATTATAGGAAGGAGACCTCCAAAGAGAAGCAAGAATATCAGCTATTCAAGCCATCAGATCAATCTCAAATTGGTTATACTGGCAATCACCAAAAGCAGGGGACACAACACAACCTCGTCAAAACCTCCCACAGATTGCACAAAAATCAACTGAACCAAACATTAACAAGCTCCGAGAGGCTGCCGCAGCCAGAAAACATGCAACACACAGGACAAGACCTGTTTCTCAAACCCCATTAAATTACATATATCACGATGAGTACTGGATTCCAACAGCTGGAGCACTTCCTGCCACCATCAGTAAGTCTGGCTTTAAAGCTACTGCAAAGGCTTCACAGACTAAAATGCGGGCAGATCAGAATGAGGAAGATTATAACAAAGGAGAGAACCAGAAGAATCCAACAAAGATGGAAGTCCCTATGGTGGTTGCAACAATAGCAGCAGTTATTATACACTTACAAGTACGAGAGCAAGTAATTGGTAGATTAAATGAACATGTAGGTGGGGATTTGGCATTGGAGATTGTTAATAGCTCTTGGTTACAGGTTATGTTAGCAGGAATTACATGGTATTTAATTGGCTTATATGTGGCTGAACTAGTAGAGGCTATCCGAAAGAGACTGTAACACAGAAATACAGAAGATTCCATAATGCGCTGTAGTATAATTCATGTAAAGTGCATATAAAACAAGATTTAGTATTCAAGTATGCAATACATTATCAACAGTTGTATTTGTTTTGCTTATATGTACATACACAACCTGATGCAGCCTTAACAAGCAACCATCACCCAGTCTCAAAAATGGCTTCGATCAATTATGATCGTTAGAACTCAACAGCTGAAGAAGTGCACTCTACTATCAATGATACAACTATTGAGCAGCTGCAATTTAAAGGCTATTGCTATTACTGCTCTGTAGCTACAATGGCAGCATGTGCGTGAACAACGTTGTTTTTAATGAAAACAAGTTCTGATGTTTAGAAATGAGAATGCTAATAGAAATGGTTACTACAAAGTTCTATTCAGCAGTAAACCTACCTTTGTCTCTGAATTTAATCTTCTACATCAGGAGAAAAATAGGTCTTGACTAGGAAGACCTCTTTTCTACCAAGGAATGAGACATTGTTATCAGTCAAATAAACATGTTCACGGGTGGATGACTTGGCTTGTGCAATTTGTATTTATTTAAAACTTGATTCAACCTAGCTCACCCAATAAATAATACACACACATAAGTGCACACATTATTAGAGAAAACTGTTAAGAGGTAAGAAGTAAACAAGAAAAAGCTGTGAGCTGCATCCATTGGGCTCCTTGTCTATGACTGTGCATTTTTGTGCACTATGTCCAAGCTACTTCCAAAGATACTTGGAGCCAATGCTAACCCTACTTTATGCAAGTATCCAAAGGAAAAAATGGAAGATAGAGAAAGTGAAAGATTCATGATTTCATCTCTCCATAAATGTCAAATTCAAATATATTGGCTATGCATCAAGGTGAACAACTGCAAGTAAACTTTTAGTCTACCAGGACATTATAATCTATAAATTTCTGAACACGACTTTTATGCAAACATACTGTTCTCATTACAAGTTCTTACATGGTTCAATGAGTAACCTTCTTAACACATTTAGTAGCGGTACTTGGTGGAGTAATCCTTTGGAGCAATAACCAAACCACGACCCTTTCTTGCTCCACGGTAGACAGTCTCAACAATATCAATGAACTCCTGCTTGTCCTTGAGAGCCCAATTTATTTTGTTGTTATTTCCAGTTCCAAGATCAATCATAATGTGCTTGTTCCTGAAGAAGAACATGACAGTGGATGGATCATACAGTTCATACATTGTGTTAAAATCAGGGACCTCAGTGATGTCCACAAGGTATATGACAGCAAAATTCTTTATCGTCTCAGCAACTGATGCCAGCACTTCATCCATCTAAGAAAAATAAAACCAATTTGAGCAGAAATGCTTAACATAATGTTACTACTTGCTTTCTAATCAATAAAACAACCAAAAAATACTGCAACACATTAAATAACTACAACCCATCAAATGACAGCAAGAATGGATAAACGGAAAACAGATTATAGCCAACAAGAACAATGCATTGTTAACCAATAAAAACTAGAAATTGGCTCACCAGAGTAAAAATATTAGAATATACAGCTAAAATCACAGTCATGCAGTTCTGATGACCTAACAAAGAATGTGAACAATAACTTCTCAAACCCCATTCCGGAAAAGCCAAAACTTCAATGGCTAGTTTAGTTCCCCTAGGAATTGGAATGCGAATCAAAATGGACATATAAGTTCAAAGAACCATATTCCAATTCTATTTTCCAAACAATTAACATATTCTATTGATATGCTTAAGAATTATAATATAAATAAAAATTAGATTAAATATTAAAACATAAAAAAAAAAGTAAATTATAAGAGACATTTTTCACTAACTTCATAGTTGTCTATCTCAAACAAACAACAATTCATCCTCATATCACCTAGAAATTGATGGGAAAGAAACGCCCAACAAAACAATTTTATCAGAAACGAACAGCTCTACCTTCTCAAAGCACTCTAACTTGGAGATTAATCACATTAAGATTATAATCAGGCATTCGCTCGAACAAGTAATTTCCGATCCAAATAGGACTCTGTAATTGATTCTTGAGAATACAAGAAATTAACAGTCCAATTTCTAATTATAAGTCAAGCCATAGCTAAAGAGATAATAGGCTGACCTGCATGCAGGTCTCGTCCCAGTCGTGGCCGAATCGGATGACGACCAGACGCTCTTCCTCCGCCAAGATTGCCTGATCAACGGCCCATCCAGAGTGTAAGTGGGGAAGAAGGTAAGACATCTCTGTTTCTTTCTCTCTCTCACACACAACCAAGTGGAATCCCTAATTTTGCTAACTCTTCATAGCTAATACTTGTTCCTTGCTTTATAGGCACCACCAGCTTTGCCACGCACGTGTCCACTTACCTTCTCTAATACCTTTACTTACAATAATCAAAGTGATTAAATCAAACCCAACAAATCCAAATCGATCTGATTTTTGTTTAGAGAGGAATAATCAAATATACTTTAGTTTAAATAAAAAATTATGATTTTATTATTAACAAGGGCTAAAATTAATTCATTATAAAATGGACACAAGACAAAATGAGATAATTCAACTAAATATAATTAGGGCATAGCACAAATCAAGTTCGATCAAATTAAAAATATATTTTTTTATTAAATATGAGGACTAAATATTAAAATTATCAAACTGATATTGATTAAATTTTTTATATTTTCAAATCATCTGAAATAATTTTAAATTTGGTCAAGTCGGATTGATTTCAAATGGATTAGGGTTTAATATTAAACTTTTAAAATTAGTCTCACTTTTAATTTTTTTCAAGTTCAATTAGGTTAAGGAGTACTTAAATAAAATAAAAATGACATCGTTTAATATATATATAACTAGAGTAGAATCTCGCAAGATGTTGCAAGTAATTTTATTTTTCAAATCCTATAATAATTTTAAATAAATAATTATTTACCTGCACCTGTAAAAAATAAAATTAGTACATATATTAATAAATCTGAGTAAATATCTATAATTATTAAATGTAAGATTGATATTTTAGAAAAGTTACATTAACAAAAGCGTACCTTAATTCATGATAAATTCTTAAGAAGTAGAATAAAAATTTTCTTCTTTTATAAATTATAAAAACTAAATCTTTCTCCATTTACTATAACAACTTGCTAACATTATTATGTTGATAACGTGTTGAAAATATAAAAAAGATAGGTAGGGAATGAGAAATATGAGAAATTATTTTATTATAAATTGTGTCTCATATCTCATCCATTAAATACATAGTGTTGTAAGTAGACTTTAGATAAAAACATATAATTAGAATATTACAACTATCGTATAGATAAGATAAAGTTAATCATACTTTGAATAAGATAAAATTAATCATAATTTTAACTATTATATAGATAAGATGAAGTTAACCATAATTTGAATAGGATAAAGTTAATCATAATTTTGATAATATCATAATCTTGTTAAACTCTTCAAATAAATATAATATAATATCCTAATTATATTTAAATTTTATAAATAAATATCAAAAGAATATATATTATTATAATATAATAAAATTATTATTTATCCTAAATATGATAAATTTTATCTTATTTTATCTTATAATAAATAAATATTTATTTAAAATTATTTATTATTACATTAATTATTAAATTTATTATTAAATTTGGGTCAAGTGGTAGTCACATAATTGGGAGATAAATATTAAATTTATTAATTATTAGAATAGATAATTAATTTGCTATTAGATGTGTAATATCTCAATTTTTAATGTACTTTAAAATAGTAAATACAGGAAAGCATATGGGTGTAATGGATAGAGAAAATATAAGATGGATGTTATATATGTAATATATATATATATATTTGAAATATATAAGAAATATAAATAGAATATATATTGTGGACTTAGCCTAACTATATACAAGTGCACATGTCGTTAATAAGTAATATAATGATAAGTAGAGTGTCGTTTCAATGAGGAAGTTTTCTTCTAAGTACTGATCAATACAAACTAAGTATTATTTGGACGATAAAATTTGATTTATGATTAAGCAAAATAAATTACTTTGAATTAAATCTAATGTTATGAAACTTAGGGTTAAGTCACCTTTATTGATTTATCATGGGCTTTTTAAAGTATTGATTTAATTTAATTTTCCTTTCATTAATGGTTAAATTCTCCTAAATTAAGCTCAAGTCTTTCTCAAGTACTAGAACTAATATAAATTTTATTCTTATGTCTACTCTCGTGATCATAAGTAATTAAACCAATTTATTAGGTTTTATGAGAATTTTTGAATTAACCTCTAAAGTGTTTAACCTTATCTCTAAGTGAAAAACTTCCTTAAGATTGTTACCTTTATGAAGTAATGTTATGCTTCCACTCTCGCTCCATCACACAACACCTCAATTCAATTAATTATTGGCCAGATAATTAAAGCATTAAGAGTAAAGATAACGAAATAATTTAAGGATAAACTAAATTAATTCAAATAGGCATTTATAACTCCATGATAAATTCAATGAAAGGGACCAACCCTAAAGATGATTAGTTATTCATTATTGAAATAAAAATATTGAAAATATTAAAGAAAGACATTAAAAACATAATTTAAAGAACAAGGAATATCAAACTCTATTTCTTTGAAGAAGAACTTGACTTGAAACTTGAATTTCTTCTTGAACCAGAATTTCACTATCCTTCTTAAGAAAACTCTAAACTATATTTTATTTCTTGAATGAATCTAATTCTTGTAAATCTTTCATATCTTGAAACCTTAGAGGAAGTGTGTTTAAATAGAGTGTTTGAAAGCTTCATTAGTGGCAAAAAACTAAAAAAAAAGTTAGGCCACATCTTGTTTGGTTCACCACCTACCCAATTTTCTGCTCAAAGTCATGAATTTCTGCCCCACGGTCGTGGCTCTTGAGTCCCACGGTCGCGACCTGAGTTGGATTGGATGGTTTGAGCACTTTACAACTGTAAAATGGTAGGCAGGGTAGGCCACGGTCTTGGTCTTTCAATGCGACGGTCGTGGCATGTAAATGGAGACTGTCAACTTTGAATTTTCTACTCTTTCTTGGCTCAGGCAGTAGAGAAATCAATCCCACGGTCGTGTCCTGCCAATGCCACGGTCGTGGCCTTCATTTGGCTTCTAGATTTTTGTCTTTTTGTTGTGGCAGACTTGATTTAAATCCCATGGTCGTGGCCTTGAAGGGCCACGGGCGTGACATTTGTTATTTCTTCATTTTTCCTTGCTTTTCTTCATTTTTTTGTATCTCAAATCATTAGAAACTTTGAATCTTGTCTTTCCAAGCATGATTATAATAATTCTAACACAAATACACAAAATCCATCAAATTCAATTGCAAAACGATTAACATTATGGTTAGAATTATAAAAATGTTGATCATAATTTCACTCTATCAAACTCCCCCAAACTTAAATTGTTGCTTGTCCTCAAGCAATTAGAGTTTAGTTGTCACGACTGGCCATAGCAGGTATGTACAGTAATTACGTATACAGTATTCACACTTGCTAACAAAGTAGGCATGCTAAAGAGATCCGGATAACCCTAGACCATTAAGCTATAATTCGTTAAAGGACCGGGGTTAAACGTGCGTAACTAACGGCGATGGGTGACCAGTATGAGAAGTCTTAATAATGTATGTGATAGTGTAATGAAATGGAAACTAGAGAAAAACCGGGTAAAAACTGTGAATTGTGACTTTCTTTGGAAACGCCTCGTTAGAGAGAAACGAAGACACGTAGACTAGGGGTATTTTGGTCATTATTAATTAAAATTTATACATGAATCCAAAGTAGGAAATAAACACACGAGTGTGTAGAGGACGTCGAGGGGTTGAATATGAAATGATCGTCAGTAGGAACAAAGCCCGGGCAAACCCGAGCAAAGAAAGGACCTAAAGGAAATTTTGTAAAAAGTTGAGGGCTTATTGGTAATTTTTCAAAACGACTTGGAAACCTAAAATAGACCTTAAAAATGGAAGGTAGATGTAATATCCCAAAATGTACCCTAGAAGTTTTGAGATAATTGTTGTTTTGTTTGAATCAAATGTATTTGTGTAGTGGGAAAGGAAAGAATGTATAGAGAATGTGTATATGTTGTGTATATGGCAAGATATATAACATATATGTTGGTCAAAATGGTGGGTCAAGGGAAGAAGATATTTAATTTGTGAATTGTGAAATTACTAATATGGACAAGTGAATGTAAGGGAGTTAGGATTTATAAAGGGGGGTATTTAAGTAATTTTCATTTTGAATTGCTTGGTGGAGATTTAAAGAGAAGAGAAAGTTGACTTTTCTTCATTTTTTCTTTTCTTCTCTTCTCCATTGTTGGCCGGCCACTCAAAGTAAGAGAGAGCAAGAGTGAGTTTTGTGTTCAAGCTCAAAATTGAAGGAGTTTTCAAGTGATTAAGTGAAAATCCAAGAAGTTTCATTATTTTGGTAAGTTCTCTTTCTTGTTTTCTTTTGTTATTTGAAGTTGTGTAAAAGTTTGAGTGTTGATATTTGATAGTAGGGTTGTGTTGATTGTTATATGTGGGAATATGTTTGATTTAATTGATTGTGGTGTTGGTTTTGGTTTGAAGATGATAAGTTAAGTGGATGTTGGTATTGAAAGAGTAAGAGTGTTATTGGTTTTAGGGTTTTGAAGTGGTAAGTGGTGTTTAACTTGAGTTTAATCAATTATTTTGATAGATTTTCATGTTGTTTGTGTTTGTTGAAGTTGTAAGCCTAGAGTATGTAATTGTGGTCGAAGGAAGTAGCATTTGGGATGCCACGCCCGTGGCCTTGGTTGCCATGGCCGTGGCCATTTGTAGCCATGGCCGTGGAGGTGTGGAGCTAGGGAGGCAGAACCAATCTTTAACCCACGCTCGTGGGGGTTGAGGGTCAAAACCATATGTGGTTCACTTTGTGGAACCACACGGTTTAAAAGTTACAGACAATCAATCGCAGGAGGGTATTTTAGTCTTTTCACATCCTAAATCATAAAATTATAGCAAAGGGAAGAAAAGGGGCCAAAATATGATTAAAAGAAAGCCCAATGGCTTGGGCCTTAAATAAATAAAAGAGAAAGACAATTGTACCAATGAAAAATGGCCATTTTGCCTTAAAGTGGACCAATTGGAATTAAGCATTTGTCTTAACACATTATTAGCCAAATTGGGCAGCCATTTGGACAAAAAACACATGAAAGAAGAAAGCAAAAACTCCCTCTTGAGAAGGAGGGTCGTCCAAGCCATAGGAGAAGGAAGAAAGGTGGTGATTTTCAAGTTTTAAGGTTTATTATCAAAGGTTTTGGTGGAATCCAAGGTCCTAAACTAAGATAAGTTCATTTCTAATCCTAATTTCAGGTTTTAATGAGTAATTTGAGAGATTAAAATTAGGGTTCTTATGGTGGTTTTGGAGAAAACTTAAGTAGTGATGATATTGATTAATTAAATGGAAGAATTAAGGTTTCTAAGGTTTAATAAGGTTAGATTAGGACTTAATTTGAAAAGAAATGGAAGGGTAGTGCATGTTCTAAATTTCTAGGGTTTATGGTTGAGGTTGTGTTGTGAAATTTTTGTAGGCAAGGGTGGAAATAAGGAGAAGGAAGAGCTTGAAAGAGAAGGGAAAGCAAAAGGAAATTAAAATACAAGGTTTGGTACTTTACTTTGGAAGAATTAATTTTCCTTTCATTTTCTTGCCAAAAATTTATCTATGGAACTTTTGCTATGGATACCTAAATGTGTTGTTTGGGTTTGAATTCAATTGTTGAGAGGTATTTTTGAATCCATGTGGCGATTGGGTTGTTTAAATTCAAATGAAATCTAATGTTTTCAATGATTTTGGTAAAAGAGTTTATGAACTCCATTTAGTCCAAATTGATTTAAACAATCAAGTTATTTTAAAAGGGAAGTGTCTAAGTCTTCATTACATTATTAGGGAAGCTTTGAAATGGGTTTAGAACAAAAAAAAATAAACAAATTTTGCACCAAATGTAAGTGGGGGCCGAATTGGTGCCCTTTGGGAGCCAATTCTGGACCCAACTTTGGCAGCTGGTTGAGGTAGCAAACGATGGAATTTTTCGACGAAATTTTACATGCAATTAGTCAACATATGAAATAAGTTTCTTGTAAAATTTGAGCCAAAAATAAGATCATTTACCTGGTCAAATGCATGACTGAAATTGACTGAAATTTAGATGAAAACCAGATTTTACTATTCATATGGTCATGCCATTTGCATTGCCGATTTTACGCACCGTGTTACTATTCTTTTGGTAATTTTTGGGAATTATTCTAATGTGATTTGAAGTGTGTGGAAATGACTGGGAATGGTGATAAACACTTGGAAATGAAACGGCCTTTAGCCACAGAGTTAGTACACGGCAAAATGGCATGACTTGGTAAAAATGAAAAGGGATGTGCAAATCATTTGAAAATTTGTGGAAATCTTGGATTTGAATTTTAAGCCCTTAAGCTCTACTTGGTGGTTGAACTTGGTAGATAAGGGTATAGTGCACTATACTAACTTATGCAGTACTGCTTGATATTGTGATTGAATTGTTATGATCTGAACTCAATGGTGAGGGCCATTGGGGCCAATGGTGAGGGCCATTGGTTATAACCAGGATGGTGAGAACCATTCCTGTGATTTGATATCGGTGGTGAGGGCCACCTGTGTTACAGTGGTGAGGGCCACAGCCTTATCCCTGTGGTTCTGCTTTTACCAGTAGAGCAAAAATTTACAAACTATGACACGACTATTTTATGGCATAAGTTGAATTGTGAATATTTTACAATTTTAGTTGGAATCTTTTGAAAAATTTGAAATTTTTTTCGGGAAGTAAGTTTTTATTTCATTGAAGTGAGCTTTATATTTTATTGCGTATAGTATTTAACATTCATATATTTTATTGTCTTGCTTGTACAAATACTCTTTACTTTTATTTCCATTGGTAAAGTACCCACTGAGCGACATTGCTCAGCGAGTTAAGTTTTTCTTAACTTATAGGTCCGGAGTAGTAGCTAACTCTTGGGAAGCGACGACCAGACCCACAACATCTCAGGGTAGATCTTTTAGTTTCCATTTTGAGTTAACTAGTTGTGACATGTATATATATATATATATATTTAAGATTGAGAATTACTATGTTATACTGTACGTTAGTGGTATGTCATAATAATAAACCTCTACTTTATTTTGTACTAGAAGTGTGAATTCTTCTTGCAGGTTTGTAGTTGAGGTTATAAGAGGGATTCATTGGGAGTGTATTGAGACTGATTGTGTTCGCATTCGTTTGTATAAAAATGTTTTCAAAAATCAGAAAAACCAGTTTTGTCGACACTTGGGACCCAATTTCTAGGCGAACCTCTGGCCAAATTTCTGTAAAAACCGGAACTAAAATTTGACTAAGTAAAATTGGTAGTAACATTAGGTTAGTGTGGCACCTCTACTCAGCTTACACAAGTAGGCTGGGAAGGAGTGTTATAATTTTTGGTATCAGAGCTCCGGTTTAGCCGGTCCTGGGTAGTTAGTTGAACTAAACCTTAAATGTATGACACATAGGGTTAGGTTAGGGGTTCTAAATATGTAACTATACATGTGTGTAGTATTGTTAGTTATGTTATTCTAATTATAACATGAGTAATTATGGATGATCGAAACAATGAGATGAGGGAGCTGAGGATGGAAGTAGAGAGGCTAAAGCAGATAGTGCAGGAGCAAGATGATACCATAGAAATCCTGGCAGATCGAAGTCTACAGGATCGTGAAGACCTGAGATTTGCACATGAGATGATTATCTCCTTGAGGAGAGACGTGCTGATGTTAAAGGAGGACAGGCTTAGTCATAGAGTGGAGTTTGATAGTGCCTGTAGGAGTCTTGGGGTAGCACATAGAGAGATCCATGCTTTGCAGGAGAGGGTCCAGGAGCTAGGCCAGCACTTACCTAGTGAAGCATCGCATGACCCAGAGTTTGATCCTGAGATAGAAGAGTATTTGTTTGAAAGTGCCACCTCACCTAGGGCACCTACTCACTGAGCTTCGAGATGTGTTGCTTTTTAGAGGTCCTTTTGGTTATGTACATATGTGACATCGGGGTATCGTGTAGATATTGTATGGTAGTATGACATGATAATATAGTAGTAAAGAGTCCTAAATTTTGGTATGTACATAAGGGCTTCCTAGTAATGTAAATACTTTTGCTTGGAAATAAATAAAAGTTGTGTTGTATATGTGTTATTTAAGAGTTTTATCTTTATATACATGCCACCTAGGGTAATATAATGCTGTTGGTCTGAGTCGTTACTGATGATGGGATTGTATACATTTTGCTCTGTTGTTTAGATGTCGCAAGCAGCGCAGCGTGATATAGAGGAGGAGGTCAAGTCTCAGGCCTCCTGAATTGTAGAAACGCATGTATCATAGACGCCTGCATCTGAGCAACCACCAGCTGATACTCCTATCCCCAACGAAATGTTGCAACAAATGGCTGCCGTATTACGGCAGATAGCCGGCGCCGCCCCGGTACCACCACCAGCGCCAGCACCCGTACCAGTACCTGCTGTGGGAGGGGAAAGGAAACCCCCGATCGAAAAGATAAGAAAGTACGGGGCGAAGGAGTTTAGGGCCCGAAAGGACGATGATTCTTCTACAGCTAAGTATTGGCTAGAAGGAACGGTACAAGCCTTAGATAAGTTACAGTGTACTCTAGAGGAGCGAGTTGTGTGCGCTACTTCCTTGTTAGTGGAAGAAGCGTATGTCTGGTGGGACACAGTCCAACAACGAGTTCCACCAGAGCAGAGGACATGGGACTTCTTTGTGAAAGAATTTAAGAGAAAGTTTATTTCTGAAGCATATCTCGACGCCAGGAGGAAAGAGTTTTTACACTTGAAGCAGGGGCGAATGACAGTGACGAAGTACGAAAGGGAGTTCACCAGAATAAGCAGGTATGCTAAGAAAGTGATAGAAGATGAGGAAGATCGATGTAAACAATTCTTAGACGGATTGAATAATGAGATTAAGGTGCAGCTGATTGCTGCTCATATTAAGGAATTTTCTGTGTTAGTCACCCGAGCTATTGAAGTGGAGCAGTGTCAGTCTGATGAGCAGAATAGAAGACAAAAGATGAAATAGAAGAGAGATACCCACAACCATTCGGGAAACTACCAGTCATCAAGGAAGCGATTCCGAGGCAGTGGTTCCATGGGAGAAGGTCAACGCCGGGGCTACAGTCAGGGATCGAATTGCGGTGGCCCAAGTCAAGTCACCTTAGTCGCTAGTACCGGACGATCCGGAAGAGTGCAAGGAAGTGTATTCAACCGAAGCGGAGGTAACTTTTCTACCGGTCCGAGAGGTAATGAAGGCGAAAATACTAATCCACGATGTGATCAATGCGGACGCCGCCACACAGGAGAATGTTGGGGTAGGACATTTGCATGCTACATATGTGGATCTTTAGATCACCTTATGTGAGAGTGTCCCCAGTGAATGCAGAATCTACCTAGGGAGACTGAGGGATCGCAAGTGGCAGCAGGGCGAGGCCGAGGCAGAGGTAAGGGTGGAAATCCGTCACGTGTGCAGTCTGAGACGGTGAATCGACCAGAAGCGAGGGCTCCTGCTAGAATGTATGCCATGAGGGGGCGAGAAGATGAAGAAGCGCTAGACGTGATTGCAGGTCAGTTGTCTATGTTTGGAGTTTCGCTTTACGTTTTAATAGATCCGGGTTCTTCACACTCATATATATGCACGAAAAATGAAAAACTTGGGAACCTAAAGGTAGAACTAGAGGAAGAGGGAATATTAGTTACTAGCCCATTAGGGAGTGAGGTGATTACGAGGAAGGTAGTGAAAGATTGCCCCGTGGAGATTCATGGACGTATCTTTTGGGGAGACTTATTTGAACTACCATTTCAAGAATTCGACGCTATCCTTGGGATGGATTAGTTGGCCAAACACGATGCACTGGTTGACTGTAAACGAAAGAGAGTTACTCTGCATACGTCAGACGGTGACAAAGTGACCTTAGTGGGAAAGAGGAAGGACTATCTAACTAACATCATTTTCGCTATGACGGCTAAGAGGTTAGTGTAAAAAGGCTGCGAGGCATACCTGTTATGCTCGTTAGAAGCGAAAGAAGAGGCACCGAAGCTACAAGATATACCTACTGTTTGTGAATTCCCCGACGTATTTCCTGACGACTTACCCGGATTACCACCTAAACGAGAGGTGGAATTCACCATAGACGTGTACCCGGGAGCTGCACCAGTATCCATCGCACCTTACCAAATGGCGCCAGCGGAGCTAAAAGAACTAAAGGTACAGCTACAGGAACTTTTAGACAAGGGGTTCATTAGGCCAAGCGTGTCACCATGGGGAGCGCCAGTATTGTTCGTGAAAAAGAAAGACGGATCCCTAAGGTTGTGTGGATTACCGTCAACTCAATAAGCTGACCATCAAGAACAAGTATCCGCTACCTCGCATAGACGATTTGTTTGATCAACTCAAAGGTGCTGGAGTCTTTTCAAAAATCAATTTACGATTGGGTTATCATCAATTGGGGATCAAAGATGAAGACATACCAAAAACCGCATTCAGAACTCGCTATGGACATTATGAATTCATCGTTATGCCTTTCAGATTAACGAACGCACCTGCAGTATTCATGGTTCTGATGAACAGAATCTTCCACCCGTATTTGGATCAGTTCGTGGTTGTATTCATTGACGACATATTGGTGTATTCAAAGAATCGAGAGGACCATGATCGCCACCTTAGGATCGTTTTGCAAACCCTGCGAGAGAAGCAATTATATGCAAAATTCAGCAAATGCGAATTTTGGTTGGAAGAAGTAGCCTTCTTAGGACATATTGTATCGGCAGAAGGAATAAGGGTCGATCCCAAGAAAATAGAAGCAGTATTGGAATGGAAGCCACCTAAGACAGTAACAGAAGTCTGTAGTTTCTTGGGGTTAGCAGGATATTATCAGAGATTCGTCAAAGGGTTTTCCATGATCGCCACACCTATGACCAAGCTACTTCAGAAGAATGCCAAATTCCAGTGGACCGACGCTTGCCAACGGAGCTTTGAAAGGCTGAAGCAAAAACTTACTGAAGCGCCCATTCTTACACAACCCGAATCAGGAAAAGATTTTGTGATCTATAGCGATGCATCCCACATCGGGTTAGGTTGCATATTGATGCAGGAGGGCAAAGTCATTGCGTATGTTTCTCGACAGCTCAAGCCACACGAAAAGAATTATCCCACGCATGACTTAGAACTAGCAGCGATTGTTTTGGCTTTCAAGACGTGGAGGCACTACTTATATGGGGAAAAGTGTTACATTTATAAGGATCATCAAAGCCTGAAGAACCTGCCCACGCAGAAAGATTTAAACCTGCTACAGCGAAAATGGATGCAACTGTTAGCCAACTACGACTATACGATTAACTATCACCCGGGCAAAGCGAATGTTGTAGCAGATGCACTTAGTAGGAAGTCAATGCAAGCGCTACGTGCTATGAGGGTAGAATTAGAGCCCACAGAAGATGGAGCTATCTTTGCAGAAATGCACGTGCGACCTACCTTACATCAACAAATACGTGAGGCTCAGAAGGAAGATGAACAAGTGAAGAAGTGGAGTCAACAGGCGCAGGAGAATTCGTCAGGAGATTATCAAATTCGTCCAGATGGTATCCTATATTACAAGAAGAGAATGGTGGTACCTAAGTCCGAGGAACTGAAGAAACAGATTTTGCAAGAAGCTTATAACAGTCCTTACACAATGCATCCGGAGCAACGAAAATGTACCGGGACTTGAAGGAGTATTACTAGTGGCCAGGAATGAAAAGAGACATCGTGGATCACGTGACAAAGTGTCTGACCTGTCAGCAAGTGAAAGCAGAACATCAACTACCCTCAGGACTACTACAACCTATCATGATTCCAACCTGGAAATGGGACCGTATTACTATGGATTTTGTCACAGGATTGCCTATGACTAGGGACAAACATGACGCGATCTAGGTAATCATGGATCGGCTTACTAAGTCCGCTCATTTCTTACCAGTACGTGTGGATTACTCACTAGACAAGTTGGTAGACTTGTACATCAAAGAGATCGTACGTCTCCATGGAGTTCCAACTTCAATCATATCAGATCGAGATCCACGCTTTACGTCAAATTTTTGGCAGAAGTTCCAAACAGCCCTTGGGACTCGAACGTACCACAGTACAACATTCCATCCCCAGACAGAAGGACAGTCGAAAAGAGTGATTCAAGTTTTGGAAGATATGCTGAGGGCGTGCGTTTTAGAATTTAAAGGCAGCTGGGACAAACACCTGAGCTTAATGGAATTCGCGTACAACAACAGCTATCAATCTAGCATACAAATGGCTCCTTACGAAGCACTGTACGGTCGAAAATGCAGAACTCCAGTTTGCTGGACAGAATTGAGCGAGGAAAAGATGTTAGGGCCAGACATAGTTAAGGAAACTGAGGAAAAGGTAGAGATCATTCGAGACCGATTAAAAATAGCATACGTGGACTTAAAGAGGAAAGACATACAGTTCGAGGTCGGCGACAGAGTATTCCTCAAAGTCTCTCCTTGGAAGAAGGTGTTACGATTTAAACAGAAAGGCAAGCTAAGCCCTAGATTCATCGGACCATATGAGATCATCAAACGGGTAGGTCCAGTAGCTTACCAGTTGGCGTTACCACCCGAATTAAGTAAAATACATGATGTTTTCCACGTTTCAATGCTAAGGAGGTATCGTTCAGATCCAACCCACGTCATACAAGCTCAAGACATCGAGATTCAGCCCGACCTGACGTACGAGGAAGAGCCGGTAGAAATCCTAGCACAGAAAATCAAAGAGTTGCGGAATAAGAAGATCCCATTGGTCAAAGTGCTTTGGAGGAATCACAAAGTAGAAGAAGCTACATGGGAACACGAAGAAACTATGAGGAAGCAGTACCCATATTTATTTCCACCTGATAGGCTTCGGGGCGAAGCCTAAATTAACGGGGGAGGAATTGTCACGACCGGCCATAGCAGGTATGTAAAGTAATTACGTGTACAACATTCACACGTGCTGACAAAGTAGGCATGCTAAAGAGATCCGGATAACCCTAGACCGTTAAGCTATAATTCATTAAAGGACCGGGGTTAAATGTGCGTAACTAATGGCGATGGGTGACCAGTCTGGAAAGTCTTAATAATGTATGTGATAGTGTAATGAAATGGAAACTAGAGAAAAATCGGGTAAAAACTGTGAACTATGACTTTCTTCGGAAACGCCCCGTTAGAGAGAAACGAAGACACGTAGACTAGGGGTATTTTGGTCATTATTAATTAAAATTTATACATGAATCCAAAGTAGGAAATAAACACACAAGTGCATAGAGGACATCGAGGGGTTGAATATGAAATGATCGTCAGTAGAAACAGAGCCCGGGCAAACCCGAGAAAAGAAAGGACCTAAAGGGAATTTTGTAAAAAGTTGAGGGCTTATTGGTAATTTTTCAAAATAACTTGAAAACCTAAAATAGACCTTAAAAATGGAAGGTAGAGGTCGAGAGGGTCAAAACCATATGTGGTTCACTTCGTGGAACCACACGGTTTAAAAGTTACAGACAATCAATGGCCGGAGGGTATTTTGGTCTTTTCACATCCTTAATCATAAAATTACAGCAAAGGGAAGAAGAGGGGCCAAAATATGATTAAAAGAAAGTCCAATGGCTTGGGCCTTAAATAAATAAAAGAGAGAGACAATTGTACCAATGAAAAATGGCCATTTTGCCTTAAAGTGGACCAATTGGAATTAAGCATTTGTCTTAACACATTATTAGCCAAATTGGGCAGCCATTTGGACCAAAAATACATGAAAGAAGAAAGCAAAAACTCCCTCTTGAGAAGGAGGGTCATCCAAGCCATAGGAGAAGGAAGAAAGGTGGTGATTTTCAAGTTTTAAGGTTTATTATCAAAGGTTTTGGTGGAATCCAAGGTCCTAAACTAAGATAAGTTCATTTCTAATCCTAATTTCAGGTTTTAATGAGTAATTTGAGAGATTAAAATTAGGGTTCTTATGGTGGATTTGGGGAAAACTGAAGTAGTGATGATATTGATTAATTAAATGGAAGAATTAAGGTTTCTAAGGTTTAATAAGGTTAGATTAGAACTTAATTTGAAAAGAAATGGAAGGGTAGTGCATGTTCTAAATTTCTAGGGTTTATGGTTGAGGTTGTGTTGTGAAATTTTTGTAGGCAAGGGTGGAAATAAGGAGAAGGAAGAGCTTGAAAGAGAAGGGAAAGCAAAAGGAAATTAAAATACAAGGTTTGGTACTTTACTTTGGAATAATTAATTTTCCTTTCATTTTCTTGCCAAAAATTTATCTATGGAACTTTTGCTATGGATACCTAAATGTGTTATTTGAGTTTGAACTCAATTGTTGAGTGGTATTTTTGAATCCATGTGGCGATTGGGTTGTTTAAATTCAAATGAAATCTAATGTTTTCAATGATTTTGGTAAAAGAGTTTATGAACTCCATTTAGTCCAAATTGATTTAAACAATCAAGTTATTTTAAAAGGGAACTGTCTAAGTCTTCATTACATTATTAGGGAAGCTTTGAAATGGGTTTAGAACAAAAAAAAAAAAACAAATTTTGCACCAAATGCAAGTGGGGGCCGAATTGTTGCCCTTTGGGAGCCAATTCTGGACCCAACTTTGGGCAGCCGGTTGAGGCAGCAAACGATGGAATTTTTTGACGAAATTTTACATGCAATTAGTCAACATGTGAAATAAGTTCCCTGGCCAAAAATAAGATCATTTACCTGGTCAAATGCAAGAATGAAATTGACTGAAATTTAGACGAAAACCAGATTTTACTATTCATATGGTCATGCCATTTGCGTTGCCAATTTTATGCACCGTGTTACTATTCTTTTGGTCATTTTTGGGAATTATTCTAATGTGATTTGAAGTGTGTGGAAATGACTGGGAATGGTGGTAAACACTTGTAAATGAAATGGCCTTTAGCCACAGAGTTAGTACACGGCGAAATGGCATGACTTGGTAAAAATGAAAAGGGATGTGCAAATTATTTGAAAATTTGTGGAAATCTTGGATTTGAATTTTAAAACCTTAAGCTCTACTTGGTGGTTGAACTTGGTAGATAAGGGTATAGTGCACTATACTAACTTATGCAGTACTGCTTGATATTGTGATTGAATTTTTATGATCTGAACTCAATGGTGAGGGCCATTGGGGCCAATGGTGAGGGCCATTGGTTATAACTAGGATGGTGAGAACCATTCCTGTGATTTGATATCGGTGGTGAGGGCCACCTGTGTTACAGTGGTGAGGGCCACAGCCTTATCGCTGTGGTTCTGCTTTTACCAGTAGAGCAAAAATTTACAAACTATGACACGACTATTTTATGGCATAAGTTGAATTGTGAATATTTTACAATTTTAGTTGAAATCTTTTGAAAAACTTGAAAATTTTTTTCGGGAAGTACGTTTTTATTTCATTGAAGTGAGCTTTATATTTTATTGTGTATAGTATTTAACATTCATATATTTTATTGTCTTGCCTATACAAATACTCTTTACTTTTATTTCCATTGGTAAAGTACCTACTGAGCGACATTGCTCAGCGAGTTAAGTTTTCCTTGACTCATAGGTCCGGAGCAGTAGCTAACTCTTGGGAAGCGATGACCAGACCCACAGCATCTCAGGGTAGATCTCTTAGTTTCCATTTTGAGTTAACTAGTTGTGACATGTATATATATATATATATATATATATATAAGATTGAGAATTACTATGTTATACTGTACGTTAGTGGTATGTCATAATAATAAACCTCTACTTTATTTTGTACTAGAAGTGTGAATTCTTCTTGCAGGTTTGTAGTTGAGGTTATAAGGGGGATTCATTGGGAGTGTATTAAGACTGATTGTGTTCGCATTGGTTTGTGTAAAAATATTTTCAAAAATCAGAAAAAATCAGTTTTGTCGACACTTGGGACCCAATTTCTAGGTGAACCTCTGGCGAAATTTCAGTAAAAACCGGAACTAAAATTTGACTAAGTAAAATTGGTAGCAATATTAGGTTAGTGTGGCGCCTCTACTCGGCTTACACACGTAGGCTGGCAAGGGGTGTTACATTGGTACTATCTATTTATATGTTGAGTTTATATGAAAAAATTTAATAATTAAAACTTTAAATTTTAGGTCGCAATTTAGTTTCATAATTTACCTACTTCATTCTTACCTCCTTACTTAATAATTTTAATCAATTATAACCAATTATCAAATTCTAGATAAGCAAATATTCTTTTGACCTAGTCTCATATGCATGCTTAATTGAACTTTCTCCACTAATAGATTATGCTAAATCAAGGAAAATCAAAAGGACTTTAATAGGCTTGTAATGGGGTTTATAATGGTAAGGGTTAACACAAGGTTTAAATAAATTTGATTAAAATGTCTTTCAAAAATTTCTCTTGTGTAGAGGGTTCTTAGATCCTTGCTCTTTTCTTGACTCTCTTCTAGGGGATATTATTATTAGTTTTTTTATATTATCATTTTTTTATTTCATTATTATTATTATCATTTTATTTTTTATTATTTTTTTGTTTTTTCAATATATATGTATATATATTCCCCCAAACTTGAAACTTAAGAGTCTATTATTATAAGCAATTTTATTTTTGAGAAAATTTTTGAAAGCCAATTAACCTTGAAAAGGGTAGTTAATTTTGGGTTATTGAATTAAAGAAAACTCAAGCTGAAATTTATTTTAGTTTCAAAAGGGACAACTAAGGAAAATGTTTATAATTGATGGATATAAGAATTTGGTTTCACAAATAATGCCTAAATTAATTTTTCCTTTATTTAGCAATTTTTCAATTTTGCCTTAAAAGCTCTTTTAAACATGTTCTAGGCCTAGGCAATTATAATATGAAAGAATATACACTTATACTAAAATTCAAAAACCAATCATATTGAATTAATAAAAGAGCTCAGTTGGTTAAAAATACGTAAGGTATAATTATTCTACCAAAATTTGATCTAAAAATTTTAACTTTTTAACTGAAAAATTTTAGCATATAAACCAACATATAAGAAATCTATAGTAAAAACATAACTTAATATATTAACAATCCAAATTTCAAACTATAAAATATCTCAAAACAAAACACAATCTTAAAAAAATTAATATTCAAAACTACCATAAAATAAATTTAAAGTACTAAATTTTGCAGCAAAACTAACAATTTAGGAAAATTTCCCCCGAACTTGAAATACCACTGTCCTCAGTGGTCTCCAGTAGCAGCACCATCACCGGGTGGAGGAGGCTATAGTGGCAGAGCATAGTGGAGTCCAAAATGAGAAAATAATTCATTGAACTACTCATTGATTTTGGTTATCTGAGTTGAAATAGTCTAGACCTCATGCTCAACTCCGCCAAATCGTTGCTCCATGTTGTCAAAACGCTACTCCCATGCTGCATTCCTGCAATTCATCTCATGTTCAAAAGAATCGAGCTTGTTAGCAATATAATCAAATGTATTAGGTGGTGGAGCAGATGAACCAGCCTCGAAAGGTCGAGTAGGTTGTGGTTGTTTAGATGCTTCCTCAAAATCTCCTTCTTCTCCGAATAATTCCT
Source organism: Garcia nutans (assembly GCA_947685225.1). NCBI lineage: Eukaryota > Viridiplantae > Streptophyta > Magnoliopsida > Malpighiales > Euphorbiaceae > Garcia > Garcia nutans. The sequence goes on from CANTUV010000035.1 coordinate 41,770,571, forward strand.
CCTCATTAATGTTAATATCGGCATCGGGGGTTCCTAGAACTATATTTTTGTTTCCTCTTTTGGCTGCTAACCTCATTGCCAAAATGGTACCTATATCAATTGTAGTTTTACCCAGAATAGGAACAAGGTGATTAAGACCTATATTAAGATAGGTAGCAATTCGAGTAATCATTCCCCCAATAATAATTTTACCGCTCTATTTAATGACCTCTTCACAGCTTTTAGCAAACCAACCAACATTAAAAACTTTTTCTTCCATGGCATAATAAAAGAAATACAATTCTTTTGAATTAACATTGCCTTGATTCTCCCCTCTCCCAAAAATTATATTTGTCAAAACTACATGGATGTACCGATGGAATGGGTTTGTAAAATTAGAGGCCTTGGATGTACCAGTAGAATGGGTTTATAAAATCATCTAATGCCTCCTAGTCTAGTCCATGTCTCATTTTCATCAAAACCATCAGTTCTACCGGGAGTTCCCTGCAAGTTTGATAATCCAAGTGTATATCCAAATTCAAGCATTAGCCAGTTATAATTCTGATTTCCCAATCTAAATTCCACTCTCCCATTGTGATCAGCTTGTCTATTTGATGAAAAAAATCTAAAACTACTCAAGAATTCCAAGGTTAATTCAACATAGGTCGGGTAACACATGCTAGCAAACAAGATCCATTGCATATTGGTGAATATTTTGAGCAACACATCATTCCATTGTAATTTTCTAATAACATTTGCATCAATGAATTGAGAAGGAATAATTTTTTGGGAACTTAAATCATGGTACCTTTTTCATTGCTCCTAATCATGGAAGCGAATTTTTGGATATAAATGTGGTCCTTGATGTGGTGGAGATGAAGGTGGGCATGGTGTTAAGGAAGAAGAGGATGATGATCCATCTTGGCGCCTTTTTTTTGATCCTCCAGATTTTGATCCTTTAGGACCCTTTGATTTCTTGGAAAAAGTCTTACTTCTAACCATTTTGATGTATGATTTGATGAAAAAATTATAGAAATTTGAGTCAAATTGGAGTACAGGTCGTGGGGTTAAAGGTTTGGGGCGTGGGTTTTAAATTTGGGTGGCCAGGGCTGCAAAAAGTGAAGGGAGAGAAGAAATGAGATGAATAAATAGGTTGGAGAGGCCACGGTCGTGGCATGTAATATCCTAAATGATACCCTAAAATTTTGGAATGTTAATTGTTGTATTGAATTAAAGGATGTTTAAGTGTATGTTTAATTAAGAAAGGAAAAAAGGGGAGATGTATATATGTTGTACATATGAGGATATATACAAAATATATACAAGTCAATGGATTTATTTTGGTCAAGAGATATTTTGATTATTTTATTAAATATTGTTAGTGGAAGATAATGTAAGTGAGTTGATTATTTTATTATTTAATTGCCTGGTGGAGAGTGATTTAAGGAGAGAGTGTTTGGTTTAAGAGGTTGACTTTCTTTCTTTTTCTTTCATTTTCATCTTCTTCTTTCTTCTTGGCCGGCCATCACCACCATCTTCAAGAGGGAGAGATTTTATTGCTTCCAAACTCAAGAGATTGAAGGTCTTCAAGAGATCAAGTTGGAGTTTTAAGGATTTTCTTCACTTTTGGTAAGTTTCCAACTTATTTCTTTATTTTCTTTTGAGTTTGTGTTTTTGAGTTTGGTGATTGGTTGTTGTAGATGTGTTTATGGTTGTTTTGGTGTGCTTGAGGTTATGTTGTTTTGTTAACTTTGATTTTGGGGTTGGATTGAAGAGAAAAGGGTTAAGTTTGGTGATAGAGACAAGTGTTGTGGATTGTGTACGTTTGAGTTATGAGATATGGTTGATATTGTGTTTTGATGTTTGTAATTGAGTTGTTTTAATGGTTACTCAAGTATTATATGGTATGTTGATGGATTTGGTTGAGTTTGCGTGGTGTTGATAAGGGTATAGAAAGAGGTTTGTTGGATGTAGCACTTTGGTGTCGATTTCAGGGTTTTTGGCCTGACACACCCAGGAGCACGGCCATGTATTTGGGCATGTCGTTGGTTTTATTTTCTGGGTTGGTGACACGAGTAGTGACACACCCATGTCAGTCAGCGTGTCAAAGCTTCTGTGTTATGGGTATAGGGCACGGTCAGGGACACTAAGTGAGTGTGTCTAGATAGTTCTTATCCATATTTTCTTATGTGTAACACTAAGTGAGTATTTATTATCACCTTTGGATTAGGTTTTGAAGAGAATTGAGTTACCCTAGCTAAGGTTTGAGGGATATCTCGGAAGAGGAAGTTGATAGAGTGGTGTTGTTGCTTTAAGAGGTAAGTACAAACTTTGAATGATTGCATACATTTACATGACATTGTGACTTAGCACATTTAGTTGAGAAATGTGTGAAGTTAATTGATACATTGGTGATGAATGAGTTATATGTTATGATATGCATAATGTGAATTATGTTGATGTATCAAAGCAATTGAGTAATGTGTTATAAATGAGAAGAAATGTGGAATAACATGATGAGATATATGAAAACATAATGTAACCAATCGATATTGAGATAAACTAAAAGAATGAGAAAATTGAGAAAAGATGATATAATAAGGCAATGAGCCTAGTTTGATTATGAGAAATGAAATGAGAAACGAATTGTGAAAGTATTTGATAATGAGATAAATGAATTAATTGTGTGCCTAGTATGTTATTCAATTTTTAGAGTTCTGGGTTTGGCGGCATGCCTATGAATTGCTGCGCAGGTGAAAAGACCGGGTTGTAAGCCGAGCCCAGCTGATAAATGATAAATATGATGTTTTTAGGGTGAAAAGATCGGGTCGTAAGCCTCAAAAACTGTAACAGTCTAGCCGGGTTGAGGATCAAGATACTGGGGCCCAAGGGTCTAGCTGGGTTGAGGTCCAAGAGACTAGGTCTGTTACATTATACATGGATATATATATATATATTGCCTAATGGGCTAGACACAAGGTGTCATTATGGACCAAAGCAGTAACTCTGAACTTTGAATAGCATATTAATTTCTTTTGGGCCCATATTTGTCTTTGCTTAAATGTGAATTATGAAATGTAATACAAATGATTAATATGTTGAGTTATAATGTAATGAGTTGATATATTCATATGTATTGTGCATTAGCATCGCATTGATCTATATTGAATCAAAGTTTGTACCACTAAGCTTTCTGCTTAGCGCGATTGTGGTTCATCGCGCAGGTGACAGGATAGATCCGGTTGCGCCGGAGAGCTCTTCTAGACCGAGTCGAGTCTAGGCTTGAGATTGTTAGAGCAGTGTTAAGTTGTGGACATCAAGATCAGAGACAAACTGCCAGCATGTATAAATTTCATATTTTTGTACTTATTAATTTTGATGTAAACATATGTATTTTTCGCTGCTTATTAAACTAATGTTTTAGATAAACTTTTGGGGTAATGAAGATATATGAATATGTATTTTAACAAAGGATGTTTCATCTATTACTTTCTATATAATAACTTAAATGTTTTAAGTTTACTTACATTGATTTATAATGATTTGATTTTAAAGTTTAAAGACTGGTTTGTTTAAAATGGACCGTGACACTCTTATATCCTCTATACGTATATTGTATATAGTGTGTGTGTATGCGTATATTGGGTGTGGGGGTGTTACACTTGTTTTGGTATCAGAGCCTAGGTTTGAGGTTCTCAACCTAGGTGAATTGTAAGAAAAAGAATTTTTTTTAAAATATGGTTTTTAAATAAGATACATGCATTGGCACTGGCAGTTTATGATCTTTGATGAGGTAATCTTCTACTGTGTTTGCAAATATAGGTAGTGATGGCGTCTCAGTCATGTCAGTCTGTAGAGGGTAGTGTTAAGAGTGTATCCCCTGTTGAGGGTAGAGATGGAGCTAGGGTTGAGATAACTGGTGAGGCACCTGCTCCTGTGCCAGAGAGATCAACTGCTGATGAGATTTCACCGGTTTGGTTACAGCATATGGTAGATTTGTTGAGGCAGGCTGCAGTGCAGCAGCCGCCACCGCAATCGCAGCCACAAGTACCGGTGAGGCAGTATGATAAATTGAGGAAGTTTGGAGCTGAGGACTTCTTTGGTACTACAAATCCTACAGTAGCTGAGTAGTGGTTGGATAGAGTTCAGAGGGTATTCATTCAGTTGCAAGCTACTCCTGAAGAGAAATTTGATTATGCTCGATCTCTTCTGTAGAGAGATGCATATGATTGGTGGAAGATGGTTCCATATGCGATGGATGATCCACCGACCTTGTCTTATGGTGATTTTCTATGGGAGTTTGAGCAGAAGTATACTCCGAGGGAGTATAAGGATGCAAAGAAGATGGAGTTTTTGAATCTGAGTTAGGATAACCGGACGGTGACAGAGTATGAGGTAGAGTTCATCCGGTTGAGTCATTATGTCGGTAGGATTATTTCAAATGAGATAGACCGGTGTAAAAGATTTGAGGAGGGGTTAGGCCCTCTATTATGTGTATTATTGCTGGTTCCCGGTATCAGGATCTTTCCCAGCTTGTTGCAGCAGCCAGGACTATTGAAAGAGCACAGGGTGTAACACCCCTATACCCCGTATACTTACACAGCATGCTATTACGATCGTAATATACGTATACTGAATATAGGAATGCCACGGTTTACTAACAAATGACTCACTTCTTTTAAATGATATAACCAAACTCAAAACATTTAAGTTATATTATAAAACACAAAAGATAAAATGTTTATTCAAAACGCAGCGGAAAATATAACAAATATTTACAAATACATATACATCAAAACTCAAGTTTTACAAAACATAAAATATATACATGTTTGGCAGTATGTCTTTGATCTTTAAGCTCCACTATCAACACCTCAAAATCTAGACTCTACTCAGCCTAGAGGAACTCTCCGATTCTTCCCTGTCACCTGCGCGATGAATCACACTCGCGCTAAGCCAACGGCTTAGTGGTACAAACTACAATAATACTATGCTTCAATGCAATGCCATTGTCACACAATCAATTTTCATACACCATTAAAAAGGATATTATATTTTAAAACCTTACATTGTTCAATATCATATCAAAACATTCATGTTGTATCTTCATAGTTTCATTACTAAACATAGCTTCCCATGCCACATTCATAAACATGTTACACATCATGTATCTCATTATTAATTGATTTCACAATTCAAGAATCACATTAAAAACAAAGACAAGCATGGGCCCAAAAGACACTAATATGCCATTCAACTTTCAGAGTTAATGTTTTGGTTTAATTATCACATTCATCATTATCATTATCCCAACTAGGCTTCAAGGATTTAGGTTCAACCAAGCTTCAAGGGGAACAAAGCATGCTAAGTATCAAACCCAACCTAGCTTCAAGGGTTGTAACATCTCAATTAGGCTTCAAGGACTAGACCCAACCAAGCTTCAAGGGGAGTTAAGCATGCTAAACTTCAACCCAACTTGGCTTCAAGGATCAAGCCCAACCTAACTTCAAGAGATTGTTACTATAGGCATGCCACCAACAACAAAACTCTGAAAATGGAATAACACATTAGACACACAATTCATTCATTATTTCATTATCAATTTCATTCTCATTTTCTCATCATCACTTAGGCAACCATGCCTCAATCATCTCATTTGCATCATTATCATTATAGCCAACAACCATGGCTCCTCATCTCATCAATAGAGTATACATAATTAAATGCATTGAATATCATCATCTAGGCAAACATGCCCCACTTATTTCACTTGACTCATCATAACCAATCACATTGGCTTCACAATTCATTATATCTCAATTCATCATTCAATTGTACACAACCAATTGCATTAACATATATTTTAAATGCTCATCAATCATTCACATTATACAAATCATAACATTCATCAAATGTATTAATAATGTAATCAATTACTTAACATAGGTATAACCAAATATGTTAAGTATCAAAATCATGTAAATGTATGCAACCACGTAGTTTGTACTTACCTCAAAACCAACTCACACCAATCTATACACTTCCTCCTCCAAGAATCCTCAACACTTAGGTTAGGGCAATTCAACTTCTTCACAACCTAAACCAAAGGTAATCATACACACTCACTTAGAAATACATATAAGATAATAAAGCTAAGAACCAACTAGAGCAAACTCTAAACATGACACGCTCAACAACACGGGCGTGTCCCTGACCGTGGCCAAACTCCACAACACAAAAGCTTTGACACGTTCAGAACTACGGGCATGTCACTGAACGTGTAATACATTTTGTCTCACAGAAACATTGACACGTCCAACAACATGGGCGTGCTCATGGCCGTGTCAATCCTTCACCCACACAATAGCTATGACACGCTCAGTGACATGGGCGTGTCACTGGACGTGTAAATGTTACTGCAACACAGAACCATTGACACGCCCAAAGACTTGGCCGTGCTCATGGGCGTGTCAGGCCAAAAATCCAGATTCCGACAACAACCACAACACATCCAACAAACCTCTTACTTCCACCATTATCCACTCCAAACCAACTTAACTAAACACACCCAAAAACCATAACAAACTTGCAAAAACACCAAAACAACTCAAAACATACATCAAACACAAATCATAATCATCACCACAAACCCAAAACACAACCACAACACTTTCTCTTCCAACAAACTTACTCTTTCCTTCAATTCAACCCCAAAATCCAAAATCAATTGAACCAAACACTCTTAAACACACCACAATCAAACAAACACATATCAACCCCAACCTCAACTCATAAACTTAAAGAAAATCAAAGAATCAAGTGGAAAACTTACCAAAGATGGAGAAACTCTTAAATTTCCAACTTGATCACTTGAGAACTTCCTTCAATCTTGAGTATGGAAGATCAAAACCTCTCTTGCTCTCTTGCTATGGAGGACCGGCCAAACAAAGACAAGAAAAGAAAAGAAGAGGAAGGTGAACCACGAAGAAGAAAGAAAGAAAGAAGAAAACAAAGAAACAAAGTCAAACTCTCAACCACTATCTCCTCAAAACCCTCTCCTCCAAGCATTATAATATTAGAATATTCTAAATATCTCCATCCACTTCCACTCACTTAAATTCCACTTAATTAATATAATTAATTTAAAATCATTAACTAATCATCTTTTGACTTCACATTTTGACTTGTATATGTTGTATATATCACTATATATACAACATATACATTCTCTCTTCACTTTCTCTTTCCAATTAGACACATATACACTTAATCCAATTACAACAATTATTATACCAAACTTCTCGGGTATACTTTGGGATATTACACAGGGTATTGCAGCAACTGCTACTGAGGAGACCTGAGTTAGGAGACTCCAGTTTGAGGTAAGGTCATCATCTGCAAAGAGAGGCCGAGGAGGTCATTTTCAGAGGTTCAGTAGGGGCCAGAGGCAACCTGTTAGGTCAGTACCACATCAGAGGCAAAGATCGAGACCTAAATTTCTGTGGCTAGTGCACAGACCCCAGTGGCTCAGAGATCTACTCCACCTATATGTGTCCATTGTGGTAGGATACATGGGGGTGTTTGCTGGAAGATTGGTGGACCAGCTGTGTGTTTTAGATGCGGGTCACCTAACCATTTCATCAGAGATTGTCCTGAGCTACAGTAGGATAGGCAAGCATATTCTGTAGTTTCTCGACCTAGTGTGAGAGGAGGTCATAGTGGCAGAGGTTTTAGTAGAGGTGGTCGACCTGGGTTTGGTCAGAGAGGATGGCTGGGCCATCTCAGCGAGTGTATGTGATGCAGAAGTAGACGGATGCTTCAGCCATCATTGCGGGTACATTTTCTTTATTTGGCATTTCAGTTCTTACTCTGATAGATCTTGGATCTACGCATTCATATATAAATGTATCCATCTTGCCTGTGTCTGAATTACATTCTGAGTCCCTAGGATTTGATGTTTTGGTGACAAATCCTTTAGGGCATAGTGTTGAGGTGAGTAAGGTGCACCAAGATAGTCCAGTTGTTATTCAGGATAAGGAGTTTCTTAGTGATTTGATTGAAATACCTTTTAAGGAGTATGATATGATCTTAGCATGGATTGGTTGTCTAAGCACGGGGTTGTAGTAGATTGTCAGAAGAAGTGTTTTACTCTAAGAACCGGTGATGGTTGAAGTGTTATGGTATCTAGTGAGCAGAGACAACTTGCATCCTTGTTTGTTTCAGCTGTTGCAGCTAGGAGGTTGATTTGAAAATGGTGTGATGCTTATCTTGTGCATGTTGTGGATACTAGGTTAGTGGGTTCTGAGCTTGATAGTATACCCACAGTTGCCGAATTCCCAGATGTGTTTCCCGAGGAGTTTCTAGGGATGCCCCCTGAGAGAGAGGTTGAGTTTGATATTGATTTGTTGCCTGGTACCACTCCTATCTCTATTACTCCTTATCGAATGGTACCTGCTGAGTTGAGAGAGTTAAAGGTGTAGTTGTAGGAGTTGTTAGATAAAGGGTTTGTTCACCCTAGTATGTCTCCGTGGGGAGCACCTGTTTTGTTTGTGAAGAAGAAGGATGGTACCTTAAGATTGTGCATTGATTATAGGCAGCTGAATAAGGTGACCATCAAGAATAAGTATCCTTTGCCTCGGATATATGATCTCTTTGATCAATTGAAAGGAGCAGCAGTTTTTTCTAAGATTGATTTGAGATTAGGGTACCATCAGTTGAGAATCATAGAGGAAGATGTTCCCAAGACAGCTTTCCGCACAAGGTATGGACATTATGAGTTCTTGGTAATTCCTTTTGGATTGACGATTGCACCGACAACTTTTATGAATTTGATGAACAGGGTGTTTAGACCCTATCTAGATCAGTTTGTGGTGGTTTCAATTGATGATATTTTGGTGTATTCGAGTAATGAGGAGGAGCATGATGAGCACTTGCGGATTGTGTTGCAGACTTTAAGAGAGAAGCAGTTGTATGCTGAGCTGTCTAAGTGTGAGTTTTGGCTTGATCAAGTGACTTTTCTCGGTTATGTAGTTTCAGCAGATGGTATTAGAGTTGATCCAAGTAAAGTTGAAGCTATTTTGAATTGGAGTCCACCGAAGACTGTGACTGAAGTTAGAAGTTTTCTGGGTTTGGCAGGCTATTATCGAAGTTTTGTGAAGGATTTTTCTTTGATAGCTACTCCACTCACCAGATTACTTCGGAAGGGAGTTAGATTTGTGTGGTTAGATCATTGTCAAGCAAGCTTTGAGCAGTTGAAGGAGATGTTGACTCAAGCTTCTGTTCTTACCTTGCCTGTGGAAGATAAACCATATGTGATTTACAGTGATGCTTCATATAATGGTTTAGGTTGTGTTTTGATGCAAAAAGGTAGAGTCATAGCTTATGCTTCTCGGCACCCGACGCATGATTTGGAGTTGGCAGCCATAATTTTTGCTTTGAAGATTTAGCGATACTACTTGTATGGGGAGAAGTGTTTCATTTATATAGATCATAAGAGTTTGAAATACTTGGGGGGTTCAGAAAGAGCTGAATCTTCGGCAGAGACGGTGGTTAGAGTTGATCAAAGACTACGACTATTTGATTGATTATCATCCTGGTAAGGCAAATGTTGTTGCTAATGCCTTGAGTCGGAAGTCTTTGGCAGGTTTGACTGCTTATTCACTCTCGTTGCTTGTTGAGTTGAGAGCGTTGCATGCTATTTTTGAATCATGTGATGATGGTGCTTTGTTGGCTCAGTTGCAGTTGAGGCTAGTCTTGTTGGATAGTATTAGAGAGGCTTAGTTGGCAGATGAGAAAATTCAGAAGATTGTTTTGGATTGTCAAAAAGGGGAGAGTCGAGATTTTCGGGTGAGGAATGATGGTAGCCTTTGGTACAAAGATAGATTGTGTGTTCCTAATGATGCAAGACTAAGAAAGATTATTTTGGAGGAAGCATATTAGTCGGCTTTTGCTATGCACCCTGGGAGTACTAAGATGTATTATGATTTGAAGCAATATTATTGGTGGTCAGGTATGAAGAGGGACATAGCGGAGTTTGTATCCAAATGTCTCACTTGTCAGAGAGTGAAGGCCGAGCACCAAGTTCCTTTGGGGTTGCTCCAACCTTTATCAGTGCCTGAATGGAAATGGGAGCAAGTAACGATGGATTTTGTGACTGGTTTGCCCTTGACTCAGAAGAAGTATGATGCCATCTGGGTGATTGTTGATCGGTTGATGAAGACAACTCATTTTCTTCCAGTTCGGATGGACTATTCTCTTGAGAAGTTGGCTGAGCTGTATATTAATGAGATAGTAAGATTGCATGAGTCCCAATTTCTTTAGTGTCTGATCGAGATCCCCGATTTACTTTGATATTTTGGAAGAGTTTGCATAGTGCTCTGGGTTCTCGGTTACATTTTAGCATTACTTTTCATCCTCAGATAGATGGGCAGTCAGAGAGAGTGATACAGATTTTAGAGGATATGATGAGAAGTTGTGTAATTGATTTCTCTAGAAGTTGGGACAAATTCTTGCCATTGATGGAATTTGCTTATAACAACAGTCATCAGTCCTGTATTATAATGGCACCTTATGAGGCATTGTATGGTAGAAGATGCAGAATGCCTCTATGTTGGGATGAAGTTGGAGAAGGTAAGTTGGTTGGTCCCGATTTGATTAAAGAAATAGAAGAGAAAGTGAAGATAATTCGGGATCATTTGAAAGCATCTTTAGATCGAAAGAAATCCTACTCAAATTTGAAGAGGAGAGACATTCAGTTTAGTGTTGGAGATAAAGTATTTTTGAAAGTATCTCCTTGGAAGAGAATTTTGAGATTTGGCCGTAAAGGAAAGTTGAGTAGCTCCTTGAAAGAGTTGGACCAGTGGCCTATAGACTAGCTTTGCCACCTGAATTGGATAGAATTCATAATGTCTTTCATGTTTCTATGCTACGGAGGTACAGGTCAGACCCATCTCACATTCTGTCAATGGAATCGATTGAGGTGAATTCGGATATGACTTATGAGGAAGAACTAGTGGCTATTTTGGAACATGAAGTGAAAGAATTGAGAAATAAGAAAGTGCCAATTGTGAAGGTTCTTTGGAAGAATCATGATAAAGAAGAGGCAACTTGGAAGAGTGAGCAAGTGATGCGAGATCAGTATCCCCAGTTATTCCAAACTTGAGAACAGGTAATTTTGAGGATGAAATTATTTTGTAGAGGGGGAGAATTGTAATATCCCAAATGATACCCTAAAATTTTGGAATGTTAATTGTTGTATTGAATTAAAGGATTTTTAAGTATATGTTTAATTAAGAAAGGAAAAAAGAGGAGATGTATACATGTTGTATATATGAGGATATATACAAAATATATACAAGCCAATGGGTTTATTTTGCTCAAGAGATATTTTAATTATTTTATTAAATATTGTTAGTGGAAGATGATGCAAGTGGATTGATTATTTTATTGTTTAATTGCTTGGTGGAGAGTGATTTGAGAGAGAGTGTTTGGTTTAAGAGGTTGACTTTCTTTCTTTCTTTCTTTTTCTTTCATTTTCATCTTCTTCTTTCTTCTTGGCCGGCCATCACCACCATCTTCAACAGGGAGAGATTTCGTTGCTTCCAAACTCAAGAGATTGAAGGTCTTCAAGAGATCAAGTTGGAGTTTTAAGGATTTTCTTCACTTTTGGTAAGTTACCAACTTGTTTCTTTGTTTTCTTTTGAGTTTGTGTTTTTGAGTTTGGTGATTGGTTGTTGTAGATGTGTTTATGGTTGTTTTGGTATGCTTGAGGTTGTGTTGTTTTGTTAACTTTGATTTTGGGGCTGGATTGAAGAGAAAAGGGTTAAGTTTCGTGATAGAGACAAGTGTTGTGGATTGTGTAAGTTTGAGTTATGAGATATGGTTGATATTGTGTTTTGATGTTTGTAATTAAGTTGTTTTAGTGGTTACTCAAGTATTATATGGTATTTTGATGGATTTGGTTGAGTTTGTGTGGTGTTGATAAGTATATAGAAAGAGGTTTGTTGGATGTAGCACTTTGGTGTCGATTTTAGGGTTTTTGGCCTGACACGCCCAGGAGCACGGCCATGTCTTTGGGCATGTCGTTGGTTCTATTTTCTGGATTGGTGACACGAGCAGTGACACGCCCATGTCAGTGAGCGTGTCAAAGCTTCTGTGTTGTGGGTATAGGGCACGGTCAAGGACACGCCCATGTTGTTGAGCGTGTCAAGTGTAGAGTTTGCCCTAAATAGTTCTTATCCATATTTTCTTATATGTAACACTAAGTGAGTATTTATTATCACCTTTGGATTAGGTTTTGAAGAGAATTGAGCTACCCTAGCCAAGGTTTGAGGGATATCTCGGAAGAGGAAGTTGATAGAGTGGTGATGGTGCTTTAAGAGGTAAGTACAAACTTTGAATGATTGCATACATTTACATGACATTGAGACTTAACACATTTAGTTGAGAAATGTGTGAAGTTAATTGATACATTGGTGATGAATGAGTTATATGTTATGATATGCATAATGTGAATTATGTTGATGTATCAAAGCAATTAAGTAATGTGTTATAAATGAAAGGAAATGTGGAATAACATGATGAGATATATGAAAACATAATGTGACCAATCGATATTGAGATAAACTAGAAGAATGAGAAAAATGAGAAAAGATGATATAATAAGGCAATGAGCCTAGTTTGATTATGAGAAATGAATTGTGAAAGTATTTGATAATGAGATAAATGAATTAATTGTGTGCCTAGTATGTTATTCAATTTTCAGAGTTTTGTTTTTGCCGGCATGCCTATGAATTGCTGGGCAGGTGAAAAGACCGGGTCGTAAGCCGAGCCCAGCTGATAAATGATAAATATGATGTTTTTGGAGTGAAAAGACCGGGTCGTAAGCCTCAAAAACTGTAACAGTCTAGCCAGGTTGAGGACCAAGATTCTAGGGCCCAAGGGTCTAGCCGGGTTGAGGTCTAAGAGACTGGGTCTATTACATTATCCATGGATATATATATATATATATTGCCTACGGGGCTAGACATAAAGTGTCATTGTGGACCAAAGCAGTAACTCTGAACTTTGAATAGCATATTAGCATTAGCATCGCATTGATCTATATTGAATTAAAGTTTGTACCACTAAGCTTTCTGCTTAGCGCGATTGTGGTTCATCGTGTAGATGACAGGGTAGATCCAGTTGTGCCGGAGAGCTCGTCTAGGCCGAGTCGAGCCTAGGCTTGAGATTGTTAGAGTAGTATTAAGTTGTGGACATCAAGATTAGAGACGAACTGCCAGCATGTAAATTTCATATTTTTGTACTTACTGATTTTGATGTAAACATATGTATTTTTCGCTGCTTATTAAACTAATATTTTGGATAAACTTTTAGGGTAATGAAGATTTATGAATATGTATTTTAACAAGGGATGTTTCATTATAATAACTTAAATGTTTTAAGTTTACTTACAATGATTTATAATGATTTGATTTTAAAGATTAAAGACTGGTTTATTTAAAATGGACCATGACACCCTTATATCCTCTATACGTATATCGTATATAGTGTGTGTGTGTGTGTATACGGTGTGCGTATATTGGGTGTGGGGGTGTTACATGGCATGGCAGTTGACTAGTCAAAATTGGCTTGCATGTATTTCCACGGTCGTGGCCTATGGAAAGCCACGGTCATGGGTTCGAGATTGCTACTGCCCAAGTGTTCTTGTGTCAGTGCTATTTCTAGCAGACCTATTGGTGATCCCACGGTCGTGGCGTGTACATTGCCACGGTCGTGGGATTGGGTTCTTCACTGGATTTTCAAAAATTCTTCCCTCGGTTTCATTTTGATAGCTCCCATTTGATTTTCACGCCCCTGGAAATGATCCACCACGATCGTGGGGTCTCGAAAACTCAAGTTTCTTGAAGATTTGGTACCTTGAAAATAATTATAAAATATCAGTAGCTTTTTTATAGAAAATGGTTAAAAATGTAGAGAAATCGGGTTGCCTCCCAATAAGCGCTAAGTTTATAGTCGATAGCATGACATTCTTTTAGACGTTTAGCTATTAAAATGATAGATGCTTCCGACATCTATTGTATCACCAATGAAATAAGGCTTCAATCATTGGCCATTTACTTTAAAAATTTCTCCTTTTTGATTTTGTATATCTATCGCACCATGAGGATAGACCTTTACAATTGTAAATGGTCCCGACCAATGAGATTTAAGCTTTCCAGGAAAAAAGACTTAATCTTGAATTGTACAACAAAACTTGTTTCCCTTCATGGAATTGCTCGGTTTGGATTTACTTGTCATGCTATGCCTTTGTTTTCTCTTTGTAAATCTTAGCATTCTCATAAGCGTGAAATCGAATTTCATCCAACTCGCTTAATTGCAAAAGGCATTTTTGTCCTGCTTCTCCCAAGTCCATGTTCAACTGTCTGATGGCCCAATATGCTTTATGTTTCAATTCTACAGGTAAGTGATATGCCTTTCCAAAAATAAGCCGAAAAGGAGACATACCAATCGGGGTCTTGTAAGCTGTTCTATAAGCCTAAAGTGCATTATCCAATTTAGAAGACCAATCCTTTCTGGAAGTGCTAACTGTTTTCTCTAAAATCCATTTGAGCTCCCTATTTGATATTTCTACCTGTCCACTGGTCTGAGGATGATAAGGTGTTGAAACCTTATGGTGTACCCCATATTTCTTTAGAAGAGTATCAAAGCTCTTATTGCAAAAATGGGTACCACCATCACTGACCATAGCTCTAGGAACTCCGAACCTTGTGAAAATATTCTTTTTAATGAACTTAATGACCACTTTACCATCATTTGTTAGACTTGCGATGGCTTCCACCTATTTGGACACATAATCTACTGCTACTAGAATATACTGATTATTGAATGAAGATGGAAAGGGCCCCATAAAAATTGATTCCCCAAACATCAAAGAGTTCAACATCAAGAATTGAATTAAGTGGCATGTCTTGTCTTTTTCAAATATTTCCAGTTCATTGACAATGATCACAAGACTGAACAAAAACTCTTGTATCATTATACATTATCGACCAAAAGAATCCAGACTACCAAATTTTAGCAATTGTTTTAGATGTACTGGAGTGACGACCACATTACATTCTTTCGAATGACAAAACTCCAAAATACTCTTAATCTCTTCTTTTGGTACACATCTATGAATCATTCCGTCCCAACAATGCTTAAACAAGAGTGGATCTTCCCAAATATAATTTTTGACGTCGGAAAGAAATTTCTTTCGTTGAGCATACTATAGGTCTGGTGGAAGAACATTACCTGCCAAATAATTAACTAAATCAGCATACCAAGGAATAGAATTCTGAATAGAAAAAAGTTATTCATCAGGAAATGACTCATTGATAGGCAATTCTCCTTTATCCATTTGATTATTTAATCTTGATAAGTGATCTGCCACTAAATTTTCAACTCCCTTTTTATCCTTTATCTCAAGATCAAATTCTTGAAGAAGCAAAATTCATCTAATTAGCCTTAGTTTAGCTTCCTTTTTGTCCATCAGATATTTGATTGCTGTATGTTCAGTATAAACAATAACTTTATAGCCTATAAGGTAAGATCTGAATTTATCCAAAGCAAAAACTATAGCAAGCATTTCTTTTTCTATTGTAGGTTAATGGATTTGTGTGTTGTCAAGAGTTCGACTTGCATAGTAGATGGCATGACTTTTCTTATCCTTTTTTTTGACTCAAAACAACCCCAACTGCATGATCACTAGCATCACACATGAGCTCAAAATATAAAGACCAATCCGATGGTGAGATGATAGGAGTTGTTGTAAGAGCTGCCTTCAATCTGTTAAAAGCAATTAAACATTCATTAGAAAAATTAAAAACAACATCCTTACTTAATAATTCACATAAGGGTTTCGTAATTTTTGAAAAATCTTTGATAAAACACCTATAAAACCCTGCAAGTCCTAAGAAACCTCGAACCCTCTTTACATTAGTTGGTAGTGGTAGCCTTTCAATAATTTCTATTTTAGCTCTATCTACTTCAATTCCTTCCTTAGACACCTTGTGTTCGAGTATAATTCCTTCTTCCACCATAAAGTGGCATTTTTCCCAATTGAGGACAAGGTTTGTATCTTCACATCTTTTAAGTACCTATTCCAAATGTTGTAAACAATTATCAAAATTGGAACCACAAACTTTAAAGTCATCCATAAAAATTTCAACAACTGATTCTACAATATCAGAAAAATATAGCCATCGTGCATCTTTGAAAAGTGGCCGGTGCATTACATAGTCCAAATGGCATTCTTATATAAGCAAAAGTGTCGTATGGACATGTGAATGTAGTCTTTTCCTGATCTTCTGGTGCTACAGGAATTTAAAAATAGCCTAAATATCCATCCAACAAATAAAAATAAGCATTACCTGCAAGTCTTTTAGGCATTTGATCAATAAATGGTAATGGAAAATGATCCTTTCGGGTGGCTTTATTCAACCTCCTATAATATATGCAAACACACCATCCAGTCACCGTTCTAGAGAAAATTAATTCATTATTTTCATTTGTTATGACTGTCATCCTTCCTTTCTTAGGAACTACATGTATAGGACTCACCCATGAACTATCAGAAATAGGATAAATTATTCCTGCATCTAGTAATTTTGTCACTTCTTCTTTTACCACTTCTCTCATATTTGGATTCAATCTCCTTTGATGATCTATCACAGGTTTGAAATTTTCTTCCATTAAAATTCTATGCATGAATATTGAAGGGCTAAGTCCCTTAATATCAGATATAGTCCATCCTATTGTTTTCTTATATTTTCTAATCATGTTCAAGGTTTGACTCATCAGAATTTCTGACAAATTATTGTTAACAATAATAGGCAAAGTATTATTAGGTCCAAGAAATGCATACCTGAGATGAGTGGTAGTGGTTTCAATTCTAATTCTGAAGCTTTTTCAATAGAAGGGAGAGGTAAGGCTTTACCTTTGTCAAGTGTTTCAAATTTCTACATGTAAATTCATGGAGTTGTCTCTAAAGACGAAGCATAAGCGGCTACTTCTTTATTTTCATCTTATGGGGTTGGATTTTGTGCAAGACAAGTTTCTAAAGGAATCTTAATGTTTTCCTCACAAAATTTTTATACACATTCATCAATAACATCAACTAGAAAATAATTATCAAGAAATGTGGGATGCTTGGCTGCTTTAGCTAAATTAAACTCCAATTTTTCTTCTCCTACTTGCAAGGTGAGTTTCCCTCCACGAACATCAATCATGGCTCCAGCTGTAGCAAGACATGGTCTTCCTAATCTCCACATCTTCATCCATTTCTAGAATTATGAAGTCTACTGGAATATAGAGCTTATCTACTTTCACCAAGACATCCTCCACTATTCCCACTGGATATTTTATTGAACGATCCGCCAACTGAAGGGATATTCTTGTTGGTTGAAGCTGAGTGAAACCAAGTTTCCTGCAAATGGAATTGGGCATTAGACTGACACTTGTACCTAAATCACATAAAGCTTTATTAAAATCTGTTTCACCAATAGTACACAGATAGAAAAACTCCCTGGGTATTTTAATTTTGAAGGAAGTTTATTTTGAATAACCGCACTGCATTCTTCTATAAGTGTGATCTTTGCATTTTCTTCTAACTTCCTTTTATTAGATAGCAATTCCTTTAAGAACTTCATATATATTGGCATCTGAGCAAGCGCATCTGTAAAAGGAATATTTATGTGAAGTTGTTTAAATACTTTTAAAATTTTTTCATATTGCTTATCTAATTTTTGTTTCTTCAGTCTTTGAGGAAAAGGGATTTGAGGCTCATAAGTTTTTAAAATTTCTTTTGGTGCTCCCTTCCCCCTAACTTCTTTTTCCTTTCTCTTTCTCCTTTACTAGTTTTTGGGGTTGGGTTGGTAAAGGGTCTTCAACTTTTAAACCACTTCTTAAGGTCACATCTTTGCAATGCTCTCTTGGATTGACTTCTGATGAGATAAATTTTATACTTGTTTTTAGTATGATTTTTATGTGTTTTTAGTTAATGTTTCATTTGATTTTTGTTTAAAGTTTGTTTTAAGTGTTTATTTTAGGTTAAAGTGCAAAAACTCCCTTGGATTATCAAAACAATGAAGAAAGAGCAGGAATCAAGCAAGACATGGCCAAGCCAAAGCAAGCTTGGCCATGTCCCTTAAAAGAATTTCAAGGCAGTAGTTGACACGGCCAGGAGACAAGGCCAAGCCACTGGCCGTGTCTCACCTAAAGGGAAAAATCAAAGAAACCAAGAAAGAAAGGAAAATTTGGCAGTAGCTGACACTGGCAGGTGACACGGCCAAGCCACTGGTCGTGTCACATGACACGGCCATAAGCTTGGCCATGTCCCATCCTAAGCCAAAGAGTAAGTAAAGTGAAGAGCAAAAGGAAAGATGGCAAACAGAAGGTGACACAGCCACTGGCCATGTCACATGACACGACCACAAGCTTGGCCGTGTCACTCCTTGAAGAACAAAGAAAAGAAAGAAAGAAAGAGAGGCAGTGATGGACACGGCCAACTAGCTTGGCTGTGTCCTAAATAAAAATGAGAGACACGGCCAAGCCACTCATGGCTTGGCTGTGTCACCTATGGAAATGTTGAATTCTTTTGCATGGATTGAGGAACAAGTGCGAGACAAATGATTTGCCAAAAGAAAGATTAAAGAAAGGAAAAGCTTGCCTAAATGATGGAAAGAAAGATTAAACAAAGGGAATGTGGGAGACAAGTGAGAGTGGTGTGAGTTGGAAGGTATGGGTTTGAGCTTTGAATGAAATAAAAAGAGAAGGAAATGCAAGAACCAAGGACAAACTTGGAGAGGAGGAGGTTTTGGGCATACACGGCTTGGGTGAGGGAGAGAGTGACACTCTCCTTAGCTCTTTATCTTCATCCTCCATTTCTATCCTCTCCATCTTCTCCATCTTTCATTGGCAAGCTCTTGAAGGTTGAAGAAGTTTCATTGAAAGTTTTGGTGACTTGAGGAAGCTCCATTCCATCTTCCAAAGGCATAATCAATTGAAGGGTTGGTGACTTGAGAAAGCTCCATCCCATATTGCAAAAGGGAATCAACAATTGAAGAGGGCTTGAGTTCTTCATCATACACCCAAGTGGAGCTAGGAGGAAGACTAGTAATCCTACTCTTGGCATCTTCACAAGGGGTTTTTCTATTTTCTCTTTCAATTCATTTCAATATTGTTGTTGTTGTATTAAGAGTATTGAACATGAACTAACTCATTCTCTATCTAGATATTGATGAACCCTAGCTTATTTGTATGGATTGAATAATTTTATTTGATGGAGTTGTTTTATTCTTATGATGCTTAATGATTTATTTCCAATTGATAATAGCATGCTTATTGATTGGTTGCAATTTTTATATTATTGACTTGAGAAAGCTTGATATGAATTGAATACTCATAAGAGTTGAGGATTGATTGGAGTGCTAGAGATAGACTTACAAGATCCTTTGGCTTATGATTCCTTGTTCTTAATGCATGATCTATTTAATTATGTTTGAGAAGAGATTCCGGTATTCTACTTAGTGAATAGGGATTAATTCACTTGAGAGAGATTTTAGTCTAAATTAGAGGAACGCCAATTCAACTCTATTATGTGATTTAATTGAATTGATTTTCATAAATATAATTGTGGCTAGGGGGATTCAATATCTGGATAGTATTATTACCATCAATCCTTTTTTAACAACACTCAATTTATCCTTGCTTTCATTTATTTAAGTTAATTGTCTTTAATTATAAAACATCACAAAAATTATTGATTTGCTAAACAACAGTTAAGTTTTACACTAGTACTTGACCTTGTCCCTAGTGGAATGATAACTCACTCACTACTTTATTACTTGGGCGACCCGTGCACTTGTGGTATTGCAATAGCATTCGCGCGCACCAAGTTTTTGGCCCCGCTGCCGGGACAACGGTTTCAATATTAGTAATATAATCAAGACTATTGATTTAGTTTTATTTTCATTTGTTTTTAACATTGGTTCTTGCTTGTTGTGATAGTTTATTTGTTTGTTTGTTTTCTTTGAATTGTTTGTTTGTTGTGTTTGAATTTGTTTCTTTTTAATTGTTTATTTGTTTTTCTTTAAATTGTTAAGTGTTCTTTTTGTTGTAAAGATGCAGTTTTCACAGTACAGGGGAGTTTATGATAGGGACTATAATTTTGACATGGCATGGCAATTCACGGAATTAACGAATCAACCTAAGATGCTAAATGCAAGAGGAAGAGTACATATGCCACGCCAAGAGATATGTGCAGCATGTGGCAATGTAGGACATAGTGCCAATACATGTTCATTTGGTTTCGAACGATACCAAGAATGGCAAGAGGAAGAATATGACTACCAAAGTTTTCAGCAGATGGGTAGAAATGACCCATATTCCAATCCTTATAATCCAAGCTGGGAAAGCCACCCAAATTTTTCCTGGGAGAATCAGCAGCAAATTCCACCTCAAAATTTTTTTCAACCTTACCAAAAAGGTCCTTACTTTTAAGAATAATTTTTAAACCAAGACCACCTTAAGGAACCCACATTGGAGGATAAGTTAAATGCCTATATTCAAAAACACACACTGAATCAAGATCACCTTAAGGAACCCACTTTGGAGGAAAGATTGAATACCTTCATTCAAAATTGCCCACAAAATATAGATCAACCTAAGAAACTCACATTGGAGGAAAGATTGAATGCCTTCATTCAAAATAGCGAGCAGCTTCTAGCTCAATGCAAGCAATCCATAGTAGAAGATGATTTGAATGCTTACCTTCAACTTAGCACACAAAATCAGGAAAGGGACAATGAGAGGTTTGAGTCTTTGGAAGAATCAGTGAAGAGGGTGGAAACTAAAGTTGGGCAGCTGGCACATCAACTCCAAACACACCAAAGGGAGGAGTCTCCTAGCCAATTGGAGCAAAGCCAGGTAATTACAAATTCGAGGAGTGAACAGGTAATATATAACAACTTTTGTGATTCCTTCGATGCAGGTACTAATCAAGAAGGAAATGGCGAGGAGATACAATCCAACATAGAGGAGCTGAGTCAAACAAAGGAGGAGGAGAATTTGGAAGCATCAACATGGATAAAATTGCATGAACCTCCAAATCCTTTTATGCCACCAATTTCATTCCCACGTAGGCTGAAGGAAGAGAACCAAGGTATGCATATTCCTAAACTCTATGACATGTCCTATAGCAAAGATAGTATAGATAAACTTGAGGTGGCCATTACCTTAGAAGTAGAGCCTAATATTTTCAATTTAGAAATTGAGGAGAGCAAATTAATATTAAATGATGAGGTTGTTGAGAGGGAACTTTAAATTGCTAAAGAGGGTGAGAAAGAGATTCAACCAAACTTGGTTGAACTTAAAAAGACCCTAAAAATTTTGGAATTTATTTTAGTTGGGTAGAAAAATATGCAACCAATGATCATCCCTCCCACTTTTGGAAGCGAGAAAGAGCAAAAAATGAATATAACCATTTTGCATACTGAAAAATATTTTTACCAAGTTCCTATAGCATTGGAAGATCACCCCAAGACAGCCTTCACGTGTTCTCATTGGCCAATTGCTCATCCAAGGATGCTACCTAGGCTTTGCCGTACATCGGGTACATTTCAAAGTTGCATGTTATTCATCCTCTCACTCATGGGCTAAAATTGCATTATGGGTGGAAGGAGCCCTACACATCACATATGGGAACGATGGAAATCAGGTTTCACCTGAACTCTCTCTTAGTTTATGCATTCTCACATTAGGGACAATGTGAATATTTAAGTGTGGGGTGCATTTTGTGTTTTTACTTTTAAGTAATTTTTGTTTAATTTTAGTTAATGTTTTTAATGTTTTTCTTTGAATAAATAAATTTTGGAAAGTTCAATTGTTATAAACATTGTTGACAGATGACTTTTGAATTTTTGAAGCATGAATTTGAGAATTGAGTAGAATTGGTGCTTATTGTCAATTTTGTTGGTTTTTCTTTGCATCACCATTAACCTAGTGAGGAATTGAGCCATCAACTGATCATTCTTGTTATGGGTGAACATCTTTGATTGATGACTTGCTAGAACTTGCTTTGATATGCATTTTAAGATTACATAAAAATTTCAATTTGGCATCAAGATGATTAAGGCAATTAGGTGAACCCACTTTGGCTTAAAAAGACCAACCCTATTTTTAACCTTAGTTAGACAATTTTGAACCTATCTCATTTTTCCTTTTCTTTCTTTTTCGCAACACTACCAACTTTGAATCATACTATTTTGTCTCTTACCCTTTCATTAGGTCAAGAGCATTTTAAGAACGTCTACAACCGAGTGTTGTGTCGAATTAAGTGTGGGGTTAAATTTAGTAGGTTTAAGATTGCAAACTATTATATTCTTATAAAAAAATCATTGTTAAAAAAAACAAATAATAAAAAAAATAATAATTGTTGTTCTTGTTGAAAGGGTTGGAATATGTTTGGGAATAATCATTGCAAGATGTAATAAGTGAGTTCCCTTGAAAAACTCTTTAATGTCAAGGGGTAGTTAAGAGGAAGGTGTTTTGGGATTGTTGGGTTATATATATATGATTGGTTACTTCATTCTTGAAGTGCTCTTGAACTTAATGATTAAGCTCACATTTTCTAAATGCCACGCCTTTACCTTAGCCCCATTACAACCCAAAGAAAGACCTTTTGATTGATGCTTGATTATAATTAAGTGGTGGAGATTTGATAGATAAGCAAGCCTATGGCGATAATCTTTCATTGATTGTTATAAGTGTAAACACCACCATGATCAAACACTTTTAAGAGTTGGTGAGGGAGCGACAACATAGGTTATGCATGGAAAACCACTTAATTGCATTGGTATCAATTTTGTTTGATTTGATATCGATTGCGGATTTAGGGATAGGAAAGTCTTTATGCATTTTTATAACTCTTGAACTTGACAAATTTTTCTTGTTTAGCTTGTTTTGATTTTAGCCTTGCTTAGGGACAAGCAAGGAATTAAGTGTGGGGTATTTGATGAGATCAATTTTATACTTGCTTTTAGTATGATTTTTATGTGTTTTTAGTTAATGTTTCATTTGATTTTTGTTTAAAGTTTGTTTTAGGTTAAAGTGCAAAAACTCCCTTGGATGATCAAAACAGTGAAGAAAGAGCAGGAATCAAGCAAGACATGGCCAAGCCAAAGCAAGCTTGGCCGTGTCCCTCAAAAGAATTTCAAGGCAATAGCTGACACGGCGCCAAGCCACTGGCCGTGTCTCACCTAAAAGGCATAATCAAAGAAACCAAGAAAGAAAGGAAAATTTGGCAGTAGCTGACACTGGCAGGTGACACGGCCAAGCCACTGGCCATGTCACATGAAACGGCCACAAGCTTGGCCATGTCCCATGCTAAGCCAAAGAGTAAGTAAAGTGAAGAACAAAAGGAAAGATGGAAAACAGAAGGTGACATACCCACATGACACGGCCAAGCCACTGGCCGTGTCACATGATACGGCTACAAGCTTGGCCGTGTCACTCCTTGAAGAACAAAGAAAAGAAAGAAAGAAAGAGAGGCAGTGATGGACACGGCCAACTAGCTTGGCCGTCCCAAAGAAAAATGAGAGACACGGCCAAGCCACTCATGGCTTGGTAGTGTCACCTACGGAAATGTTGAATTCTTTTGCACGGATTGAGGAACAAGTGGGAGACAAACGATTTGCTTTTGCCAAAAGAAAGATTAAAGAAAGGAAAAGCTTGCCTAAATTATGGAAAGAAAGATTAAACAAAGGGAATGTGGGAGACAAGGGAGAGTGGTGTGAGTTGGAAGGTATGGGTTTGAGCTTTGAATGAAATAAAAAGAGAAGGAAATGCAAGAACCAAGGACAAACTTGGAGAGGAGGAGGTTTTGGGCATACACGACTTGGGTGAGGTAGAAAGTGACACTCTCCTTAGCTCTTCATCTTCATCCTCCATTTCTATCCTCTCCATCTTCTCCATCTTCCATTGGCAAGATCTTGAAGGTTGAAGAAGTTTCATTGAAAGGTTTGGTGACTTAAGGAAGCTCCATTCCATCTTCCAAAGGCATAATCAATTGAAGGGTTGGTGACTTGAGAAAGCTCCATCTCATATTGCAAAAGGGAATCAACAATTGAAGAGGGCTTGAGTTCTTCATCATACACCCAAGTGGAGCTAGGAGGAAGACTAGTAATCCTACTCTTGGCATCTTCACAAGGGGTTTTTCTATTTTCTCTTTTAATTCATTTCATTATTGTTGTTGTTGTATTAAGAGTATTGAACATGAACTAACTCATTCTCTATCTAGATATTGATTAACCCTAGCTTATTTGTATGGATTAAATAATTTTATTTGATGGAGTTGTTTTATTCTTATGATGCTTAATGATTTATTTCCAATTGATAATATCATGCTTATTGATTGGTTGCAATTTTCATATTATTGACTTGAGAAAGCTTGATATGAATTGAATACTCATAAGGGTTGAGGATTGATTGGAGTGCTAGAGATAGACTTATAAGATCCTTTGGCTTATGATTCCTTATTCTTAATGCATAATCTATTTAATTATGTTTGAGAAGAGATTCCGGCATTCTACTTAGTTATTAGGGATTAATTCACTTGAGAGAGGTTTTAGTCTAAATTAGAGGAATGCCAATTCAACTCTATTATGTGATTTAATTGAATTGATTTTCATAAATATAATTGTGGCTAGGGGGATTTAATATCTGGATAGTATTATTACCATCAATCCTTTTTGCACAACACTCAATTTATCCTTGCTTTCATTTATTTAAGTTAATTGTCTTTAATTATAAAACATCACAAAAACTATTGATTTGCTAAACAACAGCTAAGTTTTACACTAGTACTTGACCTTGTCCCTAGTGGAACGATAACTCACTCACTACTTTATTACTTGGGCAACCCGTGCACTTGCGGTATTGCAATAGCATTAGCTTTGCGAGCACCAACTTCCATTTGGCTAGGAAGTGCTCCTTGATTCCGATTATGGAGAGAACTTGCAATCTGACCTATTTATGTCTCAAGATTCTGATTCTGAGTTGAGAGAAGTTCAATTTGTTGCTCAAGCTTTTCATGTTGCTTTTCAATTTTCTCAAATCTCTTGATGTTGCTCCAATGAATTTCTCCAATGCAAATTCATATGACAGCTTTTCTGGAGGATGGAATCCTTGATTTTGATTTTTGATGTATGGTGGCTGATAAGGTGCTTTATGATTGTTTTGGGTTCCCCATGACAAGTTGGGATGATTTCTCCATGTTTGGTTGTATGTGTTTACTTGAAGAAAAGCTGGACCTCTATTCTGGTTGCCAAAAAACTGGACTTGCTCCATAATTTTGCAATCAGCTGTGTTATGGTTTCCTCCACATCCTTCACAAGTTAAGGATGAAGTAAAGTTGACATGCTCCAATTTCTTTGCTATTATTTCTACCTTGGCTTCAATCAAAGAAAAATTGTTAATTTCATGTAAACCAGCAACTTTTTTATGAACATTATGTTTTGAAGTCCAATGGTAGTTGTTTGCTGCCATTTCTTCAATAAAATTGATTGCTTCAGAATGAGCTTTGTTCATAATTGCACCTCCAGTTGCTGTATCTATTGTGCCCTTAATATTTGGATGAAGGCCGTTATAAAAAGTTTGAATCAAAAGCCATTCAGGAACTCCATTATGAGGACATTTTCTTTGTAAACTTTTTAAACATTCCCAAGCTTCATATAAACTTTCACCATCTTGTTGAACAAAGCTTGTGATATCATTTCTCAATTTAACAATTTTTGCAGGTGAAAAATATTTTGCTAGGAAAGCAGCGGCTAATTGATCATATGTAGTGAATGTACCAGGTGCTTTAAAAGTGAGCCAATCCTTTGCTTAATCCCTTAAAGAAACTGGAAAAAGTGGCAAATGAATAGCATCATCAGATACACCATTAATTTTAAAAGTATTACATATTTCTAAAAAAATTAGAGATGTGAGCATATGCATCCTCATGTGGAAAAACCATGAAAAACTGATTGTTGAATCAGATTAATAAGCACTGGTTTTAGATTGAAAGTATTAGCTTGCACAGGTGGTTTAATAATGCTAGATCTTGGCTGAGTAGATGGCATAGCATATTGCTTAAGTGTCATATTTTTTGGATCTCCCATGGTTGATTCTTCGTCAGATGTATCCGTAGGATTATTGGCTAAAATTTCTTCCACTTTTTGCTTCTCTTTTCTTTCCTTTTTTTTCTTCCTAAAAAGCCGTTCAATTTCTGGATTATATGGTTCAAGCATTGAGTTAGGATCTCTTCGCATATAAACCAAAAATTGAGAAATTTATGCGGAAAAGTAAAAATATCCAAAGCAACACTAATATTAGAATGATCGCTTCCTTGGCAGCGGAGCCAAAACTTGTTGTGGACTCAGCCTAGCTATCTGCAAGTGCACATATCATAACAAGCAATATAATGATAAGTAGAGTATCATTCCCACGAGAAAGTTTTCTTCTAAGTACTGATCAATTAAAACTAAGTATTATTTGGATGATAAAATTTGATTTATGATTAAGCAAAACAAATTACTTTGAATTAAATCTAATGTTATGAAACTTAGGGTTAAGTCACCTTTATTGATTTATCATGAGTTTTCTAAAGTATTAATTTAATTTAGTTTTCCTTTCATTAATGGTTAATTTCTCCTACATTAAGCTCAAGTCTTTCTCAAGTACTAGAACTAATATCTATTTAATCCTTATGTCTACTCTCGTGATCACAAGTAATTAAGCCAATTCATTAGGTTTTGTGAGAGTTTTTGAATTAACCTCTTAAGTGTTTAACCTTATCTCTAAGTGAAAAACTTTTTTAAGATTGTTACCTCTATAGAGTAATGTTATGCTTCCACTCTTGCTCCATCACACAACACCTCAATTCAATTAATTATTGGCCAGATAATTAAAGCATTAAGAGTAAAGATAACAAAATAATTTAAGGTTAAACTAAATTAATTCAAATAGGCATTTATAACTCCATGATAAATTCAATGAAAGGGATCAACCCTAAAGATGATTAGTTATTCATTATTGAAATAAAAATATTAAAAATATTAAAGAAAGACATTAAAAACATAATTTAAAGAATAAGAAATATTAAACTCTATTTCTTTGAAGAAGAACTTGACTTGGAACTTGAATTTCTTCTTGAACCAAAATTTCACTCTCCTTCTTGAAAAAACTCTAAACTATATTTTATTTCTTGAATGAATCTAATCTAATTCTTGTAAATCTTTCATATCTTGAAACCTTAGAGGAAGTGTGTTTAAATAGAGTGTTTGGAAGCTTCATTAGTGGGAAAAAACTAAAAAATGTTAGGCCACATCTTGTTTGGTTCACCACCTATCCAATTTTCTGCTCAAAGTCATGAATTTTGGCCCCACGGTCATGGCTTTTGAGTGCCATGATCATGGCCTGAGTTGGATTGGATGGTTTGAGCAGTTTACAGTTGTAAAATGGTCAGCAGGGTAGGCCACAGTCGTGGTCTTTCAATGCCACGGTTGTGGCATGTAAATGGAGACTGCTAACTTTGAATTTTCTTCTCTTTCTTGGCTCGGGCAGTAGAGAAATCAATCCTACGATCGTATCCTGCCAATGCCACTGTCATGGCCTTCATTTGGCTTTTGGATTTTTGTACGAGCGTGGCATTTGTTATTTCTTCATTTTTGCTTGCCTTTCTTCATTTTTTGTACCTCTAATTATTAGAAACTTTGAATCTTGTCTTTCCAAGCATGATTATAATAATTCTAACTCAAATACACAAAATTCATCAAATTCAATTGCAAAACGATTAACATTATGGTTAGAATTATAAAAAATGTTGATCATAATTTCACTCTATCAATATATAAGACATATACATATACCTAACATATACTACACATATGCATGAGGTATACATTGGTGGTGGAAAAGTTGGTTTTAATTAAATAATAATAATAGTACTAATAATAAAGTGAAGATAATAAAGTCAAAAGGAGAAGAGAGTTGATTGGTGGAGAGTACATTTACGTAATTAATGTATAATATTATATTGTTACAAATAAGGATGAAAGTTTAAAAAGAAGAGTCTTCTTTCTTCTTCTTTCGCTTTAAACGTGTGATTGAGAGAGAGTGAGAAAAGCTTATTTTATTCATAGATACACCAAATTCATAAGAGTTTTAAGAGGTTTGAAGGTGGATATTGAAGGTTTGGCAAAGAATTCAAGTAAGTACTTTCTTCTTGAGCTTATTTTATGGATTTTATATGCATATGTATATGTATGATATAGTTAGTGAGAAAAAGTAATGATTAATTGAATAATATGATGAAAATGATATACTGAAGTATATATATATTCAATTGATACATAAATGAAGTAAATATGGTTAGATGTTGGAGATAATGATGAGTAATTGAAATTGAGGAAAAGAGTAAGGGTTTGATAAAGTTGAGTTGGGGATTGGGTGGATTGCTATATGGATGATGGTATGAAAGAAATATATGATGATTTTTATTATGATTTTGTATTTAGATTAACAAGAAGTAAGTAAAGAAGAGTAAACATTGAATAGCCAAAGGTTTGTACATAATCTCTTTGGTTTATACATATGATCTTGAGTTTGTATATATTTGATTTAACATGATTTGGAGTTATTATATGATATGTGAGTATTATATTAATGAAAATAGAGTGAAAGTGTGTTTTTGTGATGTCTTGGGCGTACCCAGAGATTTAGCCTGACACACCCAATGATATGCCCATGTCTCTGGGCATGTCGTAGTCACTGTAATACAAACTTGAAGACACAGGCAGTGACACTCCTATATCTCTGGGCGTGTTGTAGCTATTGTGAGATAGAATTAAGGACACGACCAGTGACATGCCCATTTTCCTATGCGTGTCAAGGTTTCTATAAGTTGAGTGTATCACTTGAAGAATTATGATAAGATATGTTGATTATGCTAAATATTGGTATGTTGATGAGTCATATGGTGAGTGTGGCTCATGCTTGCAAGATGAAAGTATGAAATGGGAAAATGTGGTTGGATGTTAAGTGTGAGTTATAAATGAATAATGATTATGATACAGATGAGATGAACAATGTGCTATGACATGTGATTTGTCATGTATGCATTTAATGCATTGTAAAGCCATTAATAATGGATAAATTGAGTATAAAGTGAAACATGTGCAATATTTTGAAAGTGACCCAAGGTGTTTGGGTAACGTGGAAAGTTTAAGATTGGAAATGTATGTGACTTATATATGAATGATGTGAACGGTTAATGTGATATGATCATAAATAATGTTGATAAGTGGAAAGGTATAAACTAAAATGATGTTAAATGTGTATAGCCTATATCGCTACTTGTCTAATTGTGTTGAGACTGATCGGATATGCACAAGAGGTCCTGAGCATAGCTAGGCCTAGAGGTGCATATATTAGTAGACCTGAGAAAGTCTAGGTTTTGACCCGTGCAGAGCTGGGTCATGTTTTTAAGATAACAGTAGACCTGAGCATAGCTAGGTCTTGACCCGAGCAGAGCTATGTCATATGTTTGAGATGATGGTTGACCTGAGCAGAGCTAGATCATGTGATTGAGATTTGTGATGGATTCGTGCAGAGCTGGATCATGAGATTGCGTTCATTGGACATGAAAATTGTATAGAGGTTTTGAGCCCTATGGTTATGTATAAGCATGGGATGTGATTTCCAATAGTGTAATGATGTGTAAGTGGGATGTGAATCCCAATATTGTACTTGTGTATATTATATGTGAATAAGGATGTGATATTTGTATTTGTGTATTTGTATGTATATATTGTATATATGTACCACTAAGCTTTGAAGCTTAGTGCGGTTGTGTGAATCGTGCAGGTAAATAGATTGCTGATCTAAGAGTCAGATAATTGTGCCACAAAAAGACTGAGGGTATGCCAGAGACCAACTAAAAGGTGGTGCATGCATGTGCATTTTGTTATTTTGCAGTTTGACCATATGTATATATATATAAGTAAATTTTGAAAAGACAATATATATATATATGTAATTTAATGAAAAGTTTAACGGTTTTGGATATGTTCCTTTTAAAAGAATGAGATTTGATAATATAAAATATTCTTTTATTAAATATATAATTGATGTGAAATTAAGGTAGAGATTTAAACAACACTGTGACGTGACATTCTTATATTTTATATGCGTATTGTATGTATACGGGATATATGTATGACACGTATATAGGACATAGGGTGTTACAAGATGTATTTATTTAGATGGTTTAAATATGATTATAATATTATAGATAAATATTAAACTTATTATTTATTAGAATATATAATTAATTAGTTATTAAATGTACTTATTTAGAGAATTTAAATATGATTATAATATTATATATATTTGATATTAATAAAAAATAGTTATTATCCAATAAGATAATAAGCTATTAAAAACATATCTCTTATTTCTTATCTCTTTTGATATTTATATTTATATAAATAAATATCTATTATAATAAATAATAAATTAATTGAAAAATAAATAATAAATTAATTTAAAAAAATTATTCAAACACGTGGTATATTTTATGATAGCAACAGTCATTTTAGTATTATATATAAATATAGATTACAAAAGAATCGCGTGAGTTTAACTTTAGAACAAAAAAATTATTTAAACTCGATTGATTGTAAATATTCAATTTTTCTACTATTAAAATAGAATAACTCGTGATTCATTTTTAAACCAATTGAACTTGTGTTAACTCATATGGGTGGGTCGAGTTTGAAATATTTGCTCTGCCCTAGACACAATCAATGTTATCACACTACAAAAAAACACGTTAATTGTAGACCCAAAAATCATCTATAATTATTAAAAATATATTTGCAAAATATTTTACTAATAGATTTCCGCCTGAAAAGTTTTATCTCAGATGACGTTATCGGCAAATAATATTACTGATAGAAAAGACTAGCAATCGCTAGTTACCAAAAGATTGTCGGTAACAGTTTTGGTTGCAAAAATTTATAATTTACCAAGAGATGGAACATTTGTCAATGATTATTGATAGAAAATCTATCGACAATTAGATATCTATTTTCATACTAAGTTCAAAAGTTTATTAGTAAACTGTAGGTAAAATATTTTAATATTGTATTTAGAAATTTCAAATTCGTCGGTAATCAGTCAGCAAAATTTTAAGATAATAATTTTCTAAAGTCTAAAATCGATCAATAATTTATCGGTAAAGATTATTTATCTATAGATTTTTTACTTAGAAATCGGTCTGTAAATAATGAATCTTTTATTTATTTGTTAGTAATTTTTTTAAAATATTTTATTATTTATATTTATTATATTATATTTTAAATTTTAAATTAATATATTATTAATTGTATTATATTATTATATTATATTCTTATTGTATTATAGCTTAAAATATTTTATTATTAATTTTATATTTTTTAATTAAATATTTTATTATGATTTAATTATTATATTTTTAATTTTAATTAGTATACTCTTAAATTTTTTATATTTTATTATTATTTATATTTTTTTATTAAATTATATGTATGAATAAAAATACAAAAAATTTCAAATAAAGAAATAAATAATACATATAAATAAAATAATAATAAAAATATACTAATAAAATGTAAATATAATATATAAAAGTAAAAAATGTGCAAATAAAGTTAAAAACTAAAACATGGGGAGATGGAGGGAATTTGTAGGTAGAGCAAGAGGTTGAGTAGCTAAAGACTGAGAGGCAGATGTGACAGCGAGATATTGTTACATAAATTGCTAAAATTATGACTGAAAATCTTTTTACATCTAATGTCGTGATACACGCTCTTCGCTCAAGTGTTGTACACTTCCGCTCTAGTGCTTTTGTCTTCAGCTCTCTTTATTGTGCTTGGAGTTGTTCCTGAAAAGGTGCCTTCAATTGTTCCACTTCTTATTGCAGTTCTAAAGAGGAAGTTGAAAATGAGGTGGTCATCTCAGAAATATACACCGAGCCCAACTCATATACTGATCTCCTCTTTCTCTGCCGACCAACATTCTCAATAAATAGTTAAGTCTCATTAATAGGTTCACCTATCTAACATTGTTGGTCCCGAGATGCTGCATAGTAGTCTTGTAAAAGAATATATATTAATACGACGGTTTAAATTATAATAAGGACAATTAAATGCAAATATTTAAATAAAAATCACATTCACAGACATATATATCCTGGGAGCGCTGATCAATAAAAGTCTGTCCGTTGTGATTTTTGGTGTTGATTATGGACGAACAACTCATGCGCGGTGGAGGGCTGCCCCAGCTGCTTCTCCTAGTAAATTAATAAAAAATAAAATAACAAATTAATTTAGTATAAAAAATTATTAAAAAAAATTAAATTATACTTATCAATCAATATTCGTAATGTATTTTACTGTCTCTCATATGTGTAGATGATCCTGCACTATCAATAAGGGTTTGAAACATGTTATGGGTGGCTACTTGAAAATGAGCCTGACCTGTTGGAGATGTCTATTGTGCTTGAAGGGCTGCCCATAACTCATCAAAAAAAATATTTTGGTTGCTTTTCCCTTCTTCTTTTGTTTCTTTATCAAATCGCTATAGCAGATAGTAGTCTTTTTCTCAAAGGTAATCTTCACTAAAGGGTCGATCGTCTCCTCCTACCAAATATATTTTTAGAAAAAAAATCAAATATATTTCTAGAAAAAAAAAATTGAGTTTAATAACTAAATTCATAACTATATGGGTTAATTGTTTAAATGAAATTAATATAAATATTTGTTTATACCTTAAATCCCTCAAAATAAAAATCTTTTCTTTTTCTAGAGACCAACTTCCTATTAATTCCAATCGCCTCCAACCTCTCCATCATTATTTTCTTAACCTTCTATGAGTACGAACCAGATGGTTCCATCTTCCTACTATAATTTTTGACAACTTTCGTTAATTACAGCTTGATTATTAAATTTTATTATTCTAAAAAATTAGAAAAAGAAACATTACTTACTCTTGTACTTAGAGAGTGACTTAAATGTGATTGTCACGCATGTTCACTAGTTATGTTACTGTACTACCATCAACAGCTACTGGATCTACTTTCGTAGATGGTACAACGAAAGGCGACGGTGTATCCGTCAAGGTAGAACGAGCAATATCCTACGATGATGCAATATCCAACAAGGTGATATCTATAGTAAATGCAAATGAATACTTTCCAGTAAATCTTTCCTTAGAATGTTTAATCATTGAATGCCCTTTGCCTGACATAGAGCCATACTTACCTCCATGAGAAATATCTAGATGCCTATCCATATCTAAACATGTAACAGTTAAGTTATTAGTTCAAGATAATAAAATTTTATTCAATTAAATCTTTTTTTACTAAATAAATATAATATCTTTTAGAAAAATTTGACAAAATTTTCCCTAAAAATTTATATGTCCAAAATGCTTTTCAAAGTTGATAAGATGTTTATTTATACTTAAATTATTAGTATCTTCTAACTTATATTCATTTTTAAAAAATATTTGATTAATTTATATTATCTTATATTTTTAAGATAAATTCGGTGAAATTTTTCCTATAAATTAATATATCCAAAATTTTTTCGAATATGGATAAGACGCTTGTTTAGACTTAATATGTTTCATACATGAAAATGATGTTCATTAAGTTTTGCTTATTTTTAACCTAGGCTATTTCATACTAAAACTTTTAATTTTTTCATTTCATATTAATGTGACATGAATTTCATAGTAATTCTTTTCTACAAAGAAAAGAATTAAGTTCCATATTTTATTGAATAAAAGATTTAAAGTTTCATAAATTTGTAATAAATATATATATATATAATTTTGACAGAATTTTTCCTAAAAATTCACTATCCAGATATTTTAATTAGTAAAAAAAGACATACCTTTAGAATTAAAATTTTTAAATCATCTCTTTTTTGTATTAGTTTTTTAATTATTTATTTCATATTTCTTATATATATATATATATATATATCAAATTTTTATCCTTTTTGTATTTCTAAAATTTCTCCTAATTCAACTAAAGTTATTTTTTGGATACTTCGGCAAAATTACCCCCATAATGGTTTATTCAAGTGTTTTAAAATTTATAAAATTAAATTTACACAAAATTCTAACTTAAGATCTATTATCTGTTTTTTAAGATAATTTGGTGGAATTAGCCCTATATTGGCGGGTAATTTTTTATTTAGGTGTTTTAAAGTTTATGAAATTAAATTTATGCAAAATCCTAACTTAAGATCTAATATCTATTTTTTAGAATAATTTGGCAGAATTACCCCTATATTGGCAGATAATTTTTTTATTCAAATATTTTAAAGTTTCTGAAATTAAATTTTTGCAAAATTATAACTTGAGATCTAATATGTAACGTTCATGCAAAAACAAATACACTTCTAATATTCCACCCTTATTGTAATACCCCTAATTTTTGAATATTAAATAAAATTAATTAAATTTAGATAAATTAAATAAATGATTTGAATGAAAAATGGAAGGATTTTAAGTAAAAAAGTAAAATGTATATTTGAAATATATTTGATGGAAATATGACATATACATATACCTAAGATATTCATTACATATATATATATAGTATAAAGAATTGAATAGTGGATTATTATTATTATTATTATTATTATTATTATTATTATTATTATTATTATTAGATAAGGATGGAAAGAGAAGATATTTTTTTCTTCTTCTTCTTTTGCTCCTTTTTGCCGTGAGTTAGAGAGAGAGAGTAAGGGAGAGTTTGATCTTTTTCCATACTCCAATTTGACAAGGAATTTCAAGGATTCAAGTGAAGATTTTGAGGATTCTTCATCAATTGGTAAGTTCCTTTATCATTTTTCAAGTTCCTTTGGAATTCTATGGAAGAACATGATATTTGAATTTTTGGAAATTTTGTATTAGCAAGTTTTGATGGCTTATTTGAATATGTATAAAGATGTTGTGAGTAGCTAATATTGATTTTTTAAGATTGGATTAAAAGAGAAGAGATTTCTTTTCTTTCTTCTTCTTTAAATGTGTTATGAGAGAAAGTGATGATTGATTGAATAAGATGATAGTTATGATATGTTAGAGTTATATAAGTGTTGAATTTATGGGTGAATTATGGATATAAACTAAGATGATAGTTAAGGGTGTTGTAGTATTGAGTTTGGAATGTTTGTGTTCATATGGTTGAGAGTTTGGAATGAAGGACTTGTGCCTGACGCGACCAGTCAGTGACACGGCCATGTCGTTGGGCGTGTCAACGGTGCTGAGTTCAACGTTGATGACATGACCATTAACACGGCCATGTGGGTGTGTCAAAGTTTTTGTGAGACAGAATGAATGACACGGGCAGTGACACGCCTATGTTATTGGACGTGTCAATGCTTCTGTATGAGTGAGTTAATGACACAGTCAGTAACACGCCCGTGTTGTTGGGCGTGTCACTTGAGAATAACTCTTTTCTTTGTTTTTCATTTGTAATTTCTATTTAAATGATTTGATGTTGAGAATGCCTTAGAATATGACATTAAATGGTTGTTTATAATCACATTTAGTTTAGGCTTTGAGGAGACTTGAGTTACCCAATCCAAGAGTTGAGAGATATATTGGAAGAGTCAAAACAAGCTCAAACACCACTTTTACTTACAAGATATCTCTCAACTTTGAATAATTAATTATATTTGCATGACATTTGGACTTAACACATTTTGGTTAGAAAATGTGTTAAGTTACTTACTACATTGTTTATGCATAAGTAATATGCTATGACTTGTGTATTGTCATAAATGCATTATGTAATATCCTAAGGTATACCCTAAAAGTTTGGAGCTATTGTTGTATTTGGATTTAATGTGTGTATTGAAGGGAAAGAGAAGAGAAGTGAATAGAAGATATGTGGGTAAATTATGTAAGGAAAATATTATAAGAGCTAGATGGATATGAAGGATAAAATGTATATATAGTATTTGAAAGATATGGGAAATATAAATGCAATATATATAACATATACATATACCTACATATACATCACATATACATGATGTATAAAATGGTGTAGGAAAAGTGAGTTGTATATATATATATTTGTATAATTAGTTAATAATAATAATAATGATAATAAGGACAAAAAGAAAAAGAAGAAGAAAGTCAAAAGGAATTGTGTGTGGTGGAGATTTAATTGTATTAATATTAATATTATTATTATTATTATTATTATTATTATTATTATTATTATTATTATTATTATTATTATTATTATATATGGGATAAGAACGAAGAAAGAAGAAAGGAAATTCATTCTTCTTCTTCTTCTTCTTCTTAGTGAACGAGAGAGAGAGAGAGAGAGAAAAGCTAGAGAGAGAAAGGTGATTTTGCTTCTATTTACACCAAAATCTTTAGAGCTTTAAGAGAATTGAAGATGGAGATTGAAGATTTGACAAGATTTTCAAGTAAGTACTCATCTCTTGGGTTGATTTTATTGATTATATATATATATAAGTCTTTATCTTCTTGTTTTGATTTCTTTTGGATTGAGGCTTTGTTTGGTATGGTTGGTGTGTAAGATGATGATAATGAAAGATTGAAGTAAGTAAATGTGTTGAATTGATATTTAAGTGATGATAAGTTGAGATAATTGTGAGGAAAATGATGAAATGTTGAGTTAGGATTTGGTATAGATGAATTTTGAAGGGTTTGGTTTTGAATATGGTAAGTTATGTGGAGATTGATAGTGGAAGATCAAGAGGGAATTTGGTTTTAGGGTTTTGAAGTGATGAATGATTAAATATATGGTTAATTGTGATTATTGTGTTAAACATGCAAAATAGGTGTTAATGACTTTGATTACATCCATTTGAATGAGTTTATGTTGTGTATAATATGTTTAAATGCAATTAGAAGTGTTTTGGCCACAATTAGGGTTTTGTTTTTGAGTGACACGGCCAAAAGCAAGAAGAGACACGGCCAATTCATGATAGACACGGCCAAGTCAAGGAAAATTGAGCCGTGTTGGATTGATTTTGGAGAGACACGGCCGTGTCTTATGCATGTGTTTGCTACTGCCAAAATTGTGATGAGAGACACGGCCACAAGCTTGGCCGTGTCCCTCAAATGTGTTAGTTAATGTTTCTATTCTTTGTTCTTTTTGCATTGGTTTGATTCTCCAAAGGTATTGTTGTACCTAAACCTAAACATAAACACACTTAATACAATAATGATCATTGAAAAAGTATGTGTAATGCCATTGATTATGTATAATTGAATGATGAATTGATCAATATGATTTGATGATAATGATGATACTATATGAACAATGTTATATTTGATGCATTGTGAACCTTGTGAATTGTAATGTGTTATATGAATAATGTAGTTTGTGATGCTAAATATATATATATAATGTGAAGAATATGATGTGAAGTCATTGTTATTGACTATGATGATTCAAATATGATGTGAAGTCATTGTTATTGACTATGATGATTCAAATGAAATGTGAAGCCATTGTTATTGGCTATGATAATTCAATTAAGAATGAAATTGATAAATGAATTGTATAGCTAATGTGTTATTCCATTTTCAGAGTTTGTTGTTGGTGGCATGCCTAATATGAGTAACAATCTCTTGAAGTTAGGTTGGACTTGATCCTTGAAGCCAAGTTGGGTTGAAGTTTAACATGTTTTACTCCCCTTGAAGCTTGGTTGGGTCAAATCCTTGAAACCTAATTGAGATGTTACAACCCTTGAAGCTAGGTTGGATTGGTTCTTGAAGCCAAGTTGGGTTGATACTTAGCATGCTTTGTTTCCCTTGAAGCTTGGTTGAACCTAATCCTTGAAGCCTAGTTGGGATTATGATAATGATAAATGTGATAACCAAACCAAAGCATTAACTTTGAAAATTGAATGGCATATTAGTGTTTTGTTTGGGCCCGAGTCTGTCTCTATTGTGAATGTGATATCCAAATGTTGAAATAAATGAGTAATGAGATCTATGATTATCTTTGTGAGAAACGTGATTCATAATTGATGAATTGTGAATAAAATAATGTTATGAAGTATGACTTTGTAATGTGTATATTGATATAATGGAAGTGAATATGGCTTGAGGAGATTGTTGAGAAATGAGTTGATGAAAATATGATATGATGTGTAAAATGTATATGAATGTGGAAATTGTGAGAATTGTTTTTATGAAGGTCTGGATAGGTCATTGAATGGTGATTTGTTGAAATTATGTATATGTATATATATGAGATAAAAATGGTAAGTATCGTTTTGTGAATGTTCTATGTAAGTATGTGTATAATTTATGAAGTTTGCATTGAGAAAGGAAAAACAGGATAAGAGAATAATAAAACATGATGCTAAAAACATGAGGTATGATTCTTTTGTAAAGTTTATTTAATATTTATTTGTATTACTAAGCTCTTGGGCTTAGCGCGGTTGTGTAATCGCGCATGTGATTATGCGGTTGATCTGGAAGTCCAGCTGTTATGCCACGAGAAGGGTAAGAGTGTCTCGAGACCAACTATAAGGTGATGCATACATATGTGATGTTAATTATGTTGTGTTTTTTATAATAATAATGTTTTTTTGTAAATGTTCTTTAACTTAATATAATATTGCTTAAATTTGGATAAAGGTTTTTAAAGTGAAACTAAAAGTGACATTCTTATACTTTATATACGTATTGTATGTATACCAGGTATATGTATAATACTTATATAGAGTATGGGGGTGTTACAATTATTTTGGTATCAGAGCTTAGGTTCGAGATTCTCGGCCTAAGAGAAATTAAAAAGAAAATTTTTGAAGAGTTTAAATAGAATTAAAAAGAAGAGTTTTGAAATGCAATTGGTAATACATGCATATGCATTCACATCTAGGTTGGTCTCGAACATGGCATTATGTGATTTATGATGTATTTGAATTACATGAGATAAATGATAGTGTGTAAATGAGGTTTCATATGAAAGCAAATTTTGAAATGTTGATAATTGAAAGGTGATTGTGATATAAAGGAATGATATGAAATTTATAAGTAAAAAAAAAAATTTTGATTATTGATATGTGTTTGACATATAAAGAAATGGCTAGAAGAATAAAGTTGGAAATGAGTTAAAAATAAAATTGAGATTAAAGTATGAAATCTTTCCTTTATTATTTGAATCTCTTTCCAATAAACTTTATGTTTGGATTTTTGGAAAGAGGAAAATATTGTTGGATGGGCAATACGAAAAGATATGTTATTCAAATGAAAAGCGTACAGTGAAATATTGAATGAGTTGATTGGTACAGATTAAGTGTGATAATTTAAGGTGTGGATATGTAAAGTTAAGATTTTGTTTAAAAGAAAAAGAGATGATGTTCGTTAAGTACGAAGTGATATGGGTGTTGTTTGTATTGTTATTTTAATGCAAACATGGTGATTTCAATGTTAGAAATGTGATATGTTTGAATATTGTGGAAGCTCATGTTAATGGTGGAGATAAGTGACATTTAGATTTTTGGAATGAACTTAATAATTGTGAAACATATATGTTTTGAGGTTGTTTTGTGGTATATACATATGAGATGTATTAAAGTTGATATTAAGAGAATGAGATGAATAAATTGAAGTTTAAGTAAATTAGTAAGTTGAAAGTTTATAGTTTTAAATGGAATGTGGACATAGATCAATTAAATATTGATAGTTTAATGTATTTGATACATGAGATATATGAAATGGATATTAGTGCACATGAAAGTATTAGGAATTGGGGGGGATGTGATTGATAGTAGGAAAAATTTGGTTTGAAATAAAAGGAAAGGAATTGAGCAAAAGAAAATGAGTTACTTTAAGTAATTTGATTAGAAAGGATGAAAATGAATATGAAAGATGTGTTAAAGATATTTCAAAAACAAATGTGCGAGAGATATCACATTGGAAATGTGATTAAGCTCCTTGAGAAATAATATTATAAGTAGAGTGTATATATTTATTTAAGTTACTGAATAACTTAAGTTATGTTAAAGGAATGAAAATGATAATAGTCAAAAGAAAGTGATAAATATTAAATTTGTATAAACTATATGCAAAAGAGAAATTTAATAAATTGCATAATTATGTGTATATATATATAGAAGATATGTGAAATGAACTTTTCGACATGGATGTAATGGTTATATGTAAGAAAGGTGGGATGTGAATCACGTTATAAGCGTGACCTATGAATGTGTATTTAATATGTTTATTATTTTATACCATTATATGTTTAATGGTATTAAAAATGAGAATGGACTTGGGTGATATTGAACAGTGAAATTGTTATGG
Organism: Garcia nutans; assembly: GCA_947685225.1. Taxonomy (NCBI): domain Eukaryota; kingdom Viridiplantae; phylum Streptophyta; class Magnoliopsida; order Malpighiales; family Euphorbiaceae; genus Garcia; species Garcia nutans. The sequence goes on from CANTUV010000035.1 coordinate 41,810,996, forward strand.
CAATAACTAAATGAGACTAACATAAGATGTTTTGGAACTCAAAGTATTTGTGTGTGGAAATGTTTTATGTATAAGCATATAATAAGAAATTGTAAGGAAAGAATATAGTATTTGAAATTTTTTTTGAGGAGATGGATTGAAAATGGGGTAATGAATGATACTTGTGTAAGAATTGTATCTGATTGAAGGTTGGGCGTAGAAAATGTTAAAGATAATATTATTGAACATGATTTAGGTTAATGATGATCAAATAATCAAAAGCAAACTATTTTGAGATGGAATTAAAATGTGTTAACTCTTGGTGTAATAAAAATTTGGAGAACATATATAATTTTTGTGATACAATCTAGCATTAGAATCGTAAAGGTTGGGAATCGAATAATAGAAGAACAATATTGATTTACAAACCCCAAGTGTGATTGTTAATATATCATGGTCATATGATTTGGTTAGTGTGATTAGTTGGTTAGTTTTATTATCTTCAGAGTTAGAACTGAGATGATATAACTATAGCACAGTTTTGGTGAAATTGATAAATATGTTTCTAGAAACATGGTTAAAAAAAAATGATTGTTGGCAATGATGTTGGAAATGAATTGTAAATAAGGTAGAGTGCTTAATTGATTATGAGAAATGAATTGTGAAAAGATAAATGAACGGACTTGTCTGCCTCCTGCGGAACCATGCGGACCCATTGTGTTGGGCAACCGAACTTGGACTACCGACCTGGTTGGGGAAAAGTTCGTTTATGAAGCTATAGTTGTTGGCTATATTGATAAACTTTGAATGAGTATGAGAGATGATGATATAATTATGGAAATAATGAAATGTATATTTATGAGCATGATTCTTATTGATTGAATTTATGAATCTGAAAAGATTAGAATGTGAATATAAGTTGGACCTAATGAAATTAGGTTATATATATATATATTGTGAAATCCAATGATAAATTTTGATAAGTTAATTGTTGGTTTGAATCGAATAAGGTTGAAATGTTAGTATATTGTGATAGATAGATCAATTGATCTAAATTTCGCTAAAGTTGCGAGTCAATATTGAGATTTAATACATACAGTTGTACTGGGAGTGTAAACATTTAAATGGTAATGTGTGTGATGTAGTATTCTGGCTTATGAATGAACATAAATATATTGAATTATATCAATTGTACATGGTGAGAAAAAGAGAAATGTTGTTCACCTGTTAAGTAAGTTTAAAAGTATTGTATTAATATTTATATCAAGGGAGAAGCAAGCTAAAGAAAGTAAGGATATAGTTATTCATTGAGGTTTGGTAAATGTTATTTTGAAAGTGATTGTAAGAATGGAATAATCAATGTTAAGATATTAATTAATGACTTTTGAGGTTAAAGTTAAGAGAATACCTATAAAGAGTTAAAGTGATAATCTAACTCTAATACAAAGATAAAATTCATTGGAGATGTAATGAGTTGTCTTGATTGCTTTGTTGAGAAAGTAATAAGATATAAAGATATATATATATATCTATACAATGATGAATTGTGAAATTCAGAGAAGATGATTATCTCTAAGGGGGAGAGTAGAAGTTATATGATTTGATAAAATTATGATGTAAGAACACGATTATCTTCATATGGAAGTTAAGATGGTGATTTATTCTAAATGGGTTGTTATTATGCTAGGTAATTTCGAGGACGAAATTATTTAAGGGGGAGAGAATTGTAATATCCCAAGGTATACCCTAAAAGTTTGGAGCTATTGTTGTATTTGGATTTAATGTGTGTATTGAAGGGAAAGAGAAAAGAAGTGAAGAGAAGATATGTGGGTAAATTATGTAAGGAAAATATTATAAGAGCTAGATGGATATGAAGGATAAAATGTATATATAGTATTTGAAAGATATGGGAAATATAAATGCAATATATATAACATATACATATACCTACATATACATCACATATACATGATGTATAAAATGGTGTAGGAAAAGTGAGTTGTATATATATATATTTGTATAATTAGTTAATAATAATAATAATAATGATAATAAGGACAAAAAGAAAAAGAAGAAGAAAGTCAAAAGGAATTGTGTGTGGTGGAGATTTAATTGTATTAATATTAATATTATTATTATTATTATTATTATTATATATATATGGGATAAGAACGAAGAAAGAAGAAAGGAAATTCATTCTTCTTCTTCTTCTTCTTCTTAGTGAACGAGAGAGAGAGAGAGAGAGAAAAAAGCTAGAGAGAGAAAGGTGATTTTGCTTCTATTTACACCAAAATCTTTAGAGCTTTAAGAGAATTGAAGATGGAGATTGAAGATTTGACAAGATTTTCAAGTAAGTACTCATCTCTTGGGTTGATTTTATTGATTATATATATATATAAGTCTTTATCTTCTTGTTTTGATTTCTTTTGGATTGAGGTTATGTTTGGTATGGTTGGTGTGTAAGATGATGATGATGAAAGATTGAAGTAAGTAAATGTGTTGAATTGATATTTAAGTGATGATAAGTTGAGATAATTGTGAGGAAAATGATGAAATGTTGAGTTAGGATTTGGTATAGATGAATTTTGAAGGGTTTGGTTTTGAATATGGTAAGTTATGTGGAGATTGATAGTGGAAGATCAAGAGGGAATTTGGTTTTAGGGTTTTGAAGTGATGAATGATTAAATATATGGTTAATTGTGATTATTGTGTTAAACATGCAAAATAGGTGTTAATGACTTTGATTACATCCATTTGAATGAGTTTATGTTGTGTATAATATGTTTAAATGCAATTAGAAGTGTTTTGGCCACAATTAGGGTTTTGTTTTTGAGTGACACGGCCAAAAGCAAGAAGAGACACGGCCAATTCATGATAGACACGGCCAAGTCAAGGAAAATTGAGCCGTGTTGGATTGATTTTGGAGAGACACGGCCGTGTCTTATGCATGTGTTTGCTACTGCCAAAATTGTGATGAGAGACACGGCCACAAGCTTGGCCGTGTCCCTCAAATGTGTTAGTTAATGTTTCTATTCTTTGTTCTTTTTGCATTGGTTTGATTCTCCAAAGGTATTGTTGTACCTAAACCTAAACATAAACACACTTAATACAATAATGATCATTGAAAAAGTATGTGTAATGCCATTGATTATGTATAATTGAATGATGAATTGATCAATATGATTTGATGATAATGATGATACTATATGAACAATGTTATATTTGATGCATTGTGAACCTTGTGAATTGTAATGTGTTATATGATGCATTGTGAACCTTATGTTCAAAATCTCAGTGGCAATGGCATGCCCAATGACATGGGCGTGTCAATAGGTGTAACACCCTCATACTCTATATAGGTACTATACATATCCCTAGTATACATACAATACGTATATAGAGTGTAAGAATGTCACTCCTAGTTTTAATTTTAAAAAAAAATCTTATCCAAGTTCAAACATTACTATCTTTAGATTTTAATAACATTTAATAAATCATTATACATATGAATATAAGATTGTGAATAATATAACAGAATTAAACTTTACATGTATGCATCACCTTCTAGTTGGTCTCGAAACACTCTTACCCTTCTCGTGGCATAACAGCTTAACTTCCGAATCAACCGCATAGCCACCTGCGCGATTAAAAATCCGCGCTAAGCCCGAGAGCTTAGTAGTACAAATAAATATTAAAATATACTTTACAAAAGAATCATACCTCATATTTTTAGCATCATGTTTTATTGTTCTTTTACCACGTTTTCCTTTCTCAATACATTCTTCATATGTTCCCCACTAGTCTCATTAATTATATACATATTTACATAGAACATTCATAATACGATACTTACCCTTTCTATCTCATATACATACACATATACATCATTTTAACAAATCATCATTCAATGACTTATTCAAACCTTTATGAAAACAAACCTCACAAATTCCACATTCATATACATGTTACACATCATACAACATTTTCATAAACTCATATCTCAACAAAGCTCCTCAATATATTAATACACATATTACAAAATCATACTTCACAACATCATTTTATTCACAATTCATCAATCATGAATCACACTACCAATAAAGGCAGCCATAGATCTCATTACTCATTTATTTCAACATTTAAATATCACATTGACAACAAAGACAGACTCGGGCCCAAAAGACACTAATATGTTATTCAAAGTTCAGAGTTACTGCATTGGTCCATAATCACAATGATCAAGCCCGTAGGCAATATATCTCATATCTCTATCCATGGATAGCGTAACAGACCCAGTCTCTTAGATCATCAACTCGGCTAAACTCGAGGAGATCCTCAACCCGGCTAGACTGTTACTACAATTCACATTTCACATTTTATCAAGTAACAGACCCAGTCTCTTGGATCTCAATTCAAAGAGATCCTCAACCCGGCAAGACTGTTACTTTTCATATATTTCGTATCAATAATTCACATAGTGTAACAGACCCAGTCTCTTGGACCTCAATTCACTCAAATTGAAGAGATCCTCAACCCGGCAAGACTGTTACATTTTCACATTTTCTAAGCATGCCGCCAAATCCAGAACTCTGAAGATTGAATCAACATATTAGACACACACAATTCATTTATTATTTCATTCTCAATTCCATTTCCAATTCTCATCATAATATAGGCAAACATGCCCCATTTATCTCAATTGAAGCATCATAGCCAATCACAATGGCTTCTTATCTCATTTGAATCATCATAGCCAATCACAATGGCTTCACATTTCATTTCACAATATAACACTTCACTATTCAAGTATATAAATATCTATATATATCATCAATGATATTGAATATCAATTAAACAAACATATCATATAAACATGCTTCAATCATATCATTTACATCATTATAGCTTATAATAGTAATTTCACACATCTCTTTATATCTCAATTGTATTACAATTTATAATAAATTATATTGCACATACCTTTTAATGATCCTCATATCTTCCACTTGCCATATTTCCTCATATCAGCATCTTTTTCACATTTCATATTTCATTAATAATATATATATATATACATAGCAATTTACATTATTCATAAGTATCAATAATATAATAGATTACTCAACACATTTATAGCTAAATGTGTTAAGATCTAAGAGTATATAAACATACTCAATCAAATAGGGTTTGTACTTACCTTATGTACCACTTACACCAAACTACACACTTCCTTTTTCAATTACTCTTCACCACTTGAATTAGAGCCATCCATTTTCTTCACAACCTATTCCATTCAAATAATAAAATATATGAATCTCAATACAATTATTCTTAGATTAATCACATACTAGACCTTTAGATCACAAATTACAAACCGACTTCTCTCTCTAGGGCCCCACGGGCGTGGCTTAACAACCAATTCTGCCCAAATGCTCTAAAATGGCCACGGTCGTGGCCTTCCAATCCCCACGGCCGTGGCATATAAAGTGAATCTGTTTCTTGTGTTCAACACCTCCATGGCCATGGCTTCCAATGGCCACGGTCGTGGCAGCCAATGGCCACGGGCGTGGCACCCAAAATACCTCTGTTCCCGGACCAAACACATGTATTCTATGTTTTAAACTCCATTAAACACAAACATACATCAATCATACATCAATTATTCAATTCTCCAACTAAAACATATTAAATCCTTACCCACCAATTTCACTAATCCTTCATCATCTTCACAAAAAAACATTTAAATCTATATATATCTTTCAATCTTTCACTATCATCATCTTAACATATTAACTACCTCAAATCTCAACAATTCATCATCATCCTCATAACTACCCACATCAAATTCAAACTCAAACCATAGAAATCAATGTAAAGGAATGAATACTTACTTGGTTATTTGCCAAATCTTGAATAAAAATCTTCAATCTTCTCAAAATCATCCTCTCTCTCTCTCTCTCTCTCTCTCTCTCTCTCTCTCTCGACCACAAAGAAGAAGAAGCAGAAGAAACAAGAAACTTCTTGCTTCTTCCGTTCTTATCTTATATATATATATAATAATAATAATAATAATAATAATAATAATAACAATAACAATAACAATAACAATAATAATAATAATAATAATACTAATACTAAAACTTTAAATCTCCACCACATATTCTTTCTTTGACTTTCTTCATCTCTCTTCTTTTTGTCCTTATTATCATTATTATTATTACTTAATTATACAAATATATATATACAATTCACTTTCCCTACACCATTTTATATCCCATGTATATATATATGATGTATATGTATATGTCTTATATATATTATCTTTATATCTCCCATATACACATATGCATTAAATCCAAATACAACAATAACTCCAAAACTCTTAGGGTCTATTCCTGGATATTACAATGGGCATGTCGGGCAAAATTATCTGCACTATAAAATTAAGGATCCAAATTTCATATTTTATAACCTAGAGCCGACTTCTAAAGCAAAGAGGAGAGTTTTGGAGCTGAGATTGAGGGTGAAGACATACTCTAAACAAGATCTAAACCATGAATCAAGGATTAAAGTGAAGAAATACAAATTATTCGCCATGGATTGTTTGGTTTCTTTTATTCATTACTCTTGTTCTGTTTTTCTGGTTTTGAATATGAACTAATTCATTTTCTATCTAGATATTGATGAACCCTAGTTTTTGTATGGATTGAATAATTATATTTAGTTAAATCATTTGATTGAGTTGTTTTATTCTTATGATGCTTAATGATCTATTTCCAATTGATAATAGCATGCTTATTGATTGGTTGCAATTTTCATATTATTGACTTGAGAAAGCTTGATATGAATTGAATACTCATAAGGGTTGAGGATTGATTGGAGTAGTAGAGATAGACTTACAAGATCCTTTGGTTTATAGTTCCTTGTTTTTAATGCAAGCTCTAATTAATTGTGTTTGAGAAGAGATTCCAGCACTCTACTTAGTGATTAGGGATTAATTCACTCGAGAGAGGTTTTAGTCTAAGTTAGAGGAATGCCAACTCAACTCTATTAAATGATTTAACTGAATTGATGTTCATAATTATCATTGAGGCTAGGGGGATTCAATATCTGGATAGTTTTATTACCATCAATCCTTTCTGCTCAACATTTAATTTCCCTTTACTTTAAGTCATTAAATTAATTGTTTTTAATTACACCACATCACAAACCTATTGATTTGCTGAACAATGGTTAAGATTTGCACTAGTACTTGACCTTGTCCTCAGTGGAACAATAACTCACTCACTACTTTATTACTTGGTCAACCCGTGCACTTGCGGTATTGCTATAGCGTAGCTCGCGCGCACCAAGTTTTTGGCGCCGCTGCTGGGGACAACGGTTTCAATATTAGTAATATAATTAAGACTGTTGATTTAGTTTTATTTTTATTTGTTTTAACATTGGTTCTTGCTTATTCTTAGGTATTTCCTCCCGTTTATGACCAGAGGTAACTCATCCCAACTGTTTGAGTTAGACCCAGAGCTAGAAAGAACATTAAGGAGAAAGCGAAAGGAAGAAGAGGAGTTAGTTTTGGAAGACGCAGAAACAGAAATAAATCTAGAAATAGCAGAAGAAGAAGAAGAGTTTGAAGTGATGGAAGGATTTGCTAAGCCCAATCTCAATGGAGCTGAATCTAGCATCTGGAGGCCGACAGTTGCTACAAATAACTTCAAAATAAAAGCAAATGTAATTCAAATGGTGCAGCAGACTTGTCAGTTTGATGGGTTTCCTGATGAAGATCCTAATGCACATATTGAGAATTTTCTGGAGATATGTGACATATTCAAGATAAATAATGTCTCAGATGATGCAATTAGGCTGAGGTTGTTCCCATTTTCCTTAGAGATAGACCAAAGAAGTGGCTGAAATCTTTTCCTCTAGGAACCTTCACCACATGGGGTCAGTTGGCAGAGAAATTCTTAGAAAAATACTTCCCACCGTCCAAAACTGCTAAGTTAAGGAATGATATCTCATCCTTTCTGCAGCAAGATGGTGAGACCCTTTATGATGCCTGGGAAAGATTTAAAGATTTGTTGAGAAGGTGTCCTCATCATGGACTTCCACTATGGCTTCAAATTCAAACATTTTACAATGGGTTGAATTACGTAAGTAAGCAATCCATTAATGCAGCAACTGGTGGTACCATAAACAACAAGACACCTGAACAAGCAAGGGATTTAATTGAAGACATGGCTATCACCAATTATCAGTGGCAAGCTCCAAGGGAGCAAGGAAAGCTGAAGGCCATGGGTTCACACCAATTAGATCCTGTGGTGGCTTTGACAGCCCAATTGGAAGCATTTAATAAAAAATTTGATTCTTTGGCCTCTCCTTCTGGGAAAGTAATGCAGGTGATGTCTTGTGAATGGTGTGGGGGTGGACATCAAAGTCAAGAGTGCCAAAGCGGCAACATGTTTGCTAGGCATGAGTAAGTAGACTATGTTGGAAATATGCCAAGGCAATAGCAGAATAACCCCTACAGCAACACATACAATCCGGGGTGGAGAAATCATCCAAATTTCTCATGGAATAATCAAAATAATCCAAGACCTCCCCCTGGATTCTAGCAGCCCCAACATCAACAAGCTACCCCTCCAAGAAAGAGTAATTTGGAGGACATCATGGAGAAATTTATAGCGGCTTCTGAAACTAGGTTCCAATCAACTGAAACCACCATAAGAAATAAGCAAGCCTCCATTCATAATTTGGAGAATTAGGTGGGGCAAATTGCCAAGTTGCTCAGTGAGAGACCACAAGGAAGTCTGCCTAGCAACACTAAGGCAAATCCTAAAGAGCAGCTCAAGGCAATTACACTAAGGAGTGGAAAAGAGATCAAAGGTAATGTGGATGAGAAAAGAGGAGAAGTGGCAGAGAAAAGGGTTGAAGTACAAGAAAAAGAAAAAGAAGATGATCCTCCTGTCACTTCGGGAGAGAAAACTGCATTGGAAAGAGAGAAAGAGAAGCAGCCGCAAGAAAGCAGCTCCATATTGAAGGAATAGTGAACAAGGACAAGATTGATGCTCAGTTCGGAAAGTTTCTTGAACTTTTTAAACAATTGCACATTAATATTCCATTTGCTGAAGTTTTGTCACAGATGCCTAAATATGCTAAATTTTTGAAAGATATCCTTTCTAACAAAAGGAAACTTGAGGAAGTTTCTTTAGTGCATTTATCTGAAAAGAGTTCGGCAATTTTGCAAAAGAGGTTACCTAAGAAGTTAAAAGATCCAGGTAGTTTTACCATTCTATGTTTAATAGGTAACCTTGAGGTCAAGAGTGCATTAGCTTATTTGGGGGCTAGCATAAGTGTTATGCCCTATAAAATGTTTAAAGAGTTAGGCATTGGTCCAACACTTATGACCATCCAACTTGCTGATAAGTCAGTAGTCCACCCTCGTGGCATTATAGAAGATGTGTTGGTAAAAGTCGGGGATTTCATTTTCCCCATTGATTTTGTTGTAATTGATATTGATGAGGATGCGGATGTTTCACTTATTCTTGGTAGGCCATTTTTAAATGTAGCTCATGCCCTTATCGATGTTCATAATGGCACATTAACTTTGAGAGTGGGTGATGAGAAAGTTATTTTTGGGATACATGATGCTATGAAACATTCACTTTCACTTGATGAGGCAGAATCATGCAATGATGTTGTTGAGCATGAGACCGTAAATTGTGTTACTAACATTGTTTCCAAGGATCCCCCTGAGTTGTGTTTATTGCAGGAAAATGTAGAGGATCAAGAAGCAATGGAGCAGCTTGCTTTTCTTGAAGCAAGCAATTCGTTCAAATGCAAGGCATATGAGACTATTGAGATGCCAAAGGAAGAGAAGCCAAAACCATCGGTGATTGATCCACCCAACTTGAAACTAAAGCCCCTTCCAGATCACCTTGAGTATGGATTTCTAGCGGAAAAGAAGAATTTACCAATAATTCTGAGTTCCCACCTATCTTCTGAGCAAAAAGAAAAGCTTATTCAGTTGTTGCAAAAACATAAGAAAGTAATAGCTTGGAAGATAGCAGATATCAAGGGTATCAGTCCATCCTATTGCACTCACAAGATACTGATGGAGGACAAATTCAAGCCGGTAGTGCAACCACAACGGAGACTAAACCCGAAGATGAAAGATGCAGTGAAGGCTGAAGTGATAAAACTACTTGACGCAGGGATTATATATCCGATCTCGGATAGTTCTTGCGTGAGCCCAGTCCAAGTAGTACCAAAGAAAGGAGGGATGACGGTAGTCCCTAATGAAAATGATGAGCTGATTCCAACAAGAACAGTTACCGGTTGGAGGGTTTGCATAAATTACAGGAAATTGAATGATGCAACTAGGAAGGACCATTTTCCTTTACCCTTCATTGATCAGATGTTGAGAGGTTATCAGGGCATGAGTATTACTGTTTTTTGGATGGTCTTTCAGGCTATTTCCAAATTCCTATAGCCCTGAAAGACCAAGAGAAGACTACATTCACCTGCCCATATGGGACATTCGCATATCGAAGAATGTCATTCAGGTTGCGCAATGCACCTGCGACTTTTCAAAGGTGCATGGTGGCGATCTTTGATGAACTTGTTGAGGATATTATGGAGGTATTTATGGATGATTTCTCGGTCTATGGCAGCTCATTTGACAAATGTTTGGAAAATCTTGAAAGAGTCTTGATAAGATGTGAGGAAACCAACTTAGTGCTTAATTGGGAAAAGTGTCATTTCATGGTTCAAGAAGGAATTGTGCTGGGACACAAAATTTCAAGCAAGGGCATCGACGTAGATCAGGCTAAGATAGGCACCATTGAGAAGTTACCACCATCCACATCTGTAAAGGCCATCAGAAGTTTTCTAGGACATGCGGGCTTTTATCGGAGGTTCATACAAGACTTTTCTAAGATAGCCCGACCATTGACAAGACTCCTAGAGAAAGATGTGGATTTTGTTTTTGATGAGGAATGTTTGAGAGCATTCACAACTCTTAAGTAGAAATTGACCCATGCTCCAATCATGGTAGCTCCTAATTGGAATCTACCATTTGAACTAATGTGCGATGCAAGTGACTTTACAGTTGGAGCAGTCTTGGGTCAACGCAAGGAGAAATACTTCCAGCCTATCTACTATGCAAGCAAGACTATGGACACAGCTCAAGCTAATTACACAACTACGGAGAAAGAGCTGCTAGTTGTGGTTTTTGCTTTTGACAAGTTTAGATCATATCTAATCTTGTCAAAAGTGATTGTTTATACGGATTATTCGGCTTTGAGGTACTTATTTGCGAAGATTGATGCTAAGCCTAGGCTAATCCGTTGGGTTTTGTTGTTGCAGGAATATGACTTGACAATTCAAGATAAAAAGGGAGCTGAAAATCTTGCAGCAGATCATCTTTCTCGCTTGGAAAATTGAAGTTTGGAGAGGTTTGAAGAAGGGGACATTGATGATCACTTCCCCGATGAGAAGCTATACGCCATGGTAAGAGAGGTAAGTAATTTAAATTTTGAAACACCTTGGTTTGCAGATTTTGCTAACTATTTAGCTGCTAGGGAACTTCCTAAGGACTTAACTTATCAAGTAAAGAAGAAATTCTTTTCTGACTTAAAGTATTATTTTTAGGAGGATCCTTTTTTGTTTAGATTATATAAGGATCACATGATCCGATGATGTGTGGCATGGCCCGAAACAATGAACATTCTTAATCAATGCCATACTGGACCAGCTGGTGGTCATATGGGAGCCAATAGGACTGCTCAAAAGGTACTAGAATCAGGATTTTATTGGCCCACTTTGTTTTGGGATAGCTACGAATTTTGTGAACATATGTGATCATTGCAAAGGACTGGAAACATTTCATCTCATGATGAGATGCCCCAAAATGGAATTGTAGTGTGTGAAGTCTTTGATGTATGGGGGATCGATTTTATGGGACCGTTTCCAAATTCTTTTGGTAACAAATATATTCTTGTAGCTATAGATTATGTCTCTAAATGGCCGGAAGCTCAAGCCTTGGCAACCAATGATGCTAGGGTTGTGATGAAGTTTTTGAAGAAGTTGTTTTCTCGATTTGGTACACCAAAAGCAATTATAAGTGATAGGGGTACTCACTTTTGTAACTTTCAGCTTGAGAAAGTTTTCAAAAGACTAGGAGTTACACATAGGTTTGCTACTCCCTATCATCCCCAAACTAGTGGCCAAGTTGAAAACACGAATAGGGAGATTAAACGAATTCTGGAAAAAACTGTAGAGCGATCCCGAAAGGATTGGTCCGAGAAATTGGACAATGCTCTATGGTCTTTTAGGACTACATTTAAAACTCCTTTGGGCACTACGCCGTTTAGACTAGTATATGGAAAAGCTTGTCATTTACCTATCGAAATTGAACATAATGCATATTGGGCTATTAAACAGATTAACCTTGATCTAGCTCGTGCAGGTGAACAAAGATAGTTGCAGGTAAACGAGTTGGATGAGTGGAGGTTGCAAGCTTATGACAATGCCAGAATGTATAAGAAGCGTACCAAGAAATGGCATGATGCTCACATCAAGGATAGGAAAGAGTTTCAAGCAGGAGATTAGGTATTATTGTACAATTCAAGGCTTCGACTCTTTCCGGGCAAGTTAAAGTCTCGATGGTCTGGTCCTTTTACTGTTAAGGAAGTTTTCCCCTATGGAGTGGATGAAATAACTCACCCGGAAAAAGGAGATTTTAAAGTTAATGGGCACAGGCTCAAATTATACCTCGGAGGGGAAATACAAGACTTGAAGGAGGTTTTACACCTCCAAGACTAGGGAAGTTTACCCTACCGTCCAACTAATACGACGTTAAAGAAGTGCTGGGTGGGAGACAACCCACCGTTTTATGTTTTTGGTTTGTGTCGTCATTTTGTTTTAGTTTTATCTTTCTTTTATTGGGTGGTTGTTTGTTTGTTTTGCACTCATTTGAATTTGTAGAGGAAATTTGATTTTGAGAAGTAAATTGAGCATATTAAAGGACACACTCGTATCATTGGGCGTGTCATTATTATTTTCAGGCAGTAGCTATAACACGTCCAGTGACACGGACGTGTCTATGAGCATGTCATTTTGCATGAGAAACAGTAGCTATAACACGCCCAGTGACACGCCCGTGTCCATGGACGTGTCTCTAAAAAAATGAAAAATGACAAAAAATTATCCAGCACGCCCTCAGAACACGCCCAAACTAGTGGGCGTGTCGTTTGCTTGGTTGTCACAGTACATGTGACATGCCCATGGACACGCCCATGTTTGTGGGCGTGTCGATTATCATTTCATCCAGTACCTGTGACACGCCCATTGGCACGGTCGTGTCTGTGAGTATGTCATGTACACTATCTTTTATACTATAGGGCACGCCCAGTGACATGGGCGTGTCAATGGGCGTGCCGACGTCTTTATATATAGAACCGATGCCATTTTTCACGCAATTTTTAGTTTTCTTTCTCATTTTCTCTCAACTTTCTTGCACTCCCACCGGCACATTCACACACCCACTCACTTTAGGAGAGATTCTCACTTCCGGGTTGCATTATTTGCGTGCATTTGCTCGTTTTCCATTGAATTCACTCGTTCCACGCGACTTTCGCTTTTTCGAGTACGGAATCTCAATTTTTGAGATTTTTGTTTATTTTCTTTCATTTTTCTTTTATTTTTCGTGTACATTCCTTGTATCTTTTTGTCTTTGCCTTGAAGTTGGAAGTTTCATGATGTGTTTGCTTTATTCTGATGTGTTTTTATTTCTCGTAATTTTTGCGGCATTTGATTAATTTTGATTTTGTTTGTTATGAATTTCGTTTTGATTCGGCATTTGTTTATTTTTGAATTGGTTTGTAGTTTGAGTTGTATATTGATTGTTTCATTTGTTGGGTTCTAATTACTTGTTATTTTTGGAAAATGTATTGTTATTGTGGGAATTGCCTTTATTATGGTATGTTTATTGCTGTTGTTCGGATTGGTTTGATGCTTTTGGTTGATTAAGCATGTATTGCTATATGTGGATTACGTTTGGTTATGCTTTATCATTATAATGCCGGCATTTCGGTAACCTTGTATCATGCTATACTTTTGTTGTTATTGAGGAATCTTTTTGGTTTGTTTTGCAGACTAACCCACAATGGGGCCTCACAAACAATCATCTTCCCAGCTTCCCACCAAGCGTGCACGAGGGGAAGGCAGTTCCAGCCAACCCGCTACACGTCCAACTTCTAAATTCATGACCACCCACAAATGCCTTAGATTTTTGAATGCCGAGGAAAGAAGGCGATTCAAACTTTTCGGCAACAAAGAATGGTCCCCACCTAGTGTTTTAGATTGGGATGCTATGAAACTGGCTAATATTGCAGCAGATATTCGGGAATTAATTAATCAACCAGGGTGGGACCAACTATTCTCCATTAATGAGCCTTCCTCTTGAGAGCTCACACTGGAATTTTACTGCACCTTCCAGTTCTAAAAGACCAAGGTTTCAATTACTGAGCCAACGATTAAATTCAGACTGGGAGGGCAGAGATTCAACATGAGTATTAATGACCTTAGGGTGCATCTCGGGTTATATACTGAAGAGGAAGTACAAACCTTTGATTATCTAAACTTCGAGGTGGATTTTATTGAGTATGAGGTTGCTCCTCCTAGGGTTTGGCGGACCTTTGCACCCACTGCCGATAAGTATCAACCCAAGGTTTCTAAGGCATCAAAATTCGAGTCTTTCCCCTGCCGAGTGGTGCGCAACCTATTAGTTCACACTCTTACAGCTCGGCTGAGTAGCACAGGGGTGGTAAGCTTGCAAGATCTATTTTTCTTACACTGCATGGTACAGAAGACCCAGTGCAATGTCGAACATGCCATCACACATTTTTTCTATGAGCAGTCTAAAAAAGGAGCATCAGGTACTTTACATGGTGGCATGTATGTCACAAGACTCGCTCGTCGTCTGGGTGTGTTAGATGGCTGCCTACCTATGACGGTGGATGGTATGCCCAAGTTGTTGGGTATGGACACATTAAAGATAGACTTACAAAATTCTTTGGTTTATATTTCCTTGTTTTTAATGTAAGATCTAATTAATAATGTTTGGGAAGAGATTCCGGCACTCTACTTAGTGATTAGAGATTAATTCACTCGAGAGAGGTTTTAGTCTAAGTTAGAGGAATGCCAACTCAACTCTATTAAATGATTTAACTGAATTGATGTTCATAAATATCATTGAGGCTAGGGGGATTCAATATCTGGATAGTTTTATTACCATCAATCCTTTTTGCTCAACATTTAATTTCCCTTTACTTTCAGTCATTAAATTAATTGCTTTTAATTACACCACATCACAAACCTATTGATTTGCTAAACAACGGTTAAGATTTGCACTAGTACTTGACCTTGTCCTCAGTGGAATGATAACTCACTCACTACTTTATTACTTGGTCGACCCGTGCACTTGCGGTATTGCTATAGCGTAGCTCTCACACACCAGAGGCCAAGGGGATATTTTTTAGAGATTTAGTAGGAGCCAGAGGCAGTCTGACAGGTCAGTACAGCAACAGAGATAGAGACCTGCAGCTTCAGTAGCTAGTGCTCCGACCCCAGTAGTTCAGAGCCCGGTTCCATATACCTATGTCCATTATGGTAAGGCACATAGAGGTGTCTTCTGGAGGATAGGTGCACCAATAGTGTGTTACAGATGTGGGTCTCTAGATCACTTTCTTAGAGATTGTCTAGAGCCATCAGAGGATAGATAGACAGATACTGCATCTTTTTGACCCAGTGTTAGAGGAGGTCATAGTAGTAGAGGTTTTGGTAGGGGTGGTAGATCTAGGTCTAGTCAGAGAGGAGGTTCTACAGTTGGAGGTAGACCAGATGAGGCAGGGCCATTGCAGCGGGTATATGTGATACAGAGGCATCCAGATGCTTCAGCCGTTAAAGCTGGTACTTTTTCTTTATTTAGTACTTTAGTTCTTATATTAATAGACCATGGGTCGACTCATTCATACATTAGAGCATCCATCTTATCTGTGAGTGATTTGCATTCAGAGTCTCTAGGATTTGATGTTTTGGTGACAAATCCTTTAGGGTATAGTGTTATGGTTAGTATGGTGCACCGAGATAGCCCGGTTGTGGTTCAGGATAAGGAGTTTCTCGGTGATCTGATTGAGATACCTTTTAGGGAGTATGATCTGATTTTAGGCATGGATTGGTTATCCATGCATAGGACTTTGGTAAATTGTTAGCAGAAATGTGTTACTGTGAGAACATGTGATGGTAGAGATGTGATCGTACATAGTGAGCATAGACATCTTTCATCCATATTTATTTTAGCTGTTTCAGCTAGGAGAATGATCCGGAAGGGATGTGAAGCATATCTTGCTCACGCGGTAAATACCAAAGTAATGGAATCCCAGCTTGATAGTATAACCACAGTTACTGAGTTTCCAGATATTTTTCCTAATGAGTTACTAGGAATACCCCCTGAGAGAGAGGTTGAGTTTGGTAAAGATTTGTTGTCTGGTACCACTCCCATCTCTATTACTCCTTATCGTATAGCACCTACTGAGTTGAGAGAGTAGAAGATACAGTTGTAGGAATTGCTGGATAAAGAGTTTATTTGCCCTAGAGTGTCCTCATGGGGAGCACCTGTGTTGTTTATGAAGAAGAAGGATGACACCTTGAGATTATGTATTGATTACAGACAGTTGAATAAGGTGATCATCAAGAATAAATATCTATTACCTCATATAGATGATCTTTTTTATCAGTTTAAGGGAGCAGTAGTATTCTCTAAGATTGATTTGAGATCAGGGTACCATCACTTGAGAGTTAGAGGTGGAGATGTACCTAAGATAGCTTTTTGCACGAGGTATGAGCATTATGAGTTTTTAGTGATGCCCTTTGGATTAACGAATGCACCAGCAATATTTATGGATTTGATGAATATGGTATTCAGACCCTATCTAAATCAATTTGTGGTGGTTTTCATTGATGATATTCTGGTGTATTCACGTAATGAAGAGGATCATGACAGGCATTTACAGATTGTATTGCAGACTCTGAGAGAGAAATAATTATATACTAAGTTGTCTAAGTGTGAATTCTGGCTTGATAAAGTAACTTTTCTCGGTCATGTGGTTTCAGTAAAAGGTATTAGAGTTGATCTGAGTAAAGTTAAGGCTATTTTGAATTGGAGTCCACCTAAGACTGTGACAGAGGTTAGAAGTTTTTTAGGTTTGGTAGGCTATTCTCGCCGGTTTGTGAAAGGTTTTTCTATGATAGCTACTCCACTCACCAGATTATTTTGGAAGAGAATTAGATTTGTGTGGACGGATAGGTGTCAGGTGATTTTTGAGCAGCTAAGGGAGATGTTGACTCAGGCTCATGTCCTTACCCTGCCTGTGGAAGGTAAACCTTACGTGATTTATAGTGATGCTTCACATAGTAGTTTAGGTTGTATTCTAATATAGAAAGATAGAGTCATTGCTTATGTCTCTAGACAGTTGAAGTCACATAAGCTGAATTACCCGACTCATGATTTGAAGTTAGCAGCCATAGTTTTTGCCTTGAAGATTTGGCAACATTACTTATATGAGGAGAAGTGTTTCATTTATACTGACGATAAGAGTTTGAAGTATTTGGATGTTTAGAAAGAGCTGAATCTTCAGCAGAGATGGTGGTTAGAGTTAATTAAAGATTATGATTGTTGGATTGATTATCATCCTGGCAAGGTAAATATTGTTGCTGATGCCTTGAGTTAAAAGTCTTTGGCAGGTTTGACTGCTTATTCGCTCTCATTGCTTTTTGAGTTGAGAGCATTGTATGCCAGATTTAAGTATTGTGATAATGGTGTTTTGATGGCTCGGTTGCAATTGAGGCCAATGTTATTGGATCAAGTTAGGGAGGCTCAGTTGGTAGATGAAAAAATCTAGAAGATTGTATTGGATTTCCAAAAGTGGGAGAGTCGAGACTTTCATGTAATAAATGATGGCAGTCTATGGTATAGAGATAGGTTGTGTATTCTTGACGATGCTAAATTAAAGAGGGTGATTTTGGAGGAATCACATCAGTCAGTTTATATTATGCACCCTGGTAGTACCAAGGTGTAACAAGATATGAAGTAGTATTATTGGTAGTCAGGTATGAAGAGGGATATAGCAGAGTTTGTATCAGATATCTCAACTGTCAAAGAGTGAAAGCTGAGCACCAAGTTCCTTTAGGTTGCGTTAGCCTTTGTCTGTACCAGAGTGAAAATGGAAATGAGTAACGATGGATTTTGTGACTGGACTACCTTTGACCCAAAAGAAGCATGATGCGATCTGGGTGATAGTTGATAGAATGACGAAGATAACTTATATTCTTTCAGTTCGGATGGATTACTCACTTGAGAGGTTAGCTGAGTTGTATATCAGTGAAATAGTGAGGTCCTAGTTTCTTTGGTGTCAGACCAAGATTCCTTATTTACATCTAGATTTTGGAGGAGTTTGCATAATGCATTGGGTTCTCGATTATATTTTAGTACAGCTGTAACACCCCTATACCCCATATACGCACACTATGTACCACCACATCTGTAATATACGTATACCGGATACAGAAATGTTACGGTCTATTTTAAACAAACCAATCTTTCAAATTATATAATATAGGAAAGTTAAAACATTTAATTTGTATTATAAAACAAAATAGTTAAAACATTTATTTATTAAGCAGCGGAAAATGTAGCGGTATTTACATATATAAATACATCAAAATCAATAGTTACAAAACATAAAGTTTATACATGTTTGGCAGTTTGTCTCTGATCTTTAAGCCCACAATCAACACTTCAAAATCTAGACTCAACTCGGTCTAGCTGAACTCTCTGGTTCTACCCTGTCATCTGCGCGATGAACCACAATCGCGCTAAGCCAACGGCTTAGTGGTACAAACCACAATAACAATATGTTTCAATGCAATGTCAATGTCACATTTCAACAATAAAGACAATGTTCATAAATGATATATCAATATTTTTCATAACACTACATTCCATTATTTTATTCAATTGTTTCACCATTCATGAATTACATTGAAACAAAGACAAGCATGGGCCCAAAAGACACTAATATGTTATTCAAAGTTCAGAGTTACTGCTTTGGTCCATAATCACAATCATCAATATATATTTATCCATGGATAATCCAACTAGATTTGAGCTTATGACCTAGTCTTTTCACTCAATCTAGCTTCAAGGATTTGTTTTTGAGGCTTACGACCCAGTCTTTTCACCCCAAAAACATCACATTTCACATTTTTCAGCTGGACTCGGCTTACGACCCGGTCTTTTCACCTATCCAGCGATTCATAGGCATGTCGCCAAACCCAGAACTCTGAAAATTGAATAACATATTAAGCACACAATTATTTCATTTATCTCTTTATCAATCTCTTCTCAATTCATTTCATTTCTCATTTCATATTCCATAATCAAATAGGCAACCATGCCCCAATCATTTCATTTGCACTATCATAGCCAACAACAATGGCTTCACATTACATCATATCTCAATTCACATTAAAGCAATTCATCATTAAAGTATTCATAATCAAATGCATTGAACATACATTTTGAACAATCATTATATCTTTCACATTATGCAAATCATAGCATTAAGCAAATGTAACAATAATACAATAGATTACTTAACACATTTACAACCAAATGTGTTAAGTCCCAATGTCATGTAAATGTATGCAATAATGTAGGGTTTATACTTACCTCAAGAACAACTCAAACCAATCTATACACTTCCTCTTCCAAGAATCCTCAAGACTTAAGTTAGGGCAACTCAACCTCTTCACAACCTAATCCAAAAGGAATAATACACACTCACTTAGAGATACACATGAGATAATAAGACTAAGGACTAACTAGGGCAAACTCTACACATGACAACTCAACAACACGGGCGTGTCCCTGACCGTGCTCTAAACTCACAACACAGAAGTTTTGACACGCTTAGAACCACGGGCGAGTCACTGAACGTGTAATACATTCTGTCTCACAGAAATATTGACACGTCCAACAACACGGGCGTGTTCATGGCCGTGTCAATCCTTCACCCACACAGTAGCTATGACACGCTCAGTGACATGGGCGTGTCACTGCTCGTGTCACCCATCCAAGAACACAGAACTATTTACACGCCTAAAGACCTGGTCGTGCTCATGGGCGTGTTAGGCCAAAAATGCAAATTCCGGCAACAACAACAACATATCCAACAAACCTCTTACTTCCACCATTATCCACTTCAAACAAACTTAACTAAACACACCCAAAAACCATAACAAACTTGCAAAAACACCAAAACAACTCAAAACATACATCAAACACAAATCATAATCATCACCACAAACCCAAAACACAACCACAACACTTTCTCTTCCAACAAACTTACTCTTTCCTTCAATCCAACCCCAAAAATCCAAAATCAATTGAACCAAACACTCTTAAACACACCACAATCAAACAAACACATATCAACCACAATCTCAACTCACAAACTCAAAGAAAATCAAAGAATCAAGTGGAAAACTTACCAAAGATGAAGAAACTCTTAAATTTCCAACTTGATCACTTGAAAACTTCCTTCAATCTTGAGTTTGGAAGATCAAATCTCTCTCTTGCTCTCATGCTATAGAGGGTCGGCCAAACAAAGAAAAGAAAAGGAAAGAAAATGAGCCATGAAGAAGAAAGAAGGAAAGAAGAAAACAAAGAAAGCAAAGTCAACTCTCTCAACAACTCTCTTCCTCAAAACCCTCTCCACCAAGCAATATACAATAAAATAATCCAAAATATCTCCATCCACTTCCACTCACTCTTATTCAAATTAATTAATTCCTTTGACCCTTCATACATTGACTTGTATATGTTGTAAATATCCCAATATATACAACATATACACTCTACTCAAAACCTCTTCTCTTACCACTAAAATAAATACACTTAATCCAAATACAACAATAAATATTCCAAAACTTTTAGGGCATACTTTGGGATATTACAATTCTCCCCCTCTAAAAAGAAATTTCATCCTCGAAATTACCTGATCTTAAGTCTGAAACAACTGAGGATATTGATCTCGCATCACTTGCTCACTCTCCCAAGTTGCCTCTTCTTTACCATGATTCTTCCAAAGAACCTTCACAAGTGGCACTTTCTTATGTCTCAACTCCTTCATTCCATATGCTAAAATTGCAACTGGTTCTTCTTCAAAAGTCATATCCGGACTCACCTCAATAAATTCAAGTGACAGAACATGAGATGGGTCTGATCTGTACCTCCGCAGCATAGAAACATGGAAAATATTATGGATTCTATCCAACTCAGGCGGCAAAGCAAGTCGATAAGCAACTGGTCCAACTCTTTCTAATACTTCATAAGGTCCAATAAAATGAGGACTTAGCTTCCCTCTTCGACCAAATCTCAAAATCTTTTTCCAAGGAGACACTTTCAAAAATACTTTATCTCCAACATCGAACTCTATATCTCTCCTCTTCAAATCTGAATAAGATTTCTGTCGATCTGAAGCTGCTTTCAACCGATCGCGAATTATCTTCACTTTCTCTTCTGTTTCTTTAATCAAATCAGGACCAACCATTTTGCCTTCTCTAGCTTCATTCCAACATAGAGGCGTCCTACATCTTCTACCATACAATGCCTCAAATGGTGCCATTCCAATACTGGATTGATGAATGTTGTTGTAAGCAAATTCCACAAGTGGCAAAAATCTGTCCCAACTTCCTAAAAAATTAATGACACAGCTTCTCAACATATCCTCCAAAATCTATATCACTCTCTCTGACTGCCCATCTGTCTGCGGATGAAAAGCAGTGCTAAAGTGCAATCGAGAACCCAAAGCACCATGTAAACTTTTCCAAAATCTTGAAGTAAACCGAGGATCTCGATCAGACACTAAAGAAATTGGGACTCCATGCAACTTCACTATCTCATTGATATACAGCTCAGCCAACTTCTCAAGAGAATAATCCATTCTAACTGGAAGAAAATGAGCTGTCTTTGTCAACCGATCAATAATTACCCAAATAGCATCATCCTTCTTCTGAGTCAATGGCAAACCAGACACTAAATCCATTGTCACTCTCTCCCATTTCCATTCAGGCACTGATAAAGGTTGAAGCAATCCTGTTGGAACTTGATGCTCGGCCTTCACCCTCTGACAAATGAGACACTTGGATACAAATTCCGCTATGTCTCTTTTCATACCTAACCACCAGTAATGCTGCTTCAAATCCTGATACATCTTAGTACTCCCAAGGTGCATAGCAAAAACCGACTGATGTGCTTCTTCTAAAATAATCTTTCTCAATTTTGCATCATCAGGAACACACAATCTATCCTTAAACCAAAGGTTGCCATTATCTCTTATATGGAAATCTCGGCTCTCCCCATTTTGGCAATCTGAAATAATTTTCTGAAATTTCTCATCAGTCAATTGAGCCTATTTAATCTGATCCAACAACACCGGTCTCAACTGCAATTGAACCAACAATGCACCATCATCACATGATTCAAAACTAGCATGCAACGCTCTCAACTCAACAAGCAACGAGAGCGAATAAGCAGTCAAACCTGCAAAAGACTTCCGACTCAAGGCATCTGCAACAACATTCGCCTTACCAGGATGATAATCAATCAAACAATCATAGTCTTTGATCAGCTCCAACCATCGTCTTTACCGAAGATTAATTTCTCTTTGAACACCCAAGTATTTCAAACTCTTATGATCCTTATAGATAAAACAATTCTCCCCATACAAATAGTGTCGCCAAATCTTCAATGCAAACACTATAGCTGCCAATTCCAAATCATGTGTCGGATAATTAAGTTCATGCGGCTTCAACTGCCGAGAAGCATAAGCTATGACTTTACCCTCTTGCATCAAAACACAACCTAAACCATTATGTGAAGCATCACTGTAAATCACATATGGTTTATCTTCCACAGGCAAAGTAAGAACAGGAGCTTGAGTCAACATCTCCTTCAACTGTTCAAAACTAGCTTGACACTGATCTGTCCACACAAATCTAACTCCCTTTCGAAGTAATCTGGTGAGTGGAGTAGCTATCAAAGAAAAACCTTTCACAAAGCGTCGATAATAGCCTGCCAAACCCAGAAAACTTCTAACTTCAGTCACAGACTTCGGTGGACTCCAATTCAAAATAGCATCAACTTTACTAGGATCAACTCTTATACCATCCGCTGAAACTATATGACCGAGAAAAGTCACTTGATCAAGCCAAAACTCACACTTCGACAGCTTAGCATATAATTGCTTCCCTCTCAAAGTCTATAGTACAATCCGCAGATGCTTGTCATGATCCTCTTCATTACGCGAATACACCAAAATATCATCAATGAAAACTACCACAAACTGATCTAGATAGGGCTTAAACACCCTATTCATCAAATCCATGAAAGCTGCAGGTGCATTCGTCAATCCAAAAGGCATTACCAAAAACTCATAATGCCCATACCTTGTGCGGAAAGCTGTCTTAGGAACATCTTCAGCTCTAACCCTCAACTGATGGTACCCTGATCTCAAATCAATCTTAGAAAACACTGCTGCTCCTTTCAACTGATCGAAGAGATCATCTATCCTAGGTAAAGGATACTTATTCTTGATAGTCACCTTGTTCAATTGCCTATAATCAATGCACAATCTCAAAGTACCATCCTTCTTCTTCACAAACAAAATAGGAGCTCCCCACGGAGAAACACTAGGGCGAACAAACCCTTTATCTAACAACTCTTGCAATTGCACCTTCAACTCTCTCAACTCAGCAGGTGCCATTCGATAAGGAGTAATAGAGATGGGAGTGGTACCAGGCAACAAATCGATACCAAACTCAACCTCTCTCTCAGAGGGTAACCCTGGTAACTCCTTAGGAAACACATCTGAAAATTGCGCAACTGTGGGTATACTATCAAGTTGAGAACTCACTACTCTGGTATCCACAACATGAGCAAGATAAGCATCACACCCTTTTCTAATCAACTTTCTAGCTGCAAAGGCTGATACAAACAAGGATGCAAGTTGTCTCTGCTCACTAGATACCATTACACTTCTACCATCACCAGTTCTCAAAGTAACACACTTCTTTTGATAGTCTACTACAGCTCCATGCTTAGACAACCAATCCATGCCTAATATCAAATCATATTCCTTAAAAGGCATTTCAATCAAATCCCCCAAAAATTCCTCACCTTGCACCACAACTGAACTATCTCGGTGTACCTTGCTAACAACCACACTATGCCCTAAAGGATTTGTCACCAAGACATCAAATCCTAGGGACTCAGTATGCAATTCAGTCACAGGCAAGATAGATGCACTTATGTATGAATGAGTAGATCCTGGATCAATCAAAGCAATAACTGAAATGCCAAATAAAGAAAATGTACCCGCAATAACTGCTGAAGCATCTGGCTGCCTCTGCATCACATACACTCTCTGAGAAGATCCAGCCTCATCTGGCCTACTGCCTCCGGATGTAGAGCCTCCTCTCTGACTGATCCCAGGTCGACCACCTCTACTAACACTTCTGCCACTTCGACCTCCTCTCACACTAGGTCGAGAAACTGCAAAATCTGCCTGCCTATGCTCCTGCATCTTAGGACAATCTCTAATGAAATGCTCAGGTGATCCACATTTGAAACACACAGCTGATCCACTAATCTTCCAACAAACACCCCCATGTATCCTACCACAATGGACACATATAGGTGGAGTAGACCTCTGAACCACTGGAGTCGGAGCACTAGCTACAGAAACTGTAGGTCTCGGTCTCTGCCTCTGATACTGAACTTACCTGCCCGACTGCCTCTGGCTCCTACTGATCCTCAAAATAAAACTTCCTCTGCCTCTCTTCATAGATGAAGACCCTGCCTCAAACTGGGATCTCCTAACTCTGGTCTCCTCTTCAGTAGCAGCTGTTGCAATAGCCTGTGCTCTCTCAACACTTCTAGCTGCTGCAACCAACTGAGAAAATTCCTGGTACCGAGAACCAACAACAATACACATAATAGAGGGCCTCAATCCCTCCTCAAATCTCCTGCACCGATCAATCTCATCAGAAATAATCCCACCGGCATAGTGACTCAACTGGATGAACTCTATCTCATACTCTGTCACAGTCTGATTATCTTGTCTTAAATTCAGAAATTTCATCTTCTTAACATCCATGGAGTATATTTCCGCTCAAATTCTCTTAGAAAATCATTATAAGACAACGTCGGTGGATCATCCATAGCATGAGGAACCGTCTTTCACCAATCATAAGCATCCTTCTGCAATAAGGATCTAGCATAATAAAATTTCTCTTCTGGAGTGGCTTGCAACTGGATAAATACCCTCTGCACTCTATCCAACCACTGCTCATCTACTGTAGGATATGTAGTACCAAAGAAATCCTCAGCCCCATACTTCCTCAATTTATCATAATGCCTCACCGGTACATGTGGCTGTGGTGGCGGTGGCGGCTGTACTGGAGCTTGCCTCAACAATTCTACCACATGCCATAACCAAACCTGCGGAACCTCATCAATAGCTAATCTCTCTGGCACAGGAGCAGGTGCCTCTCCAGCTCTATCAACCCTAGCTCCATCTCTACCCTCTTCAGGAGCTACACTCTCAGCACTACCTTCTACAGACTGACGTGACTGAGACACCATCACTACCTATATCTGCAAACACAGCAGAATATATCTCATCAAAGATCAGAGACTGCCAGTGCCAAAGCATATATCTTATTTTAAAATCACATTTTAAAATTAAATTTTCTTTTTCCTTACAATTTACCTAGGTTGAGAATCTCAAACCTAGGCTCTGATACCAAAACAATTGTAACACCCCTATACCTCATATACGCACACTACGTACCACCACATCTGTAATATACGTATACCGGATACAGAAATGTTACGGTCTATTTTAAACCAAACCAATCTTTCAAATTATATAATATAGGAAAGTTAAAACATTTAATTTGTATTATAAAACAAAATAGTTAAAACATTTATTTATTAAGCAACGGAAAATGTAGCAGTATTTACATATATAAATACATCAAAATCAATAGTTACAAAACATAAAGTTTATACATGTTTGGCAGTTCGTCTCTGATCTTTAAGCCCACAATCAACACTTCAAAATCTAGACTCAATTCGGTCTAGCTGAACTCTCTGGTTCTACCCTGTCACCTGCGCGATGGACTACAATCGCGCTAAACCAACGGCTTAGTGGTACAAACCACAATAACAATATGTTTCAATGCAATGTCAATGTCACACATTTCAACAATAAAGACAATGTTCATAAATGATATATCAATATTTTTCATAACACTACATTCCATTATTTTATTCAATTGTTTCACCATTCATGAATCACATTGAAACAAAGACAAGCATGGGCCCAAAAGACACTAATATGTTATTCAAAGTTCAGAGTTACTGCTTTGGTCCATAATCACAATCATCAATATATATTTATCCATGGATAATCCAACTAGATTTGAGCTTATGACCCTTTCTTTTCACTCAATCTAGCTTCAAGGATTTGTTTTTGAGGCTTACGACCCAGTCTTTTCACCCCAAAAACATCACATTTCACATTTTTCAGCTGGACTCGGCTTACGACCTGGTCTTTTCACCTATCCAGCGATTCATAGGCATGCCGCTAAACCCAGAACTCTGAAAATTGAATAACATATTAAGCACACAATTATTTCATTTATCTCTTTATCAATCTCTTCTCAATTCATTTCATTTCTCATTTCATATTCCATAATCAAATAGGCAACCATGCCCCAATCATTTCATTTGCACTATCATAGACAACAACAATGGCTTCACATTACATCATGTCTCAATTCACATTAAAGCAATTCATCATTAAAGTATTCATAATCAAATGCATTGAACATACATTTTGAACAATCATTATATCTTTCACATTATGCAAATCATAGCATTAAGCAAATGTAACAATAATACAATAGATTACTTAACACATTTACAACCAAATGTGTTAAGTCCCAATGTCATGTAAATGTATGCAATAATGTAGGGTTTATACTTACCTCAAGAACAACTCAAACCAATCTATACACTTCCTCTTCCAAGAATCCTCAAGACTTAGGTTAGGGCAACTCAACATCTTCACAACCTAATCCAAAAGGAATAATACACACTCACTTAGAGATACACATGAGATAATAAGACTAAGGACTAACTAGGGCAAACTCTACACATGACACGCTCAACAACACGGGCGTGTCCCCGACCGTGCCCTAAACTCACAACACAGAAGTTTTGACACGCTTAGAACCACGGACGTGTCACTGAACGT
This sequence comes from Garcia nutans, assembly GCA_947685225.1. NCBI lineage: Eukaryota > Viridiplantae > Streptophyta > Magnoliopsida > Malpighiales > Euphorbiaceae > Garcia > Garcia nutans. Next base: position 41,838,415 of record CANTUV010000035.1, read on the forward strand.
GTAATACATTCTGTCTCACAGAAACATTGACACGTCCAACAACACGGGCGTGTTCATGGCCATGTCAATCCTTCACCCACACAGTAGCTATGACACGCTCAGTGACATGGGCGTGTCACTGCTCGTGTCACCCATCCAAGAACACAGAACTATTAACACGCCTAAAAACCTGGTCGTGCTCATGGGCGTGTCAGGCCAAAAATGCAAATTCCGGCAGCAACAACAACATATCCAACAAACCTCTTACTTCCACCATTATCCACTTCAAACAAACTTAACTAAACACACCCAAGAACCATAACAAACTTGCAAAAACACCAAAACAACTCAAAACATACATCAAACACAAATCATAATCATCACCACAAACCCAAAATACAACCACAACACTTTCTCTTCCAACAAACTTACTCTTTCCTTCAATCCAACCCCAAAAATCCAAAATCAATTGAACCAAACACTCTTAAACACACCACAATCAAATAAACACATATCAACCACAATCTCAACTCACAAACTCAAAGAAAATCAAAGAATCAAGTGGAAAACTTACCAAAGATGAAGAAACTCTTAAATTTCCAACTTGATCACTTGAAAACTTCCTTCAATCTTGAGTTTGGAAGATCAAATCTCTCTCTTGCTCTCTTGCTATGGAGGGTCGGCCAAACAAAGAAAAGAAAAGGAAAGAAAATGAGCCACGAAGAAGAAAGAAGGAAAGAAGAAAACAAAGAAAGCAAAGTCAACTCTCTCAACAACTCTCTTCCTCAAAACCCTCTCCACCAAACAATATACAATAAAATAATCCAAAATATCTCCATCCACTTCCACTCACTCTTATTCAAATTAATTAATTTCTTTGACCCTTCATACATTGACTTTGTATATGTTGTATATTTCCCAATATACACAACATATACACTCTACTCAAAAACTCTTCTCTTACCACTAAAATAAATACACTTAATCCAAATACAACAATAAATATTCCAAAATTTTTAGGGTATACTTTGGGATATTACAACAGTTTTCCATCCTTAGATAAATGGACAGTCAGAAAGAGTAATACAGATTTTAGAGGATATGTTAAGGAGTTGTATCATTGATTTCAGTGAAAGTTGGGATAGATTCTTGTCATTGATTGAGTTTGCATATAATAACAGTTATCGGTCCAGTATTGGGATGACACCTTATGAGGCCTTGTATGGCAAAAGATGTAGAACACCTTTGTATTGTGATGAGGTTGGAGAAGGTAAATTGGTCGGTCCCGATTTGATTGAAGAAACAGAAAATAAAGTAAAAGTGATTTGGGGTCGTCTGAAAGTAGCCTCAGACCGACAGAAATCCTATTCAGATTTAAAAAGAAGAGACATAGAGTTCAGTGTGGGAGATAAAGTGTTTTTGAATGTGTCTCCTTGGAAGAAAATTTTCAGAATTGGCCGCAAAGGAAAGTTGAGTCCTCGTTTCATAGGACCATATGAGGTACTGGAGAGAGTTGGTCCAGTGGCATATAGACTGGCTTTGCCACTTGAGTTGGATCGAATTCATAATGTCTTCCATGTCTCTATACTTCGGAGGTATAGGTCAGACCCTTCTCACATTTTGTCAGTAAAGTCCATTGAGGTGAGTCCGGATCTGACTTATGAAGAAGAACCAGTAGCGATTTTGGCACGAGAAGTAAAAGAGTTGAGAAATAAGAAAGTGCCACTTGTGAAAGTTTTTTGGAGGAATCATGCCACTGAGGAGGCAACATGGAAAAGTGAACAGACGATGCGGAGTCAATATCCTTAGTTGTTCCAGAGTTGATAGCGGATAATTTTGCGGACGAAATTCTCTTAAGGGGGAGAGAATATAAATTTGAATAAATTAAATAAATAATTTGAATGGAAAATGAAAGGATTTTAAGTGAAAAAGTAAAATGTATATTCGAAATATATTTGATGGAAATATGACATATGCATATACTTAAGATATACATTACATATATATATAGGATAAAGAATTGAATAGTGGATTATTATTATTATTATTATTATTATTATTATTATTATTATTATTATTATTATTATTATTATTATTATTATTATTATTATTAGATAAGGATGGAAAGAGAAGATATTTTCTTCTTCTTCTTTTGCTCATTTTTGTCATGAGTTAGAGAGAGAGAGTAAGGGAGAGTTTGATCTTCTTCCATACACCAAATTTACAAGGAATTTCAATGATTCAAGTGAAGATTTTGAGGATTCTTCATCAATCGGTAAGTTCCTTTATCATTTTTCAAGTTACTTTGGAATTCTATGGAAGAACATGATATTTAGATTTTTAGAAATTTTGTATTAGCGTGTTTTGATGGCTTATTTGAATATGTATAAAGATGTTGTGAGTAGCTAATGATAATTTTTAAGATTGGATTGAAAGAGAAAGAGAAGAGATTTCTTTTCTTTGTTCTTCTTTGAATGTGTTATGAGAGAAAGTGATGATTGATTGAATAAGATGATAGTTATGATATGTTGGAGTTTATAAGTGTTGAATTTATGGGTGAATTATGGATATAAACTAAGATGACGATTAAGGGTGTTGTAGTGTTAAGTTTGGAAGGTTTGTGTTCATATGGTTGAGAGTTCGGAATGCAGGACTTTTGCCTGACATGGCCAGTGATATGACCATGTCGTTGGGTGTGTCAATGGTGCTGAGTTCAATATTGATGACACGACCATTAACACGGTCATATCCTTGAGCGTGTCGTAGCTTCTATAAGGCAAAATAATTAACATGGCCATGAACACGCCTGTATTGTTAGGCGTGTCAAAGTTTCTGTGAGGCAGAATGAATGACGCAAGTAGCGACATGCCCATGTTATTGGATGTGTCAATGCTTCTATATAAGTGAGTTAATGACACGGTCAGTGACATGCCCGTGTTGTTGGGCATGTCACTTGAGAATAACTCTTTTTTTTGTTTTTCATTTATAATTCATATTTAAATGATTTGATGTTGAGAATGCCTTAGAATGTGATATTAAATAGTTATTTATAATCACATTTAGTTTAGGCTTTGAGGAGACTTGAGTTATCCAATTCAAGAGTTGAGGGATATCTTAGAAGAGAAGGTTGAAAGTGGTGTTTGAGCTTGTTTTGTTGTTTTTAGAGGTAAGTACAAACTTTGAATAATTGATTATATTTGCATGACATTTGGACTTAACACATTTTGGTTGAAAAATATGTTAACTTACTTACTACATTGTTTATACATGAGTAATATGCTATGACTTGTGTATTGTCATAAATGCATTATATGTAATTTGAAAACCATTGTTAATAGCTAAATTGAATGAAATGTGAACTATGTGCAAAATATAATAATGACCTAAAATATTTAGGTAATGTGGTTTGTTGTGTATACATTAAAGATATTATGTAAAGTCATTGGTGATGGCTATATTGTATAAAATGAGATAAATGAAGCAATGTGCCTAGCCTGATAATGAAAAAATGAGAAAGAGATTGATAATAAAAATATAAAATAATTGTATGCCTAGTATGTTATTCAATTTTTAGAGTTCTGTGTTTGACGGCATGCCTATGACGTAGCAGTCCCTTGAAGTTGGGTTGGGCCTAGCCCTTGAAGCCTAGTTGGGATATTACATAGGAGGTTATCCTCCTTGTGATATGATCTGCCTTAGAGGCTAACTTTTAAGCAATTACTTGATTTGTCTTCGGGGCTAGACACATGATGTCAACTTGGACCAAAACAGTAACTGTGGGATTTGAATAGCATATTAGATCTTTTGGACCCATGCTTGTGTTTGTTTTTATGTAAATTATGAATTGTGAAAGAATTGAAAAATTGTTAAGATAGAGTGTTATGAGATATAATATCAATATGCATTGTGTATTGGCATTGTATTTGAACTTTATTGTTATCAAAGTTTCTATTGCTAGGCTTTTGACTTAGCGCGATTATGATTTATCGCGCGGGTGACAGGGTAGATCCGGTTGAGCCGGAGAGTTCGTCTAGACCGAGTTGGGTCTACGCTTGAGATCTTGAGTGTAGAGTTGCTTGTTGGATATCAAGATCAGAGACAAATTGCCAGCATGTACATATTTTATATTTTTATACATTTTAACTTCATGCATGTTATATTATATTTTGATTAGTATATATATATATATATATATATATGTCGCAAACTATTAAGAATGTTTTGGATAAAAATTTTATAATTAAAGTATGTATGTGCTTTAACAAGTAATATTTTATTTATTATTTAAATTATATCGGTTAAATAATTTAAGATTATACAGATTTAAAAAGTAAGATTTTTATTTAAATGGATTGTGGCATTCTTGTACTGTATATTAGTATATTACATATATTGAATATATATATATATATATATATATTATACATATATAGGATATAAGGGTGTTATACTTATATCATCCAAACTTTATCAACAGTTATACAATTTCACAAGCACTTCATATATTATAATTCTAAAAAAATATAATGTAGAAAATGATCAAAATTCAATAAAAACAGTACATTAAATATAAAAAATACTGCAATAATTAATAATACTATATTAATTAAAAAATCTATTTTCTACCTAAAATAACACTTAGTTAAAAAATTAATTTTTATCCTAATTATTGCAAAATCCTAATTTTTACATAAAATACCAATATATTTATTAAAATTAAATTAAACTATTTTACCTAATAATAAAACATTCTAATTTTTTATTGAAAAATTTAATTTTTACCCATAATTATCTAAAATCAGAAATTTTTTTACCCATTTTTGCCTTAAATGCTCTATATTAACTTTAAAAATTAAATTTTAATACAAATTATTAAAAAAAATTATAGTCTAACACCCCCCCCACCCCAAAAATATCATAAATTACGCGATTTTTTAGTTTGTCTTTTTTTTTTTTTTTGGTCAGTTAGTGCAAAGTTATTTTCTTCAAATCTACCTTTGATTAGGTTTGGGAAATAATCGAGCCTAGCTGGCAGCTAACCTAGCAGGCCCGGTTGCATTCCCTTCAATTTTCAGAGAGAACCGTTTTGAATTAGCATTTGGATTTGTTTTGAACAAAACACACCATAATCATTCATCAAATAAGAGAAAACCGAAAAAAAAAAAAAAAAAAAAAACATCCGTGGAACAACAAGAACCAACAACAGCCAAGCAACTTTTCATTAAAACAAAACAAATATAACTCAGAAATTAAAAGTAAAATTTAAAATTAAAATTATGGAAAAGAAGTAGCGGATTGGAGTGCCCAAAAAAACATACAATTCTTAAAACATTTGTTCACGTCACTTTAATATGCTCAGAAAGAGCTCATCGGTGCTCTTAGGAGGATTTTACAAAAATATGAGAGGAAGTCCCTCTTTTTACCAAAGCTTGGGACTTCCTCACATATTTACTAAGATAAGACATTTACCCGCGCCATGCATGAGTATAACTTATTTTTTATCATATTTATTCATTATTATCTTTTATTATTATTATGGTCATTATAACTTCATTCTGACTTGTATATATGTGTGTGTGCATATATTAAAAATTATACAGGAGTTCAACTACCATTATTTTTCTAATACATAATGGATAACGGTTATTTTGTAAGTTTACCGGGATCTCCATAGGGTTCAGACTCATAATCTCACAGTTTTAAAGGGTAACTAAACATCATGAAGTTAAAACCCATTGGTAAAGACAACTTTATTTGTATAGAAATTATACTATCATCCAGAATAACAATCTGGCATCGTACCTCTCAAACCTAGACAATAATACCATCCTACATAACACCTTAATTATAAATTTGACAATCCAACCATGATATTGTCGTGTTCTATCTACATAAATAAAATCAATGTGTCTTTCATCTACCATAAAATGCAGGTTTATTTTTTCTATTCTTCACTACCTTTTTAAATACAGTAATGAAGTGGGAAAAAGGAAAAGAAAATCAAAGTTAGCTCTGCAATAAGTATGCAAAAATATGGAAACAGATAAAAAACATAAAAAATTCTAGTATCAACTCTCTAGCAAGCACAATTTCCTTTGGGAGAAAGTACAACTCTAAAACTATGCCCAAATATCTAGAATCATACCCTTCCATTTAACCATTCATAATAGTTAAGTAAAAAATACAACGCAATGTTTTGGCCCGTTAAAAAAACTAAAACTCATCTCAATCTGGTTGGGTCAAATGCAATTAATAATCAAACTAAAATTCAATAGAAAAAGAGTATCAGTCTAAAGAAACCAAACAAAAGCCAAAAATAACGGTTCAGTTAACCATTTCTCCAGTTTAGTTTTTTATCAGCAGTCTAGTTTTTCACTTTTCTCTGCACACCAAGGAGAATTAGCAAATACTGATGCAAATGCAATATCTCCAATAGCTTGAGATATATTCCATATTTTATCCAATGCAGTAGAAGCAGACACTCCTGTGATTCTACTCTTAACATATCCATTCTCTGCATTTTAAAACATATTAATTAGGATCTCTAACATTTGGTTCCCTAAGGTAAAAAATATAAAATAAAATAAATGGTAGATGATTTAATTAATTTGCCAGTGTTACATATTACTTTTGCAAATCCAAGCCCAAATCCAATAGAGGAGTATGCAAAGGACATAACTACAGCTATAATTGATAGCCCTGTATAATATGAAAATTGGGACAGTACAATCTGATGTAAGAAGTGTCTGAATATTTACACGCAGCTTCATGCCCTTTTCTCTGGTAACAATTTGATTTCTCAATTGTCCTTCATCACAGAAACAAAAATAAACAAATAAATAGAAAAACATTGTCTCAAATGCTTTAGAGAACAAAAGCAAAAATCTCAGGCCAAAATCATAGAGAAAGTTAATCTTTCAACATGTCTAATTAATGACTATGCAAAAGAACAAACCTCATGCTAATAGCAAATGCAATAGTATACGCAATTCCTACCCAAAATAAGTTTACTTCCACAAAGATTCCACTTATCCAAGCACCCTTTTTTCCTGGATTATTCATTTCAAGCATTCACTGTAAAAATTAATTACTCTACAAAATCAAAACAGAGGAAAAATTGTTAATTAGTGTCTGAAACAGCTCAACAAAATCTACCTAAAGCATCTTTGTTAATTATCTTTTAAGTTTTGTGTAGGAAGAGGCCGAATCCATTATTTTATATTTTAATCTTGAAGCTCTTAAATCCTAATTATTATGAAGAGAAATTTGATAGTATTTGTCATTATTTCTATTTTTCCTGGTCCAAGTATTTTCCATTTTTCCTTGGCCCACGAGGAAATTTATTCTCTTAAGAACATGATAAAGGCAACACTCTAACATCCCATTAATAAATCTCTCCATCCCATTCAATCTCTCCACCCAATCCAATGGTTTTCAATCTTGATATCTTTAACAGTCTTGATATTTCCCTATGAATTTGGATGTTATAATTTAAAAATAAAAAATCTTACATTTATGATATTTTAAGAACGTCTTTAAAAATGTGTGCTTTACATCCTTCAAGTGAGTGCATGTGTTTTTAACAATTATGACATGAATGCGCCTAAAACTTGAGTTTTGACAACATTGAAGTATTGTATCTAGTTTATATTTATTTGCTCATAAAGTTCATGAAACATTCCACCCCCACAAAAGCATCTAACAAATTGAAACTAATATATAATAATGATTTGATAAAATAAGAGGCTATAACTTCTCTGCTTGTGAACACCTTTTCATGTAATGTTTAAGCCAACAAACAGACAGCAAGAGCAAGTAAAGTAACACAAAGAAAATTTTAATTCAAAAGTAAAGATGAAACACAGGGATTAGCTGTTCTCTTCAATAATCTAACCAAGTTCTTCAATGAGATAAAGCACAACGTTTAAGTCAGTAACTACCATCCGGCTCCATTGCTGTACTAAAAGGTTAATTCTAATAGCCCAAGTCTGCACACTACTTCATTATTGAACAGTTAGTTTAACCTATATTTGGCTAATACCCATTGGTAGATTACTAAAAAGCTTTCTCTTGAACTAAACAGAATTTATATTATCCGGATATAATTATACCAATTATAATTATAGAATTTATACTATCACTAAGAAGTAAGAAAGGATTTCCCAACAAAAGATATCCAGCATGGCTTTAAAAAAAAAGAATTTGGAACGGAAGTTAGAAGAGAATATACCTATATAGTGCATTGAGCAACACTATCCCATTTGTTGTATGTGCCTTTGCTATTCTCCGTCCACGCTCCAAAATCCATACTACAATACAGACAAAAGAAATTGCAAAATTAAATTTCTAATTATTGCATCTATTGCTTAGGATTAATAGAGATGATCATGAGGCGGCGGAGATAAAGGGGGTCTCATGGGGCCCTGTTCCCCCCTCAGTTAAAAATAAAAATTTTTTAGGTATATTTGAGAATGAATATTACATTGGTTGAGATGGAACAGCTTGGTCTTACTATGTGAGAGCACGCAACTTCGATCCACGCTCCCAACATTTTTCATCCTTTTTTTTCCAATCTTTAAAACTGGGCCTTTTAATCAAGCTCATTACAAACAAACAAGATTTGTCAATGACTCTGCCCATTACAAACAAACAAGAATAACTTAATTGTGACTCTTTCTCTTCTTTCTCACGTTTCTTCTTCGTTAATTCCTTTTTCTTTTTTTTTCAGATAACAGTTTCTTCCTTTTTCAATTTCATTCTTTCACCGATTGGCACCAGCAAGGCAGCGGCAACAAGTTAAGAATAGGTACACCACTTACTTTTAATCTCATATTTATTTTGTTGCAATTTTTTTATCTTGCTAAAATGAATTGAAATTTGAAAAATAATGAATTAAGAAATTGGCTTGAATACTTGAGGACATTATAAATTTGAAATGTTTAATTTGATTTTGTAGTATGAAGTTTTTTTTTTTTTTGAGAAAAGTAGTATGAAGTTAAATTGAAATTATTATTTTTTTGTAGTTTATAATCTGGAATTTTTTTATTTCTTTTATAATTTGATATTTTTAATGTTTAGTATTTAAGTTGAATTGGACCCCCCTTATCTAAAATCCTGGCTACGCCACTGTCATGAGCATATCAAAACTCAAAGCTCACCCCGCAACAAAGAATGCATATCCATCCATATGGTAGCTTTGGACAGTGGTTTCGTTGTTCTGAAATATTATTTCCATAAGACCTTTGAAAGTGCTGTCAATTAGAGAGGTATCCACTTTGGGAGGTCTGTTCATTAGTCTGTTAGGGAAGTCAAAGCTCGTACACACCTGAAATAGAGAATGAAAAATTGCGATTTCTATTAGCAATTTTAGCACCTTCAACGATTCCAAAAGAGGGATCAATTTCTGCATTGTGCCATTAGCACTCTCTACTTGTTCGAGAGATCGTAAAGGAGATAATGGAGAGATAGACACGGACAGAGGTAGAGAGAGCTATTTGGAAGCCCAACTGAATCGTTTAGGATTCCTTTTTTTTTTTTTTTGATAAATCGTTTAGGATTCATGATAAAATGAAAAACGTTTAGAATTTGGTTTTTGAGAAAAATTAATAAATAAATAAAATAAAGATAAAATTAGAAAAGCTTTGTTTCGAAAAATTGACCACGTGGCAATATAAAAAGCACTCTTCCTTCCTTTGCATTTATATATTATATAAAATATATATATAGATATAGATATATTAGTAAAAGTATAAATTAAAACTTAAAATTTTAATTTGTACTTTTTTTTATTATTTTTCTTAATATAATATAGTTTTAGTTTGATTAAAATTTATTTTTTTTAATAATGTTTGGTGACTGAGCCGAAATTTACAATTTTGGTTTGGCCTCATTTATTTTAATAATAATAATAATAATAACAATATAATTAAAATAATAACTAATTATAATAATAATAATAACAACAATTAAAATAATAATAATAACAATAATAATTAAAATAATAACTAATTATAACAACAATAATAATGATAACAATAACAATAATCATGTTTTTTGCATGTCCTTTTGCTTTTGCAATCTTTTCACCTGTGTAGATTTTTGCCTTTTTCTCATCTTTGTTCTTTATTCTATTCTGCTGATGGAAAATGAGATGGAAAATTTAACTCTATCTGATGATGAGGACGTGTGCATCAGGGTTTCTAAACCAATACAACAAGAAAGTGTTCCATATAGATTTTGTTTGGTGGGATTATTCGTCACTTATAATAGGATCAATTTCATCGCAATGCGGAATACTTTAGTTGATTTATGGCATCCGATAGGAGGCGTTGAAATCACAGACATTGGAGGTAAGAGGTTTTTATTCAGATTTTTTAATTTTGTTGATATGCAGAGGGTGATGGAGGGTTCACCGTGGGTTTTCAATAATAATCTATTAGTCTGGAAAATAGTTAGCGTGGGAGAGGATCCTTTGACTATTCCTCTAACACATTCTTCTATTTGGGTGCAAGTCTATGATCTCCAACCTGGTTTTATGTCTTTTGAGATGGCAAGACAATTGGGTAATTTTGTGGGGTGTTTCATGGAATATGATCATAAGGTGCATGTTGATTATGAAAATAGGCGGTTTATGAGATTGAAGGTGTTTTTGGATGTTCGTAAGTCATTAAAACGAAGGAAGCGCTTGGTTGATGAGAGTAATATAATGTTCTATGTTAGATTTAGATTTGAAAAAATAAAAACATACTGCTATCTATGTGGAGTTATTGGTCATACTGACAATTTTTTTGAAATGAGATTGCATAAGAAGCCGGAAGAACTTGTTATGGGTTGGGATGATAGTTTAAGGGCATTACCTCGCCGGAGGGCAGTGACGGTGAGTAGTTGGCTCCGGACTGTGGGGGGAGAGAATTTTGGCGGAAATTCCGGTATTTCAGATAAGGAATTATCTAGGCAGGAGTCTTTAGCGGCCCGTGTCTTTAGAGATCAGTTTATGGGAGGAAACTATAATTCAAATATGGAAGGAGTACAGGATGGTATGGAGGGTGAGGGTGGGCTTAATAATAAAGGGCCTGGCTTTGAGCATCCCATCACTGTGCATGAAGATTTGTGCCCATGCAAAGGCCTGTTGAAGTAAAGAAAAGGCAACGTGTTACTAATACCCCAGTTCATGATGTTTCCTTGCCTTAGGAGGATCATTCATCGAGCTACAACCCAGTCCATGCTTCGTCTGGGTTTCATGAAACGGCTAATCCTGCGGGGCAGGATAGCCGAGGGCAATGAGTATTATAAGCTGGAACTGCCGGGGCTTGGGCAACCCCGGTGCGGTGAGGGCACTAAAAGATATTGTTTTGTGCCATAAGCCTATGTTGGTGTTCCTTATGGAAACCTTAGTGTAACGCAGGAAGATGGAAAGGGTGAATCATTTCCTTGGGTTTGAGAATTGCTTTACGGTGGATTGTGTGGGTAGAAGTGGTGGTTTGTGTTTGTTATGGAATAATGATATTAGAGTAACGATCAATGGTTATTCTAATAATTTTATTGACGCTTTGGTGAGTTATCAAGCTAAAGAATAGAGGATTACTGATTTCTATGGATGTCCAGAATCGGGAAGGCGTAGAGAATCGTGGAATTTGTTGAGACAATTGGCAGGTGTTGTTGATAAACCTTGGCTTTGTTTAGGAGATTTTAACGATTTATTGACTATGGATGACAAGGTTGGTGGGGCTGCAGTTCATAGGCATCTTTTAAATGGTTTTGCAGAGGCGCTGGGGGATTCGGGTTTGGTGGATATTCCTTGGGAGGGTTATTGGTTTACATGGGAAAAGAAGGTAAATGGCAGTGTTGTGTGTCGAGAAAAATTGGATAGGGTCCTTTTTAATACTAGCTGGTCTTCTTTATTTATGGATGCTTTGGCAAAATCAATAGTGGCACCAGTTTCGGATCACGTTCCTGTTTTGGTATTGTTGAATCATACACTTTGGTTAATAAATATAAACGATTCAGGTTTGACAATAGCTGGGTAGGGGAGAGGGAGTTGGATGGTATTGTTCAAGATGTTTGGTGTAGGTACCGGTCTGTTTCATTGTTACAGAAATGAGATTATTGCATAGAGGCTGTTGAGAAGTGGGGCAGGAATTATAATAAGTGTTTTTGGAGGCAAAAGAAGAGACTTCAGCAACAGTTAGAGGCTGCTAGAGATGTTTTCGATGACAGCATTATTTCAGGATGCTCATAGGAGGGGAAGCTTACATGGTGTGTCGGTGGGAAGGGGTTGTCCGGGTATAACGCATTTGCTTTTTGCGGATGATTCTTTTTTCTTCTTTGAAGGGTCGATGCAGGAAGCAGGGATGGTTAATGATATTCTTCAAAGATATGAGAGGGCATCAGGTTAGGCTATTAATTTGAGTAAGTCTGGTATTTTCTATAGCCCGAAAATGGGGGGTGATTTGAAGAGTCAAATTTCTACTCTTCTTAGGGTGGATGGTTCTTTTGGTGATGGTAAATATCTTGGTCTTCCTTCTCTTATTGGGAGGTCCAAGAAGCAAGTGTTTGGTTTTCTACGTGACAAGCTTGAGAAACGGGTAGGTAATTGGTCGAATAGGTTCCTCTCTAAGGCCGGGAGAGAGGTTCTTATTAAATCGGTTGCTCAGGCTATTCCTACACATTGCATGAGTGTTTTTAAGTTGCCATTATCGATTTGCGATGTGTTGCAAAAAAGAATGAACAAATATTAGTGGGGGGAGAAGAAGGAAGGAGGGAGGGGGATTCATTGGCTTTTCATGGGAGAGGATGTGTATCAATAAAGGGAAGGGTGGTATGGGTTTTAGGGATTTGCATTGTTTTAATATGGCAATGTTGGCTAAACAAGGGTGGCATCTCATGACTGAGCCAGATACTCTTTTTTCAAAACTTTTCAAAGCTAAATATTTTCGGAATAGGGATTTTATGAATGCTTCTTTGGGTAGAAAACCAAGTTATGTATGGAGAAGTATTCATGCCTCTATTGGTGTATTAAAACACGGTATTAGATGGAGGGTTGATGATGGTGAAACTATTGGGGTATTGTCACATCTTTGGTTGCCTATGGATAATAATTTTTGGGTAGAGGATAGCAGGGAGTTTATTGATCCAAGTTTAAGGGTGAAAGATTTGTTTGTGGAAGGGGAGAGGAGATGGGATGTCGAGAGAATAATGTCTTTGTTTAGTGTCCGTGAAGTTAGAGCTATTCTGGACATTCCTCTTATAATTTTTCATAGAAGTGATAGTATTATGTGGCATTGGGAAAAGAGAGGAGTGTATAGTGTGAAGTCTGGGTATTATGTGGCTAAGAGGTTATATAGGGGTAGAGAGGATGAGGCGGCGGGGGAGTGGTGGGGTAAGATGTGGGGCTTGGATGTGTCTCCTAAGGATAGGGATTTCATATAGAGGGCTATGAGGGATATATTGCCTACAAAGGAAAGGCTTAGGAGGAGAGGGATGGACGTTGATCTTAGGTGTCCTTGGTGTGGAGGGGATGAGGGTATTAATCATGCTCTTGTATTATGTTGTAAAGCTCAAGGGGTATGGAGGTAAGGAGGGTTTGTAGTGGGTGAAGCTAATATTTCATTTATTAATTTTTTTCTTGCAGGTACTTGGTGGTGGGGATAAGATAAAAAGTATGAAATTTGTCATTTATGCTAGATATATTTGGTAAGCTAGGAATGATAAATTGTGGAATAATATAAATGATACCTGCTTCATTATTCATGTGAAAGCCCAAGAGTATTGGAATCTTTGGGAACATACAAGAGCTTTGCAGTTAAAGTCAACAAGTGGAGCTAGAGTTAATGCACGGCAAAGGCAAGTTTTTATTCCTCCCAGACGGCATTCTCGTGATTCAGACCAAATGTGGCAAGCATTTGTAGATGGTTCGGTTTTCAACGAGAAGGTATGTTTGGTTTTGGAGCTGTTATGGAGACACAGTAAGGGGAGTTCATCAAGGCTATTTCGGGTCACTATGTGGGTGGTGACAGTCCACTAATTTCAGAGGCTTTAGCACTTCGAAGTTTTTTTATTATTTTTAATTGAACATTTTTTAGGTTGTGGTGGTACTATTTTTATTGATTCTCAAGTTTTATTTTTTGCTTTATGTTCTATTGGTTTAGATAGATCGGATGTGGGGAGTATCGTTCATGATTGTAAATTGCTTCTAGCTGAACTCTCATTAGTTTCTTGTCGTTGGATTCGTATGCAGGCTAATAGAAAAGCTCATACTTTAGCTAGAGCTTCTATCCGCTTTGCTCATCTACGAGTATGGGATTATGTTCCGCTCTGTTTATCAGAGCTTTATAGGAATGAATGAAGATCTTTGAGTTTTTCTCTTCAAAAAAAAACAATAACAATAATAATTAAAATAATAACAATTAAAATAATAATAAAACAACAACAATAATAACACCAACAATAATGACAATGATAATCATAATAGCAATAATAAAATCAATAACAATAATAATGATAACCACAGCAACAACAATAATAATAACAATTATTGTTATTATTATTGTTGTTGTTGTTGTTTTTATTATTGTTGTGGTTGATGTTGTTATTGTTATTATTACTGGTACTGTTATTATTATTGCCTTTATTATTATTGTTATTATTATTATCATTGTTATTATAATTTGTTATTATTATTATCATTATTGTTATTATAATTTGTTATTATTTTAATTATTATTGTTATTATAATTTGCTATTGTTATAATTATTATTATTATTATTATTATTTTAATTAGTATTATTGTTATTATAATATGTTATTATTATTATTATTATTTTAATTGTTGTTGTTATTATTATTATTATTATTAAAAAATAAATGTGAGTTTAGGTTTGGCCACTAAACATTGTTAAAAAAAAAGAATTAGCCAAAATAAAACTTACAGAAACTATAAGTTTCGGTTTGGCTAAAAAATAATCAAAAAATAAATTTTGGCCAAACCAAAATAATAAGCTTCGATTTAGTCAATTTTTATTAAAAAAACACAAATTAAATACTTTAAGTTTCGATTTATATTAAAGTTTTTGGTTTATATTTTTTATTATCATATTTTAGTAAATATGAAAGAAATTTTATATTTTAGTAAAATATGAAACTTACTCTCGTATCTGTATAAAAGCTCCGTGCTCCCAAACCTCTCTACTGTGAAAACTTCTCATAGCCTACCTACACCGATAAATGAAATTGAAGAGTTGTCATCATGGAAAGTATCAATTACTGATGCACAACTGATCTTTGATAGAGCTGAAAATAGAGTGAGGGCCAAAAGGGAGAGAAACTGAAATTGAAAAACAAAACAAAAAGAGCAGAAGTCACAAACTTGAAATCACATCAAAGGAGATAGATCATTGGTTACAATCCCGTTAAACAATCTCAATGAAAGTCTAGTGAAAGAAGGGATCTACGGAGGAGATTTAAGAAGAGAGAGAAAGCTATGTAACATAAGATGGATATATATATATGAAATATGTTGTTAGGCAAATACATTGTTGGACCATGTTTCTCATTCCGCTACACAACACAGCATCAATAGTCAACCCCGAAACATGTGCTCCTCACCTGACTTCTACTCTATAGATTTAATCCAATAGCTACGACTTCTTTTTTGAACTTGCAACCCTAACCTCAAAAATCTAATGAAATATCTCCGTTTACTATCCACCACCAGAAAATCTACCGCCGAAAGGGTCTTCATAACCTCCTCCGCTGCACCTAATATCGCTTCAATCTTTGTTGTCATGGTGACAAATCGCATGGATTTTAAAATCTTCGATCTTGACTTCTCATATGGAACTATGCATATGTGTCTACCACTCATGTGATGCGATGCGACAACTAAGCTAATACTCATTGCCACTGGACCAACATGAGACCACGATTCCACTATCAATTTTGCGTTCCAGTCAGTAGCCATAGCAAAGAGGAGCTCGAATACGCCAGATTCTTTAAAATTCTAACATTAAAAGCGATGAAAGTATATAATAAAGTAATTCAGAATAATTTTTTTAAAAAAAGAGAAATTAGTTAGAGATAAAAAGGACAAAAAGAAAGCAATTGATTAATATATAAGTATGTCTGGTTTCTCTTTATTCATCAAAAATATCATTGAACTACAAGCTGACTACATATATATAGTTTTTACATAAAGACAACCAAATGCACGTTTCTATAGGATTAACACTAAGTTAATGAACTTATCACAATTGAATTTCTTGAAACTGAAACAAATCTCTTCTTAAAATTTAATTGCTGAAACACCTTATCACTCTACCATTTGAGCTTTATCATCCTTATCTCTCCTTGAATTAAGGGACACCGGAACCACCTTATCTCTCCATACTATGAATCCGTTAATATCCCCCCTCAAACTGAGCCGAGAATGTAGGCACAGTTTGTCTCTGAAAAATGGCAAGTTAGCCTTTGAAATTGGCTTAGTAAAAATATCAGCAATTTGCTGAGTAGAAGAAATATGCTTAGTTTCAAGTAATCCAAGTGCAACTCGCTCACGCACATAGTGATAATCTAATTCAATATGCTTACTCCGTGCATGAAATACTGGATTTACAGTTAAGTATAATGCACTAATGTTATCACCATATAAAACAGGAGTTCTAGTCAAAGGTATTTGAAGATCATGCAAAATATAGGTAAGCCAAGTCAGCTCCGCTGCAGTATGTGCCATGGCACGATATTCTGCTTCAGTGCTGGAACGAGCCACCGTAGATTGTTTCTTTGCACACCATGAGATAACATTTGTTCCAAGAAAGGTGCAATATCCTGTAGTTGAACGTCGTGATGATGGACAGCCAGCCCAGTCTGCATCTGAATATGCAGTCAAATCCAGAGTTGTTTTAGAAGTGAGATTCAAGCCAAAATGTAAAGTTCCCTTTAAGTATCGTAATATCCTGCGAACAAGCTTAAAATGGTGATCAGTCGGTGAATGCATAAATTGTGATACATAATTAACACTATAAGAAAGATCGGGTCGCGTGAGTGTGAGATATTGCAAGGCGCCAACAATGCTACGAAAGTGACTTGGTTCATTCACAGGATTTGAATCAGTAAGAATCATTGTCTTAGGCTCCAATGGCGTTGGCAGAGGTTGACACTCAAGCATTTGAGCACGATCAAGGATTGAATGTGCATAATGCAACTGAGAAAGATGCAGACCATCATTTGTTGACATAATCTCAACTCCTAAAAAATGATGAATAGGACCAAGATCCTTCATTGAGAATTCATTACTCAAAACCTGAATAAAAGAACAAACAAGCTCCAAGGAAGAACCTGTAAGTAACATATCATCCACGTATAATAACAAGACAAGAACACCATTAGATGTGTGTGAAACAAAAAGAGAGGGATCTGCTAAGCTACAATAAAAACCAAAATCTAACAAAAAATGACTAAGCCTATCAAACCATGCACGAGGGGCCTACTTAAGACCATAAAGCGCACGTTGCAATTTACAAACATATGACGGAAACTGCGAATCAGCCATACCTGGTGGCTGTTCCATATATATATCCTCAGTAATGTAACCATGTAAAAAAACATTTTTAACATCAAGTTGACGTATAGGCCAATTCTTAACGAGAGCAATAGACAATACCAAACGAATAGTACCTGGTTTGATAACTGGAGAAAAGGTTTCAGTATAGTCTATACCATCGACTTGATGATATCCTTTAGCAACAAGACAGGCTTTTAATCGATCTAATGTGCCATCAGGCTTTAGTTTTGCTTTGAAAACCCACTTAGAGCCTATAACATGTAAAACTGAAGTTCTAGGTACTAACCTCCAAGTGTCGTTCTTGTGTAACGCATGTAATTCTTCAGACATGGCTGCCTTCCAACCGGGATGTGTTAGTGCTGACTTAACAGACTTGGGTTCACAAGGAATTGTTGGTGACACAGTAACAGCCAAGGCATATTTTGGATTGGGTTTAAAAATTCCCATTTGAGCTCGAGTTACCATAGAATGACTTGGTTGCGAGACTGCAACAGAAGTGCCAGAACCAGCTAACATTTCACCCTCATCATCACCAGAAACACTAGAATCAACTTGCTCAATATCCAAACCAGCATGTACATGTGCTTCATGTAATTGATTGTCAGCTGGTCCCTCAACTAAACCTGCATCAATTTCAGACATATGGTTATTACTCATAATGTTTGTATAAGGAAGAGAAGTGTTAGAAGAATCAGGAACAAATGCTAAGGTAACCATATCCTCATTTTCAAATTCTGCAATACGTGTTTCCTCGGTTTCATCACAAGATGTACCACCAATTACATCACCTGCACCTACCAGATTAACATCATCTTGTTCATGTCGAGTAGCATTCTGCAAAACAACATTAGACGACAAGGGAATATTTGAGGAAGGCATTGTGTGATCTTGATCATCACCTGGGGCAATATTATTATCACTTGACGACAACCATGAATTAAAAATTTGACAGACATGAGAGTTGTTGAGCAATCCAGATTGTGGTCGAAACGGAAAACAATTCTCATCAAAACTAACATGGCGAGAAATAATAAACTTCTTAGTGGATGGATGGAAACATTTATAACCCTTATATTTTTCACTATACCCAACAAAAACACACAAGCATGATTTGGGATCAAATTTATTCTTACGAGTATCCCAAACATAAGGAAAACATTTTGATCCGAAGACACGTAGTAAATTATAGTTTGGATGCAATCCATGCATTTTAAAATATGGTGTATCAAAAGCAAGAGATGAAGATGGCAATCTATTAAGCAAAAAAACAGCTGTACTAAATGCTTCAACCCATAAATTTAATGGCATACAACTATGAAATAACATTGTCATTCCTAATTCACGAATCATTCGATGCCTTCTTTCAACCATTCCTGTTTGTTCCAGAGTATAAGGACACGAAATTTGATGAACAATTCCAGTAGCAAGAAAATGTGATGATAACTGAGAATTAACAAACTCACCCCCTCCATCTGAATGAAACACTTTAATATTTTTTCCAAATTGCCTGTCAACATACTTTTCAAAAGCCAAATATGCAATAAAGAAATCAGACTTGTGCTTTAAAGGGACAATCCAAGTAAACTTAGAAAAATCATCAACTAAACAAGCATAAAATCTAAATTTCTCAATAGATAAAACTGGAGCAGGTCCCCACAAATCACAATGAATCTTATCAAAAATAGCTAAACTAGAGTGTTCTGAAGAAGAAAATGGAAATTTACTTAACTTACCTAACTGACAACTATCACACAAATGTTTTAGTTTCAAAGAACCAGTAACATCAATCAAACTTTTATTACTTAAAACAGAAACAACTGAAGCCTGTGGATGCCCTAACCGCTGATGCCAGACATCTGCAGTGCCAGACCTGAACCGATTAGAGAAATAAGCAGCTGGAGTAGCAGGTGAATCAGATAAAACATACAAATCATGCTTCCTTGACCCTGCTAGAAGAACTTCCCCCGTTTTTTGTTCCTTTACATAAACAGCTTTGTTAGAAAATTCACAATTCACAGGATAAGAATCAGTTAATTGTCCAATAGAGAGCAAGTTTTGTTTTAATTCTGGAACAAAAAATACATTAGAGATAGGTAATGTAGCTTTTTGATGAATACATGTATCACCAATTCCATCTATAGTTAAAGAAGAGCCATCTCCAATAACTATTGAGTCAGAACCATAATAATCTGTAACATAATCTAAGATTTGTTTCTTACCTGTCATGTGGTTGGACGCTCCTGTATCGGCAATCCAGTCTGTCTCTGAAATAGTATTGTCTAATGTGAGAGCTGCAAGGGCTTGTGGTAAATCCTCGCGTTGATTAGCATGCTTCGACATCCACCAATAGATTTTTGCAATATGTCCTGGCTTCCCACAAATTTGACAAATCTCATTACGATATAAGTCACGTTCAGCTGCTGTCATACGTCGTTGTCCTGGCGGAGGTGGTCGACGTTGAAAAGAACCTATACCAAAAGAACCAATCTGAGTTGAACCATCTGAATCTCTGAATCGCTGACCTGACCCATTCTGACCCCTGTTCTGTTGTGCTTGAAAACCACGTCCTGTAGAACTGAAAACGGCATGCCGAGTATATCCAGACTGCTTTTGTTGACCGTAAAATGCCAGATGGGATGACATTTGTGACAAAGTTTCATTCTGACCTGTGAACCAACTTCGTCGTTGATCTAAATTTTTAAGCTGAGAAATCAACTCTGTATATGAAGGTCTTGGTGGCTTCAACATAGTCGTTGTGAAAGTTTCAAACTGCGGTCCTAGACTCGTAAGAAGACAGAAAACCTTTTCTTTGTCTGGAATAGGCTTCCCGATTGCTGCCAAATTATCACACAATTCTTTGAAGACTCGAATATGATCTGTTATTGTTTTATTCTCATCCTTTCGTAAATAACTTAACTGTTGGCGCAGTGTAAACTCTCTCTCTTGAGAATCTTGAGCATAAGCATCCTTTAGTGCAGTCCAAACAGTATAAGCTGTCTCTAACCCAACAACAAGTCCAAGCGAATCTTCAGTAAGAGTGCCCATAATCCATCCACGAAGATTACGATCTGCCTTCCGCCAACCTATGTATTCAGTCAAAAATTGTGGTTCATAACCCTCTGGAACAGGCGTTGGCGGTGTTGCATACATCTGAGGAACTGAACTTTCACTTAGAAGATGATCAATTAAATCCTGACTTTCGGCTAAACCTAACACTTGTTCTCTCCATAAAGGATAATTTTTTTGAGAGAGTTTAAGAGTAACAAAATTGCCGACATTCATTGACAAGGAGGTACTCATGATGATGAAAAGAGAAGAATAAGTAATTGAGATTTACCCTGGTAATCTGCAAATCGGAACTGGTGACCAACGATTTTTTTTTTTTTTTGAAATGCAAAAATGATTTGAGGGAAAGAGGTCAGGAAGCTGCGATTTGAGGAACTGATTGAATCGAAGAACTGATTTCTTCAACTTGAACTTGACAGTGGTTTTTTAAATCGTTTGGGGATCTTAGAGAAGAAAGATCAAAGAAGAAATCGTTTTTCTCAGTTGATTGAATTCGAAGAACTGATTGAAATCATTTGGGGATCTTAGAGAAGAAAGATCAAAGAAGAAATCGTTCGAGGTTTGGAATCGAATTGATGTTATGAGGTTAGGATCGATTTTGAATGAAATCGTTATTACGATCCCACATCGGATAGGAGTGAGGAGATTCAGTCGAATATAAGGCTGGGCAATCCTCTTCCTGTCAACTCGGGTTTTCAGGATGAGTTAGGTCCAGTTCTTCTTTATGGTATCAGAGCCTACCTCACTCCACCGATGTGCTGGGTCACAACCCGCAATTGGATCCGTAGTATGCTTCCGCCCGCAAAAAAAAGGGTCCCACAAAAATGGGCCACGAACCGCAATAATGGTCGTGTGATCCATGGGCACGAACCCAATAGCTGGTCGTGAGGGGGTGTATTACGATCCCACATCGGATAGGAGTGAGGAGATTCAGTCGAATATAAGGCTGGGCAATCCTCTTCCTGTCAACTCGGGTTTTCAGGATGAGTTAGGTCCAGTTCTTCTTTAGTTAGTACTATTAGTTATTACTAGTGATTTTAGGGATTTAACAGTGTAAATATAAGCTTGAAGACAAATCCAATAGCTAATTCAAAATGGTGCATTTTGAAAATTGAAGGGAATGCAGTTAGGAATGGCAGTGGGCAGAATATCTGCAAATATTGCACTTTCCAAATATGAACCCATTTAATATTAAATCACCTAAACCCGTCTCAAATCCAATTATAATTATATTTTTACTATTTATACTCATCTTATACCTAGTTAATGATACCTGTTTTTATTCGAATCCGTTTAATTACTCGTTTAAGTACAAAATTTCAAAAATATTTATAAAATTTGAAACATAAATTATAATTTTTAATTAAATAATTATAAATAAAATTTAACACCAACATAATTATATTTAAATAATTTTATACCACATAATTTATAATTAAATTAAAATAAAATATAATAAATATAATAAAATATAATTAGTATATATAATCGGATTCGGATAGCGAATACCCAAAGATAAATATTTGAATCTAATCCGAACTAGCCACGGATAGTAAAAACACTATATATATATGCACAAAGCTCGTTTATAAATTATTTATATTTTATATAAATATATTAGATATCGAAAAATAAGCAATTTGTTGCCATCCCTAAATGTAACGAAGCTTGCCAAGTCAGTTATCAGTTAGGCTCGGTCATGGATAGATTTGAAGCAAAAAAATAACTTCTTGATCTAACCGACCAAAAAAAAAAGAACAGGCTTAAATTGAGAAATTATGTTTTTTATGAGATTTTTTAGGGGGTTTAGGTCTTAATCTAAATCTAATAAATTATTTATAATATACAAATTTAATAACTTAATTATATTTAAATTTTAAATAGAAAAATAAAAAATTTTATAATTTTATAATAAGATTATTAGGTACATCTTATTGAATTGGTAGTCAATATTATAATAGAATGACTGGAGTATAAATTCATATATTAACTTTTTTATTTATTAATAAGGTGTAGTTTTGGATTAAAATGATACCTATCGATCATAACTAAAATATAAATTCATAAATTTTCTTTTTCTTGTTTATCCATAATATTGGCAGCGATAAGAATCAATTTGCTTGGAAAATCTTTAATGAAAAAAAATATGAATAATCTTCATTAGCTAATATTGTAATATTAAATAATTTTGTTTATGAATCATATATAAATTTTAAAAAAATAATTTTTTAAAAAATTTAATTTGCTTTATTTATAATTTCTTCATAAGTTGAGACTCACATTTTTATACATCAACAAATTTGCTATTAAAGTCAAGTAGTTGAATTATTTTATTGACATATTGTAGAATTTTAAAAGAGAAAAAATACTATCAAAATCTGCACTTTAACCTCAAGTATTAATGTCCTTGAGTGTTACAAAGCAATACCCAATTACTAAGTTATTAACTGAATAACTAGTAATATAAGTACATTTTTTTTCCCAACAGTCAATTGATGTTTACTTGAAAAACATAAATTATAACCCTATAGAAATCTAGAAAAAAAGACAGGAAAAAAGTGAAATACTGAAGGGCCTTTTTAAGGGATGTCATACTGGCATTTTAAGTAGTAATAAATGTTTCATTTTGTATTGAGATGCACTTTATTTTTATTCATATTTGTTGTAATCACTTTATTCAAAGTGATTGATAAGAAAATTACATACATTACATAATTATTACACAAATTTCAATAAAAGTAAAACACATCTCAACAAAAAAATAAGATATTTATTGCTATTCAAAGAGTGTCATATCACTACAAGAAAAATATAAATTAGCGACGAAAGAATTCGTTGCTAAATAGCGACAAACTAGCAATAAAAAATTATTTACGATGAATTAATGACAGATTAGTGTCGAATTTAGTGACAGATCCGTCACTAAATTCGGCGCCAACCATTGGCACCTTATATTTAGCGACGGTATTACATATCTATCGCTAAAACTCGTTGCTAATAAATAAAATTAGTGACAAAATTTATTTCTGTCAGTAATTTCATTGCTAATTTTTTAATATTTTAAAAAATAAACGTCATTTATGCAGGCTAATTAGCGATACAATAATTTTTTATCGCTAATTAGCGACTGACTTTAGTTTCATCTTGAATTTTACATATTTTAAAAATAGAGGTAGATTTTTTGTATGGACTTAATTACGTCGCTAATTTTAAATATTTTAAAACAAAGGAAGGATTTTTTGCACGGACGTATATTTTGTCGCTAATTCTATCGCTAATAATGAATTTTTGAATATAAGGTGCGTCTTTTTAGCAACGAATTTTAATTCTGTTGCTAATTTCATCGCTAAATATTTAATATTTATTCTTCCAACTTTTTTTCTTTCATTTCTTTCTTCTTCTTTCTTTCTTTCTCCCTTTCTCCTTCTTCTTTCTTTCTTTCTTTTTCTTCTTTGTTCTTCTCTTTTCTTTCTTCTTTTTCTTTTTCTTTCTTTCTTCTTTTTTTTTCCTCTTCTTTCTCCTCTCTTTTTTTTTCCTTTTCCTTCTTCCTCTTCCTCCTCTTTCTCTTTTCTTCTCTTGCATTTGGATTGAATGTATGTATTTTTTTGCTTATTTATTTATATTTTTATATTTAGTAATAATTTTTAGAATAATTATTATATTTTATTAAATAATAATATTTAAAAAATAAATTTTTAGAAATTATTTGGTATAATATTTTTTTAGAAATTATTTGTTAGAATATTTTTTTAGAAATTATTAAGTTGAATAATTTATTTTTAGATTGAATAAATTATTTAATTGAATAAATAATTTTATTTTTAAATTGAATTAATTATTTAATTGAATAGATAATTTTTAAAATAAATTTGTTAAAACTATTTGTTAGATTGATTTATGTTTTAGAGAAATGTCAGAATAAATATTTTTTAAAAAATATTTAGTGGAATAATTTATTTTTATATTTAATAAATTATTTGTTAGAATAATAATTGTTAGAATAAGTAAATTATTTTATTGAATAATTATTTTATTGATTAAATAATTTTTAGAATAAATTATTTTTAAAATAAATTAGTTTAAAAATATTTTTTAAAAATTATTTGATAAAAATTTTAATTTTTATGTAAATAAATTATTTATTAGAATAAATATTTTTATAATAAATTATTTGATATAATAAATTATTTTAGATATTAAAAATAAAATAAATTATTTTAAAAATAAACTATTTTAAAAATAAATTATTTTATTTTTTTAAAAAAATTAATAATCAATCCGTCGCTAAATTTGTCTCCACTAAAGGACAACAAAGTTAAGTAGCGACGGAATATGTATAATTAGTAACGGAAAAATATATCGCTAAATGTTGATAGACTCAAAATGTCGTCGTTAATTTTTCAGCGACAACATAAATAACTACAAATTTTAATCTGTCGCTAATGACTAATTCTAATTTTCTTTTTAGTTTATGATACTTGCTAACATATTCCAACATTGAAATATAATTAACAATGAGATGTGATTATTTTCTTGACAATAATTGGATTGAATTGTGTAAATTTAACCATAGTAAATAATAACTTAATGTCTATTTCAATAATATGTATATATATATATATATGTAAAATACAAAGAGGGGGGAGGGGGGGAATTACATCATATACCTCTTTCTTTTTTATTTTATTTTATTTTCTATTATATTGTTGTTAATTATTTTTATTTTTAACTTTTTCTTTTTCATTTTAAGTATTCATTAACTTATTTTTTCAAAATACGTAAAATTTTTTCTCTCTTTCTGTAATCCCTCTTCCTCTTTCTTTCTTTTCTTTACCTTTCTTTCCTTTCTCCAATTTCATTCTCTTCTCCATCACTGCTACCTCGACCTCATCATACTCAATTTCACAACGTCCATCACCACCTCCTCATCTCCGTCTTGCTCTATTTCGCTTCCTCTATTTCATGTTCACTTCATATCTGTTTCTCTCTATTTTTTTTTTTTACCACCATCACGGTCAAATTGGTTTTCTTCTCTACCTATTTTTAGTCCTTGCAAGTTTATATCATTACATCAAGTTTTATATCACTGTTATTTGAGTTTTTGGTTACCAAAAGAATTTTTTATTTGTTTTGTCTATTTTATCAAAATTAAATATGGTTTTGATTTTGGTAATCACTGCAAGAAAAAATATAAACATATACAACATATACACATATATAAAACATATACAACATATAAACATATAAACATGTAAACAAACATATAAATAACATATACAATATATAAACATATACAACATATAAACATATATAAAACATGTAAACAAACATATAAATAACATATACAATATATAAATAATATATACAATATATAATCAAGGTATAAATGAACAAACATATAATTAACGTATATAATATATACTCAACGTATAAATAACATATAAGGGTATTTTTGTAATTATTACTTGCATGTTTTGTAATTGATCATTGCATGTTTTGTATTTTTGAAAATTTTCCAAATCTCCATATTTTTTATAAACAACTTTTATCTTTAGATTATTTATGTAAATATCCTATATAAAATTGAGGAAAAAAGAAAGAAATATAGGTTGCCATGTTTGATAGCTAAATAGTTGAATATCATTTTATTAAACATACCCAAATGGAATATATGGAAAATGTGATAAAAAAAATGAAGGGCTAATATGAATTTAGTAACCTAATTAATAATGAAGGGTTTGAGAAGTTCAAGCATCAAAAGGTAAATGAATGAATAATTACAATTCATAAAATATTATTAATTAAGAAATTAATAATTAAAAGGGTGAGAATTTTAAGAGCCAAGAACTTTTGCTTATAAATATAAATATCTAAATAAGAATTTTTCAACTTATAAAATTACATATATAAGAGCAGGTAGTTTAAATTGAAAGAAAATATTTAAATTTTTATGTATTCCTTTTTGGTGGTAATAATGGTTTATTATGCTCTTACTAAAAGGGATATAGATAGTTTCTTTTTTAGTGGGGTGAAAGATTTATATATAATGGATAAATAACATAGATTAATGTATCATAATTAATTAATATGATTTTTACGTATATTATATAACAGTAAGTAATTTTTTCTGTAACTATATAATTTATAAATGCCATATGTGATGAGTTTAATATGAAATGTATATTAGAATGACATTTTCAGATGTTTAATTATTTTTAGTTAATTAATTTAATTGGTTGACTACTTTGTGATAAGAAAAGATCAATGTTAAAGAATTGGCCATGCTTGTGATTAGATTAAAAAAAAATAACATTCTTGTATCACATGAACCAATGACTAGCTAGTAATAAATAATAATATAAATTGAATACTCTTTTCAGTTTATAGGAAATTTTTGGTATTAGCTTGTGTATAAATTTTTTTTCAAGTCAGTTAATAAACGTATCCCTTTGCCCATGGCTGTATACTTTTGGGACTTAATATAATAATATATAGCCAGGGACGAAGCTACATGAACATTGGGCCCCTGTCAATTTTTTTTAAATATATATATATTAAAAAATTTAAAAATAAGGCCCCTCCCAACTTTATATATATATATATATATATTAAATTTAATAATCTCACTATTTTAAAAAAATAAAAATATTTTAAAATATTATTTAATTATATATATAAGAAATAAAAAATATATAAAGAAATAAAAAAGAAAATAATGAGAATTTAGAAAATATATATAATTAAAATAATAATAATAATAATAATAATTAATTTAAAATAATATTAATTAGAAATTAATATAAAAGAAATTAGTGAAATCTAAGAAGTTAAGTGAATTTAGAATGTGAAATTTTAATTAGTTGATAAATAAATTGTATTTAAGAGAAGATAATAAAAGTAAATAAATAAATAGATAATAATTATAATTATATTAAATAATTAACTTAATTTAACCATTATAAATTTTAAGTATTATATTTAAATTAATTAAAAATTATTTGATGAATTGAGTTAAAATTATTATTTATTAGTTAATTATTTAATTAAAATTATTTAATTTATTAATTTATATAAATTAATCAGCCAATAAACTAAAATTTACTTATAGTTATTATTTACTAATTTATAGAATTAATTAATTACTTTCAGATATATATATATATATATGTATATAATTGGTTAATTAATTGGAAGAAGATAAATTATTATTTGGTTAATTAAGCTATATATACCACTACCATTAAATTATTATTAATATATGAAAAATATAATAAATACTAGTAAAGTAATTAAAAGATAATATGTAATTTC
The DNA here is from genome assembly GCA_947685225.1 of Garcia nutans. Taxonomy (NCBI): domain Eukaryota; kingdom Viridiplantae; phylum Streptophyta; class Magnoliopsida; order Malpighiales; family Euphorbiaceae; genus Garcia; species Garcia nutans. The sequence continues at coordinate 41,866,329 of CANTUV010000035.1, forward strand.
TTATCCTGATATTGAATTAGAAAACTGAATTTTTCTATTCATCAAACATAATTAATAATATACGTAACTGAAATTTTTTTTATGTAATTTATAGTATATAGTTAGTGAGCCTGAATGGTAGCTCCCAGAAAATTTGGGTGGTGGTCTATTATTTATTGATGTGATATTAATATTAAATTATTTATGTAGATATTATTAAATTTTTTGCTACTTTATTGTACTGGATTGTATTTGTGTATGAATTAATAATGTATAAACGCACATAAATATTTTGTTTATAGATTAAAACCATATACAATTAGTGCCTTCTTCAAAAGAAAAAATATTAAAATGTCAAATTTAAATAAGTAGTAAAATACTTATATAAACTCAGATTATTTTCGTGATTTAAAAGAATGATGTATTCTATTTTAATAGATTACATATATTTAAACTTATTTGTTTAAATTAGTTGGCCTCCTACTAATTTATCCTGGCTCCATTCATGCATTTAGCAGCAGACAAATTATATTATGAGACCCTATCCCTACATAAAATAAAAAAGAAATAAAAAAATTAAGTAGAGATAAATATAAAAAAAAACATGGTTAAATGGGAAATCCACAGTCACAAGCAACAAAAATCATTGTAATAATTTTAATATATATGTAATAAGCTTAAGATAGATTTAGTTGTCTTTACTGATTTGTTAGGTTATATTTTCTATCGAGGATATTTTCCATTAAGGATATTTTTATAATTCACATTAAGCAACTTATCTTTTATAAATAGGCATTTGAACTATTTTAAACTTATAAAAAAAATTTTATGGCTCAATTCCTGTTGGACAGAGTTAAATACACTTCTGAATTTTATAAATACACCATATATTTTTTATGACTAAAATACTCTTGTGTGAAAAAATAATTTTTTTCAGAATTACTAAAATGCCACATAAAACATTAAATATACACAATTTATTTTAACACTTTTCTCTTTATATATTTCTTATTCTAACCAATTCCATTAACAAACAACCCTAGCTCTATAAAATCCTTCATGCACAAAACTAGGATTAATTAGTAGGAGGGGCCAATTAGTTTAGACAAATAAACTTAAATATATTTAACCTATCAAAATAGAATACTTCATTATTTTAAATCACGAAAAACACCAGAATTTATATAAGTATTTCACTACTTATTTAAATTTAACATTAACATTCTTCTTTTTGAAAAATGCATCAATTGCGGATAATTTATTCATCTATAAACAAAATATATATGTATGCATCTATATATTATTAATTTATATGCAAATGTAACCCACTAAAATAAAGTAGCACAAGATCCAATAATATCTACTTAAATAATTTAATATGAGTATCGCATTAATGAATAATAGATCATCACCCAACTCTTTTGGGAGTCATCACCCAAACTTACCGACTACATACTATAAATTACACAAGAAAAAAATTTAGTTATCTACATTATTGATTATGCTTGATGAATAGAAAAATTGAGTTTTCTAATTTAACGTTAGAATAAAAAATGTCATATTGTCTTTAGTTACTTTACTAATATTTATTAGATATTACGTATATTAATAATAAATTAATGATATTAGTATATATAACTTAATTAATTAACTACTAATTTATTTTCTTCTAATTAATTAACTAATTACATACATATATTTATATATATTTAAATATAATTAATTAATTCTATAAATTAGTAAATAATAACTATAAGTAAATTTTAGATTATTAACTGATTAATCTAAATCTATTAGTAAAATAAATGGTTGTAATTAAATAATTAACTAATAAATAATAATTTTAACTTAATTCATCAAATAATTTTTAATTAATTTAAATTTAATACTTAAAATTTATAATGGTTAATTTAAGTTAATTATTTAATATAATTGTGATTATTATCCATTTATTTATTTACTTTTATTTATTTTCTCTTAAAAAATTTATTTATCAACTAATTAAAATTACACATACTAAATTCACTTAACTCCTTAAATTTCACTAATTTATTTTATATTAATTTCTAATTAATATTATTTTAAATTAATTATAATTATTATTGTTTTAATTATATATATTATTTAATTATATATATATGTATTTACTAAATGTTCACTCTTTTCTTTTTTTATTTCTTTTTATTTCTTATATATATATTTAAATAATATTTTAAAATATTTTTATTTTTTTTAAATAGTGAGATTATTACATTTAATATATATATATATATATATATGTATAAATAAAAAGTTTGGTGTTTCAAAAAAAAAAGTTTGGAGGAGCCTTATTTTTAAAATTTTTTAACATATATATATATATATATATTTAAAAAAAAATTGGGAGGGGCCAAGGCCCCTTCCAGTGTCTAGGCAGCTTCATCCCTGCCTTCATGTATTTTCACTTTTTTCATTTAGTGTTTTAATTTTTTTTTTCCATAAGTTTTGAAGACAACAATATGCGTTAGCAAGGACTTATATACAAAGAATGAATTTAAGGTACATAAAATGAGTTCTTTTTTGCAATTTAACTACTATATTCACATGGTTGGCTCTGAAACTCTAGCTAGATGTCACTTGGTTGATTACAACGGCCAACCATGCTATTATGACTAACCAAATCATAGATGGTTGGCCATTGTGTACGAGAAAATAAATTAGCTGATTAATATATTTTTTGTTGGCTAAAATAGTCGATCATATGCATTGTAGTTAGCTATTATGATCAGCCATATTATATTTAGTTGATCATTTCAGTTGATAAAATTTTATTTAATTTTATATTATGTGATATAATTTTGTGTATTTATTATATAATTTTATTTTGCATTGTGTATCATAGATTGATGATGAAGTAGTAACTATTGACTACAACCATAATTTTTCACACATGAGGTAATTTGAATACGGTGATTATTATATTATTATGATTGGATACTATGTGATTCTCGGGAGAAGTTCAATACAAATTGGTCAAATTTGATAATTTCATCTTCTGGAATAACTCTACTATATTTTCGCAAGTTCTGGGCTATGCGAACGTTAGATGCAGAATTTTAGTGGATGTTTTTTTCTTTCCATGAGATTGACATTATGTAATGGTTAACTACTATTATTATTACTCTTTGCTTGTGATAATATTTTTTCCTCCAGTGTGCCCTACAAGGATGAAGATTATTTTAGTTAATATACCACTTCTAAATAGTTAGAGTGATTGAATAGCTACTCTTTATGCGTTAAACAGTTTTAATTGGCCATTATGTTCGACTATTCCTCTTTAGTTGCTCACAGTAGTCAACTAAAGAGAAATAGTTGGTCCCAATTTGCCGACTATTCCTACATTCATTTTTTATCAGATTTTTACACTCCAAGTAATTAAGAGTTCTCTCTCTTTAGATATATATATATATATATATATATTTAAAATTATATGCAAATATATTACAAAAATCTAACAAGCAAATAACAAATAAATCCGACAAACATTGGCGAAAGAAGAAATGACCCTGGGTTTTTGTTGGAGCGGTGAATAATTAGTGAATGAAGGTGAAAAGAGTTGATGTATGTATTTAGTGGTTTTAGGATTTAATGTGAAAATTAATTAAGGATATTATTGTTATTTCATGGTGGTGTATTTATAAATTTTGTAAAAAAATTTAAATGTGTTGGACATTATAAATTATGATATATTTATAAAATTCGACGTTGTATTGTATTGGTACATAGAGAGTATAGGTTTTTAGCTTTCATGTTTTGAGTTGGATTTCAAAGAAAGTCTTTGAAATTCGTATAAATTTTATATCCTTTTCGTTCAATTGGATTTTTTTTTTTTGAAATTTTAAATTATATATCTTTTTACATTTTACAATGATTCCACCAGAAATCACCAATCAAATCAAATTTGACTCAAATTTTTTTTATTTGGATCAACCTAATATATAATTCAACATGACCACAACACAAAATAATTCAAATAATTCGACATGGATGAAAAAGAAAAAAAAAAACTCAATATTATCCGAATATACTGTGACCCAACAGGTTTACCACCTACCTTTGCCGATACATGATAAACCATTAAGTTAACCATTTGTGTTTGAGAGAGATTTGCAATATAATTTGCAGATTATTTTTTCTATTTATTGTTTATTTTCATCTTCAGCTTGTCAGGCTTCATTGTGATTTTATCAAATATATAAGAAAACGATAATCCTTTCAATGCCAACAAATTGATAGATTTTTGTTTCTTTGCTTGAGAATACAACCACATGAAAATTTACTTCCAATACATATAGACAGGAAACAAACATGATGCCAACAAAGATTTAATTTCTTGAGCTTTTTAATGGAATACACTCATCTGATTACATGGGCATGAAGCAAAATTATTGATGACATTGAGAACCTCAAAGAAATAAAACTCTGATATGTTCTAGCACCCACAAAGGGGAAATGAAGCAAAAAGGCGAAGGGCAAGACGTTTAAAAATAAAAAACAAAAATAAAAAAAAGGTTGTCTGTTGTCACACCACGTCCATTTTCTCATGTGGCAATCACTCTCTCTGGTGCATTACCCTCCAAAGATAGATATTACTATCTTTGATTGGTTCAATTCTTTCAATAATCAACAATCAAACACCTAATCACTTCATTTGTTCTTCTTCCCACCTGCTAGAATGCGTTGGATTTGAAGCCCTCGGCTGAATGCTTGGTTGAAAAGCAGCCTGGTCTGGAACTCTGACACAAATGGGAACCAGGCTAGCACAGCCACTGGTGTAAATATAACTAAACCCATCATGTACTCGTACCCTCTCGCAAGAGCCTTCACAGACCCCCACATTTTAAGACCCTTTACCAATGGTTTTGCTGCTTGTGATATCTGATCATATGAAACGCTCACTCGGTAACGACACTTGAATACTCATAATGTTTTCAAGTTCAAATTTCTGAATGTGTGTGACATGAAGATGGCTTACTATCAATAAAGAAATTTCCAAATCCAGAAAATTTTCACCATAACTATTTCCAGAAAATTTTTATAATGCAGCAAATGTATGCAGTATATAGAGAGCAAATTTTGTTTTGGATAATTGGCGCAAACCTGCAAAAGTGCCCACCCAGTAGGAAGAAAGGCTAGCAGGCTCTGAAAAATGTCTCCAACCGTGAGATGTAGGGTAGTAAAGAGAATAACAAGAATGACCACACATCCGATGAACAGAAACAACTTAAGAAGTCTGAACATCAGCTGGAAATCTGCGCTGAACTTTTTCCTACCCTTGGAAATAATCTGCAGTTTTAGAGGTGAACTCGAGACATCAAGCTGCATTCCAAAGCTATGAACTGAGATATGTTTCCGAAATTTTAACTTTGAATACAAACCTTTAAGATGATCATCAGAGCAACAATTACCAGCCAAGACAGACCATAAACCTGAAATCACGAAACCAAATCAAACAGACAATTATAAAAGGCAAAGTGATCAGTATCTTTGGGCTCAGGATATCCCAGAACATAAAGCTGATGCCTTGACTCATCTTCATAAGGGAAGAGTAGTAAAGAGTCTTTATTTTCTTTTTCTTTTAGTTATTCACTTCATTGTTAAAATTGTCAATCATCACCTATATCACCTATTAGACAGCCACATATTTCCATGAGAGATTTCCTTTCCTATACACAAATTATGCTTCAGTGGGGCTGGCATCTTCAAATATATGTGCGTGTTCCATTCTCGTAAGACAATTTTAAAATTGAGAATTCAGCACTACAAAATGAATGATAATTTCAATGGCTGGTGACGATTAGCAAACAAAAAAATATATAAAAATTTCTTTACCAATTGTGACAAATTTCATAATGCTAAAAGCATAAGATATTATAGAAGAATAGACAGCTAATATACTCACAGCAAGACTCCGGGTTCTACCGGCTGAACTTTCCCTGGTTACTTGTAGTTGATAGACAATTCCATACTGATACAGAATGAACCGCAAGGCAAGAATAATTTCACACAATCGTCCAACAAACCCAGTGTGCTGAAGGTGCTCCTGTTCCTCATCCCACCATGACTCCCAGCTCTTGTTTGCAGGTACACCAATGCCACCCTGGCTGCTAATCCATTTTTGCCAATCATCCCAATCCTCTACAATCTTTTGCCATTCAAATCCTGATGGGTTAAAAAGAAAAGGAGCAAACAACCAAGAGCACACTAAAAACCACATTGAGAATGTGAGCAATGCATAAGCTGTTCCATCTGTTGCTGCTTTTCCATATATCTGATAACATATAAGCAGTATTGTAAGTTCCAGCCCTTTTACAAAGTGGCTCCTTGAGTACATCCGATAGTTCTCAGCAAACTTCTCATGCCGGACCACAAAACCACGTCCAGTAGCTCTGTATTTTGCCCCACCATGTAGTACAGTTCGTCCATAATAATGGACTTTTGTCCCAAGGGAGAAGGTAAAAAAAACAGCTGCAAGCTGAAGCTGCATGATGATTATGTCACCTAATGCTGTTCGGAACCCTCTCTCCAGTCCCATCTCCATGACCATGGGCAATGCCATCAAAAGACCAATCTGGACAAGTGATTGTGAAGCCATGGCTGCCTTTAGTGGATCATCTCCCCTACGATTTGCATATTTAATTATTGAACCCTCCAATCCGCTCAATGACAGGTAAAGCCTGCCATACAAGTAAGCATAGACTATGAGGACAACCATCTGCATAACAGCAACAAAAACAGTCAGCAGAATTTCTTATTCATGGAATATATCCATACCTACATATGCGTAAGCAAGAACACTTAAATAAATGCACATCTATTGTATATTAGGATAGTGTATTTTTGAACTTAAGAAATGACCCATCACTGTGGTGCACAACCTATTAGATGCACATAAATCAGAGATGCTAATGGCTTGTCACGTTAAGATTATAAATGTATGTAAAGCCATTTTTTGAAAAAAGAAAAAGAAAAAAAAACAATTGCTCATAGAAATGAAATTTTGATTGCATTCCTGAAAACCATCTGGCAAAAAGTTATCTTCCAACAGAAGATGAAAATAAATGGTCTTTCCATTAAGGAAACAAGAATGAAATGAGGATATTTGTGATAATTTTTTCAGTAGTTCAGCAAGGAAAATGACACACCCATGAACTTCAATTCAGCTTACCCACACTATTTTTATAGCAGTTTTCAACTTGAGTTATGCATCAAAAGGAATTACCATTGCACTGACATAAAATCCAATTGTTGAAAAGTAGCAGGAAAGCATGCGGAAGAAGTCAAAACGATGGCCCAATCTATAGATATCCCTGCTGAGGGTCTGCTCCCCATTACCACAAGCTACTTTTGCTTCAAAAAGTGAGATTTGGTTGAGTCCAACATCTCGACCTTTTCCCACTTGAATATATTCATGATGAGTAACATTTCCTCGTCTTAATGTTGAGTTGAAACCTACATGGGAAAATAAATATACTAGGTGATTGAAATTGTGCTCTTAAGAGAAAAAAAAATGCTTTAATTTTATTTGATTCTTTCTTGTATTTAATTTTTTTTGCTGGACAAAATGGGGGAAAAATGCTTTAAGAATGCTACCAGCAAAGATGTCCTCGCTCAAATTGATGCCGCGAGAAGCCTTGCTGATGCCACCGCGGGTGATATGAAAAATTCTGTCAAATACATCTGGATGCCCATAATGGAAACGAATCCTAAAAGCAACCCAATGCACATTCAACATAAGATATTAATATCAGTTAGACGCTATTCAATTCAACTTTTGCTCTTTGTTTTTTCTTATATAAAAACTTCTATAAATTTTGATTTTCTATAAAGCAAATATCTCTATTAAAAAATACAATTTGTAAATATATGAACTTTGATTCATATGAGAAAAGTCAAAAAAGGCAATTATAAAATGAATTGCCTTCCTACTTCCAGCAGAAATAACTTTTATGATATCTCCATGTGTGACATTGACATGGGTTTATTGTTTTCTTTAGTTTAATAAAGTTAAAAGAATTTGTCTACATATATGTGATTGATGAAGTTAAAAGAATTTATCTACATGTATGTGTGTGTATTTGAGTGTAAAATGAAGATTGCTCTTGTATACAGTTTAAATTATCTTTAGTCAGTGTCAACAAAAGAATAAAACGAGAGAGATATACTTCAATGGTCTAGCAAGAACTCTTTGACCAATGGTGACAAAACTGGTCTCTTGATTTGACATGAACCAAGCCAAAGAAGAGACACTGCAGCAAATATGCAATATAACATTAAAAGTGATAGAAACTATAGGATATTAATAAACTAAGAAGAGTTAATATATAGAAAACAAAAACTTATGTCCAACCTTCCGGTGAAGATATGTTCACGAACACCTAAAATTGTAGGTGAGCGCACTCCATGATCCTCGTAAAATTCTTCTAAAAGGTTACGCATTTTGAATGCTTCTTCTAAGTAATTATCCTATGACAAATACAAACAATAATCATGAGGATCGTCCCAAAATGCATAATGGAACCATAATTAATCAGCTTTCTCATGGTTTACCTGATTCATGTCAATTGCCTGAAGAGCTTCTCCTCGAGTAAATATTATGGCATGGTTCTGATTTTCAGGCTTCCCTTCACCTAATTTAGCTGAACCCGGCAATTTTATACGATAGATTTCCTTGGAGGAAGATGGAAAATAATCAGCATTCTTTTGCACAATTAATAAGCACATAACATCCAATATTTGAAGTATAATCACCTGATCCAGTGTATCCACAGCTTTGATTAATACAGAATAGTAAACTTTCCGTGCTTTTCCACCTTCTCTTTCTTCAACTTCATCAATATATGCAACACGTAAAGAGGGATTGCTGTAGACCAGCAGCACGGTCAATGTCATGAATAACACGATTCAGTGATTAAACATTTTAAGATATTTAACAGAAAGGCCATGTTATCAGAGGCAGAACATACTTAACCATCAAATTCAGGATGTCTGTTGCGTGGCGATCTCCACTCCGTTTCTGATTTCCATAATTTTGACAGGTAGCAACATATGTGAATTTCATGTCTGCTACTGCCTCTAGTTGAGCGTGTAGTGATCTTTGACTTTTCTTATCTTCTTCAGATGGAACAGTTATTGCTTTATAGCCTTCTAGTATCTCTGCACATATAAGAACAAGTCAGAAGCCAACAACATTACCCAAACTGACAAGTTCTGAATACGTGAAGAGAAAATTATCCCCATTAAGGAAAGCAGTTACAAAAATGTGTTGAAAATAAATAATTGAGAAAATGATACAGGTGCCTAAGTACAGGGAATTAGAAGTTCATGCCTCACAGATCTTGTGCACCTGTTAGATGTCATCATCTCAATTTAGTGGTAAAATGATCAGAAACAATACTTTAATAACAAGCATATTTATTTTCTTCTTCTCATAATTTTCAAAGCTAGGACTTAATTTTTAAAACTTTGGCTAAGAAAAGGAATAACAAGAAATGCTCAACTGAACATCAGTCTGAGATAGTTACTAGAATTTTCAAACTGTGTTAGAAAATTTAAAAGCTATTTATGTACAAGCATTATTCACTTTTCTTTCCTACTCTCCAATCTATATACTGTCCTTAGTCACTTAACCTGGCTTTTGGCTGAAAAGTTCCTTTGGCACCATATGTATAAACAACCATAGCTAGCAGACCTTTATCACTCAATTGTTAATTCTATTATTTTTAGCCCAATAAAGAAATGGATGCAACTAAAAGCTGAAAAACCTAAATCAAAGCAAGCAGTCAACTTTTTTTCTCTTTAACACAATTCTGAGGTTTAAAGAATTAAACTTCCATGGTTTATCCTATTAATCAATTTCTTATGAGGCCGTACTACAGAAAAATTAAGACAATGCTAGATGCTTAGCCTCTAGAAAAGTCAATAAAATATTTGAGGAGAAAAACATTTTTCTTTTACCACTTTCAGTAGCCATATCAAGGAATGCCTGAAGTCTCAAAGCTCGTCTGTAATACATCATCCCTCTAACTGCAACATCTATAATTATTAGAAGAGGAGAGAAAAAAGATGACAAATGAATTTGATGAAAGAAAAATTAATGCACCAATCACCTGTGCGGCTGAGAGTTTGGCCTCTTAAGGAGGCCCAGTGACGTAGCAGCAAAATGTTTTCTTCGTTTTCCCAAACTTCACCCTCATTTTTACAATTGAGACGCTCCATGAAGTTATTCCATTCATCTACCAAAGATGTGAGATGGTTGATAAATAAGCTCCATTAATCATATTGAAACCATTCAAGACAAAGGCAAATTATTAAAAACATATAATGCTAATTGAAAAACTATATTACCTGGGTAGATCTTTTGCAAGTAGTATATGATCGATACACCATCTTCATTCTCCATTTCAAGATCAGATTTAGAATAAACAGTCTCTTCACTGTAGTATGGGGTCATGACACTGTCCATGGAAAGAAAGTGGTCTTACTTGACTAAAAGATTTTCACTTTACTCAAAAACATACATCTGAATTTCAACTCCTTGAAAGTTTCATAATCTTTTTAATATCTAGACCATCTAGAAGCCCCAGATGTACTTCACAAAATTATAAGCACAGAACTAATTTTATGACAAGAAGGAACCTCCAAGAGGCAGACAATGTTGTTTATAACAGTTATCCTCATAAAAGATTAACCTTTCAGAACTAACTATATCTCGATTTATTCAAATATAAACCACACCTGAATGAAAGCATTTTACGGACTCGAGGAGCACGTGGCATATCCATAAACAATGAATTTGTAAAGAATGAAATCCTCCTACGGGCTTCAAGGTTTGTCGGTACATCCATAGCAGATTCTTTTACGGTCAAAAGGAGATGCAGGCGCCTTATCTAGAAAGAACATTAAGAAAAATTTCATCAAGGTTTATATATAGTGAAAGACTAAACCATCTTTCATCTTCTAATATTGATTGATTACCAAGCCAGTGCAAAAATACCTGTTCTTCCCACTGTGCTGTTACTGCAAGAGGGAACATCACAGCAGGTTTTGTATCAGTACCTGCAAAAAGTTGCCTTCCAGAATCCTTTCCACCATGTCCAAGGTCTACCAATTCACTGTTTATTATAGTAAAAGGAAAAGCAGCATTGTCACTTTTCACTTAAGAAACAGAAAGATTGCAACACTGACTAAAAATAGACTGCAACAAGGTTTACCAACCGATTCTCATTCACCATCATATCATTGGTGACTACTTCTAACATGTCCTGAAGCAACAATACCACATTATCTCTCTTGGATGGATCACCATCTTTCTGCAACATGAAAGAAAATTGTAAATTTCCAATATATGATGAAAAATAAGATTTACAAAAGCAATTGCAGTCATAGTTAGCACAGGTGACTCACCAAAATTGCTACAAGCTCCACAAATTTCTTGCAAAGAACAGGCAAAGGACCCATTCTGAAATTTGCAAGTAATGTATTCTTTGAAATGTTACTTTCAATTTCTTTAATGATGATGCCAATTATCCTGTAACATTGTAACCACAGTTAAAAATTCTCCCATTGAGATATAGATAGTATCATGGAGCAAAATTCAAACATAACTGTTGCACCAACGGCATACCAGAGGTAAGAAAGCTTAAAAAAAACACTTCAAATCAAGTAATAATCCTACATGATGTTACTGTACAGAGGATTTTCAGCCTAAAATGATTCAGCATAGCACAAATCTCAGAATCAAATAAATTAACTACCAAAGGAACAACTTTTTCAAATAAGAAAGAAGAATATGACTTGGAGGAAAAGACCTCCTAAACTAAGAAATGTACAAAAATAAAAATCAAAACCTAGCAATTAAAGAACGTGATTGTAGAATGTAGATTTTGTTGTGCCATGACTTATAGTAGAGCTTAACACTTGAATGACTCTTAAAGAAATTAGTAAAAAGTAAAAAGTAAAATAATTAAAGTTGGAATGGAATGCCCAGAACATGGATGAGACTTGCAAACTTAAGCTTCAAGGCGTATATTTTGGAGAAGGAACAATAGTGGTAAAGCAAACCAGAGAATAATTATCAGATGAGGTCCTGAATTTTGAGTAAGCAACTAAAGTGGAATTTCAAAAGTTAAAATTCTAAACACCTCAGCTTGTGATGTTTTCCAATTTTTGAGCAAATATTAAGATTATAACCACTGGGAAGGTTGGACAACAGCAAATTATGTCTGTGCTAACTGACAACAGGAAACGTTTGTACTAACTTTATGAAGCCATTATAATTAACAACCACAAACAAGGGAATGCCAACAACCACCTCATTGGTGGTTTGTTCAGAAATGCAGGTAGCTTAAGCTGCAGATAAAAAACAAAATATGAAGAAAATGGAAATGAATTTTCTTAGATATGCAAGGTGCAAAGTACAACCTTTTCTCATTTTCTCCAACCACCAGAACATTCAGGACATGCTTAAAGGATTCATAGCATTCTATCACAGCACATTTCATGTATTCATCAGCACAAATACGCTTCCAGAGGTCAGCATCTTTTGGCCGGAACTGAGCTGCCATATCTAAGGCTATTGGGATCTACAAAAGTAGACAAACGATTAGCAATTAAAAACAATCAATATATCCATTTCTAATGATCTCCCATGGACAATAATTAACAAATGCAGGGATGTTTCTCCTGCATAATAACCAGAGTAGCACTCGCACAAGGCGAATGATTTTAGTGGTTGTGTCCTCCTCTATCTAGCTGGATCAAGATTAATACAGATGGTTTGTACCTAAACTGGTCTAGCAAGGGCTGGTGGTGTGTTCATGATGTGAATGGAGCTTGGTTTTTGGGTATCAAGTTTCTTCTAGGGAGTGTATACTCGTTAGGGCAGAGTTATGGGGCACTATTCCAGCCTTTCATGAGCTTGGGCCTCAAGAAAATTCCTCTTGAGACAGACTCTAAGGTAGTGGTTGATTTGATCTCACAGGATGTAATGCAAGGAACACAACACACCTGGTAGAGAGTATCCACCAAATTATTTCAAAGAACTGGCATGTTGATTTATACCACATTATAGCGGATTGGAACGTAAATTATGCCATTCCACAGAAATGGATGTTAAATAGTTTCATACTCCATCTGGTATTGGAGTGTTCTGTTGACAAATATAGCAGAGACGCAAAACTCCGCATGTTTCTTCACAGATAAGGCTTAGGTTTTCTTTTATTGAAAAAATACAACCATGATCTACTTAAATCTTAGGAGGGGATTATGCAGACCTTGCTCGCTAGCAAAAAGGGTGGCCACTGAATTAATTTGAGACTAGGATCTGATGAATAAGGAACTAATAAGAGGTCCATCTCCCTGAATTAGAAGAGTTATCATATTAGTTACAAGAAAATAGAACAAAAAAATATATGATTCAGAAGTCAACAATATTTGTTATGGAGCCTTTCCTGTCACTGATAAGATCTTCTTCACGGAAACTACATATCACTTCATTCCATAACTGAGCAAATTTCGCAGCTTCACTTCTCCTGCTTGCTGAAACCTACTCAAGCAGAAATTTATAGTAACGAAGTGTATGCGTATGAACATAAAAGTTAATGTTAAACAGTTCAAAAATACAAGCTCAAACCTCAGCAAATCTCCTTGAAAAAGAGAAACCTTTCTTCTTTGTCTTGTCAGACGGCACCAGGTATGTGTTAAATGCACCAGGCAAGGACTGAAACCGCGATCTTAGCATGCCTAGAGTTCGTATCTTTAAGAGAGAGAAAAAAGAAGAGGAAATCAGCACACCACAAAGTGATGTACCAATGCCACAAAACCAACAAGTCAAGCAATCTCACAGATATAATTTTACCCCAAGATTTGCCCCCACAGGACAACCAATTTGTTACACAAAGATTCAGACAGACTTGATGAAATGGAAGATATCCAAGTGACCAGGCAAGAAAAAACAAATGATGAATTACATTTTCAACAAAGCTTTGGGGTCTGCCATATGGATGAATTCCTTTTTAACTTTAATATATATATCTCCAACTTAATTATTCCAACCAATCAATATTTTATTATATTTATTATTTTATTAACTATCTCAAACATTTTAGTAAATATTTCATTATTTTTTGTGACCCTTATTTAAATAATTGTTGTTTTGTAAATTTATTTAAATAATTTAAATAAATCATTTCTAAATAAAATATTTAAATGAAATAAATATATTCTGTAATAGTAGAATCATAATAATATAATAAAATATATTCAAAATGCTCAATTGTTGTTTGATATTACAATTCCGAATTGGAGGATTTGTGTTCAACTCTTATTGTCTAGGAGAGAAAATTACTTACCCAAAGCTTGGTAGGAACTATTATGGAAAGCCACTTCCAATTGAAAACAAAATGACATTTAAATTCTTAGCAGCTAAAGCATGTCTTAAACAGATAAGATTAGAAAGGTTGATGGACACCAATTGTAAACTTCAGAAAATCATTAATCAGTGTAGTGCCAATACTTGGTTTGTAATTTTAGGGAGCAAGTATTGACCATACCAACGCTTAATTTTATAGCAGTTACTGTTCATTTTTCCATTCTCAGAATCACATTTCAGCTCATATGTTTTATATGGGAGGAGAGGAAATAGCTGAATAGGACGGCCTATTGTCAACTCCAGTATATATTTTGAGCTTCTAGTCATCTTTTCAACTTCCAGTAACAAACCACAATTTTCCAAATCAAGCATGCTGAAGGATAATTAATTACACAAGAAAAAGAATTCAACAGTAAACCATTCAAATTTTGATATGGAAACAAAAAAATGTGCCCAAATGACTCTTTTCCAATATAATGTTCAACAATTGATGATTTTAAAAAACACAAACATGAAAGAAGAAGCAACAAAGAATTATTTGAAGGAATTACCTCTCCTAGGCGATCAAAAGCTCCGACAATGCCACCATATATAGTTGAGAAAACAGAATACCAAATTTGAGTATCCATAAAATAAACCTGCATTACATTGTTGATATATCAACATGGAAGCTAAAATAGTTCCCCCCAAGCAAATGAGCAAAACTAACCAATATTAAACTAAACATAGGAATAATATGTCAGAAGACACACCAAGATTACTGGTGCCCACAGTGACAAAACTGCCCCATAATTGTATTTAGCTGTATTTGCACAACAATTGTTAGCAATAGGTTCACCAAATAACTGTCAATATACATCAAAAAATCAGTTGAAAAGCTTAAAAAGAGTAAGTAAAGCAACTAAATACCATCTGGGAAAAATTCATGCCACATGTAATCTACATGCTTAATGTTCATTATATCTTTAGTAGGCTTCACTAGAGGTTTTATCTGGAAAAACAACAGGAGAAAGCATCAAGGTGAACCCAATCAATGCCACATTGTAACACTAACAAGGATAATGATAACTAACACAACTGAAGCCAACCTGGACAAAATAGCTGAATGCAAATTTTGAACAAAGAAGTAGCACCCAGAAAAAGGTATATCTGAAATCAAAACGTAGGTTCTTGCAATGAAGCAAACTTCTAGCCAAAGGAACTCATGAATACATACAAATGCATTGTAACGTCATGAATTCTTTACAGACTTACTTTATTAGTGCAAATTGGCTTTCATGCATTCCCCTCCCAACATAAATTCTTGGCTGCAGACAACAAAATGAAAATCAAGAGAAAATATAACATTTTCTTCAATCTCAAAATTTGATAAATATATAGTAGTTGTTTTGAAACAGTTGTATTAAAGAGAGGGTAAAGGTTGAGACTTGGATGAAGAAAATAAATGACATGAGTTACTGTAAGACTTAGTAATTACTGAACTGAATTGCACGGAGAAGGGTAATGAAAGGACAGAGTATATACATCTGTAAAATGTACGAAACATATTTGCATTCCTTTTCCAGCTTTAAATCCATCCTTCCAATAGCATTCGCCATATACGAGCTTGAATAATTATGATTGGCTCGAGACAACTTTTTTTGAATTAAAAATTGCTGATTCTCATTATTAATATTATCGTTATATATTGACTTAGAAATTAAATTTTGCCAGCCCCCATAATTAATACAACAATGACTAAAGTAGCGCCTTAAACTTGGGATAATAGATATTGATATTAACTTCGTGAAAGCTATAGTTTGCAATTAGAAGGTTATTAGTTAAGAAAAGTAAGATAGTTGGTAAAGGACATGACAGCATACAAGCAAGTGAAATTCTTCAATACTATAACAAGTAGTCATCATTCTATTTTTCTGTGTCCCTCTTTATTCTCAGTAACTTTTGGTTGAAACTGTATTGTTAATTTGGAACTTGCAATAAAAAAACAGGTTCTACATGCATGCACAGTCTTTATTTGCTTTTATACACAAAAACTGGGAAAGAAGTTC
This sequence comes from Garcia nutans, assembly GCA_947685225.1. Classification (NCBI taxonomy): domain Eukaryota; kingdom Viridiplantae; phylum Streptophyta; class Magnoliopsida; order Malpighiales; family Euphorbiaceae; genus Garcia; species Garcia nutans. Next base: position 41,882,766 of record CANTUV010000035.1, read on the forward strand.
AATGCTGATTAATTCTATATGAATGAGTTCATTTTCCTACTAATTTGTTTACGATTCATTGTTAATAACCTTTACTAAGATCAGAAAACTGAAAATTATCATTTCCTATTTACATAATTGAGTGTGATTTGTCAATTGCTTAAAAGTTAAACACGAAAGAGAGAGGAGCAAAAGGGAGGACTTAAGCAGATGTTCTTAAAGCTAATTTTAGTTTCTGTTTTAATTAAGTTTAACTACTACTTTTGTTTGGGTATTATCAGAACTTCATTAAAAGGAAGGGGACTATCAGGGTTTGAACCCCTAACCTCCTGCACTATGAGGCAGGTGCTCACCCACTGAGTTGCTAGCCCATTGGCAATTGTTAGGACACAGTAAAAAAGAAAACAAGATGAAAAATGCAATAGTAAGGAAGCAACAAAAGAAAATGGTTAGTATACGTGCCTGTGACCACCACAAAAGTAATCTGAACACAAGCCAGTCTGAGTTTTCAATCCATCTTCGAAACATAGGAAAGATAAACAACACAGCTGCTAGGATATTTGGAATCAAATATACAATCACAGCTACAATGTATAATGGAGGAATGGCCTTTACTTCACGAAGGAATGATAATGAATCTTTGATTTTGTTATGGGACACATTGAAGGCCTGTACATAACATAGCGGAAGAATAACAAGCCATGCAAGACTGACAATTATCTTGAGAATGTTTCGCAGCACATCTGCGAATTTCCATCGATGGAAACCTGGAAAATTCAGAACAAGATCCAGAATACCTAAAAGAAACAAGAAGACAGAAAAGACAAAAGGTAGACTTAAGATACAGTACTCTTTCAGCAGAACTAAAGCAGATCCTGAAGTAATGCCAAAAAAGAAATCATAGATTAAAATTGGATAGTAATAATTCCAATGAAAAAACACAGTTTCAGTGTTTTTGCAATGCTATTTGCTAATTTCATAGTCTCTCAAGTTGAATGACAATTATTCAACCATTATCAATAATTACTAAATATATAATCAAAAATGGAAAAAGTTAATGAATCAATGCACAATAAATCTACAAGATCCAAAATTTGGAAAATTTTTCTCGTAATAATTTATTTACTTTCTGATGACCCATTCAACACACCAAAACTCATTCATCTAGTACTTCTCCTTTTCTTTTTTGCAAGTTCATGTGGTTCAATAGGCTAAAACATAGAAATATTTTAAAGATGTTAATATTATACAGTGGAAGGATTCCTTGAAGAACTATACCTAAAGCATCATAACAGGTTCTTGCTTCTTAAACTCCAATGCTAACTGGTATAAGTTTACACACATATCTTGGAAACCCTTGCCCTTGGCACTAATTTATACAATGTTGAGCAGTCAAAATCACATCCTAACATATTTGCAATGAAAAAAAAATCTCACCCGATGCTCCAAATCAAGCATCCCTGTTATTCCCTCCATGTAGCATTATTAGTGCAGCTTTTTCAGTTTAGGATTTCCAAAATGATTATCCATTACCAATTCTAAAGATGTCAAAAATTTGTGAATTTCACAATATTCCCTTGATTTAATGATAGTATAATAAATAGGCTGCAGTTTGCATGGTTAATATTGAGTTATATTACATGGATTATATGTCCATTAATATTTGGTACACGAGGACTAAGACTTCTAGGTAAAGGAAGTATCAAGTAAAAATATATTACTCTTAATAAAGTATGAAGTAAAAATATATTACTCTGAAGAAAGCGAAGAAAGGCTGCTGTAATGAAGATACTGGACAAGCGATATAAGACATCTTTTCGGACAATATCTGAAACTGAACCCCCACTCCAAGCAAAGATCACCATTGCCTGCAATAAAAAAATCATATATTAATTGCATTGTCGCCCAATATCATTGGCAAAGTAATTACAATCAGCATTTATACTTTGACTAATCGAATACCTGAAGAGCAAGTATATAAAAAGTCCACAACCGGTCAAAACTTCGAAAGATGTGCCAAAAGGTTCGGGTTTCAACAAAATACGATTTGCCTGTGCTTCTGGACTTCCTTGGGGAAGCCTTTCTTCCCTGAAATAGCAATTGCATGAATCAGAGGCCTAAAGTTTGTTCAATTAATGTGTTTCATATTCACATCCATTCAAAGTGTTAAGAATACCTGTGCCAAATTTTGTGTTGACTTAAAAAAAGTTCCATCATCACGCATAGGCCAGCCAAGGGAGAAGCAGTCAGTTGACCTGAATAGCATAGAGCAAAAACCAAGTATTTACCATTTAACTTAACTAAAAAACTAATGTAACTTCTGGTCATCAATAAGAACTATGACATTAAATTCAAACCAACCAGAAATACTCATTCAGATCATCATAATTGCACCACTTTGAATGTGGAGCTTTTCCATTTTGGCTCTTACTAGCTTCCTGGAAAAATAAAGTACAATATTTGTATTAACAAAAAGAAAAAGTTTTACTATGATATGCAAACTAGTGGTGCAATCATCTGCAACATACCTTTTGAATTACACGGTAGATTGGTGTTATGACCTTTCTCAAGAATGCCTCATCATCTCCACCATAAGAAGGCTTGATATTTTCTCCAGTGACAATGCTGACATTTCCAGCCAAGAGGCCATGAAGTTCATATGCCATCTGAACATATATAAAAGTACTCTTATAATGCTATTGACAAATCAGAACATATTACTGGACCAGTGAGTAAAACCGAGAAGAAAGAGTCCGATATCATTATGAATGTTTACATTGTGAAAAATATAGCAGAGACACTCTGGCATAAAGCGAACATTGGCTGCTTCACCCCAGATGAGAAGATATAGACCCATGTATAGAATCTTTCTCTGTTGTATTTCTTGCTGACCTTGAGGGAGACTAGAATGACATATAGGCATTACCATTGTGAGTTCTAGATTATGGTAAAGAAGCTTCAGACATGAACAAATTGAAAAAACACAAAGAAAAACAAAGAAAATATTATAATATCTAACCGCAAACTGTGTTTTCGTCCTAAAAACTTGCACCAGTTTTTGTAATTCTTGAAAAGCTTGTTCATAACAGCATCAACAGCTCGCTCATCAAGCTGTATATGAGAAAAGGTTACACAGTATCTCAGTCACCAGGCAATATATGCAGTTAAGATTTCACATACAGAATATATACAAAAAGGAAAAACATATGAAATGACTTCTTACAAGAAATATATACAAATAAGATTTGAACAGTAAGTTCGACAAGTTGTTTAAATGTTTTATAGAATTCATATGCACACATGCGATAACAGAACAAAACTTAAACAATAAAAAACATCTAAAATGACTATATCTTGGATGCTTCAACCATCAAGAGAATGCATAAGATTCTGTGCAATGTGAAAATAATAAAATTTTAAGATAAAAAAATTAGTAAATGCCTGGTTAAGAGGTTCGGGCTTGGGATTAAGCCTTATATGATTGTTGGCAAGTAACAAAATTATATGCTCCCTCTGATTCCTGACATTGTCTCTCTGCATTCACCCAAAAGAAATACAGAAATTAATTACTTTCAGAACATCATGAAGTAATTGTAAGATATTAAGATTTCTTTTGCTTGTTTGATATATATATTTATTTTGGTGTCAAAGGCATGCCTGGAAGCCGAACATTGCCCTTAGCCAATCGAGAAGGTCTAAATCTCCAGCTTTTTGCCTGTGCTGCTCAAATGCTGTTGGCCAGTTTAAGCCACGAGTGTTCCACAGTGCAGCAACCGCAGCCTTGACCTGGCACATAAAAACAGGGAGTGGTGAAGCACCATATGAAACAGACAAACAGGGCACCAACAAGATAATGCAGGAATAACAACAGCAGAACAAGGGAGGTCTTCTTACCTCCTCAAGTTGCATGATAGACTGTGAAGCCCCAGCAGAATCAAGGGGAAGGATGTTGTACGGTGCATAGATTTCCTTCTTTTCTTGGACATCTCTAGCCGCAGCGATAATCTGCTTAGTGAAATCATAGAGAACATCATTCTTCGCTAAACATCGATATGGAAAGGAAAATGATAAATGCAACAGAAAGGCCACTGGCACAATAGTATAAAATGGAAAGATTAGAAATAAATCAAACCTCAGGAGCAACTTCTTCAACTTTCTCTGTCTTGTTGACAGCGCAAAGCACTTCAAAAAGAACTCCTGCAGTCTGATAGGCTTTGCCAAGTTGAGCTCTATGAAGAAAGTAGTCAGTGAAAGGTTCAATTCACATTACAAGGATGAAAAAAATAGGGAATACGCAGAGCAAGATGACAACAATTACGCGGTTACCTGTCTGCCTGATCTCCCTGGTCAAGTGCTCTAACATAGTGTTCATAGTACTGCTGATAAAAGCTCTCAATTTCCCGAGCGTCAGTCTTTTTAACCCGAGAGGCAAGACTGGACGCATTGTCCTGAATGGAATTTCACATCAGTAATTGAAATTTGAAACATATAATGAAAATCCCAAAAAATATGATAATAGTAAGGTTTCTTTTGAAACTCAATCCCATTGCCTAAAATTGGATTTTACTTTTAGTAAACGTAAAGAAGGCTTTTTTTATTAATATAAACAAGAATGCGAGTGACAAGTGAGCCAGATTTAGGATACTATTCAGCGGACGGAGAAAAGCAGTCATAATAACGCTGAAACGAAATGCAGTTCGAAAAATCAGATTTTGAAAAAAAAATGCAGTTCGAAAAACACTGAAACGAGGTGCGCACCGAAATTTAAATGTAAAAAAAATTGAGCGAACTATTACCACAATTAAGAAGCGGTAATGTATTGAAATTTCAATTATCGAAGAGGAGGGTAAATGTGTTGACTACCAATATTTGTTGTTTAGGAGCCCAGTCTTAGATTAAACCGATAATGGGCAGCTGCTTGTCTTTTCTAATCCCCATGCAACTTACCGTGTCCTTCAATGGACGCGTGCGTACTTATGGAAAATAGTTTTATATTTTATATTTTTATTTTTTAAAAAATTTAAAATATTTATATTTTATAGAAAATTTAAAAAATATGTTCATTTAATAAAAATAAAAAATTATTTTTTATTTTGAAAAATTAAAAAATATATTTCTTTGAAAAAATGAAACATAGTTTTCTATTTTTAAAATTTTAAAAATATATTTATTTATAGTAAATTGAAAACATTAAAAAAATAAAAATTATTAACTGTTTCATTCTTATTTTGTGGATACAATATTAATTGATATTTTTAAAATCATTTTTCAATTAAAAGGAAATTGTTTTGTTTAGTAATTTCATTTTTATTTTACTTCATTCACTGGAAAATGAAGTTTGCCTCAATCACATAAGGGAGATATGCAGGCTATTTATTTATTTTAATAAAATAAAATTATAATGAATTTTTTGTATAAATTTTGGAATAATTTTGTATAATATTTTTTATTAGCTAATTAGCAGGCTCGGATGGTCATTTGCCATTTGAGATGATTATCTTTTATATGTGGTTACACATGTTCAACCTTAAATAACAAGTTAAAAACATTAATTTTTATTTTTTTTATTATGAGCATTAAAAAAAACCCTTTAAATTTGACCTATCTGACCAGATTACCTGTTATAGTTTTCACATTTTCTTCCTTAAATAACAGACTCGTTTTTATTTTTATTTTCATTATGAGCATAAACCCTCTAAATTAAATCTATCTAGAAATAAATAACTCAATCATGGAAAATGTGTTCTAGTAAGTCAAACTAAAGAATTAATTTATAAAAAAATATAAATCAAATTATTATTTAAAAATTAATATTTTTTAAATTAAAATTTACTGCATAAATAATTTTAATATAATATAATCTAGATATTACAATTATAAATTAAAAAATTCTAACTTCAAATCACTAAAATGCGAAGGAGATTCAGTCATGCTACTTTTTTTTCTTTTACTTGTTTAGTAATTTTTTTTTATTAGTTAAGTGATTTGGTGAATTTGGACCATGCAATGAAATATTGCTCCTATTAAATTTCATTCCATCTAATAACCATTACCAATAATAGGTATATTTTCATTTGCATAAATTTTCTAAATCAATCAAGATTGATGCGCACCCAAAAGCCTCCATGGAGTTGAGCACATCAGACCATGGCTAGTCTCACTCAATTATCAAAAACATTTTCTGGTTCATGAAAAATTAGATATGAAAAAACCATCATGCATAAAGGAAGAAGGCAATAACTGATTCAGAAACTTACCCTCTCTAATCTTTGCAGCAAAGAAGTTTTAAACTGCCTCACACCCCGTCCGCTAGAGCTCTGATCCAACCTATGCGCTTTCTCAAACGCATAAAACCGACCTATATACAAAAAGAAAGAGAAAAAAATAATTAAAACTAATCTATTTTCCTTTGTGATTTAAAATTTTTTAAAAAAATGTTTAGAAAACGACAGAAAAGAAAAGAAAAAGAGAGAGCAAAGGTTCGGACAGAGATAGGCGACGCGAGGACGTTCATGCTCGATTTCATTGGCAATGCGGAGGATTGGAGCGATAGAGCCGAGGGAGGATGGGACGACCTCGTTGTCGAAAACCTCGGTAGAGAAGGTGGTGGTGGCGGCACTGCGGGATGGCCGCCGAGTCAGCATATGTTGGCCAGAGTCCAGACCTGACATTGATGATCAAACAAGTGCTAGCTTGAGAGCTAGATATGTTTATCAGTCAGATCCCGCTTAAGCTGAAGGTACGTTCAGATTGCCGCCAATACGAACCAACAGCCTGCCAGAGAGAAAAATCGATCATTATATTGTACCAGCTTATCGAGTTCTTTTCTAATTTCTTCTTCGACATACACGCTATTTTTTTTATTTTGTTTATATTCGTTTGCTTTTCATTCAATTAATGCCATTACAATTTTTTTTTCAGTAGTTTTTTCTCGGCAACCAAACAGGCAAAAAAATAAAACGAGCTTTGCATGAGAAAAATAACGTTGAAGCTAAGAAATAATATATAGACTGAAGAATAATTTATTAAAAAAACAAGAAAAGAAATTAACAAAGCCTTTTAGAAATTTAAATATAAAATCTGAATAATCTCCTGCGCATTTTCTTAGCTACCAAACAGGAAACGCAAATATTAAAGAAGAAAAAAAGAATGGCGAAATGCAGGTGCTTACGTAGGAGTTGTTATCCAAATAGAAAAGAGAGGAGGCGAGTGAAATCGCCTTCGCCTGTGGTTAACAGGAAACAAATTAACAACAGTTGAGAGATAATGTCAGAGAGAAAAAAAGAAAGAAAAGAAGAAATTAATTAATAGAGGTTATAGAATAAACATTTCAACCTTTCACGAAGAGAGACGAAAGGCAAATAGAATAAGAGAGAAGGGAAAGTAGAGAGAAATAAATCCCTTGTTTTTTTAGAGAGAGAAAGAAGTGTGACAGACTGTTTGTTTAAGACGCGCGAGAGGAGAGGAGGGAAAGAGAGGTTTAGGAATAGAGCCAGGCAGAAGCGCCAGAGAGAGAGAGAGAGAAAGAGAGAAAAGAGAGGCGTGATGCCCGTATTGCTAATGAAGGGACACGTGGCAAATAATGAGAGGGTAATCATATGGATAATTGAAAGAGAAACGGTGAAATGATATGCTAAGTTTTCGGAGGTCAGGTCAAGAAGAACAATGGGAAGGGAAGGAGGGATCCGTTTTTTCATATTTCTTTTTATTATTATTTTTTTATTTTTAATTTTTTGAGCGCTTGTCAATGGTAGAATGATTGGAAGTCCGCTTTTCTCTGTTTTGGTATTTTGTTTCTATCTGTCTAGTAAGGTCAACTTTACATGTATTTGTGAGCATAGTTTTCCATATCCCATATCTATCTTAAGTATTATACATTCATACATACATGCATATATATATATATATATCTTTTTTTTTCTTTTATAAAAAAGAAAAGAAAAAATAGTAGAGGACCACTAAATGACTATGGTCCTTGGAACAGCAGTTCCTGCAAAATCACCAAACAAAATTTGAAAAAAGTCTTAAGGAGGGGACGAGTGCCAACTAAAGTTTTCAGTCTGATTGAATTCAAAATTAGCCATGAAATATGCTGCAAATTAGTTTCACGGTAAATGTGCTTGACACGAACCTTCCAACGATGGCTAAGTAGTTTGCAAATCTGAATGACTAAATTTCGGTAAGCAAGTTAAGGAGCAGATATACCTAAAAGAATCTTTACTACACTCTTAATATTCACTTGAAGGTCAACCAAAAGCCATTGTCTTTTTCAAACTTCTGTTAACCCCAAAAATACAGCCCATAGCTCTGCATGAAAAGCATTATATGCACCTAACTTAGCCGAGAAACCACCAATCCAGTGTCCACAGAAATCACGGAAAACCCCACCAACAATTGCTTGAGTGATCCTACGTCTGAAAGCACCATCTGAGTTAAGCACCACCCATCCCTCACAGTCAGGATTTCAGCTAACAAAAGTGCAGGTTGGGGTACTTCTATGTCTATTCAAAATATTTTCAACGGCAAAGACTGATTAGTAAGAAGCCACAGTAGAGTATAATGAGTCCACTCTAGTCTGAGCAGGTAAGCAGTTACCATTGAACATATTTTCATTGCACCACTTCCAATTATACCAGCATGTCAACCCAAAAAGTAAATTCCAATTGAGGTTGGATATAATCTGAACATTGTTCGTTAAGTTACAAAGAAGCCAATCTCTCAACGAAGTCTTAAAGAAGGCCGAAAACTAGCAGGGGAGAGAAAGCTTCTCCATAAACTGCTCGCATATAAGCAATCTCGCAAAACATGCAACTTTGACTCCTCTTCCCTTTTATAAACAAAGCAATAAGTATCATCCCCCATATGATGCCTGGTTCTCTCCATGTTTGTGAGGAGATTGCCATGCAAGGCAAGCTAGAGAAAAACTTTAACTCTCTGGGGTCCTTACGAGGACCAACAAACTTCCCTGTCATGATTGCCATCGCCTTCACAACCTAGAAGTTTATTGTATGCGACATTAACAGTAAATTGTCCTGAATTTGAAGCCAACCAGATAGGTACATCTTGTCTCACTTCCTCTGATGGGTTAATATGAAGTTTAATCATCTCAACAACCTCCTAAGAAAGAATATCCTCGAAGAATTGTGTTTTCCAACTCATATTACTGTCATACATTTTATTCATTGACCAATCCCAAGAGTGAGCAAGGGCCTCCACTTGTTGCAAGGAAAATTATTCACTTTGTAACCCACACATATATATATATATATATATATTTTAATGTTTCATTAATTAATTTATTTGGATTTAATTTAAGAAAAATATTATGTGGATCAAGTTGTGACAAATCAAATAAAAATAAAAGAGTGATTTGATTAAAATTATTTTAAGAACTCCAAATAATTATTTACTACTAAAAAATTTAATAATGAATCCCTACTATATTTTAACACAAGCTTTTAACCCTTTTTTTAGCAATCCTTCTTTTCAAATCTTATTGTTACATTTTTTAAGTAAAATATTAATAATGTTGTTGGTAGAATAATGCATGTGTGCCTTCAATTAAACATCTCCATTAACAATCATTTATAAACAAATTTAACTTGAGGAAAAGAAGAAGACAAAAAAAATATTAAAAACACTAAAAAAACATATTTACAAAAAAATAAATCAAAACCAATAAAATTGAGTGAACTGGACCGAGCCAGTTTTTTAAATTTTAAGTATTGTTTAATAATACTACCACTTTGGCAAATTTTATAAATAAAGGTCATTCTGTATTTTGCGCTTTATTTATTTTTATTTATTTTTCTTTTTTAAAAAATAGAAGACATGTCTTTGTATCTTTCTCTATTCCACCTTTTGCCTTTTATTTAAATATTTCTTTCTAAAATGATATATTTATTTTATTTTTTCTTATCTTTTAATATCATGTTAACTAATATAAATTTATATTCATTATTTTTTAATCAAATTAAACCAAAATTTATACTAACAATATATATTTAATACAACTCACAATTGTTTATAGAAAAATATTTTATCTACAGCATAATTAATTATAAAATGGTAATAAACCTTTTAATGCCATTTAAAAATATGTTTAGGGAGAAAAAATTTTGCCCATAGAAAAATATATAATGACTATAAAAAATAATTAAAGTCTGTAAAATACAATATAAATTTCATCATTAAAAAGACATAATAAAAAAATAAATTACATCTGTGCAACGCGCAAGTTATTGCCTAGTTGATTAATAAAAATTAGAGAAAAAATTTAGATTCATTTTTTATGTGTATTAGTTTTAATATGTGATATTTTTAAATTAATAAAGTATTTTTTTTATTTTTAAACTTTTATTTTTAAGTTTCTATGATTTTTATATTATTGAACCTAAGTCAATCAATATAATAAAATTAACTAATTTTTTTAAGGTTTAATTAAAGTATTGAAATGTATAATGTAAAGAAATCAATCAATGTAATACCAAAAACCAAGTTAAGGTATAATTATTGTAAGAATTTCATATGATAGAAATTAACCAATTTCTTTTTTAAAATTTAATTAGAGTATTAAAATATATAATATAAAAAAATTAATCAATATAATGCCAATAATCAAGTTAAAGTATAATTTGTATAGAAATTACATGTAATAAAATTAACTAATTTCTTTCCTAAGATTTGATTAAAACATTGAAATATATAATGTAAAAAAATCAGTTAATGCAATGTCGATAATTAAATTAGAATGTAATTAGTATAGAAATTACATATAATAAAATTAATTAATTTCTTTCCTAAGATTGAATTAAAGTATTAAAATATAAAATATAAAGAAATCAATCAATATAATGCCAATAATCAAGTTAGCGTACAATTGGTATAAAAATTAAATATAATAAAATTAATCAATTTGTTTCCTAAGATCTAATTAAAGCATTGAAATAAGTAATGTAACAAAATTCAGTACCAATAATCAAATCAGGATATAATTAATCTAGAAATTACATGTAATAAAATTAACTAATTTCTTTCCTAAGATTTAATTAAAATATTGAAATATATAATAATATATAATATAAAGAAATTAACAAATATAATACCAATAATCAAGTACAGTATAACTAGTGTAGAAATTATATATAATGAAATTAATCAATTTCTTTTTTAAGATTTGATTAAAGTATTGAAATATAGAATGTAAAGAAACCAATCAACGTAATGCCAAAAATCAAGTTATGATATAATGAATGTAGAAATTACATGTAATGATATTAAATACAATGAAATTAACAAATTTTCTTTCTAAGATTTAATTAAAGCATTGAAGTATATAACATAAAGAAATCAACATATGTAATGCCAATAATCAAATTAGAGTATAATTAGTGTAGAAATTACAGATAATAAATAAATCAATTTCTTTTTTTAAGATTTAATTAAAGCATTTAAATATATAATGTAAAAAAAAATCAGCAAATGTAATGTTAATAATCAAGTTAGGGCATAACTAGTGTAGAAATTACATATAATGAAATTAACCAATTTATTTCTTAACATTGAATTAAAGCATTGAAATATATGATGCACAAAAATTAATCAATTATAATTCCAATAATTAAGTTAGGATGCAATTAGTATAGAAATTACATACAATTAACCAATTTCTTTTCTAAAATTTAATTAAAGTATTAAAATATATAATGTAAAGAAATTAATCAATATGATGTCAATAATCAAATTAGGATATTAGTATAGAAATTACAAATTAATAAAAGTAACTAATTTCTTTTCTAAGATTTAATATAATTTTTCACCCCTCATTTGTAATTTTTTTTATTATTTTTCTAATTATTTTTTTGTTATATTATGAGTGCTTAAATAAAGATCAAAAGAATACACTACAAGAAAAATGCAGATTAGCTACGGCCAATTCCGTAGCAAGTCCGTAGCTATTACCGGCTTAGCTACGGAATTGTTACGGAAAATTTTCCGTAGCTAAAAACCCGTAGCAAAGCTTTTTTAGCTACGGAAACTGTTTCCGTAGCAACTATAGCTACGGATTAGCTACTGACATTCCGTAGCAATAACCCTTCAAACTTTTCTTCAAAAATTCCGTAGCTAAACAAGTCCGTAGCTAAGTTTCCGTAGTAATTCCATAGCTAAAATTGTTAGCTACGGAAACAAAAGCCGTAGCAGTTCCGTAGGTGAACGTCCGTAGTAATTCCGTAGCTAAGGTTGTTAGCTATGGAAATATAATCCGTAGCAGTTCCGTAGTTGCACTTCCGTAGCTAAGGTCGTTTGCTACGAAACAGTTCCGTAGTTACCATTCCGTAGCTAAATGCCTGTAGCAATTATGTAGCTAATTTCCAAAGCAAATCCGTAGCCAATAATACCACATTCTGTAGCAAATTCCATAGCATTTGCAAAATAATATTTTTATTAAACCTGCTAAAATTAAACTCCAAAGAACAATTATAATTAAAAAAAAATCCAAAGTCATTTTATAACATAAAAGTTCATATAATCCACATTAATGCAAAGTACTACAGGGGATAAGTGTTTAATCTCAAATGTAAATCCTAAAAATTCATATAATATTATACCTAAAGATATAGAAATAACAACGTAACTTAATATTTAATCATCAAAATAATTGTCATTTGGTGAACCTATATCAGCAGAGTCATCTGTAAGAGGTGGTGCAAATGATGCCCGCCATCGCCTTGATTCCTCTCGGTCTTCTTTTATTTCTTTGATAAGATTAACCATCATTTCTTCAAGCTTTGACTGTCGTTCATTCAAGTTATTAAGCGTTTCTTGTTGAGCAGTTGTAGTTGGTGCATTTGATGAGGAACTTGAAGCATATGACCCTCCCTTTGCTAATCCAAGGCCATAAATGCGATTCTTTTTTTTTCCTCCAGCTGCCTCGATGAATAACAAGTCCTCATCAAGATGAATGCTATTATCTTCTTCAGAATCCATCTCCGAGTTTTGTACAACAGTATCTTTAAGTCGCTTAAAATTCTCCTACAACATATATAAATGTACAATTAAAGTAAATTGTTTCAAAAATTTAAAATTATAATGAATCAAAAGAAATCAAACTTACATAGACAGTTTCAGCACGCTTATCGATGAACTCAGCTGGATCCCCTCTTTTATCTTTCTTAGTATGCATATTAAGAAAGATAACACTTTTTGAAGGTTCTCTTTTTTCGACATCTTTTTCCTTCTGCCAAATTGAAATGACCATTGAAACATAAATTAATTACAACGTATTGCATGCACAAACGGGCAGCATATGAACATGGAATCACGCCACACGGCGATCCAAATATAAGGATAAAACAAAACAAAATAAACAACTAAATAATCACACAGCAGCCAACAACTAGGATTATATATATATCAGTAGGTTTATGAAATGTATGAATTTATGAAATCACAATCAGCAGCAAATATAGCCTGTAATTTACAGAAAAAACAGCAAGAAAAGAGAGTTATATACCTAAAGTTAAAGTACAAAAGTAAGAGAGAGAGAGAGAGGGAGAAGGCAGGAAGTGTAGGAGTTATGAATTATATGAGTTATAGTATTACGTGTTTGTGTAGCAAAATGTTTGTGGAAAAGCTGAAAACTCTTACAATATGGAAGAACAGAAACAGAGCAGCACTCTTTCTTTTGGATCCAGTGAAATAAGAAAAGAGAAGACCCCACTTCTATCATTCTGTGTTTTACACTGTTTTGGATAGTTCTAAGTTTTCAACCATAGAAAATTGAGAAGTCACAACACAACATTTCTTTTTTCTTCTTTCTATACCCAACTATGCAATTTCATATCTAACCCAACAGATACATACTATTCTTATCTTATTATTTATCACTTCTGCTACTGTTGATTCTTGTACCCTTTTTTATATTCAATACAAAATAAAATAATTGTAAATTGATCACAATTATATTATCAAATTAAAGCTCATTTAAGGCATCATTTGATAAGGTTATTACAAGTCAAATTATCTTTCATAGTAGCAAGAAATAACCAAAATAAACTGCATTTCCTTTTTTTCCCATAGTGGCCGGATTGGTTGTATGCCTAAATCATAACAAATCTTCAAAGTTCAAAGTGCACATAGATATGGAGCTGGGTATATCAAATGTTCAATTCAGTTTGGAAACAGAATCATCAAGCAGAGTTTTGATGCCAAACGTTATGAACAACAATATAAACTGAACCGAAACAGTATTTCATACTCAATTAACATGCTATTCAGCTTGGTATCATAAGAACTACACACAACATATATTTCAAAGTAAACACAAGAATATATCTAAATTAATTCACAGCTCAATGTGGTGTGTTTGTATGTCAGCAGCATATCAACATGGAATCATGCCACACGGCGATCCAAAAATAAGGATAAAACAAAACAAAATAAAAGGGAAATAGTCACACACTAGCCAACAATTACCATTTTAAATGGCAGCAACATAACAGGCTTACCATGTAAAAAGAGAAACTGCAGGTCCGTAGTTGAGTTGCTGCGTAGTTCTGAATGTAAAAAGAGAATACGGCGAAGCCTAGGGATTGTGGGGCGCTGTCGGTTTTACGCTGAAAAGCATAAAGGTTCTGATATGATCAGAACTGTGATGCGAAATAGCCGGCAGCAACGGCGGATGTCGCAATTCTGCTCGAGTGTTGGTGAGTCGAGTCATTAATCAAAAGTAAAAATAACCTGCAAGAAGAGCAAATGCAGGGCACAAACCCAACAAAACAAGCAACAAGCAACTGACTAGACAATTATTCATAAGATTATTACCAATATCCACTCACATTCAGCACTTATAAACTGTAATATCCAATTCCCAATATCGGCAATTCATCATATCAACAACAAAATTGTTAACTGATCAAGCACACAAATCCTCTTATGAACTTTTACCGAAAATGCTCAAATCAAACATATTTCATAAAAATTACAGCACAAATAAACAACTCTTCTCTCCAATTAATTACTGGAATCATTCTAATCATATGCCAGCAGTAGAAAACAGGCCACAAATACCTGCATTTTCAAATTAATCACAGGACATATTTCTAATCCACATTCATTGCTCAAAATCGCCAGCAATTAATAGAATCAGATGCAGCAATTCTCTATTGATCAGAATGTAAATCAGCTATCTAACAGGGAACATAAAGATTAGAGTATTGACTTACCTGGAAGGATTTGATCCCTTGCGAATAGAAAACTGACCTTCTGTTTGTGAAGCTTGAATTTATTATAAGAGGCGAGTCCTCTGCTCTTGATGAAATGCAAAGTTATGGACTGCTGCATCATTCCGATTCTCCATTGTTCGATTTTAGAGCTAGGCGATTATTTGAGCTTTGCTTCATCAGAATTCGAAGACAACAGAAGCTGGTAATGATGAAGCGTTTCTCGTCTGAAGGTGGAGGATCTTCAATCGCAGTGATTTCTAAATCGCTGTTGCGGTTTTTGAACAAGGTGAAAGACTTCGGTTAAAAGAATTATAACATCGACTCTGCTGGAGCGATTGGTCTGCGAATCTGAAGGTGGTCTATTCGATTTCAGAAGCGGGTAAAGTTAAACAGAGGTTCAAACGAAAAATTGAAAGTGTGGAGGCGGTTGCTGTTTGGGTCGTAGCCGGCGGCATGTGAATCGGAGGTAGATCGGAGCGATTGGGGTTTCTGATCGGTGGAGGTTGTTGGTGGTTGGGCTTTGCGATTAGAATCAAATCGGGTGAGAGTTTATGGTTTGAGGTGATGAGGAACGGTGGTAAGTTATGGCCAGCGGAAGGTGATGGTTGATGATGGAGGTTCAGACCGGTGATTGAAGGTGGATGGTGGATGGGCTTTGGCCGGCGGTGATTCGAAATCCCTAGCAGAATGAGGAAAGAGGAAGTGAAATGCCTCTTTTCCTTTTTACCTTTGAGCTTTCTCTTGTCTCATCTATGTTGTCTTCTTCTGCCAAATTGAAAGTGGTTGAAGATTGAGACACCAGCGATGGAAGCGGCGAATGGAGGTTGTGGTTGGTTATGGCTTGGGTTCGCAAGTCACGAGAGAGAGAGATTGATTGAGGAGAGCAGGCTGCAACGTGAAGGGGAAGATGGAAAGCAAACTGAGAAGGAACAAAGCAAAGGCAGATCAAAGCACGATTCTGAATTTTTTTTCCCTTTTTTTAGAGGAAAGCGGGATTCTGAAAATTGCAAAGGAGGGAAGTAGAAAATTTTTAGCTACGAAATTTCCGTAGCAAAGGATAAATCCGTAGCAAAAATATTTTTCGTAGCAAAAATTTTCCGTAGCAAATATTTTTCGCTACGAAAATTCCGTAGCAAAGGATAAATCCGTAGTTAAACCGCAGCTGAGGGAATGAGTAATATGTTTGCTACAGAATGGCTACGGAATCCTGCGTAGCTAAAAGACGCGCCACTGTGGCGCGAAAATAATTGCTACAGAAATCTGTTTCGTAGCTAACGTCGCTACGGAATAGCTATGGACTTGCTACGGCAATATATAATTTAATAAAAAAGGCAATTCCGTAGCTATGCCATAGCAATTCCGTCGCTATGTTGCTACGGAATCTGTCCGTAGCAATTTTCCGTAGCTATTTCACAGTTTTCTTGTAGTGATAGATAAGCATGTCCACACATCTTAGTTTTATATTCCAAATTTATTGTAGCCAAATTACCTATTTAATTTATAAAAAATATTATGAATAATCAGTTTTAAATTTAGTTTTTGATCTATAAATAAGTCTACACTGAATAATCAATTTTAAATTTAGTTTTTGATCTATAAATAAATTTATACTAATATCTCATATAGGCTTTTTTTATAAATTGAATTGAAAAGGTAGAAGCCACAAACCCTAGCAATTATAACATTCATAAAAAAAAATTAATATTTGGGTTTGAAAATAACATAATGGTAAACCAAGTTAGTTTTAGGTTTGAAATTTGATTTAATTTCAAACCAGATCAGTTTTAGATTTGAAAAATAATTTAATTAGAAACCTGGTCAATCTTGCTTGAAAATTTAGCCTTTACGAATAATCTTGCTTGAAAAATCTTGAAAAGATCTTGAAAAATGAGGAAAAACTATATAGATCGGCCTCAGAGTATTTCTAACTATTTTTAGCAGTGAATAGCGATGATTGATGATGAATATAATGCAAAAAGCATACTATTTATAGGCACACAGATCAAGATAGAAAGTCATCGGTGTGATTTTCAGTGACCAAAAAAGCGACAAGTGACACAATAAGTCACCGGATTAGCAAATCAATGACTGATTGAGCTTCTGGTCATCAGTTAGCAGTCCAGTTGTCGAAACGGTCAGCAGTCACTAATAACCATATCGGTGACCGCTTCAGGTCACATATCCCAAATTGTTGCACACGAAACTTCTAGAACTTATTTCAAAACATATCAACATTTGATTGATGTGATTCTCAAGGCATTGGAACCATGCCGAATTGAATTTTGATATGGGGTGTAGAAAAAAAAAGCATTCATATTTTATAAAAATAAAATAAATATCTAATGAATGTTCCAACAAAGGTTTTTGGTTTTACATTGGAAACAAAATAAATATTTAATGATTACCTATTAAAACCTTGGAACCAGTAATGAGCATGCCAAATTTTTGAATTTTAGATAAAGGGTAAAAATGAAATAATAATTAACCTATAAAATGACATCTATTTTTATTTTTCACATTAATAGTAAAAGTAAAAAACATCCCTCTTAATCTGTCGCAGCTTGATTTTTTTAGCATTGTCCTTAATTAATTTAATTTTTTATAAGATTTGGAGTAATTTACACTCGTCGTCCCTAAATAATTCACTTACTCATTTATTGTTCTTGAACTTCACTTTTTATACCGGTCATCCCTCAAATATGAACTTTTATAACAAGTTATTCCCGATTCTATTTTTCGCCAGCTTCATTAACAACAATCCTATGTGGCGCCTATATTAATCCTGCATGACACTACCTAAATTGCCATATAAGATTGACATGCCATTTCAATTAATAGCTAACATGGTGCCATATTATTTTTTTTTACATTTGAATAATAATAATTATTATTAAATTTCATTTTTAAATAAAAATTGTAAAAAATAATATAATTATTATTGTAATATTTTTATGTTTGTAAAATTCTTTTTAATAATAATTATTATTATTCAAAGATAAAAAATTGATTCTTTTTTTAAAATTATATGATTTTGAAAAATTGCATTTTTTAATAATTTACCAATAGATTTATCAACTTGATTAATAAATTTTATTTAATTATTAAATGAAATGAGTTTATAATTTATAATTTTTCAGAAAACTCTAGTTAAAATATAAATAAAGTAACTTTGTTTATACAAAATAAGGTGTAGCTTGAATGGCTAAACATTTATTTTTAGATTAGAGGTGCAGATTTCAATTCTTACACCTCTATTGATTTTATGTGAAGAATTTCGGTAGCCCCATTGATTTTGTAAAATTTTAAGAGAATTCTTTACTTTGATTTTTAAGAAATTAATTTTAGAAGTTGATGTGACATCATGTCAGCTCCTAAAATAACATGACAATCTTATGTGGCAATTTAGATGACATCACATAGGATTATTGTTAATGAAGCTAACAAAAAATGGAGTTGGTGACTAATTTATTACAAAAGTCAAAATTTAAGAGATGGCCGGTCTAAAAAGTAAACTTCAGGAATAATAAAATGTGCAATTAAATTCTTCAAGAATGATGGGTATAAGGTACTCTAAGATTTGATTTGATTTAATTTTTGAGACATTTACAAAACTATTTTTAAAAAATTTCATTTTCAAAAATGCTACACATTCAAAAAAAAAGTTTTCAAAAATACTTAAACTAATTTTATTTTACAAACTACCTCATTTCTCACTTAAATTTTTTTTTAAAAATACCTCATCGTTCAATTCAGACAATATTTATTTTAATTTTCATCTTTTTTTCAAACTTTACTATTAAATAAATATATTTTAATAAAATAATAAAATTAATATTTCAAATTACTTTTTCAATATATAAAATTTATTTTTTTATAAAGAAAAATTTTTAATTTTGATTTCAAATAAAAATAATACTCATAAAAATTATATAAAAAGTAGAATATATAAAAATATTTTAATAAAAATAATTAAATTTATTTCTAAATAAATTTTATATATTATACACAAAAAATAAAGTTAAAAAACTATTAAGTACATTGTGTATATATTGTATATATGTTATGTAGATGTCTATTTATATGGTATAGATGTTGTGGATGTTATATATTTATTATGGATATTATGTATTTATTGTATATATATTATGTATATATTGTGTGTTTATAAAAATTAAAAAAAATAAAGTTAAAAAATATTATGTATGTGTTGTATATATGTTGTGTATATGTCTATGTATCTTATGTATATTATATATATAATGTATATATTTGTATATTTTATGTATATATTGTGAATATGAGAAAAATAAAATTATTTATAAATAAAAAAAGAATAAAAAAGCAAAAAATAAAAAAAATGCCATTTTACCATGAAAAAGAAAAAAAAAGCTAAAACTGCAGAAATGAAAAGAAAAATAAATGGCGTATATTTGAAAATGGGACACCGAAAAGACAAAAACCGTATAAATTCGTCTTAATTTTTCAATTCAACCCTAGTAACAAAATGCTTGAGTTTTTAAATAAACCAATATAACGTGAAAGGAATAAGTGTTTATAAGAAGAAGGAAGAAAGATATTATGATTATTGTAATATAGGAGGATATGAGAGAGATAGATGTTTTAAACTACATTGCTATCCTGATTGGTACAAAGAATTTAAAGAGTTATGGTAAATTCAAAAGAAAACAAATACACATGGTAGACACACCAATTAAAGAGGTAGAAGATGATAGTAAGAAGCGGATACAGAACCAACAAGTTTTGACACATATGATCCAACAAAAATCAGTAAACGTTTTAAAGGGCAAGAAATTGAAAAATTAGTATCTGAAATTCGTAGAAGTGGAATTTGCAAGTATGATAACTAAACTTTGCCTTGACATGTGATGAATATGACTGTTGTTTTTGGATTATGGACGCTAGAGCTTGCACACTCATATGTAAGGTTTTTTATTAAAATATAGAAAAAAAGTCTCTTATTTTACTAAAATATAGGACTCTTTCTATATTTATTCAAATATGTGAGTCAAAACACAAATCAAAGTTTTGAGTTTCAATTTGTATTTTTTTTTCAAATATTTTTAGCCAAACCAAAAACCATAATTTTCGGTTTGGCCAAAATTTTATAATAATTACAACAACAACAACAACAATAATAACATTATTATTTTTATTAAAAAAATAATAATAATTAAAATTAAAATTAAAATATAAATATAATTAATAATTATATAATTATTAATAATTAATAATAACAATAACATTAATTAATAATTATATTAGACTCAAGTAATTAATCATTTTATTTGAACCTAAAGATAATTAATAACAATATAATTATAATTAATAATTATATAACTAATAATAAATATAATTAATAATTATAATAAATAATTATATAATTACTAATAATTAATAATAACAATAACAATAATTAATAATTACTTTAGACTTAAGTAATTAATAGTTTTATTTGAGCCTAAAGTTATTTAATAACAATATAATTGTAATGAATAAATATATAACTAATAATAAATATAATTAATAATTATATAATTGATAATAATAATAATAACTATATAATTATAATTAATTACTAACAATATAATTATTATTAATTATATATAATTGATAATAATAATATAATTAATATTAATTAATAATGAATATAATTAATAATTATATATAATTGATAATAATAATTAAAATTAACAATTATATAATTACTAATAATTAATAATAACAATAACATTATTAATAATAATATAATAACATTAATAATAAAATTAATAATAGTTAAAATTAATAATATCAATATAATTATAATTAATAATTATATTAGATCCAAATAATTAACAATTATTTTTGGGCCCACATATAATTAATAAATATATAATTATAATTAATAAACATATAATTAATAATAATTAATAATATAATTAGTAATTACATAATTATATTAATAATAATAACAATATAATAATAATTAGTAATTATATAATTAATAATTATATAATTGATAATAACAATAATAATATAATTATAATTAAATAATTTATATAATTTATAATTAATAACAGCATAATTATTAATTATTAATTATATAATTCGTAATTTGAGCCCAAATGTAATTGATAATAATAATAATAATAATAATAATAACTATACAATTATAATTAATAAGTAAATAATTATAATTAATAATTATATAATTAATAATAATTAATAATTATATTAGACCCAAATAATTTATATGTATCCACGAGATATCCTAATAATTATATATTTATATCCTTACCATTAATACTAAATATAATTATATAATTATATTAATAATAATTAATAATAATATAATTATAATTAATAATAATTAATAATTAATATAATTTATAATATTTATTATATAATTATTAATTATAATTATATAGTTATTATTATTATTATCAATTATATAATTATTAATTATATTTATTATTAGTTATATAATTATTAATTATAATTATATTGTTATTAATTATCTTTGGACACAAATAAATTATTAATTACTTGAGTCCAATGTAATTGTTAATTATTGTTATTGTTATTATTAATTATAATTCATTATTATATTTATTATTATTATATAATTATTAATTATAATTATATTATTATTAATTATCATTGAGTTTAAATAAAATTATTAATTACTTGAGCCTAATATAATTATTAATTATTGTTATTATTAATTATTAGTAATTATATAATTATTAATTATAATTATATTTTAATTATTATTATTATTATAAAAATTTGGCCAAAATGAAATTTCTTGGTTTGTGTTTGAGTCTCGTATTTGAGTAAATATGAGATTATCTTATATTTTAGTAAAAAAAAAAAAAAAAACCCCACATATGTGCAGATAAGAGTGTTTTCCATATCTTACATAACACAATCCAAAAAATAAAGATAGATAACTAGCTAATGTTCTAAAAATTATTACAATATTTTATAATCTTCTACATACTTCTTGAGCGCGAATGATATTTCTCTTATTTTAGTTACATATCTCACTTTTATCAGTCACTTCTTCTATTAGATACCTTTAAACGCGGTTGAACCAATAAATCAATTATAGGCAAAAAAGGCAAATGTAATCAATAATGGCTACATGATAGAAAAGATGCTCTGATAGCATGAACAAAATTGGTTACATGAAATAGGGGCAAGCAGAGGATGAAGAAAGATAAAATATATGAGCTGGAATCAATTTGTTAGTAGCTAAAGAAAGTACAAAAATACTGTTAATATACCTAATCTGTGTGCTACGTTCTGTATCAAAAATTTCATATGCTCCTAACTATTTTTCCCTCCAAGAACAACAAACTCTGCTAGTTACAAAACCAAGATATCTAACTAGTTAATATTCTGAAAATAATTGGAATCTTATACAATCTTTTACAATAATAAAAAGAGGGAGAATGTATATGAACTTTATTTTTTAGATTTATAAGTATGTATAAATATAAAACAAATGAAAAGTTTTATATATATATATATATGAGAAAAGAGAGAATATGAACATGTAAATTGTGCATGGAAAAAAAAAAGGATAATTTATATGATTTCATATGAAAAAAAATAAGAAAATTATTAAATCCTATGAATGTTGTAATGATGCCAATTGTATTTGAATGATTGTTTGGCGTGAATATTAAAATATATCAAAGTTTGAGTAAGATATCTTAAGAATTGTGCTTTGTCATGGCCTTAACAACAAAATCATCGCAGTTGTGAAAAGAAATAAGAATGGAAAGGGAAAGTGTTGCACTCGTGACACTATTCATCCCAATCACATCAATTCATCATGACTAACAAATCTTATTCCTACCCTAAATAGAGCTATTATATATATACGTAATAAACTTCTAGCCTTCACGACCAAAGAGAAGTTTAGCATATTAAACTATTATGCTCATATTTTTTTTTTATTATTGCTTTGATAAAATATGCACATGTTCATCAATTTTTTTATTCTATCAACTACATTTTGGAAAGAGCAAAAAAAGAGTATAAACATTGAAGAGATTGAAGAAGGTTTTACACACGATTAGCTTTATATTCAATATTCTACTCTTTCAAGCTATTTCTTCTTTTTCTTAGAAAAATTCTACTAAAAGCTTGAATTTTTCAATATCCAAATTGAGAGTTGTACTTCAAGCTGGCACCAAAACTCTATGCATTATAATCCCATTATATTTTTAAAGATTTTTTCCTTTAATCACATTCTTTGCAATTCCTCTTTTTTTTTTTGTTGAAAAAAAAACCTATCTAATCTTATCTTAAGCGAAATCCTGACAAATTATTTTACTTGACCAAATTACCAAGCCAACTAGTGTAAAATTTGACAAATTCCTAGAGAATTTTATAAAACTGCAAGTAAAATTACTTGACAAAAAAAGTGGATGTAAAAAAGAAACTCATCCAGAACCACACTATAAAATAAGTGTTTCCTATAATTTCTTCTTCTTTTAACCATTTAATTAGTTTCAACTGAAATTATTTTTAATTTTAATTTTTCCAAAATCCTATTCAACTCTTCTAGGGGATTTGACTATAAGTTAATATACAGTGATAAAAGTGACTACATAATAACTTAAAACTTAATTTGCATATTAACTATTACATTTTTCATCAAAATAAAAATTTAAAATGATAAATGTGCATTAAGAATGAGCCAAGTGTTCAACATTATATTATTATATATATACTAAAATTGCTCCAAGGATAAATAGTACATTTCTAATTTTACTCTTATTTTACTCTCCTTTTATTTTTTTAATTTTATTTCTAATTTTACCCTTTTTTTTAGCTTTTATTTCTTTTTTATATATTTCTACCCTTTTATTTATTTTTATCTATTTTTTATTATTGAAATAAAATAATAAAATAATTTAAATATATATATATTAAAATAATTTAAATATAGTTTCTTTTATCTTTTTATTTTAATTCTTAGTGAACGTATGAGTCATAATTTTTAAAATAATATTTTTAAAATTTTTAATTTTATATTATTATTTTAATTTAATTTTAAAATTAATTAATAGAATAAATTTATTTATCTTAAAATAATTTAGAATAAATATGCTATTAATTATAATTAAATTTAAAATTTTATATTATTCGAGTTTATTTTTAATAGATTTTTTATTCACTTAAAGAAATTTATATTTATATTTTTTTTTGGCTTCTATATTTATAATTTTTTGATAGCAAGTATATTTTCAATTTATCCTTTTTCATATATTAAGGTCATTTTGTACAAAATTCATGTAATAAGAAATTTAATATATTTATATAATATATTTTTAAAATTTTTTAAATGGGTTAATGTTGTCATTAACTTTTAATATATATAATAATAAATGAAATATAAAAATATAATAAATAATAAATTTATAGAAGTATAAATAAAATAGAAAAAATTTACACCCAAATTAATAACCAAAGGTTTAATTAAATAATTAAATGATGCATTAATTTTTAATTATTATTTATTAATAAAATTTTTTAATAAATTTTTTTATTAGATAATATTAATAATAAATTATTAATCTATTTCTATTTTTATATAGTACTGATTTTTATATTTAATATTTATTTTTTGCTTTAATTTTAAATTTTATCAAAGTTTTGAATTAAAATATTTATTATTTATAATTATTAAAAATTATTATTTTATTTTTATACTTAATTTTTTGTATTTATATGTTAAATTGATTCTCTCTCTTTGTTTAGTATATCAAATATATATTTTTTGTTTAAATTATATATTGATAAATATTTTAATTTAAATTATAAAAATAAAAATTATTATTTAAAAATTTAGTCCTACAACTCCATGTGGATCGGCTTCAAACTTGTATATATTCTAAAAACGTAACTAAAAAATATTATTCTTTGTGGGAGTGTATATCCAAAAAAAATCATGCCCTTTTTTCATATTTTCAATTTTCCCCTATTACTAGCCTGAGCCTTTGCTCTATTTCTCTATCAAACTAGCTTTTCGTGTTACCTACTACAGTGTTACTTGTCTTCGCACTACTTGTCTTTCCTTAATGAAGATTAAAAGTCAAATGTGGGTTAATAAAGATTTTTCTTTTTCTTTTTTGCTTTTTACGTTCTTTTATTATCTTTTATTTTATATTTTTTTCTTTATATATATATATTTAATATTTTTAGCCTTTTATTTATTTTTTTATCAACTAAAATAAACAATCTAATAATTTAAAGGCCATTTTCCTAATTTTCCTTTATGTAAATATATTTTTTTAACTCTTGAATTATTATATTTTGCTCTTAATTAATTATATTTTTTATTTTTAACCCATGTACTATTATATTAGTATTATTATTATTATTTATTAATAGTGGTATATATACTAAAATCCCTTAGAAGCCACTATTTTAATAAGAGTACTCAAAATTTTTATTTTTTATTTTTTATTTTAAATTTTAGTAGACTTTTTGAGTTATATTTTTTTAAAAAATGGCTTTTCAAATTTGTAGCTTTTATTACTATTATTATTTTATATAAACTTTTAAATTAATAATATAAATTTAATTATCTTAAAAATAATTTAAAATAAATATGTTATTAATTATAATTGGATCGAATGATTTTTAAAAAGTTTTAATATATTCAATATATTTTATTATAAATATACATATAATATGTAAATATAAAAATTTTATTATTATGTATATTGATATCTATAATATTATTTTTAAATGTTAATTATATTAATATATAATTTTTTTTATTTCAAATAATATAAAATATCAAAAACAGCAGTATAGTGCTGGCTAAATTTATTTATTTGTATATACTAAAAGAGCCACAACAAATACTTGTGACGTGAATTTTCCTTTAAACCAGGCTTCTTTTTCTTTATTTTCCGTTTTACTCTTACTTTCTTTTTTTTTACCTCTTCAGTCCGCTTGCCATTTTGTGTCGGTATGCTAGATACACCTAGCCTATCAGTATTCATTTTTACAACCTCCTTTGGGCTTACGGTATATGTTTCCCATCTTCATTTTATCTTTTATTTCATTTTGAATAAATATTATTATATATATATTATAAATAATTCAAGTGAATAATTTAATGAGTAAACAACAAAAAAAATTCTATTTTCGACAATATTATATAAAAAGTACGTATTATTATAAATTTAAAAAAAGTACACTATAATTTAAATTGATCAAAAAATAATTCAAATGTAAAATTAAGTTTCAAAATCTTACTTTTAATTATTTTTATTAACCCATTCATTGACTTTATGAAAACATCAAATCTAAAATTAAAATTTTTAAAGTCTAAGATTTAATTATGTAGATTGGTAAATTATCTAACAAGTTGAGATATTAAAAATATAAATAGTTTATAATTTTTGTATGAAAATAGAACAATTTTACATTTTTTGAAACAATTTTACGAATTTGAGCCATCTTATTAATAAATCAAAATTATGTATATGCGCCCTGGAAGCACAAAAATATATCAAGATTTGAAGTAGTATTGTTGGTGGTCGGGAATGAAGAAGGAAATAGTAAAATTTATAGCAAGATGTCTCACTTGTCAGAAGATGAAGGCTGAACATCAAGTTCATTCAGGGTTGTTGCAACCATTGTCGATACCAGAATAGAAGTGGGAGCAAGTGACTATGGATTGCCTTTGATCCAGAGAAAGCATGATGCAATCTGGGTAATAATTGATAGAATGACGAAGTCAGCTCATTTTCTTTCAGTTACGATGGATTACTCCCTTGATAAGTTGGCAGAGATTTTATGTTCATAAGATTGTAAGACTACATGATGTCCTAAATTTAATATTATCAGACCGAGATTCCAAGTTTACATCAAGATTTTGGAAGAGTTTGCAGGATGCTTTGGAGACTCAATTGCATTTTAGTTCTATTTTTCATCCACAAAACCGATGGACAGTCTGAAAGAGTGATGCAAGTACTAGAGGATATATTAAGGAGTTGTGTTATTGATTTTACTGGGAGCTGGGATAGGTATTAGCCATTGATTGAATTTGTATACAATAACAATCATCAGACAAGTATTGGAAGGACACTATATGAAGCTTTGTATGGCCGAAAATGTAGGACACTCTTATATTGGAACGAAGTTGGAGAGGAAAAGTTAGTTGATCTTGAATTGATCAAAGAAACGGAAGAGAAAGTGAAAGTGATTCAGGATAGGTTGAAAGCAGCTTCAGACTGATAAAAGTCTTATTCAAATTTGAAGAGAAAAGATATAGAGTTTAAGGTATCAACTTAGAAGAAGGTGTTAAGGTTTGGTATAGGAAGGGGAAATTAGGTCCTCATTTTATTGGACCATATGAAGTGCTGAAAAAAGTAGGACTAGTTGCATATAGATTGACATTACTACCGGAGTTAGATATAATACATAATGTTTTTTATGTTTCTATGCTTTAGAGGTATAGATCGGATCCATCTCATATGTTGTTAGTTGAATCTATTGAGATAATCCTGATTTAACCTATGAAGAATAACCGGTAGCAATTTTGGCATAAGAAGTAAAGGAATTAAGGAATAAGAAAGTGTCTTTGGTGAAAATTCTTTGAAAGAATCATTCGAAGAAAGAAGCGACCTGAGAAAGCGAGGAAGTAATGGGGAATCGACACCCACAACTTCTTCAGAGTTAACATTAGGTAATTTAGAGGATGAAATTATTTAAAGGAGAGAGAATTGTAATGTCCCAATTTTGTTAACCTATTCATATATGGTAATAGGAAGGGTTAAGGAAGATTAAGATGAGAAAAATATGTAAATATAAATAAGATATATACTACATATAAATGGTTAAAATTAAAAAGGGTAAAGAAGTAAAATGTTAAAAGTACAAAATAATAATATTTTATTATAAAATATCTTAAGGCATTATTTAATTATATAATAATATATATAGTTAGTAGATTAAGATGGAAAAATAAAAACTGTAGAATCCACCATCATCTTTTTCCCTTTCTTCTTCATTGGTTGACCTCCATAAGCAAGCAAGAGAGGAATTTTTAATTCTTCCATTCATCAAGGGTTATGGTTAATTTAGGATTAGGTGTAGTGTAATGAGTTCTAGTATGTTTATATGTGTTTTAATGTTGTGTCCTAACTTATAATTTGGTTAAGAGTGAAGTAATTGTGAGAAATCAAAGAGTTGAAGGCCATTTTTAGGAAAGTGGAAGGTTTTGGTGAAGTAGGCTTGAGAAGAAGTGTATTCCTTCATTTTGGGCTTCAAAAGGTTGGTACATACTTGGACAATGTTTGTTTCTTGTGGTTTGTGTCATTTTGAATGGATATTTGTGGTTTGGTATAGATTTGATGAATCACGGGTGTGGTCATGTGGAGAACACGACCATGTGTTCTAGATTGGTTCTATTTGGGTAAAATTTTAAGAACTAGCGGTGCTGGATTTAAATGCACCGACGTGTCTTTTAAGATGACACGGTCGTGTGCTTAATTCTACAGAACAAGAGGCAGTATGGTTTTGAAAGATACGGGCGTGTTCCCTAAGACGACACTACCGTGTGCTTAGTTATTTAAAATGGCAGAATTGAATTAAAAGGCAAAGGCATATACTTTCAGGCAGGCACTACCGTGGCTCTTAGTTAATGAGAGATGATGTTTGTGATGTTGTGAATTATATAATGTAACATAAATGATGATGATTTGGAAAAGTACGATAAGAATTTGACTTATAAGATGATGATAAATGAAAGACATGATAAGAATATGAAATGGAGAATGTACAAAATGATAAACGGTTGTTGTATGTACCTTATACCTTAACTAGTTAAAGAAAATTGGTTTGGTAGTTTGGCATGCTATATATTATGGGGTGAGACACTGGGTGTCACAAAGATGCTACTATGCTCTTGATTGAGACATTTGGTATCATAGAGATGATTATGCTGTGAATAAGATACTGAGTGATACAAATATATTTACGTCTACTAGCAAGATACATGGGTGTCACTATTGATGAGATATGCGAAAATAATATTTTCGAAACTAGATTAATGTATAAGGATAGTTGGGCCCATTGCATGTTTGTTATTTTAAAGTTATTTCTTAAATAAAGATATTGTTGTTGGAACATTAACATGATGCATATTTATATTACCTTGGTTATATATATATTGTTATTACCATAGTATGTACCATTGAGTGATTAACTTAGCGCGATTGGTTTATCACACAGATGACAGGGTAGAGGCTGAGAGCCCTTCTAGACCATATCAGGTCTAGATTGTGAGATTGGTACTTGAAGGTCCATTGTTGCCACTAGATTAGAGCCTTTGGCGTTGCATGTAAATATTCATTTTGTCAGCTACTTTACTCTTATGTATATTTTATATGATGTATCAGCATATAAATAACATGTGATTTTGTATTATACTTATCTAAAGTATTAAGTATGTGGATATTAATGGACCTTTGGTTTTGTAATATATATTTAACTACAGTTTTAAATATTTGTATATGCTCACATATGTTTTGAACTATAAGTCAAATTTTTTCTTATGAAGTGAATAAGATTTTGTGAATGACAAGTTAGTGATCCTCTTATGCCTTATTTGCATATTTTATATACTCAAGGAAGTGTGTACTTTATTTAAGTAGAGTATAAGGATATTACGTGGGGAGCCGAAATATTCTTTTGGGCTTGGTTTCACACAATGTCACC
Organism: Garcia nutans; assembly: GCA_947685225.1. Classification (NCBI taxonomy): domain Eukaryota; kingdom Viridiplantae; phylum Streptophyta; class Magnoliopsida; order Malpighiales; family Euphorbiaceae; genus Garcia; species Garcia nutans. Next base: position 41,912,723 of record CANTUV010000035.1, read on the forward strand.
ACATACAGTCTCCAATCAGTTTAGTATGCACATATTTAAAATTATTTTTTACTTTGAAAAGATTTATTTTTTTTTTAATTTTAAAAGAAACTCTCATTTTATTTAAAAAATGGATGATGACTTTTTTTTTGAAAAGCAAAAATTAGAGAGTCGTCACCTTAGTTTATTTTATTTAAAAAAAATTAAGAAAATTATTTAATTGACTCTATTAAATTTAGTTAATTTTGTACTAAAAAAGGACATTAGCCCAAAATCAATCACGATGAGTCTTGGGATAAATTTTCATACCAATTTTGATAAAAAATTATTTTTCTCTCTTTGATTGGTTTTGAGCCTTTGTTTATTGAGAAAAAAAATGATTTTTATGGTTTACGCAACAGTTAATTAAAGATGACATAATTATGATATGTGAACATATTATAACATGAAATCCATGAAATACAATATTAGAAAATAATTATTACAACTTCATCAAAAATAATAATTTTAGAAGAGTTTCGACTCTAGCTCTATGAATTATAGGTTGAGCATAAATTCTTAATTGACCAATTAATCAAAAGAAAAGTCAAATAAAGCAATAATAACAATCATTTTAAAACTTACTAAAATTGTAATGAAGGCTAAAATTTCAAGAAAAGAAGGAGAATTGAAGAAATAATAACAAAATAATAATAATAAATAAAATACTGGTTGGGTTATTTTAGATGTGAGCTTGCCACTCAGAGTAATATTTTAAGTGTGACTACTTATTCTATTTGAGTGAAAATATGAGCCGTAAGTAGTTCGTATTTTTAATTGCAAATAGCTTAAATTAACCAATTTTAATTAAATAATTACAAAATAAAAATAGATACAGTAAAGAAGATGATACCTTAGGCAATCGCTTCTTTTTTACAAAATATTAGAAAATTTTGCCGCTTCATAACTTTACTTAATTGAGAAATTAAGTGAAATTAATTAATAATGATGCAGGAAGTTAATTGCAACAAAAGAGGAAGATTGAATATCATGATTAAAATTTTAATTTGAATGCAATTTAACAGAGTTTTGATATTCAAAATTAGGATCCTTAAACAAGAGGAGAATACTACTATTTATAAAAGCCAAATGGAACCTCTGAGCCTCACCCGATGCGGCCAGTCTGCAAGTGACGTTGATGGTTGTGTGCAACGCAGCTGGCTGTGTGAAGGTGTGGTGTGGTCGTACCTAGCGTGGACGGGCCGTGCCACGTAGCCGGCCGACTCATCATATTTTTTTTAATGCAAGAAATATATATATTTTTAATAATTTTTAATTTTTAATTTTTAAATTTTTTAAAATTAAGTGTAAAATTAGAGGTTTATATCTATTATGCCATCCTTAAGCCGATTGCTGAGTTTTTCTTTAATAAAAGCAAATATGCTGCGTTTACTGTATCGACCATGACCATGATCAATGCTATGTGCAACACCCAATATAAAGCCCAAGTTATTACGGAGCTCAGACTGAACACTTGGTATTTAGATTTATAACCTTATAATTTTTTAATTTAATTTAATTTAAATTTTGATATCTTATTTCAAAAAATAAAAATTATAAAATACATCAACTAAGTTAAATTAAGATATTTTTTCAATTTAGGATATATTTTTATATATTTTTCCTTGAAAAAATTTATATTAAATATGAATAAAATTATATCACATTTATTTGTCATTATAAAAATAATACCATTAAATATCAAAAACTTAATCAATCTAAATATCAATAACTTTAAATTTATGACTATTTAATGTTAAAAAAATTAATCTTTTAAATGTCTTTTTAATATAAGTATAACTTATCATGTTATTTAGAACAATTTATATAAAAAATATGTATTCATTATTTTTATATAAATTTATATAAATTCAATAAATAATGTTTCATTCAAAAATAATAATTACAATTAAACCTTAAATTTATTTTATAATTTATTGAAATAATTTTATGAAAAATAATATTATTTTCTATAATAAGTAAGATTCAATATTTGATTTGCTTTCAATACATTAGACAAACTTCATCATAAATATTTTTATAATATGAAAATTTTAATATTATGTATAAAATATATATAATATTATTTTTATGTACTAATTACATTAATATATAAATTACTTTTTCACTTTAAGTAATATTAAATATCATCACAATGCGGACCATTTACTTGCTTGTATACAAACTAAGAGTGCTTTTGAAATTATTTTTATTTTCAATTTTAGCTTTATTTAGATAAAAAAAAAATATTAAAATGCCTTCAATAATATCACTATAAGTTTTAAATTTTTTTATTAGATAAAAAACAGTTTCTCACTAAATATGGAATAATAAAATATGGTTTTGAACGTTTTTGGTTTGAAAAGATATTTAAATCAATAAATTTTTTTTTTCTGCTCTATCACTTTGCACCATTTTTATTCGTCGATCAAAAGTCAATTCCTTTCTCTTTTCGTCATAATTTTTTTTTCTCTATTCATTATAGTTTATGTAAATTTTTCTCTTCTTAATTTTTTTAGCATTTTCTATATGTATTTTTTATTCTTTTTTATTGTTCAGCAAATCCAATTTTAGAGATTATGATTTGTATTTTTTTTATTTTTTTATTTTTTTAATATTATATTATATTTTAATTATTATCTATAATATCTAATTAATATTATAATGTATCATTAGAATAAATAATATAATTTTTCTGATAGGTAAATAAAATTACAAGAAAATTTAGAAAAAAAAAGGTTGTAATCAAAGAGTGTAAAAATCTATATATCGTATATGATGATACAACTATTCAATTTGTGAAGATAAAGAAATAATAAAGAAATTGATAATTTTATTGAAAAGTGCAAAGTTGTGTATACAAATAAAAAATTTAAAAAAATGAATGCAAGATCTAATCATAAAAAATAAGAAAAAATTCTAAAAAAGCACAAACTCATGCCTCAATCAAAATTGGAGAAAGTTTGAGGAAAAAATATACTTTTTTACTATGTTGAATTAATTTTTATTTTCATTATTGATTTAAATATGATAAATATTAATTATTTTTAAAATATTTATTATTGAATATTACAAATCATGTGTTTGTATGTATGTAACTAAAATTATGATATAGTTTATAAAAATATAAACAGATTTTTAATAAATATAAAACAAAAACTATAAATAATTTTTAATTTAAGAAAAACAAAAAACAAAAAAAGTACTACATAAGCAAACAACTAAATATTTTCTTACAAACATTTTTCTATTTGATATTTTATTCCACTTTTCAGCAATAACTTAAAGATATAGAAGTTAATTAGGTATTTTTAGGCACATTTCACACATTAATATAAAGAAAAAAAAATTAAAAAATAACTTTAAAAAAACTTAATTTTCAAAAATACTGGAAAAATGCTACACAAATATTTTAAAACATAATTTAAAAAAAATACGGTAAAGATTTAAATATTAAAAAATATGGAGCTTTTATTTATAAAAATATCATTTTTTAGTTAAAAAAATATATATCCATATATACTGTAAAAAATACAGTCTATATTTATAAAAATATTATTTTTAGTTAAAGTATTTACAATATACACATATATATTATTATTTTTTAGTTAAAACATATGTATTATATACCCACATGTAATATATAATATTATTTATTTGCAATATATATCCATATATTTATTTGTATTGTTATCCTTCAATTATTTATATCTAACGTGTACTTACATATAAGTTGATATAATTTATTAAATTTGATAAAAAACTAAATAATTGAAAAATTATTTTTAAAAAATATTTTATCAAACGCATAGAGTGCCTTATATTATAAGAACAAAAAAAAAGTCCTCAATCAATACATTTGAAACTAAAAATAATAAAAAACAAACAAAATTAAAAGATTTACATATAAAAAAACCAAAAAATCACAGTAAAATCAAAACAGAATATTAGCACAATGTTTGTTAGAGAAATACAGGTCGAGCTTCCACCATTGTTCTTGTTTCAGTTTCTTGGCAAGCACCTACCAACAAGAATAATTATCATAATAAACAAAATAAAAAAAAACTCCTAGTGTCTTTCACTCCAATTATTCTTGCCAAAAATGCCAAGCTGCAAATCATTATATCGTTTTGCGCAACCCGCTTCATCTTTTTCTGCTGGAAAATTGACCAAAATATAAGCCAAACAACCATTTGCTCTGTTTTCATATTTCTAACGTGAGAAGACAATTGTTGCTTGTAACATAAATTTATAAACTTGAACATCTAAAGAAAACAAAGAAAGAATGCTGACCAAGGAGAATCTTAATCATATATATCAGGTCATTCAGCAACATACTTCACGAAGAAAGTCAGCCGTAGCCGTATTTTTCCTAAAATATCTTACCAATGCCTCTGGCTTTAATTTTTTTTTTTTTGCAAAGCATCGGTAAAAAAAAAAAAAGCAGAAAGACAATAGAAAGAAAAGAAGAGGAAGAAGAATGTGTCTATTTTTTAAAAAACAAAAGATAAAAAAAAAGTAAAAATGCAAAAGTAAAAAATTTAAAATGAAAAAGAAATAATAGTAGTAAATTTGAAAATGAAAGTTACAATATAGTATAATGTGTAATTTCCTCTAATATAAATTGTGATCATTTTTTTTATCCATCACTAAACAGGACAGCAAAGAAAAATCAGCTCTCATAAGGCCTTTATCAATTCCAGAAATAAAGAAGCCTATGCAAAAACTGTAAAAAGTCACCATCACGGATCGGGTTTAACTCAGCTTATAACTCTAGCTCCACAGCATAACAAGGGAAACAAGGTAGCCACATATGTCACAGCATCATCAGCTAGAAGAACAAAAAATTTGTAAGGCTAACATAATGATTTCCAGAAGAAATAGAAGTTGAGTATAACTGATACAGTGACACAATAATGCATAACCAACAATAAGCCTTTGGTTTAATGGCCTTAGAATCATCCTTAAAATAAATTATGAGTTCTCAGGTTCGAATTTTAGTGGGAATCAAATTCATCAAAAAATAATTATAGTAAATGCATAGCAATGCTCATTATTGTGCTAAACTAATCAATCAAGGCATCTAAAATGGACGTAAATGCTTTATTCTTGAAAGAAACTGCATACGATGTATAAATATCTGCACAGCCATATCTTATAAAGTTGAGCTCGGCACCTCAAGTTCAGAGCATCTATCTCTACAATTCCTCCAAATTGCTGGAAATTGTAGAAAGAAGTCCACCCAGGCAGAGTTGTGCCATTAACCTTGGACCCAGCTATGAGATTAAATTTACTGTTCTCCATGTAATGTAAGGATTAGAACTCAATTCTCCTCTTTCTTTGTTTCTTTGGATCCATAAGTTCCACCAGTGAGGGGAGAGGTCGAGGCACAGGCACATTCATCGACCTATACAATTTTCTCAAGCTTTGACTAAAGTTTCTTGATGATCCAATGGAGGAATAAGGTGCAACCTTACAATGTTCATCCTTCACCGAGTTCTCACAAATTTTTAGCTTATTCTCTAATTTACTTTCACATCTCGCTTCAGCATCCTCTTGAATTTGGACTTGATCAAATTTTCTTGCAATAATTTGTGGAGACTGATCATTTATAATTTCAAGTTTTTCCCTATGCAGGAAATTTGAATCTTGGACTCGATGTCTAGCTCTGCCAAATAAAGTCACAGCGGGCCTTTTGCTTGGTGGAGATGAACTCAAGCCTTGGCTAGAAGATAGTTTCACTGATTGCAATATTGATTGTGCATAAATTTGTGCAGGCCCTTCAAATGTAGGAGAATAACCCATATCACAGGCTGATGTATATGCTTTAGAAGAAGATTCCATGCTAATGTCCAAAAGCTTCCAGATAGGGTCATCAGTTGAAGTTAATCGAGTGCCAAAAGAGCACTTCCTAACATAGTCAAGCTCCATAGCTTGGCAACTGGGGGTTGTTGACACAACCCATTTAGGTGTAAGAAGCTTTAAAGCCCACTCTAATTCTTCCTTGGAAGAATGCATAGAGTAACAAACATGCCAAACGCCAAATTGGTCCCTCACTGCTTCATCGAATCTCAGTTTTCTTTGACTTTCAGTGCCAGAGTCATTTTCCTTACATGCATACCACTGTGCTGAAGCACGGATAATCAGAGGCTCTGGTTGAGAATTAGCTCGGGCCTCTGCAAGCTTCGTAGCTGCTCGTTCATACAATTTGGGAAAACCATCAAACACATGGAAACGTGAAGATGGATCTGGAGTGAGGATATGAGGAACTATGAGTGTCAGGGCTTGGAAGCATTCTGGACTGGTAGCTTTATCGACATATATTTTGGAACCAAACGTTCGCGACACACTGACCAATATATCCTCTTGACCAAGGATCTCACAGGTGAGATACACCACAGCTGCAGCAGGATGCTTCCATATACAATTGATAACCTGATTCATATGCAATTTTAAATGTCAGATCAGAATAACAGGAGATATCGCTGCTAAAATAAGGATTAACATCTCTTACAAATGATGCAGCACGCAAAATGAACAGAGATGAGATAAAAAAAAAAGCACACAAATGTTTCTAGTACATGACAGTAACATATTTGTACTTGGCTTATCAAAATGAAGCAATGGAAATCAGCATCACATGGTAAATAATCAATTCCAAAATGAAATGTAAGCCAAAGTTTTCTCTGGTAAAGAAGTTCATTTCCGGTTCAGTGCCTTAACTACATGCAATTAGTGTCTCAAACTTGAGGAATTTAATTTCTTTACTAGAAAGCATTCCAAATATCATGTGAAAAGGGATGTGATAATCATGGCAGAAATAATTAAAGGTAACAAGCATAAATTCACTGTGAACTCTCAGCACTGAACCACGGTTTCAAATAATGGCTATTTCATAACGTTTGAGCTGTCTCCTAACAGAATCCCACCATTATGTTTTCCATTTCTCTACAGGTGATGTGCCAATCGAGAATAAAATGTAGACAAAACATTAGAAACAACCATTTCTCATGATTCTTCAATTATAAACTTACTATCTTACAGATTTTATTAAATTATTTTTTTCTAACTACATTTTATTGGATTATTGTTGATTTGAGTGGTGTTGCATCTTTAAGATTCATAGCAGTGGCAGCCAGTTCAGAATGATTCATGATTCATTCTGAATAGGCTACATTGTTACTGTTTCTGGTTCCATTATTTAAAACCTTGCACTCAACAGCTTCAAGTCCTTGTGCATCGATGAGAACAAGAAGCAAATGCCAAAAGGTTAGTATTGAACACTCAAAATTGAGGTCATGATATTTGGTAAAATCAGGATGGACTTATATTATTGGTAAAACCTGGACAAAGACTTGTTAATTGGCCAGGGGGAGAAGATGAGTCTTATTCTTTATCGCTCTCTCTCACTCTCCCCTCCCCTCCCCTCTCCTCCCCAATCCCAATAAAATTAAAACTGCCTATCTCAATGTACTTTGTATCACAGCACTGTTTTGCTTCTTTGAATATGAGAATGGGCTTACAATAGCTCAATCCTTCAATTTGAGGTCCGAACAATGTTCTAATTGAACATAATAATATAATTAGTAAACTTAATCCCACAGTTGGTCTAAACTCAAATATGTTATTCAATACGTGTTGAAGATGAACATCTCTTAATGAGAGATCATTGTGAAGACTTACCAGAATCCATGTGGATATTGCAACATGGAAGTTAAGGCAAGATAGGCAATTTCACAGATAGGCAGCTTGTGCAGCTACCGATAAAAATTTCAGGCAGCAGTATCATTAAGATACTGGTTCATGCATGTGTTGTTTATATGAAATGATTTCCATAAACAAATTTACAAATTTACATGTGAATGTACGATGATAAATAGCCAAATAATTGAGCATCGAATAAATGTTGTAGCAAATGAGAGAACAACAAAGGAATGAACACATAAAAGAGGTGATAACAATTAAAGGAAGTTAAGGATAGATTATACTATAATGTTGAATGTAGAAATTTAAATATGCTGTGGTGAGAGGACGATTGCAGTCTAGTATATGAGATAAAGAAGGAAAAAACATATACTAAAACTGAGTCGAGGTTATACAATAGGGTTTCGTTTCTATACCTTTCACGAAGTGAAATGAAGGAAAAAAAAAAAATTACACCAGCAGATCCCAAGAAATTTAGCAATGGAGCCCAGGTACATGTATGGTACCCAGTGCAGCCTCATATTTGAGAGTAATTTGTAAATCCTAACCCAAGAAATACCCATTGTATAACATTTCCTTTTCCCAGAGAATTTGCATAAAGAGAGCAAGTAAAAACACATATTTATATAAATGAGTAGCATGCTTCTATAAAATAATCAAGGTACAAGAACATCAACGGTAGGAAACCTGCCCTCCATGTCTGAAACAAGCTTAAACAGCATATAGAAAAAGAGATCAAAGAATCCAAATGAGAGTACCTGCTGGATTGCTGAATGTTTACTGGGAAGTTTCTGATGGAATCTCCCAAAAGTACAATCCAGGAAAACATAATCAAGTTGGCACCCAGCCTCTCTTCCTTCCTTGCGAATATACTTCTCAGGAAAACATTGTAGACACTCTGGAGTGAGCCTACAATCTCCTGTGTGCAGGATATTACCAAAGTTTCCCTCAAACAAAAGCATCACTGCTCCTGAAGTTCATAAATCCATGCCAGACAAGGATCATCTGTCACTGTAGTTCTCCAAAAATCATCCATAGGTCACTTAAACATATAAAAGATAGAACAAGCAAGACATAAACAAACCACCCCCCGAAATGCCAAAGACACATGACATGAGGATAAAGAACAGAAGAAGATAAATCAGCTTTGAATAGAAAACTTTATTCGGCAACTATAACACCAGAATGGAAACATAGAAGATATCTTCAAGCAAACTGTAATTGGATTATATTCCAGCTTTACATGATATCAAGAGTTACAATGATATAAGCAAGCAAACATACCAAGATAAATACACATTGATCATAAATCTTTTCTAGAGGTTAGAAGCGGTAGCCAAGTACTTTTGGAGACAATTAGAAATTCCAATATCATATCTAACATTACAAAAGTAATATGCTCAGGTAAAACTTACATGGTAGTTCAAAGTTTTTTATTCTTTTAACTTCTTTTCATGTCATTGGCATAATCATGCAGAAAAGCTTGTAAAATTTGAAGGTCAAGGAGATTTTTGATAGACAATTCATTCAACCATGTGCTCGAGAGTGATTAAAAAGTTGTGCCATTGACAGTCACTTCAACTTAAAGTACTTCAGCGCTGGAATTTAATCATATGAACACATATTTTATTGGTACTCTCAACATAAAAATAAATACAATATTTTTTTTCAATACAAATTAATTAAATATCAGACTCCTATAACAGATCATCACTATTTTCTGGATTGAAGTAGCCAAACTCTTGTTCTCAAGAGTCCAAACAACCCGTAGATCAAGCTGAGAAATGGACCGGAAACAACCAAGTAAATCACCAAAAATGTTCAAGTACCTTAGCACAAGCCTCATAATTTACACAGAAAAATGAAATACATGATTACAAATACAAAACCAATATCATAAGCACACCAAACTGTCATAGATACTTAAAAAAAAAAGAAGAAGCTCAAAATTAACTTAAAAAAAAAAAGTCAATTACCAGGGCAGTGATTCGCATCAAAAACCGTAACCGAAAATTGCCCGTCCGGGTCATCAATCACCATCGACTGGCCTACCTCAATACCCAAAAACAATGAATTCTCAAGCTACAAAATCCAACAAAAATAAGCCAAATTAAGAACAAAATTCACATGGGTATCTTCAAAAACGAAGGAAAAAGCAAGTATAGGGAACCTGTGGGTAATGATGGATAAGAAGGGATTTGGTAAGAGAGGTAGAGTAAATTGGGTAAGAAGAGTGGGTTAAGATCCCAGAGCAATGATCCTTGTGGGCATGAGTCAAGAAATGGTGCCGCTTTCGCTTGGAATTTGGAGTCCATGTGTCTACTGAAAATGGTAAGCCTCTTGGCATTTCTATTGGCATGTTTTGCGATTGATCGGATCCTGCGTGCCTCTGTCGATCGGGACTCAATCAAAAGACATTTTCTTTTTAATTCGTATTTTTCCCTCTCAAAACATTAATTCGCATTAGTATCTTTCAACGATGGCTTATGGAAAATAAATAAATAAATAAATGTTGCTTGCAATTATCATCTGGAAAAAAACTTCAAAACATTAATAACCGACTTTTCTTTGGACTTTATAAGAAATGGGCCGGCGCCTTTGTGTTCGTCGACCCAAGCCCAGCTTAAAAAGATGTTGGAAATATTACACTCTTTACTCCCACGCAGTTTTTCTTTTTTTAAGATTATTTTGCCGAACCCTTTTTTTTCACATTTATGGTAATCATGTTTTTTTTTTCAAAATATATTTGCAGCGTTAATTTTTTTATTTTGTAATTTATTTTTATTTTTTATTTTTTGCGATTTTATTTTATTTATATTTTTTATTTTAAAATTTTTTTAATGTCACATTTTTAATATATATAAAAAATAAATATATATAATATATATACAATATATAAATAACATATATAAAATATATGCATAACACATCAATAACTAATCTACAACACATCTACATAATGTTTTTAACATTTGTTTAATTTTATTTTTTTTATTTTTTTACTCTAAAAAATATCAACACAACGTTCATTACTATATTTGTAACATTCTAAAATTTTTAAAAATTTTTAATTTTTGAAAAATTGGATAAAATAAATTATAATTTAAAAGGATAAATTAAATTAATGGTTTTAAATGAAAAATAAAAAAAATTTTAAATGAAAAAGTGGAATATATATATGATATATATGCAAAATATATATAACATATATAAAAGTCAACACTTTTTAAAAGAAAATGGTATAAGGGTGTTACATTTGTTTTGGTATCAGAGTCAGGGTTTGAGGTTCTCGACCTAGGTGGGATGATAGAGAGAGAAAATGGAGAATTTGAAAAATAGTTTTTAATTGTAATACATGCATTGACACTGACAGTTTCTGATATCTGATATAGTATTTTCTACTTTGTTTGCAGATATAGGTAGTTATGGCGTCTCGGCCGCATCAGGCTGCTGAGGGTAGTGCAGAGAGTGTGGGTCCAGATGAGAGTAGAGATGGAGCTAGAGTTGTATCTGTTGGTGAGGCATCTGTTTCTGTGCCTGTGAGACCAGCAACTGATGAGGTTTCGCCTGGCTAGGTATGGCATATAGTAGAGTTGTTGAGGCAGGCTCCAATTCCGCAGCCGCCACAGCCACAACCACAACCGCAGTTACTAGTGAGGCAGTATGATAAACTGAGAAAGTATGGGGCTGAGGACTTTGTTGGTACTACAGACCCTGCTGTAGCAGAGCAGTGGCTAGACCGGGTTCAGAGGATATTTATTCAGTTACAGGCTAGTCCAGAAGAGAAGTTTGATTATGCCAGATCTCTTATACAGAGAGATGCATATGATTGGTGGAAGACGGTTCCACATGCTCTGGATGATCCATAAGTCCTGACCTATGATGATTTTCTGCGGGAATTTGAGCAGAAGTATACTCCGAGAGAGTATAAAGATGCAAAGAAGATGAAATTCCTGAGTTTGAGACAGGATACCAGGATAATGATCGAGTATGAGATCGAGTTTATCCGATTGAGTCACTATGTTGGTGGGATCATTTCTGACGAGTTTGACAGGTGTAGGAGGTTTGAGGAGGGACTGAGACCCTTTATCATGTGCATTATCGCAGGCTCTCGGTATCAGGATTTTTCCTAGTTAGTTGCAGCTGCTAGGAGTATTGAGAGGGCGCAGAGTCTTGCAGCAGCTGCCAGGGTTGAGGAGACCAGAGTTAGGAGACCCCAGAGTGAGGCAAGGTCTTCATCAGTGAAAAGAGGCCTATGGGGACATTTTCAGAGGTTTAGTAGGAGTCAGGGGCAGTTTGGCAGGTCAGTACAGCAGCAGAGACAGAGGCAGAGACCTGTAGTTTCAGTGGCTAGTGCTCCGACTCCAGTGGCTCAGAGACCTACTCCACCTACTTGCGTTCATTGTGGTAGAGTACACGGAGGTGTCTGCTGGTGGAGAGGTGCTTTGGGAGTGTGTTTTAGATGTGGGTCGTCAGACCATTTTATCAGAGATTGTCTCGAGCCACCAGAGGTTAGGCAGGCAGATACTGCATCTTCTCGACCCAGTGTCAGAGGTGGTCATGGTGGCAGAGATTTTAGTAGAGGTGGTCGACCTGAGTTTAGCCAGAGAGGAGGCTCTACATCCAGAGGCAGTAGGCCAGATGAGCTGGGCCATCTCAGCGGGTTTATGTGATGCAGAGGCAGCCGGATGCTTCAGTCGTCATTGCGGGTGTATTTTCTTTATTTGGTATTTCAGTCCTTGCTCTATTAGATCCTGGATCTATGCATTCATACATAAGTGTATCCATCTTGCCTGTGTCTGAATTGCATTCTGAGTCCCTAGGATTTGATGTCTTGGTGACAAATCCTTTAGGGCATAGTGTTGTGGTGAGCAGGGTGCACCGAGATAGTCCAGTTGTTGTTCAGGATGAGGAGTTTCTCGGTGACCTGATTGAGATGCCTTTCAGGGAATATGATATGATTTTGGGCATGGATTGGTTATCCAAGCATGGGGGTGTGGTAGACTGTCAAAAGAAATATGTTACTTTGAGAACACGGGATGATAGGGATGTTATAATATCTAGTGAGCAGAGGTATCTTTCATCTATGTTTGTTTTAGCTGTTTTAGCTGGGAGGATGATTTGGAAGGGATGTGAGGCTTATCTTACTCATGTTGTAGATACTAGAGTAGTAGGATCCCTGCTTGAAAGTATACCCACAATTGCCGAGTTTCCAGATGTTTTCCCTGATGAGTTGCCAGGGTACCTCCTGAGAGAGAAGTGGAGTTTGGTATCAATTTGTTGTCTGGTACCACTCCTATCTCTATTACCCCTTATCGGATGGCACCTGCTGAGTTGAGAGAGTTGAAGGTGCAGTTGTAGGAGTTATTGGATAAAGGATTCATCCACCCTAGTGTGTCCCCGTGGGGAGCGCCTGCATTGTTTGTAAAGAAGAAGGATGGCACCATGAGATTGTGTATTGATTATAGGCAGTTGAATAAGGTGACCATCAAGAACAAATATCTTTTACCTCGGATAGATGATCTCTTTGATCAGTTGAAGGGAGTAGCAGTATTCTCTAAGATTGATCCGAGATCAGGGTACCGTCAGTTGAGAGTCAGAGATGTGGATGTACCCAAGACAGCTTTTCGTACGAGGTATGGGCATTATGAGTTTTTGGTGATGCCCTTTGGATTGACGAATGCACCAGCAGCTTTTATGGATTTGATGAACAGGGTATTCAGACCATTTTTTGGATCAGTTTGTGGTAGTCTTCATTGATGACATCTTGGTGTATTCGCGTAATGAGGAAAATCATGATAGGCATTTGCGGATCGTATTACAGACTCTGAGAGAGAAGCAGTGTATGCTAAGCTGTCCAAGTGTGAGTTCTGGCTCGATCAAGTAGCTTTTCTTGGTCATGTGGTTTCAGAAAAGGGTATTAGAGTTGATCCGAGTAAAGTTGAGGCTATTTTGAATTGGAGTCCACCGAAGACTATGACAGAGGTTAGAAGTTTTCTGGGATTAGCAGGCTATTATCGTCGATTTGTGAAGGGTTTTTCTATAATAGCTACACCACTCACCAGATTACTTCGGAAAGGAGTTAAATTTGTGTGGACAGATCGGTGTTAGGCGAGTTTTGAGCAACTGAGGGAGATGTTGACTCAAGATCCTATCCTTACCTTGCCTGTGGAAGGTAAACCATATGTAATATATAGTGATGCTTCACACAATGGTTTAGGTTGTGTTTTGATGCAGGAGGGTAGAATCATTGCTTATGCCTCTCGACAGTTGAAACTGCATGAGCTGAATTATCCGACGCATGATTTAGAATTAGCAGCAATAGTTTTTTCCTTGAAGATTTGGCGGCATTATTTGTATGGGAAAAAGTATTTCATTTATACGGATCACAAGAGTTTGAAATACCTGGGTGTTCAGAGAGAGCTGAATCTTCGGTAGAGACGGTGTTTAGAGTTGATTAAAGACTACGACTGTTTGATTGATTATCATCATGGTAAGGCAAATGTTGTTGCTGATGCCTTGAGTAAAAAATCTTTGGCAGGTTTGACTGCTTATTCGATCTCGTTGCTTATTGAGTTGAGAGTGTTGCATGCTAGATTTGAATCTTCTGATGATGGTGCTCTGATGGCTCAGTTGCAGTTGAGGCCAGTCTTGTTGGATCATATTAGGGAGGCTCAATTAGCAGATGAGAGAATTCAGAATATTGTGTTGGTTTGTCAGAAGGGGGAGAGTAGAGATTTTTATGTGAGGAATGATGGCAGTCTATGGTACAGAGATAGATTGTGTATTCCTGATGATGCAGAACTGAAAAGAATGATATTAGAGGAAGCACATCAGTCACTTTTTGCTATGCACCTTGGGAGTACCAAGATGTATCAGGACTTGAAGCGATATTATTGATGGTCAGGTATGAAGAGGGACATAGTAGAGTTTGTATCCAGATGTCTCACTTGCCATAAAGTGAAGGTTGAGCACCAAGTTCCTTCAGAATTGCTCCAACTTTTATCAGTGCCAGAGTGGAAATGGGAGCGAGTGACAATGAATTTTGTGACTGGACTGCCTTTGACCCAGAAGAAGCATGATGCAATTTGGGTGATAGTTGATCGGATGACGAAGATAGCTCATTTTCTTCCTGTTTGGATGGATTATTCTCTTGAGAGATTGGCTGAGTTGTATATCAATGAGATAGTCAGGTTGCATGGAGTCCCAGTTTTTTTGGTGTTGGATTGAGATCCCCGGTTTACTTTGAGGTTTTGGAAGAGTTTGCATAATGCTCTGGGTTCTCAATTGCATTTTAGTACTGCTTTCCATCCTTAGATAGATGGACAGTCAGAGAGGGTGATACATATTCTAGAGGATATGTTGAGGAGCTGTATCATTGATTTTGCCGGGAATTGGGACAGATTTTTGCAATTAATTGAGTTTGTTTATAACAATAGTCATCGGTCGAGTATTGGGATGACTCCTTATGAGGCTTTATATGGTTAAAGATGCAGGACACATTTGTGTTGGGATGAAGTTGGAGAAGGTAAACTGGTTAGTCCCGATTTGATTAAGGAAACAGAGGAGAAAGTGAAGGTGATTCGGGGTAGTTTGAAAGCAGCTTCAGACCGACAGAAATCCTATTCAGATTTAAAGAGAAGAGACATAGAGTTTAGTGTGAGAGATAAAGTGTTTCTGAAGGTGTCTCCATGGAAGAAGATTTTGAGATTTGGCCGCAAAGGGAAGTTGAGTTCTCGTTTCATAGGACCATATGAGGTGTTGGAGAGAGTTAGTCCAGTGGCTTATAGACTAGCTTTGCCGCCTGAGTTGGATTGAATACATAATATTTTCCATGTCTCGATGCTTCGGAGATATAGGTCTGACCCATCTCATATCTTGTTAGTAGAGTCCATTGAGGTGAGTCCAGATCTGACTTACGAGGAAGAACCAGTGGCGATTTTGGCACGAGAGGTTAAAGAATTGAGGAATAAGAGGGTGCCACTTGCGAAAGTCCTTTGGAGGAATCATGCCACTGAGGAGGCGACATGGGAAAGTGAGCAGGCGATGCAGAGTTAATTTCCCCAATTGTTCTAAACTTGAGGACAAGTAATTTCGAGGACGAAATTTATTTTAGGGGGAGAGAATTGTAACATCCTAAATTTTTTGAAAATTTCTAATTTTTGAAAAATTGGATAAAATAAATTATAATTTAAAAGGATAAATTAAATTAATAGTTTTAAATGAAAAATGAAGGGATTTTAAATGAAAAAGTGGAATATATATGTGATATATATGCAAAATATATATAACATATATAAAAGTCAACACTTTTTAAAAGAAAAGGGTATAAGGGTGTTACATTTGTTTTAATATATATAAAAATCTCTGGAAAAAATTCGCCAGAGTTTTGTCTATAATTTGGATATTTCAAAATTTAGCAATTACTCAACCTGCAAAAAGAAAACACTCCCAAATAATTTCCAACCACCATCTCAACCATACTTCTCAATTTCACCAAGTTTCTCAAACATTTATATATATAGATATATATATATATAATTTAAAACACACTTACTCTCCCATTTCAAATACATTGACCCAATATTATTTATAATATACAATACGTAAAATTCAAAACATAATATTATTTATTTTGGGTTCTTATAACAAGTAAAAAATATTTATATTCTATTTAATTTTTATATATTTAGAATTTGAAATTTTAAATTGGAAATGTGAAAATTTTTTATTAAACCTGTCTGTGACATTTTTGTACCGTATATGCATATTTTACATATGCTGAAAATATGTATTGTACGTATATAGAGTGTAAGGGTGTTACAATATCCACATATTTTTATTTCTTTTCAAATCCACACATGTATATCCAATTCTCACATTTTTCTCGTACAATATACATTTATATCATTACTATTTATTACCTTTAATCAATATATTATGACTATGTCTACTTACATATTTTTATACATAATAACATTTTATCACCATGTTTCCAAGTTTCCACACCCATTTTCATATCCTTATTTCTTGGATCAATTTCCTATGTTTCTCACCATACTTCCTCACATTGCATCTAATTTAACTCAGATGCATACATTTTTAAATTATAATCACAATATATCTCATAATCACCAATATGCTCTTAAATTTCCTTATAATACATGATACTAATACTCTTTATATATTTCAAATACAACCATCATTTTACATTGAACGAATGCCAAAGTAATACTCATTACATACATTACACAAATATATTATTGTTTCCTTTAACACTCTCGTAACCCTTATTTTTACTCTTTTCTACTTTATTCAAACTTTAATAAATCAAATTTATTTTTATCATTTTACCATGAAATCATTATTCATATACCAAAATATTACCAAAACAATTCAATTTAACAATTATAAACATTTCTTACAAAAGCCATATTTTCACATATTACAAACATAAACATCAACTTTACCTTAATCCACACATATTACTTTTTCACTTATAAATTCATAGCATTTACATTATAATAACCCTAATTCATCTCATTTCAATATTATAAATCACCCATGTTGGAAACCCTATTTACAAATACTCTTTCCAAAACCCTAAACTTACACAAACTCATCCATATCAAGATTCTAACCAAAGAATCATACCATATACATTAAAATAACATTTAATTATTCAATTTCAATAATTATCATCATCTCTTCTAAAACCCCAATTTATACAACTTCACTACGTAACCCTATTTTAACCATTTAAGCTCATTTCCACTAACAAATCATCAAATCATTACTTCTCCATCAGATTAACTCAATTACTAACAATTTAAACAAATAAAACACACTTTCTCTCTCTAAAACATTCAATACATAAACTTAAAAGCTCAAAAATAAAAGCTTTAAAAGATGTACTTACTTGTTTTCTTGATTCTTTCTTGAAATCTTTGCAAAATCTAGCGTATTTGAAGAAGTAATCTCTCTCTCTCTCTCCATGAATTTCAGCTCCAAAGGAATAAGAAGGAAGAAGATAGCTTTTCTTTTAATTTTCTTCTTCATTTCTAGCCATTTATATTAATTAATTAATTAATTATTTTTTTTCAATTTTTCCTAACCACACATCTTTTTCCTTCTTTTGACTTTCTTTTATTATTATTATTATTATTATTATTATTATTATTATTATTATTATTATTTATATAATTATTTATTTATTATCCACTTTCCATCCATAGATACTCATGTATATATCTCTTATATTTAAGGTATATGAATCTGTCATTTATATTTTATATATACTTTATATAACTAACACATAGACAATGTATACTTTATGTGTATATTATGTATATAATATGTGTATATTTTATATATATTAGGTGTACAATATGCATTTATGTTAGGCATATGCTTTGTAAATATTATATATCTTTTATGCATACGTTAAGCACATACTCACACATACCTCTACCAATATTTTAATTAATCATCAAATACTTATTTAATTTAATTAAAATCACGGATATTACAAAAAAATTATGATTTTATTTGATGAAAAGTAATTTAAAATATTAATTTTTATTATTTTATTATAATTTTTATTTAATAGTAAAGTTTGAAAAAAATTGAAGTAAAATATTGATTGTATTAAGGAAAGAGGTATTTTTGAAAAAAAAATTTGTTTTATCAAGGAATAAAATATTTTTGAAATTTTGTACCAACTTTTTTTTATAGAAGTATAAATATTTTTAGTTTTTGTAGTATGTTTGTAATAAAAGTTTTTTTTAAGGTAGTTATACAAATGTCCCAAAGATATTGGAGAATATTACACCGGATACGAAAAATGTTGAGGAAATTACATAATATACAGTGTTTTCTATTCTTGTTTTCAAATTTACGGTTTTTTTTTACATTTTTTTGCTTTTTCACTTTTCATAGTTACGGAAGTTATCTTTTTATTTTCATTTATATGGTACAATTAACAAGGTGCTGACTTCTTTTTGTGGATGTAAATGTTTTTATCTTTTTTTTTTTTATCTTTTTTTACTTTTTTATTCTTTTATTCTTTCCTTTTTATGCATATTTATATTTTTATTTTTTATGCAACCATACAAATATTTATTTTTTTTGAAACATTTTTATTTAATATAAATGTTGAATAATAGATTAGTATCATGCTTTATTTTTTTTTTATTTTTGGCCAAGTACAAATCTGGCCCCTTAAACTTTACACGTCTGGTCACAGCCCCTTGAACTTTTAAACACATTCTTGCTTTGTCAGTACATGTGTGGAGTTCACGCGCACTTACATGGATTTCATCATATTAGAAAAATCTACTCCAATACACCTAAGATGAACTTTTTCCTCTGATGAAAAAAAAAACCCATAGTTATAATCCCTAATTTCATATTTTTGTGCAATCCCATTTTTTCTATCGAAGAGACCTATACAAATTGAATCGAATCTCTGAAACACAACACCAAAAAACCACAATGTTGTAATTGTTTGGAGGAAGGTTTGAAGAAGACCTATACCCAAAACTCGAGCTAAGGTTTGAAGAAGGCATCGATTCTTTGAGCATTAGCAGTAACATCATTTATTTGAGCATCAACTGTAACAAAGACATTATTTATATTGTTCATGCTTCTGAAGATTTTGGCGAGGCATTTGAAAGAGAAAGGTAATTTGATATCCATGCAGTGAGACAAATTAAATTTGACTTTCATAGTTGATAGATTTCTGGGTTTAAGAAAAGTTAATCTTTTTCTCAAAATGCATGTCTGTCTTACCATTTTTCAAAATGCTTAGTTGTTATAAAGTAGGCTGACGTGGTCCATTTTTATGCTATTTGGATTTACTTATATTTTAGTTGGGCGAATTGTAAGTAATAGTGATAATTTGTCCATTTTCCATGATAAACATATTTCTTTACTTGATATTACATCATGGAGGTAGATTTATAGAGGGAAGGCATCATAGTTATGAGGGGGAAGCAGAAGAAGTTGCATTTGATGTAGATCTTGATTTATTGTCTTTGTTAGAATTGTGGGGCTATGCATAAGAGCTAAGGTATACCAAGGATAATCTTAAGTTTCACTATAATGGAGATTTGTCAAACAATGAGTTTCTGCCACTGTTGACTGATAATGATATATTGGGTTTGACTAAGGATTTAAAAGGTAGTGAGATATTAAATATAAATTTAGAGCATTTAGGGGTCTAACAACTAAGTGGAAGTGAGGCTGGCCCAAACAAAAATGCAAGTGGGTAATTAAATAGTATAATAGTAATTATTGGGGCAAAACATAGGGAAAATAAAGATATTGTTATTAGGGAAAACAAAAGTGTTGAGGGTAGGACTGGCAATAGCTTTTCAGAGGTAGAGATATAGTGCATATGATGCATTTGAAGAAGGTAGAGAGGATTTCTTTGAAGATGATTATGTAGTTAGTGAGCATGATGCTGATGGGGGATGAATTGAGAGATAGGGATGCAAATGATGAGTTGATTGAAGAAAGAGAAAATTTGAGAAAAGCTAAAGTTTCAGGCAAATATGCAACAGTAGGAGAACGTGAACAAGGTGAAATTACTCTTGGCGAGACAGGAGATGATGAAGGTTTTGAGAAGTATTATAATAGTGGGGATAAATATGCTGGAAAGGTTGGAGGGGATGAGCACCATATAGATAGTTTAGATCCTAAAAGTGTTGATGAAGAAGCTTCTAATGAAGATGTGCTGCCAGGGAAAGAAAGCCAATCCATTTACTTTGATCCAACAACTAATAAGCCAATGTTTGAGCTTTGCATGATATTTGAGAATGCTACTCAATTTAGGGAGGCATTAACAAGGTATGCAATTAGGAAAGGTGTCTTACTTAATGAGCAAGGTAGGATTAGGGCAACGTGTGAGAAACCAGGTTGTTAATGGTTAATTTATGATGGTATTGATAGGGATAGCAATAATTTCATAGTAAAGACATATAATCCAAGGCACAAATGTTATAAAACTAACAAGAATAGGTTGTGTAATTCATTTTACATTGTAAAGTATTTTGAGGCAAGAATTGTGTCTCAACCTGGAATAAAAATTAGAGAGCTTCAAGAGCTTTGTAGGACTGAAAAATTAGAGAGCTTAAGGTTAAAGTAGGATTGTCAGTGTGTAGAAGGGATAAGTTGAGAGTTCTAAGTAGGTCAATGGGTGACTATAAGAAGGAATTTAGGATAGTAAATGATTATGTAAATGAGGTGCTGAGGTCTGATCCTGGTAGTGCATGTTTCATAAAAGAGAGAAAACCTGAAAATGGAGAAGGTAATGCTAAGTTCAGTAAGTTATATGCATGTTTTCATGCACTTAAGCAAGGATGGAAGTATGGATGTAGACCTGTAATAGGTCTTAATGGATGTTTTTTGAAGGGATGCTGCAAAGGACAACTGCTTATAGCTGTTTCAAAAGATGAAAATAATCAAATGTTTCCATTGGCCTGGGCAGTGGTGGAGAAGGAAACAAAAAAATCATGGAAATGGTTCATTTCTGGTTTGAAAATTGACCTTGATCTTGTTGAAGATGGTGCTGGTTTGGCAATTGTTTTTGACATGCAAAAGGTTAATAAGTTACAATTTGTATTAAAATCTTTGTACTATTAATTTTGTTTCACTAATGCTTATGTTATATTTAATTGATAGGGATTGGTGCCTGCCATTGCTGAAGAGTTGCCTGAATTCAAGCACAGAATGTGTGCAAGACACATTTGGAGCAATTAGGCCAAAAAGTGGAGAGGAAATGAAAGGAGGAAAATTTTTTAAGAGTGTGCTAAAGCCTTGTTTGAAGTTCATTTTAAGGGAAAGCTGAAAGAATTAAATAAGCTGGGAAAACGTATTGTTGAAGACTTGTTGGCATACAATAAAGAAACATGGTGTAGAGTTTATTTTAGTGATAAAGCATGTTGTGATTTTGTTGAGAATAACATGGCTGAGTCAACTCCTGGATTTTACTTCCAAAGTATAAAGCAATTATATCAATGTTAGAGGAAATTAGGATATCAATGTTAGAGGAAATTAGGATTAAGTATATGAATAGAATAAAGACAATGAGAGATTTTTCTGGTTCTTGGATATGTGATATATCACCAATGGCATTGGAAAGGTTGGAGAGAAACAAAATGCATGCCATGTCTTGCACTTTTAAGTGGAATGGTGCTAGTGGGTTTGAAATTATTGATGGAACCTATAGACATATAGTGGACTTAAAGAATAAAAAATACACTTGCAGATCATGGCAATTGAAGGGCATTCGTTGTGCACATGGCATATGTGTAATGTATCATAAGAATCTAAACTCGGAAGATCATGTGTCCAAGTGGTACCATAAGGAAACATATTTGTATGCATATGGCAATTTTATGATGCCAATAAAAGGGATGTTGCTATAGGAATCAACTGGCAAGCCACCACTTGATCCACCTGAAGTTACTGCCATGCCAGGAAGGCCAAAAAAAGCAAGGAAAAAGGCAAGAGATGAGCCCAAGAAGATTGGCAAGCTTTCAAAATCTGTGGTAAGGATGACTTGTTCAAATTGTCATCAATAAGGACACAACAAAAAAGGATGCAAAGCTGCCTCTGTACATCAAATATGTATGCCTTTCTATTGTTTGATTCATTTATTGTTTATGCTTAGAGATTCTTTATGTTTGTTGTTGCACATACTAACTTCTATTTGATCTTGGATTTTCAAATTTTAGTCAACAAATGAAGAAACCATATCAAGGAATGTTGCTGATTATAACCATATCCCAACCTCTTCTTATACTGCAAATCATGTATTGAATATGTTATTTATACAACCTATTGTGTATTGCAGTAGAAGAGACATTTACTAACTTGTTTTTTGGTTAATTAAATAATTAATAGGATGTTAGTGTACCCTTAACACCTAGGACCATGAGTGCCAACACTTCTCTTAAGACAGATGCAAGTAATGGGAGATTTATTCCTGACAATGTCTATAAGAGATCAAGGAGAAGCAAGGTCAATGTGACTGATGCACTTGCCCAGCCAACAACTATAGCAAATCAAGCTTCAATAAGAGGAATAGGAAGGGAAAGAGGCAATCAACCACTAAATACTAGAAAGCCTCTTGCAAGTCAACCTCAAACAAGGGGTAAAGGTAGAGGTAAAGGAAAAGGAACTCACCCAACACCTTCATCAACTCAGCCAAATCCCAAAGACAAAATTTTTTTGGATATGGGGTATATGTCAATGAAAACACTAGTGTATCAATTGAGAATGTAAGTTGTTGTTGTTGTCTTGTGATTGCATTATGTTTTTATATAGTTGAAGTAACTAATATGACTTTCTTTCCCTTCACAAAAGGTTGGCAAGTCTACTAGCAGGATGATTCACTACCCAAACAAAATTTTGAGATCATCTTCTGTCACCAGTGATATTAGATGCAGAACCCATGTGTGAGTGGGGATTTTCACCCCCACTGTCGGTGAAATGGTTCTTATGACTTCGACACTATTAGGCTCAGGGCCTTAGAGAAGATGAGCCTAAACTTGGAGAAAATGGAGTCGCCATCCGGATGGACCGAAAAAAAGAAAGGAGTAGATGACTCGATTCCTAAGGAATCTCTAACCCCCTAATGGGTTTGAAAAGTTGGGTACGCATGAGGAAGGTGAGAAGTGGCCCAACACCCCCATATCGCCCAGATCATTGAAATCGACTTTCTTTTTAGGTCTAGATATTATTAAATTCATAAATGTTATGATATTATCCATACTACATGCGAATAATAAAGCATCATCAAAATAATATTCAAAATAAAACAATAAATGGGAACCCATACAAGATGAAAACATGCCCTGACAACCATTTTCAACGTTTAAAATAAATAGGACACCCACCAAAAGGTGAAAATGTGTCCTTTACGTTAATCCAAATTTTAAAATAAAAAATTAAATTACATAATAAAATCGAGGCACCCACGAAGTGGAAACATGCCTTTTACATCCTTGAAATTTGAATAATAAAATTAACAACACTCAACCATTCATAGCAAAATAAATAATCCAAATAATAATTATATATTATAGTTTAATAAAAGGTCAATCATAAATTGCAATCTACAAAGAAATATTGACCCCATAGACGAGGGATCGCGTACGTCGGTCCCTCTAGCCAGTTAGCAGGTGGGGGTCAAGGGAGCAGTGCCCCTGAAAGGTAGATGATTTACATGATATGGTTTGTTGGGGAATTAGTGTTTTTCCTAAAATTGGGTTTTGCATTTATACAAATTAGAATTTTTCTAAACTAGGGTTTTTAAATCAAAACAAGTTGGTTTGTGGTATTTAGGATTTAAGGTTTCCCATATTGGGGTCAGGAATTAGGATTTAGGGTTTTTTTTTACAAGTTTGGGGTTAGGTATTAGGGTTTTACAAATTAGGGGTTTTAAAATAAAGACTAGGGTTTTAGTATTAAGCTACGGGACACTTAAAATCTAAAGACACATATAAAATGTTTTACTGGACATTCAAAATAGGCTTCTATGAGGTCTGATTCTATAGGTATAAACTAAGCAAATTATTGAATATTTAATAGGTTACTGGACAAAGCAAAGTTAAATATGTCACCTACAGTGAGTTTAAAGTCAATCAACGTAAGCTGCTACACATGTTTAAATAAATACTTATGAATTAAAATCAATGAATATACACTACTGGAGTTATTTGGTCAAGAGAATAAATATAAATATAATCAATGTTTAACATCATCATCAAAGCATCCCATATTGAATTTATATGAATTAAACTTAAAGAACGTACCTTCGTTTATTGGCTCCACCACAATTATTTGTTGATCCAAATTTTTCTTACACCAATCTTGGAACTCTGGTTGAGTAGAACAAAGACAGTGGCTACTGCCTTTGTATGGTGTGTTCTTTGTGTTGATGATATTGTATGCTAATGGTTTTTGATTGCTCGACTGCTAGGGTTTCTTAATTGCTTGTTCCTTCTCTTCTTCTTGCTTGTGCCATCCCCCTGTTGGTTCTTAAAACCTATATATATAAGGAATGATTAAGTTAAACTTTGTAAAGTATTTGTTTATTGATTAAGCATGGTCTTTTGAGGCATATCAAATTAAAACAATTTGAATTTTAGATAAACCGTGACCATGTCAAACTAAAATTAAATGAATTCGAGGCTAAACCTGACCATATCAAATCAAAAACTTCGTCGAGATGGACTAGGGTCCATATCAAACTGGGGAGGCCTAGTTCTATATGGACACACCCATATCAAACTGTCCATATCGAACTGGAAAGTCCCATTTCGACATGGATGCCCATATCAAACTACACAGGCCTAATTCCACATGCACGACCCATTATCGAACCCAAAATGACTTCCAGACTATTTTTTTTGGGTTTAAAAACTCTATTTCAGACTAAACCAGACTCATTTGGACCTCTATAGAAATTGGGCCAATCAAGATAAAAGCTTAAAATAAATTTAAGCCATTAAGAATAGACAAATAAGTACTTAGGCCATCTTTAATCAGGACTGAACTAACTTAAGGTCAAAATCAAGGGTCTACAACATGGATTGAAATGGAAGGGCAAAAAGGCTATGACAGCAAGACATTTACAACGAGAATCCATTAATAATGGAGTCGCAAGATCTGCTGCCAGAGATGTTATGTTGTCCTAAGCAAGCTCATCCACTGTTGCTAATCCAAAGAACAAATAAAGATCAATTTTGTTTATGTTAGCTAATTAGTATTTTGTCTGCCAGTTTGTCAACTAGTTCATGTGTAAGGTATTTTTCAGGTTATCCAAACTTGTATTTCATAGATGTAACAAACTTGGGCAATGCAAATGGGAAGTGGTATTTAACAAATTCTGTGATATTTGATGCATTCTGATACTATTTTTGGGCAGGATTTTTATTGAATTATCAAAATTATTTGTTTATTTTACCAAACTTAGTTTGCAGTTTGTCATCAATATTATAGCAACTGCATAACTAGCAGCTAGCAAAGTATGCAAGTGTTGTAGTAATATTCCAACAACTGCACAACCTGTAATATTAAAATTCCAACACTGAAGATTCTATAGCCACACTACAGATTAACACTAAACATAAATCCCTGCAACCAATGGTGTAGATCAATACTAAACATCACCCCTTCAGCCATCACTACATATCCACAACAACACACTACAGATCATGCAATATACAAATTTCCAACACTAAAAGATTCTGCATTAACTATCAAACCAGAGAAATTTTGTATTAAATATTAAACTAGAGACAACAAAAAAATATATAAAAATATCAAATCACCATGTTAAATACCAAAATATCAGTTTCTTTCATTACCCGTACTAATATTCATTACAAAAAATCAGAGACAATCTAAGCCAACTTACATTAATAGAAAATCACCAAACTATGGAATATTATGAAATTCCTAACAACTAGAGGCAATCTAAGCCAACTTCCCAATAGCTAATATGAGCATAAAGAAAAAACCCTAGCAGTATAGCCCTATTGCTCCTCCATGTTGCCTTTGTACTTCTTTTTCTTCAAATTTTTTTTATCTTTAGAAGCAACCCACTTATCACATTCCTAGAATGATCAGTCATAGGAGGATCCAACCACATGAAGAAGTTTCATGCTTCATCGGCCTAATAATCAAGAAGAAAAATGCACAAATTAAACAAAATTACCAGTAATATAGTTTACTAATTTAAAGTATTTAATAGAAATTCAACTCACCCCATATTTTAAACAACCAAAAAATCTCCTTCCAGGATTTGATTCTGTCCAAGAAGGCCTAATGGTACTTGCTTCACCACAATGGCATATAGGAATTAGGGTTTCATTTGAGTTAAGATCCATGTCGAGCGAATAAACTGAAGAAGGGAGAATGAAGATGTGAGCGGGGATTTTCGCCCCCACTCCCGATGGAATGGTTCTTGCGACTTCTGCACTGTTTAGGCTCGGGGCCTTAGAGAACACGGACCTAAGTCCGGAGAAAATGGAGTCGCCACCCGAACGGGCCGGGAAAAAGAAAGGGGTGGATGACTCGATTCCTAAGGAATCCCCAACCCCCTAATGGGTTCGGAAAGTTGGGTACGTGTGGGGAAGATGAGAAATGGCCCAGCACCCCCACAACGCCCGGTTCATTGGAACAGGCCTCCTTTACAGGTCTTAATATTATAAAATTCTTAAGTATAATAATATTATCCATATTACACATAATAATTAAAAGAAAGCATCATTATATTAAAATCAAAGCAATGTCCAAATAAAGCAAATAAATGGACACCCATCCAAGGATGGAAACATGTCCTTACATCACATGCCTAAATAGGACACTCACCAAAAGGTAGAAACATGCCCTTTACATAGGTTCTAAAATAGAAAAGCAAATTAAATTATATGATGTTTAACTAATGAGGTTATACCCACCAAGTGGAAACATACCTCTTACAACTTTT
This sequence comes from Garcia nutans, assembly GCA_947685225.1. NCBI lineage: Eukaryota > Viridiplantae > Streptophyta > Magnoliopsida > Malpighiales > Euphorbiaceae > Garcia > Garcia nutans. Next base: position 41,939,946 of record CANTUV010000035.1, read on the forward strand.
GGAAATCTAAATTAATTGATAAAAGTAAATAATCATTCGTCATAAATAAATCATTCATCAAAGCTATTAATCAAAATATAAAATAAACATCCATCCAAGATAAACTAAATAAATCAAGTATTGAAATTAAATTAAAGCATAAGAGATAAATCAAAGCATAATCAAGTATAGAATTGAATAAAACAAATAAAAGTTCAATTATAGCTACTGTGACTTTTTATGGAATTAAAATAGATTAGGGTTTTATATTTTAAAAGGTTGGTAAGATTCTTTGATTAACTAAATTAATATTTGAATGATGAAATCATCAAACTAGAGTTTTAGACACTTTAAAATACTTTGATTTGTGATTTTTGGTTATTGGGTTTCTAAGCTACTGTGTAAAATTTATGTTTTTATGTTTTTATGTTTTTTAATGTTTTAAAAGGATTAGGGTTCATAAAAATTAGGGTTTAAGGTTATAAAAGGATTAGGGTTCATTATGTTAGGTTTAAAAGTTGAATTTTGCATTTTAGGATTTAGAATTTATGGTTACGGGTGATTTGTTAATTTTAAGGTTTGGAAAAAATAATTTGATAATTTCATGAAGTTTTATGAATTTAAACAAACGTATTGAAGTTTTTATAAGTAGAAAAAATATTTTTTAAGGCTTTTTGAATGAAATAGAACCTAGTTTAAAGTTTTGAAAGAAACAAAATCAAATTTTGGTTTTGTTGAAGAATATGTTCAATTAGAGTTTTAAGATTTTAAGTCTTTTTGGAAAATAAAGTAACGTTTTAGTGTTTTTAACTTTGGAAAACTAAATTAAAGTTCTAAGATTTTAACTTTTGAAAAACACAAAAATCCAAGTTTTAGCTATTGTGTAAAAAAAATTAAAGAAAAAACACATACCTTCTTTTGATGATTCCTCCAAAAACAATTCTTCTTGGATGAACTAGCTCCAAAGACAAACCTTTTTTTGCCTTTGAATTGCTTAAATCGTGATGCTGCTGTTCTAGAAAAAAGGTTGAATTGAATTGCTTCTTTTCCTTCCTTGATTTGGTTTCAAATTTTCCAAGCTACTGTTGGATTTTTGTCTCCCCTAAATTAATTGCCTTTGGTCGTTGTTTATAGTGGTTTGAGGTTGTTTATTCCTAATTAGTTAAGGTAAGTAATATTAATAAAAAAAGAAACCAAAACCTAATTGGATTAGGTTTCAAAAAATTTGCGTCGGAAAATTTGCGCTGCCGAAAAAAATTGCCACAGGAAAAAATGCGCTAGCGAAAAAATTTTGCTGCAGAAATCTGCGGCAGCACGCGCGGAGTGGGCCCGTAAGCTATTTCACAGGCAAAAAATTTCTGCGTGGCTATTTCGCACGCAGAAAATTTCTGCGTGCGAAATAGCACAGTGATTTCGCCCGCAGGAATTTCCTGTTGGCGAAATGCCCACGGGCCCAAGCGACGATTTTTTCGTCGCCGATTTTTTTGACTCTGATTTTTATTTTTATTTTTTGACTTTTATTTGTTTATTTCTATTTTTTATTAATAAAAATTAGATACTAAAGCAATAATTATTTAATGAAAATTATTTTGGACCAATTAGACAACAAAAATCATTTTAGACTAAATAAAACATATTGCACCGGATTGGGTAAAAAATTAAGGGTCTACAGAAGACCACAGAGAAGAAGCACACAATGAAGAAGGAAGAAATTTTGTTTCAGAACAAAGAGAGAAAGAAATTTTAGAAATTGGAAAATTAGGGATTCAATTTATTGTAAAAAATATATCCATTGTATACCTTTTAGAGAGGAAGCTCAATCAGATTGCCACGTTACCTGTTCATATTGACACATGGTATTTTTTTTATACTCATCACTTGTTGGTCCTTGCATGAACTCCACACATCTGCTGACAATGCAAGTGTGCATTTAAATGCAATGAAAAAAGGAAGTTTAAGGAGCTAAGTGGTTAAAATAAAAGTTCAGAGGGCTATGTGACCAAACATGTAAAGTTGAGGGGGGTTAGATATGCATTTATTTATTTATTTTTTTTATATATAAAGGTGTGTATGAAATATAATTTAACATTAGTTAAAATAAATTATGATTTAAATTAATTAATTATTTTTTAATTATATAAAATTTTAATTATATGATTATATATAAATTATGTTTCATTTATATGGTAAGTATATGTTGTTTTATGTAACATATATGGACATATAACAACATATATTAGTTTTTATATTGATATTTTATTGCAAATCAACCGACATATATTGTTGTATATAATATATATGAACATATAACAACAAATATTAATTGAATATGATATTTTTTTTGCAAATTAACTAATATATGTTGCTATATGTAATATATATTAACATTTATCAACATATATTGGCATATATCGATATATGTTAGTTTGTATATTATTATTTTACGGCAAATCTGATATATGTTGTTATATATAACATATATCAACATATATTAATATTTTTATTGCAAATCAACTGATATTTGTTGTTATATGTAACATATATTAATATAAATCAACATATATTAGTTTGTATATTAATATTTTATTACAAATCAACTGATGTATATTGTTATATGTAATATATATTAACATATCTCAATATATATTAGTTTGTATATTGATATTTTATTATAAATCAACTGATATATATTATTATATATAACATATATCAATATATATTAGTTTGTATATTAATATTTTATTACAAATCAACCTATATATGTTGTTATTTATAATATATATCAATATATATTAACATATATTAGTTTGTATATTGACATTTTATTACAAATTATCTGATATATGTTGTTAAATATAACATATATCAACATATATTAGTTTGTATGTTAATATTTTATTGCAAATTAACTGATATATGTTATTATATGTAACATATATCAATATATATTAGTTTGTATATTGATATTTTATTACAAATCAACTGATATATATTGTTGTGTATAACATAAATCAACATATATTAGTTTGTATATTGATATTTTATTATAAATCAACTTATATATATTGTTATATGTAACATATATCAACATATATTAGTTTGTATACTAATATTTTATTGCAAATCAACTAATATATCTTGTTATATGTAACATATATCAACAAATAACAATATATAATTTTTATAGTTTATGTTAAAATTACTTTTAAAATATAAATTAAATAAAATATATTAATATAAATAAAAATTAAATTTTATTTTCAAAATGACAGGATACATGGATTTATATGTGTATTTATTACATATAAATATAATTTTAATATAAATATTTTTAATTTAATATTTAAAAAATTTATTTTAAATTTAAAGGATGAAAGAACAAAAGAAAAGAAAAACAAATATTAAAGTTATACAAAACCTTATGCCAAAAACAAATAGTGGTCAGAAACCTTAAACATAAAGAGCGCAACTATAAACGATGATGGTCACCATATTTTATACTTTTAAAAAGCAAATTCCATAAAATTGAAAGAATTTTTTAGCAACCATGTAATACCATTATATCTTATATATGTACAATACATACACCCAGTATATGTAAAATACGTATATATAATATAAGAATATCGCCGTTCTATCCATTAGAAAATTTACCAAAATTTTTAATAAGATAATTTGTTGTTTAAAGATAATTTATTTAATAAATAATTATAATATAAGTAATTTAACTATTAAAATATCATTCATTAAAGAAATCTTTGAAAAAAATTTACAAGAGTTTTGTCTGTAATTTGGACATCTCTCAAAATCACAATCACACAACCTGTATAAAGCAAACACTCCCAAAAATATATATTTATCTAATTCTCCAATATTTCTCCAAAAATATACAACATCTAAAGATTATTTGATAATATATACAATATGTATTTCAAATATATACAATACTTAACCAAACCTTTAAGTTTATATCGTTTTTATATGAGATCATAATGTATGCAAACATGATAAGTTTAACGAAAACAAGTATTTACATGCTATGAAGGCAAAGTCTGGTTCTATGGCAAAAGAACAAACTTCAAGAGCTAAACCAAACACCTAAACCTTGTAAGATCTAGCAGGACTCTCAACCTCTACCCTGTTACCTATGCGATAGAATAAATTATGCTAAGCAATAGACTAGCGGTACATACTTTGATAATAAAAGAAACTTATAAAACAATGCAATATGCATTTTCTTTGACAATTACAATGTAGCATGCAAAAGCATTTCTAACTTATGCATTATTTTTATAACTCCACCATATAACACAATCACATGCATTGGACCCAAATGACCCTATATAATATTTAGATTTCAGAGATATTATTTTTGTTTATCTTGACACCCAATGTCTAGCCCGAAAGCAAATAAAATCATGAGTGACTCCCAACGTTTAGCCCGAAGGAAAATATCATCATAATTGACACCAACATCTAGCTCTGAAGGCAAATCATATTATATATGCAAATTACCAAACACATAACTCTGGAACAAAATATTATATAAGGCAACACACATTATTCCAAATTATCACTTAAGTTAGTCAAGTTCATCATTCCTTCATTTTCTAAAACTTTTTCATCATAAACAACATATTCCTTACCACTTTCATAATTTGGCCATACTATACACATTTAATAGCATCAAGCCCTTTCTTTCACAATCAAATGGCCATTTTAAAATGGACTAACAATGCATACCTTATGCATATCACACATTTTAATATATAGCTAGACACTTTACATGTGAATACTCACATTAAAGTGGCATAACTCAAACATCCACATATAATGTAGCATGCCAATTCACTGCAATTTAATACATAAATACTAAAGTATGTACTAACCTTCACTCAAGGCACTTCCAAAGCAAGTTTTTACCCCTTTCCTTCACTTTACAATGTTCTTCACTAATTGGATTGGGCAAATCCAATTACTCAACTCCTATCCACATTATGAGTTTAAATAATTTATAAGAATCACATTTCTATACACTTTAACCAATTAAACTTAATTTATTACATTCCTATAAAATTTCAAGTTTTTGCCCTAATGTACTTTAATTTTAGAAGTCTATTATAATCAATTCCAAATTGAGTTTCAATCTCTTTTATGTCTTTAAAATTATATTATAACACAATTTAAGAAATTAAATACAATTAACACCCATTCTTTATCATTTTTTCCATTAAAACCCTAAATTCTCTTCTTCCTTTCTTAAACTTCAACCAAATCTAATATTTTCTTCAATATAACCTTAAAATCATTTCTTTTATATCAAATTAACATAATTCAAAGCCATCTTATGAATTAACACATCTTTCATCAAAAATTGAATTTCTACATAATCTAAAAATTCAAGGAAACTTCTTAAATTTGAAAGAAACCTTACTTACCTCTTGTAAAACCTCCAAAATCACCCTTGGTTCTTAAAAATTTGATGAAATATTGAGTATTTGAAAGCAAAAATTTCTCCCCTCTCCCATGGAGAATATCGGCCTAAAGGAGAGAGGAGAAGAAGAAGATGGAAATTATGTTTTTTATTTTCTTTCTTCTTAAATTCCTAGCCATATATATATATATTTAAATAAATAAATAAATAAATAATTATTAACAATTATATTTTATCTTTCACCATTAAAAATTTATTTTAATTTTCATTTCTTTTATTCATTAGTATTCATTATTTTATTATTATTATTTTTAACTTTTTACTTTTACCTTTTTGGCTTTTTACTATTTTTACCCTTTACTAATAACATTTATATGTTAGGTATATTTAACATATTATGAGCGGGGATTTTTACTCCTATTTACGGTGGAATGGTTCTTGGAACTACGACACTACTAGGCTCTGGGCCTTAGAGAACACAGGCCTAAACCCAGAGAAATGGAGTCGCCACTTGGATGGGCGGGGAAGGAAAAGAAAGGGGTTGATGACTCAATTCCTAAAGAATTCCCAACTCCCTATTGGGTTCAGAAAGTTGGATATACATGGGGAATGTGAGAATAACCCATCACCCCTATGACACCCAGTTTATTAGAACCGACCTCCTTTTTAGGTCTAAACATTATTAAAATCTTAAATATTATGACATCACCCATATTACATACAATTTAAAAGAAATAAACATCCACCATTGTTGCGCTCGAATTAAGTACTACTACAAAGCGACACTCGCAAGTATATGTGGTAATTGTAGCAACGGTGATCACCCCAAGGTCATCTCACAAGGAAGGTGTTGTTCGTAATAATTTGATTAAAACAATTAATTTTAAATGAACGAGTGTGATGATTGCAATATTGTTGAAGTTGTAATAAAATTAAAATAGCGAGTCAGAGTTATCGGTATGCTTAGAATTGGTTTAATTCTTGGAATGGTGCCTAGGGTTGTAGGTCAACTTAATCAAAGCTTAATTCTCAAATTATCTATTAATATAACCTTGTAAATTAATTTGTTCCTTGAATTTAATTAGTCAATTACCAATTCATTAGTTTTCACATTCATGAATTAATAATAACCAATTGTTTTGAGTTTGCAAATTAATAAACCCTAGAACTTATATTTCTAATTCATTCTTAGGGTAGTTGATTATATAGTTTCGATATCGAATTTCACCACTCGGTCCATCATCCAATATTAAAAGATTAATAGGTAGCTAATCTATCAACCTAACATTCAATACAATACAATTAACCAACAACAAAGTACATTAATGGAAATATCAAATCAAGGCATTCAATCAAATCTGCTACAAACTCTAGGCATGAGTAAATTAGCTCAACATCATCAATTTAAAACAAACATTCATCTCAATATAGATCAAATCACAATTGTCCATTGAAATATTAATTCTCTTAATAAACAAAAACAATCTAGAAATGAATTAAAAGAGAGAATAGAAAAACTCCTTGTAGATGCCAAGAGTTGGACTACTTGTCTTCCTCCTAGCTCCACTTTGATGTTGATGAAGAACTCAAGCCCTCTTCAATTGATGATTCTACCTTTCAAAGATGGAATGGAGCTTTTTCAAGTCACCAAACCTTCAATGAAGCTTTCTTCAAACCTTAATCTTCAAGAGCTTGTTAACACAATTTATCCCAAAGAACCAAGTTGAAGTGTTGTCAATGGAAGATGGAGAAAATGGAAATAGAGGATGAGGAAGAGTGTGGTGTCTTCCTCTCCAAGAAGGAGAAGAATGGAATGAAATTGGAGAGTGTCATCCTCTCCAAACGTGTGCCTCCTTCTCCCTTCCTCTCCTTTTTAATTCTTTCAAAACACCAAGAATGCTTGCCAACTCACCACACTCGCCTTTGTCTCCCCCTTTTTTCATTGTTTAATATTTCTTCCATGAAATTAGACAACCTTTTCCTTATTTTAATATTTCTTTTGGCAAAAGCAAGGTTTTTCCCCCACTTGTCCTCTAATTTGTGTAAGATAATTCAAAGATGCCATAGGTGACATGGCCAAGCCATGAGTGGCTTAGCCATGTTTCTTACTTTTCTTGGGACACGACCAAGCTTACTGGCCGTGTCCATGGCTGCCGTTCCTTCTTTCCTTCATCTTAAGCTGTGACATGGCCAAACTCCTGGCCATGTCATGTGACAAGACCAGTGGCTTGGCCATGTCTCTTGCCAGTGTCTCCTTCTGCCTTCTTTCTTTTCTTTCTTTGGTTTTGTTCTTTAGGTGAGACACAGCCAGTGGCTTGGCCATGTCTCCTACCTATGTCAGTCTTTGCCTCAATTTCGTTGAGGGACACTACCAAGCCAACTTGACTTGGCCGTGTCTCTTGTTTGCTCCTTGTCTTAGTGAGTGACACGGCCAAGCTTGCTTTAACTTGGCCGTGTCTTGCTTGATTCATGCTCTTCCATCATTGTTTTGATCCATCCAAGGAGTTTTTGCACTTTAACCTAAAACCAACACTTCAAACAAGTTTTAAACACAAATCAAATGAAAAATTAACTAAAAATAAATAATATTACTTTTAAAAATACAATCATAAATGATCTAAACAAATACCCAACACTTAATTCCTTGCTTGTCCCCAAGCAAGGTTAAAATCAAAACAAACAAAACAAGAAAAATTTAGTTAAGTTCAAGAGTTATAAGGATGTATTAAGACTTCCCTTTCCCTAAAGCCGCAATCAATATCAAATCGAACAAAATCAATACCTATGCAATTTAGTGGCTTTCCATGCATAACCAATATTGTCACTCCCTCACCAACTCTTAAATTTTTTTGATCATAATGGTGTTCACACTCATAACAATCAATGAAAGAATATCGCCATAGGCTTGCTTATCAATCAAATCTCCACCACCTAATTACAATCAAGCATCAATCATAAGGTCTTTCATTGGGTTGTAATGGGGCTAAGGTAAAGGCATAGCATTTAGAAAATGTGAGCTTATTCATTAAGTTCAAGAGCACTCCAAGAATAAAGTAATCGATCATATGTATAACCCAACAATCCCAAAACATCTTCCTCCGACCCACCCCTTGATATTAAAGAGCTTTTCAAGGGAACTCTCTTATTGTAATGATTATTCTCAAACTTATTCCAACCCTACGAAAAAGAACAACTTCTTTTATTATTTTATTATTTTATTTATATATTTTATATATTTTATATTTTATATTTTTGTTTTGTTTTTTTAAAGTAGGGTTTGCAACTAAAGAAGATAATAATTTATAATTTTGAACACACTAAATTTATCCCCACACTTTATTTAACACAACACTCAATCATAAACGCTCTTAAAATTCTCTTGACCTAATGCAAGGGTAATAGTTAAAACAACAAGGTTTAAGCTAATGGTGTTGTGAAAAAGAAAGAAAAGGAAAAATAAAATAAGCTCAAAATTGGCTAACTAAGGTCGAATATAAGGTTGGTCTATTTAAGCTAAAATGGGTTCACCTAATTGCCTTAATCATATTAATAACTAATTGAAATTTTTATGTAGTCTTAAAATGTATGTCAAAGCAAGTTCTAGCAATTCATTAATCAAAGATGTTCACACACAAAAAGAATAATAAGTTGGTGTCCAACTTAATAGGCTCAATTCCTCACAAGTTTAAATGTGATGCAAAGAATTACCATCAAAATTGATAATAAGCACCAATTCTGATCAATTCTCAAATTCATGCTTTAAAAATTCAAAGGTCATCTATCACAATCTTATAACAATTGAACTTTTCAAAATTCATTTATTCAAATAAAAATATTACAGTACTAAAACTTAAAACAAAAACAAGTTAAAATTCATTTATAATAATTGAACTTTCCAAAATTCATTTATTCAAATAAAAACATTACAGTACTAAAACTTAAAACAAAGATAAGTTAAAAGTAAAAAATGCACCCCACACTTAAAGATTCACATTGTCCCTAATGTGAGCATGCATAATTTAAAAGAGAGAGAGTTCAGATAAAACCTGATTTCCATCATTTCCATATGCGATATGAAGTGCTCCTTCCATCCATAATGCAATTGTCGCCCATTTGTGAGAAGATGAATAGAATGCAACTCCGAAAGGTACCTAATGTATTGTAAAGCTTAGGTAGCATCCTTGGAAGAGCAATTGTCCAAAGAAAACATGTGAAGGTTGTCTTGCGGTGATCCTCCAATGCTATAGGAACTTGGTAAAAACCTTTTTCAATATGCAACATGGTTATATCCATTTTTTGCTCCTCCTCACCATTGAGAGTGGAAGAGATGATCATTTTTTGCATACTGTTCTCCCCAACTGTAGACCCTTAATTTTTGACCTAGTCCGGTCCAATATATTTTAATTAGTCCAAAATAATTTTTGTGTTGTCTAATATATTTTAATTAGTCTAAAATCATTTTTGTTATCTTAATTAAATAATATTTTCTTTAGTATCTAATTTTTAATAATAAAAAATAAAAAATAATAATAATGAACAAAAAAAATAAAAATAAAAATAAAAATCGGCGACGAAAAAATCATCGCTGAAAATCAGAGCGGGATGATTGGCTGTGGGCCATTTTGCTCGCAGGAGTTTCCTGCGGGCAAAATGGCCCACAGGCCAATTCTCGCCTGCAGCCCACAGCCAGCTGCAGCAGTTTTTCGCCAGCGCATTATTTCTGCAGCTGTTTTTTTCGCCAGCGCAATTTTTCAGATGCAAATTTTTCCAAAACCTAATACAATTAGATTTCGGTTTTCTTTTCTTAATCAATATTAGATTCCATGAATAACTAGAATTAAGCATAAAATTCTTCTATAAATAAGGACAATAACAACACAAAAGAGGAGATCGAATTTTGGAGGAAATTTGAAACCGAAATGGAAGAGGAAAACTTTGAAACTTTGAAAAATTCCTTCTGGCAGTGAAATTAAAGGGACTTTTTGAGAAAAGCAAACAAGCAAATTCAATTCATCAAAGGCAGCAAAGCTTGTCTTTGTTCTTGTTCATTCAAGAAGAAATTTTTGGTGGAACCAACAAACGAAGGTACTAATTTCTTCACAGTAGCTTAAATAATTCAATTGTTTCTTTTGATTCAAAAAATCCTAGAATCTTAATTTACCTTTTCTAAAGCTTAAAAACCTTAATTCGTTTATTTGTTTTCCAAAAATCTTAAAATTGTTATTTGTGTTTCTTTAAAATCTCAAAACCCTAATTTGCCTTCCAATTCTTCAAAACCATAAATTGAATCTGTTTCTTTCTAAAAACCTTAAAAAATATCTTTTCTGTTTCTATAAACCTTAAATCATTTTGTTTATTTTCATAAAGTTTCATAAAATTATCAATTGTTTTTCCAAATCCTAAAACCTAATGTATTCTCCGAAACCCTAATTTTAAAATTCTAAAACCCTAATTCAACCTTAGAAATAAACAATAAACTCTAAACTAACTAACCTAAACCCTAATTTTTCTAAACTTTAATTTTTAAAACCTTAAAACTATATAAACATAAATATTAAAATTCAAATATAGTAAGCCTAAAAACCATGATTCAGTAACCGTAAATCATAAATCTAAATGTTTTACAGTGTCCAAACCTTAGTTTCATGATTTTACCACTCAAACATTAATTTGGTTAATAAAAAAACTTTATCAACCTATTACATTTGCATATCATTGATTCTTTCTGGCTCACAGCCCTGGATTACGATAGTTCAAAAGCTTACAACAATCCGACCTATGCCAGAGATGAAGTATCTAGCAACAACTCAATTACTTGCTCACAGAAAATAATAGAGCCCGAAAAAATTCAAAGAATGGTGGATGATGCCCTCAATGCCAAGATGGAAGAAATAAAAGAGGCCCTAGCTAAGACCATGAAGAATCAATTAACTGCTATCTTAGAAAATCATGCCGAAGCATCTGCTAGCACCAAGAAGCCAAAGGACAAAGGGAAGGCCTGTAACATCCCGAATTCCAGATTGGTAAGAAACAGACATAGAGGATATGATTTAGGCTTAGAATAAAGGAATTTAGAACATGACCTATAACTTGAACTCGAATTTCATCCAAGTTAATGACAGAATTAGAGAATCTCAAAGAAGACTTAATTGTTTATTTGTGTCTTAGCTAGATGTATAACTTGAAATTACGCAATTTAGAGTTGTACATAATAAGATATGATGGATTTAGTAGACAATGTGCAAGCTGCCTCAGGACGGCATAGTAGGCTTGAATTCAAAGGACCGTCAAAAATCAGATATAGCTTGGATCGACCTGAAATTTTAACACAATATAGCCCCGGATGTCTAGTTTCAGTGGGAATAAGAATTACTTAATTTGGAGTTGTGAGTGAAACGATATTAATAAAGAAAGACAGCAAGGTCAGGAATGGATATCAAAAGGACCTAAGTGGAAATTTCTCAAAAGTTAGGGGCAACTATGTAAACTTAAAAATTAAGTGTCGGAAGTTCTTAATAGTGCCCATATCTGACCCCGGAAGAATATTCTTGAGATTAATCGGGTCATAACCGTGGGTTTCAATTTTTTCCGAAAATGCACGGTTTAAAAGTTACAATCGATTAATCATTGGAGGGTATTTTGATATTTTCACACCCTAGACTATAAAATTACAGCACAAGAAAGTTGAGGGGGTCAAAATATGAATAAAAGGAAGCCTAAGGGCTTGCCAAATAAATAAGATAAAAGAAGGAGGCAAGTGGGCCAATCATAAGTAGCCATTTAGCATTTATTAAAAGAAGAAAAGAAAAAGAGATGGACAAATGGCCCTAAGGCATTCATCCACCCCAAAAGTGGATCATAATTAGCCATCTAGCATTTATTAAAAGAAGAAGGCAAGTGGACCAATTAAAAGTGGCCATTTTTGCTATAAGGTGTACCAATTAGAAGAAGGCAAATGGACCAATTAAAAGTGGCCATGTTTTGTTATAAGGTGTACCAATTGGAAGAAGGCAAATGGACCAATTAAAAGTAGCCATTTTTGCTATAAGGTGTACCAATTGGAAGAAGGCAAATGGACCAATTAAAAGTGGCCATTTTTGCTATAAGGTGTACCAATTGGAAGTCAACATCTATTCACCACTTATGGCTTCCATTTGGATCAAAATAAGCTAAGGAAAGAAAGTATAAAAGCCCCTCTTGCATGATGAATTCGTCCAAACTATAAGAGAAGGAAGAAGGAGGTGATTTTTCCTAAGTTTAAGGCTTTTGATTTAAAGAGTTTGGTGACAAAGAAGATTATAAGGAAATCAAGGAGACAAGGAAGGAAAGGAAGTGAAATAGAATAAGGACTAAGGAAAAGCAAGGTTTGGTACTTTAACATAAAAGAAATTTTATTTTTACAAACTTTTGTTCATATGGTATATATATGCATGTATATGGTATATATGTGAATACATATGATACATATGTGAGTATATGTGATATTTGTGTAAATATACATTGTATATACATGGAGAATATGTGGTATATATACGAAGTGAATGGATATATATGAAATATATGCTCTACTCGGTAAATGGGTAACACCGGTCTGAAATGGGGGTTATATCGTGTGAGGTCAAGATCATGGTGACTAGTCGTGTGAGACCAAGACCACGAGGTTATATTGTGTGAGGTCAAGATCATGGCAACTAGACGTGTGAGATCAAGACCACGCAATTATATTGTATATTCCATATCATGTGAGACCAAGACCATGGCAATTAGTCGTGTGAGGTCAAGACCACGCGTAACTCTATACGAGGCCTCATTTCGAGATCGGTGTATTCATAATTACCTTGTGGAGCAAACTGATAAAATGATAATAACTGAATATATGACATGTATGGATTGTTTTACTGTGATATTATTTTTCAATACGACTCATTGCTTTTAAAAGTGCATTATGTTTTATTATTTATTTTCCGTAATTAGTTAAAGTACCCACTAAGCAATGCTTAGCGAGTTTAGTTTCTTCTAAACTCGTAGATTATTAGCAAGGAGGCAGTAGCAAGCAGAGGAGTCCTACGATCTGCCGGTCATCAACAAGCTTAGATGGTGCTTTTTATTTTGTATTTTGGTATTAGAAACTGGCATGTACTTATTTGAACAATACAAAGAGATAACTTGATGTAGCATGTAAATCTAGTAATGTATAATAACTTTATGATTTTGAATTGAGTTGGGTTGTGAATATAGAAGTGCGAATTCTTCTTGCAGGATTGTAGTTGAGGTTATAAGGGTGGATTATTGGGAGTGTGCTTGTATTGAATTATGAAATAAAATATTTTTTCATGAATAAGAAAAATCAATTTTGTCGACACTTGGGACCACCAATTATAGGGGAAACTCTGGCAAAATTTTTTTTGGCTAAGTAAAATATTAAGACACAACCACCATGAGATAACAGTCCATCTTGGTCTATAAACGTAGGCTAAGATGGGGTGTTACAAGGCCAAAGTTGGTGAAGTGGTTTTTGATGATGAAAAGGCGATCATCGATGACGATGATGATTGGGCTCAATACTACCAAGATGCTCAAGAGATGAAAAAAGAACCGAAGGTTGTTGAGAAGGCAACTATTGAAAAGACCGAGACATCTGACATTGAGAAGATGATTGCCGATTTAGAAAAGAAATTTGAGAAGAAGCTGAAAACCGAAGAGATGTCTGAAGTTGACAAACTATTTGAGATAGATGAAGAAGTTCCATACAAGTTCAAGATGCCATCTTTTGCAAAGTTTGATGGAACCAGAAATCCTCATCTCCATGTGAAGCAGTATGTCACTGCCATGCAGTCCGCCTGAGCTACTAAGGCTCAAACCCTAAGGTACTTCATGCTCTCATTGGACCTTGTTGTCCAAAATTGGTTCAATACCTTAGATGATGTAACACAAAAGAGTTGGGATCTGCTTTACAAAGCCTTCATCCAACAATATGGATATAATGTTGAGATGGAAGTAACCTTAATGGAAGTGGAGTCCATTAGGCAAAGGTCAAATGAGAATTTTGTTGATTATGTGAAGAGATGGAGAAATAAGGCTGGTTTGCTCAAGAAGAGGCCCGATGAATCCGATCAAATAAGAATGATGGTGAGAGAGGTGTTGCCTAGTCTATGTGAAAGGATGTCTCATACACTCATCCGTGATTTCAAAAACCTCCTCCAAGCGGGTTTGCAAATTGAAGAATGGGAGAGAGAGAAGAACCGTTTTTTAATAAGAAGGAATGAGAAAGGGAACTATCAGTCTGGTAGCCAAAGCATGCAAAAGGCAGTCGGTGTCAATGCTACTAACTAAGGAAGCTACCCGAGCCCAATAAGCCAAACACCAAAGACAACCCATTACCAAAGTTCAATTAAGGTTTGATTGGAGGAGGTTTGCATGAGGATTTTGTCATGTCTTCTTTTCAAGATGTAGGTAGAGAAGAAACCAAAGAAGAAGAGGTATTTGGTGGAATTAAACAAGTTATGGTGGGTAAAGAAGTAACAATTAGTGTTGTCAATGGGTTTTGGGATTCAAGGGATAGTAATGATGATCTTGTATCCAAGAAGGAGGAGTAGACTTGGTCCGAGCCCAAAGAAGATGAAGTAATGAATACTAGATCCAATAAGCCTTATACAAGGCTACTACCTAAGGAGGTAGAAACTAATAAAGGTAGGAAAGTTGAGGTAGGAAATAAAGAAGAGGAAGATGATGCTGTGCTCAAGCAATTGAAAAGAACGCAAGCAAGTGTTAGTAATGAAATGTGAAGAGGTTCAAGAGAAGAGCGAAGTTAATATGGGAGCAGTTTCTTTTTCGGATGCGGACTTACCAGAGGAGGGGAGAGATCACATCCACTCTCTCTTTATCAAAATAGAAGTTAAGGGGAAAAGGACTCCATGTGTCATAGTCGATGATGGGTCTGCCATAAATGTTTGCCCACTTAAGATATTGCTAAAGCTAGCCATGTCAATAAGGGATCTAAACCCGACCGAGGTAACAATTCGGGCTTATGACAACACTAAGAGAGACACCGAAGGAACTTTCAAAGCTGCTGTCAAGGTTGGTCCAATTGAATCTATTGTTGAATTTGTTGTTTTAGACATACCCGTTACCTTCGCCTTACTCTTGGGGCGACCATGGTTTCATCCTCTTGGTGGAGTTCCTTCCACCCTTCATCAAAAGATCAAGTTCCCCAACGGAGATGAGACAGTGGTCATTGAAGCTGAAGATAATGAGATTGTTAACGCTCTAATGATTGAAAGGCCTCTCAATGGTTTTCAAGTAGCTACAATTTCTGATGATGAAGTAGTGGACTCCAAAGTCTTGAATATGATGAAGAATATGAACTACCTCCCCGGAGCTGGTCTTGGAAAGGGTAAGGCTAGTTTGACAAAGCTGCTAGACTTTAGGACTCAAACTTCAAAGAAAGGGTTGTAATATGATGAAAACAATGATGTCCAACCAAAGAATAGTGTGAAGATGAGCTTCCCATCACTTGAAGAGATTTTTGTCAAAGCTCCAGATATAGGACCACTCTAAGGAAAGCCCGAGCAAATCATGTTCATGGGAAAGTTGATCCTGGGTTTTGAAATTTTTACAGATGTGGCCGAGTTAGTGGAGCAAATAAAGAAAGAGCTCATCCTGCCAACCAACAATGAATCCAATCCAAAAGAGAAGAAAGAAGCTATCCTGAAAGCTGAGAAGACTCCGGAGGAGATTGCTGCCCTGGTTGAAGAAAAGTTTGAAGACATCCTGCCTTATGATTTTGAGAACAATGATTTTAATTTTGATTTTAATTTGTCTGCTTTGTATGAGGATGATGATGTTTTCCTTTTCAAAATGAATGCAATAAAGTCTGATTTTACTTACTTGTGTGATGTTTCTTCTGATGGTTGCATATATTCAAATAACAGTTACATAAGCATCTTTAATATTAATTCTGTTAACACACAATCATTAAATTTGGGAACAACTGAAAATCCTAAAAACATTAGCATAGCATCCGACCTTACTCCTGATGAGAGAGAGAGATTCAAAAAAATATTCAAAAAATATGAAGAAGTGTTTGATTGGTCTTATGAGGATATGCCTGGAATAGATCGAGACATAGCCGAGCATCATATTCCTACTTACACTCACATGAAATCTGTCAAACAAAAGCTTAGGCGACTAAGACCTGAGTGGGCTGAATTGGTTAAAGAAGAGGTCACTAAGCAAATACAAGTGAAGTTCCTTGAAGTGATAGAATATCCCGATTGGTTAGCCAACATAGTACCCATGCCAAAGAAAGATGAAAGAATAAGGGTCTGTGTGGACTATAGAGATTTGAACAAGGCTTCTCCTAAAGATGATTTTCCTTTACCTCATATAGATGTTCTTATTGATAGTGTAGCCTCTAGTGTGCTACACTCATTTGTAGATGAATTTTCTGGATACAATCAAGTGTTAATGGCCCAAGAGGATAAAGCCAAAACTGCTTTCATTACTACATGGGGTATATTTTGTTATAAGGTGATGCCGTTCGGCTTAAAGAATGCTGGAGCAACCTATCAAAGGATGGCCACCACTTTGTTTCATGACATGATGCACAAAGAAGTTGAAGTATATGTTGATGATATGATAGTAAAATCAGACACAAGGGAACAACACTTCCAAAACTTAGAATTATTCTTCGATAGAGCTTTGAAATATAAGCTAATATTAAACCCGAAGAAGTGTGTCTTCGGTGTTACCTCAGGTAAATTATTGGGACATGTAATTAGTTTGAATGGCATTGAGATTGATCCTGACAAAGTTAAAGCAATCAGGGATATGCCAGCCCCTAAGACAGAGAGAGAAGTTTGGGGATTTATTGGTAAATTACAATACATTAGGATATTCATAGCAAAGCTCACAACAATCTGTGAGCCTATCTTCAAATTGCTTAGAAAGAATCAGCCGGTCATATGGAATGAAGAGTGTCAAAAGGCCTTTTAGCGAATAAAAGAGTATTTATTGAATCCACCTATTTTAAAACCACCTAAACCCATCAAACCTCTATTACTATACTTAGCAGTAGAAGAAGAGTCAATATGAGCCATGCTAGCCTAAGCAGATGAGTTAGGGATTGAGCATGTAGTTTACTACTTGAGTAGAAAGCTCCTACCTTATGAAATTAAGTATAGTATCATTGAAAAGGCCTGCATAGCCGTGGTTTGGTCTTCTAAGAAGTTGCGGCATTACTTTCAATCATATAGTGTGCAAGCAATTTTTAGGTTGGATCCAATGAAGTACTTAAGGGAGACACCCTCTTTGATTGGGAAATATGGTTGATGGTTGATAATATTAGAAGAATTTGAGATTGAGTATATAACCAGGAAAACAATCAAAGGTAGAGCGGTGGCAGAATTCCTGGCCCAACAACCATTACCAGAAAGCGAAGAGATAATCTTGGAATTTTTGGATGAACATTTAGAAGCAATTGAAGTACAAGGGTGGAAAATGTATTTTGATGGAGCAGTAAACATGAAAGGAGCAGGTTTGGGAGTTATACTAGAATCACCCGAAGGGGAACTTATCCCTTTAGCCAAAAAATTAAAATTTAGGGCAACCAATAGTATGGTGGAGTATGAAGCTTGTATTTTCAGTTTGGAAACCCTGATGATTATGAATGTGGATAAGGTGGAAGTTTTTGGCGATTCATTGCTAGTAGTATCCCAAGTAAATGGAGAGTGGGAGTTGAAAGAGGAAAAATTAAAACCATACCACCATTACTTGACCATGATGAAGAAGAACTTTAAGGAGTGTAGATTTGTACACCTATCAAGAGAAGAAAATCAGATGGCCGATGCACTAGCCACATTGGCTTCGGTATGGGTAAATCCTGTCAGCTTATTCCTTAAGCCTCTGATCTTGACCAGTTCATCAACTCCTTGCTATGAATATGAGACAATCATGGAAATTGATATAGACCATGATGCGTGGTATGATACTATAAGGCGATTTTTGGAGGAAAAAGAATACCTGCCGGGGGCAACAAAGAAAGAAAGAAGAGCCATAAGGCGGTGGTCTTTGCAATACATTACATTCCATGGAGAGTTATATCAATGATGGCCTGATGGGGGTGCATTTGAGATGTTTAAGAAAGCCAAAAGTGGAGCATATCATGTCAGAAATACATGCGGGAAGTTGCGGTCCGCACATGAGTGGTTTGGCCCTAGTTAAGAAGATTATTCGACAGGGTTATGTTATGGATTCTCTATTTTAATGAAAGATAACATAGAAAGAAGAAAATGTGAACAAGAGAGAAGTAATGAGAATTGAGAAAAGAGAATTGCTGAGAGAAGGAATATTCTATTCTTCCAAAAAAAACCTGCACCTTCCGTGCCCATAACAGAATATATATCCATCATTACAATGCTTAGTCCAAAAATATCTCTAACTAACTCTGCCACCTGTAATATCTCTCTCACAATCATAATAACTATTTTTAACAATCCAATAACACTTAACAGAATAAGTAATGGTAAATGAAATGGGTGTTGATGGATCTAAGGCTTTTTCCTAAGCCCATAACCAGCCTTCCCAAAGCCTTCCTTCCTTCTTTGGCCCGCAACCATGACATTACCCCCTTTTTTTGAAGACACCTTGTCCTCAAGGTGTAATTCTGGAAACTGAGAAATGAGAAAAGTCAAATCTTCCCATGTACTTTCATCTGGGTGAAGATTAGTCCACTGCACAAGAACTTGTGTGACCGGTTCTCCTCGGCGAATAACTTCTCTGATCTGAAGTATGTCTGCTGGTTCTACCTTAGGGGTTCCTTTCAAAGAACACTAAGGAAGTTGGGTTGTAACGTTATTATTTTCGACAGCCTTCTTCAATAGTTAAACATGAAAGACATCGTGAATGGCAGCTCCCTGAGGTAACTTCAACCGGTAAGCCACCTCTCCCACCTTGGCCAAGATCTGGTAAGGGCCATAGTATCTTGCACATAATTTCAGATTTCTGTGGACTGAAATCATGCTTTGCCTATAGGGTTGCAATTTCAAATATACCAGGTCTCCAACTTCAAATGATCTCTCCGATCGGCCTTTATCCGCTTGTTGTTTCATTCTATTCTGAGCGAGTTGTAGTTGATCTCGGATTAAGGAGGCCATATGTTGCCGCTGTTGAATGAATGCTTCGACTGAAACTGAAGGCGTTTGAATCTTAGGTACGAAGTGAAAAGTTGGGGGCTTTGTTCCATAAAGAGCTTCAAATGGGGTCATTTTCAAGCTTGAATGATAATTACTGTTGTACCACCACTCCGCGAGACTCAGCCAGTAGCTCCAAGCAGTTGGTTTGTGAAAACACATGCATCTGAGATAATTTTCAAGACACTGATTAACCCTTTCAGTTTGACCATCGGTCTGTGGATGATAGGCAGTTGATAGTTGCAGCTTAGTATGTAACAACTTGAAGAGCTCTTGCCAAAATAAACTAGTGAAAATCTTGTCTCGATCTGACACAATAGTTGCGGGCATCCTGTGTAACTTGAAGATAGTATCTAAGAATTGTTGGGCTACTATCTGAGCTGTGAAAGGGTGCTTCAGGGAAAGGAAATGGGCATACTTGGTAAATCTATCAACCAGCACTAGTATTGTGTCCTTGCGATTGGACTTAGGAAGCTGTTCGATAAAATCCATGGAAATATGCTGCCATGCCGATTGAGGAATCGGTAAGGGTTGAAGTAACCCTCGGTAAGCCACATGTTCTGACTTACATTTCTGACAAATATCACAGTTACTGACCCACTCCTTAACTTCTTGTGTTATATTTGGCCAGTAAAATAAAGAGCTCAATCTCTTGAGAGTTCCTCCTACTCCAGCATGACCACCGAGGGCAGAATTGTGAGCACTCTCAAGTAAGTGGTTTTTCAATTTGTTGTCCTGCCCAATATACAACTTCCCTTTGTAATAAAGCATTCCATCTTGTAATGCATAGTGTGGCTTAGCAGTAGCATCCAACATGAGAGTTCTAATCAACTCCTTTGCTGTCTCATTATTTTCATAGCTTCTTACTACTTCTTGCACCCATGTAGGAACTGTTGCAGAAATGATAGCATTCATCTCACCGGTCTCCACCTAATCCCTTCTTGACAGTGCATCTGCCGCTTTGTTTTCTTTCCCTTTCTTATAGCAAATTTTATAGTTGAGGCCGAGGAGTTTTGTGATCCCCTTTTGTTGAATGTAGGTATGCAGCCTTTGGGACAATAAGTGCTTAATTGCCTCTTGATCCGTGTTGATTATGAACTCTCCACAGTCAAGGTAATGCCTCCACTTCTGAACTGCCTGTATGATTGCCAATAGCTCCTTTTCATAAATAGACAGCCCTTGATTCTTTTGACACAGTGGCTTGCTCATGAATGCTATAGGTTTGCCGGCTTGCATTAATACTGCCCCAATGCCTATGTTGCTAGCATCTGTCTCAAGCACAAATGTTTTGGTAAAATCAGGTAAAGCTAGGACCGGAGCCGTAGTCATTGCTTCTTTCAGTCTATCAAAGGCTTGTTGTGCTTCTTCAGACCACATAAAAGCATCTTTCTTGAGAAGATTGGTTAGAGGTCTAGCTATGCTCCCATATTGATAAATAAACTTTATGTAGTAGCCTGTTAACCCTAAGAATCCCCTCAAACTTTTGAGATTACTAGGTACTGGCCAAGCTAACATAGCTTCTATTTGACTTGGGTCCGTATGAACTCCCTCCTCATTAATTATATGACCCAAATATTCAACTCTAGTTTGGGCAAAAGAGCACTTAGATAGCTTTGCATACAGTTTATGAGCAGCAAGTATGTCAAAGACTATTTTTAAATGTACTACATGTTCTTCTAGAGTCTTACTATATATTAGGATGTCATCAAAGAATACCAAAATGAACTTTCTCAAATGTGGTTCAAAGATATGGTTCATCAAAGCTTGAAAAGTAGCAGGAGCATTAGTTAGGCCGAATGGCATTACCTTGAATTCATAGTGCCCCTGATGAGTCCTGAATGTTGTCTTGTGTTCATCTCCCACCTTAACTCTGATCTGATGGTAACCAGCCCGCAGATCAATCTTGCTAAAAAACTTGGCCCCATGTAACTCATCTAACAAATAATCAATTACAGGTATAGGAAATTTATCTTTAACAGTTATCTCATTGAGTTGTCTGTAATCCACACAAAATCTCCATGTTCCACCTTTTTTCTTAACCAACAACACAGGAGAAGCAAAAGGACTATGGCTGCTTTGTATCACTCCCGATTTAAGCATTTAAGCAACTTGCTTTTCTATTTCAGTCTTTTGGAAATAATTGTAGCGGTAAGGCCTAATGTTCACTGGTTTTGTGTTTGGCAGGAGGTTAATGACATGATCATACAATCTTTCTGGTGGAAGGATAGAGGGTATAGAGAAAAGTGTCTCATAATGGTGCAAAAGAGATTGGACTGGTTCTGGTATCGTGATAGATTGCTGCTCCTCAGCTGGTTCTTCTATGGTTCTGATGCAAAACAACTGAGCCGGTATTAACCCCCCTTCTTCCTTAACAATTCTAGTCATCCTCTTTCCAGATAAACATTGCAATTTCCCTCTGTCTTGAATTCCTTGCAACTTCACTTCTTGGCCATCTCTCTTGAAAGTAAGAGTCATTTTAATGAAGTCGAATAATAATGGATTATACATTATCATCCAATCTACCCCCAACACCATGTCATATCCCACTACTTCAAGGACCCTTAATTCAAATGCATACTCCTGTCCTTGCATGTTCCATTTCATCCCCTGACAAGCAGTTTGGCTAAGTATTTGTTCACCATTTGCTACCGTGACCGAAAGAGCAGAGGTCTTAACAATGGCAGCCTGCACTTTTGTAGCTACTGCAGTGTTCATGAAGCTGTGTGTGCTACCAGTGTCTATCAAAATTATCACTGAGGTACATTTCACATTCCCTTTTACTATGAGTGTGTTGGGTGAATTCTGCCCGGTTACTGCTGCCAATGAAAGTTCTCCTTCCATAATCTCCTCTGGTTGTTCTACCCCAGCTTGCTCCTCTTGAATTTCCTCTTCTTCATTTGCCTCCATTGCTAACAGAATCTTGTTTTTACACTGGTGTCCTGGGCCATATTTTTCTCCACATTTGAAACAGAGCCCTGCAGCTTTTCTCTATTCCCATAAACTGGTTCTACTTCCTGACTCTTTACCGACTTCTTCTTTCGAATGCAGGACAGTAGGCTTTGGTGTAGGAAAACTGATGGAAGGGCTTCCTTTACCAGCTGCAGCCTTACCCGAAATGAGCTTATGCTTTCACAGAACAGCTTCAAATGACTGCTCCTGATATTTCTCCTGAGTAAAAGCTTGATTCAATGAAGTTGGTTTATGTACCATCAACATAGCTCGAAGTTCTTCACCCAACCCACTTATGAAGCTCGAGATAAAGTATGTTTCCGATAACCCTGGATTAAATTTCTGCATCAAGGCTTTAAGCTGCTCAAACTTTTCTTGATAACACACCACTGATTCAGTCCCTTGATGTAATTTTTTGAATTCAGCCACGATCTCTGTACTTGATTTTTCTCCAAACCTCTCACACAAATCCTTGGCAAACTGGAACCATGAAAAATTTGTTTGATCACTGACCCATCCTTGAAGCCAATTGTCAGCCTTATCTCCAAATCTCATGGTAGCCATCTCAATATGCTCTTCCTCATCTATGCCATAAAATCGGAAATACTTCTCACACTTCCGGATGAAATTTCTGGGGTTTTCACCATCAAAAGCTGGGATCTCAACCTTGGGCAGTTTAGCATTCTTAGAAGAGTAACTTCCCTTTGTAGAGGTATTGCTGATCTCTCCTTTATCCGAGCTCCTAGGAGTAGGCAGAATTCCCTTGCCTATATTCGGTTGATTCTCAGATCCAGAACCCATTGTATTTGTGGTAACAACTACAGGAGAGCTCTGGTTCTGTGAGATTTTTTCCATTAACATCATAAACTTAGATTCAAAATCATCCATTCTCCTAGATGTTTGCTATTGAATCTCTACAAGTTTGTTAATAGAAGATGATTGTTCAGCGATAGTAGTGGATAATTGTTGAAGCTGGGTCTCTACCTCCTTGAGTGTCATGTTGTTAATTATTTCCTGGTCACTGGGTCGATTGCTTAATGATAAAAATTAAGCAGCCTGCTCTGATACCCTGTTATGGATTCTCTATTTTAATGAAAGATAACGTAGAAAGAAGAAAATGTGAACAAGAGAGAAGTAATGAGAATTGAGAAAAGAGAATTGCTGAGAGAAGGAATATTCTATTCATAAAAAAAACCTGCACCTTCCGTGCCCATAACAGAATATATATCCATCATTACAATGCTTAGTCCAAAAATATCTCTAACTAACTCTGCCAGCTGTAATATCTCTCTCACAATCATAATAACTATTTTTAACAATCCAATAACACTTAACAGAATAAGTAATGGTAAATGAAATGGGTGTTGATGGATCTAAGGCTTTTTCCTAAGCCCATAACCAGCCTTCCCAAAGCCTTTCTTCCTCCTTTGGCCCGCAACCATGACAGGTTATTACTGGTTAACCATGGAGAAGGATTGTCTTGAGTTTGTAAAGAAGTGCCAACAGTGTTAGATGTATGTAACTTGAATCATATGCCTCTTGAAGAATTGCATTCTATGTCTTCACCCTGGCCCTTTGCCACTTGGGGTATCGACATTATAGGAGAGATACATCCGATAGCCTCAAACGGTCACCGCTTTATTGTGGTAGCAGAAGATTATTTTTCAAAATGGGTCAAAGCCGAATACTTCAACAAACTGGGTGCAAGTCAATGGCTAGATTTATTGAAAAGAACCTCATCTGCAGATCCGCATAGTGTGATATCAGACAATGGGGTGCAATTTCAAGGAGTAGTTAAGGATTTATTCTCAAAGTACCGAATCCATCATCATAGATCCTCTCCTTATAGACCAAAGGCTAATGGTGCGGTAGAAGCAACAAACAAGGCAATTAAGCAAATTTTGTCCAAAATGACCAACACTTATAGGGATTGGTCAGAGATGCTTCCCTTTTCTTTATGGGGATATAGGACAAGTGTGCGAACACCTATTGGAATGACACCGTTCTCTTTGGTATACGGGATGAAAGCAGTGTTGCCAATTAAAATCGAGATCAAGTCATTGAGAGTAGTCTTGGAAGCTGTACTGCCTGAAACAGAATGGGTAGCGAGCAGATGCACATAGTTAGCTTTACTAGAAGAGAGAAGGTTAAAGGCACTGTATCATCACCAACTGTATCAAAAGAAGATAGCTCAGGCCTACAATAAAAGGGTTAAAATCAGAAAACTTAGAGTTGGGGATTTGGTATTGAAGCAATGTAAGCCTAATGTATCTGATTTGAGAGGGAAGTTTAAGCCTAGCTGGGAAGGGCCATATGTTGTGAAACAAGTTATGAACAAAGGTGCGGTAAAGTTATCAGACATGGACGGGAACGAGTTTAGTGAGCCAGTAAACATTGACAGGTTGAAGAGGTTTTATGTATGATATATATATAAAGAGCTCGCTAGGTTGAAAACCCAAAAAGGGCGGCCTAGGCAAAAGTTAGAGCAGTCCGCTAGTTCCGAAAACCCGAAAGGGCGGGCTAGGCAACAATTAGGGCTAAATGAGAGAAAATCGTCAATTAGAAAATCTGAAAGGGCTAGTTGGCAACAGGAGTGATCTTGTGAATGCTGGCTTTATGTTTGGTTGTTTCCTAATTTAATAAAATAGAATTAATGTTAAGATTATTCTATGTGCACTGTTATAAGTATTTGACCGGATATGGATGAAATAAATAAACACAATAGCAAAAGGTGATGACAAATTTTAAATGGAAAAGAAGCATCTTTTATTACTTTAATTATTTTTTCATCCTAACAATACACTTTCCGAATTGACAAATGTAAAATCTATAGCAGTCGATAAATGTAACGTGCAAGCCAGCTTTGCCTCAGCCGATCCAAGTAGGCTTCAGTCAAGCGAGGCATGTCTAAATCGGAAGTAAAGTCAAAATCACGAGGCTCAGCTCCGTACTGACGACCAAGTCAGCAAGGATCATAGCATGTACCTTGATGAAGAGCAGCAAGGGGAACATACATCAAATATGTCCGCATGGTGATACGAGAAATCTTCCACCAAGGTACCAACCAACGGATATTGACTTCAGCGCGTGAGTGGATCCAGTCAACCCAGTCAGTATATGAAGAAGCAGGATGTAGTAGTTTCCTAGCAGAATGATGATGTGGCTAGTATCTGGCAAAATCCATGGATGGAGCATCAAGCAAACAAAGACACTCCTAAAGCCAAATCTGTGAAGAAAGAATTAAATAAAAAAAAAGAGAAGAAAAAGAGTCCGCTAAGTTGAAAACCCGCGAGGGCAGCTTAGGCAAAAAATTAGGACAGCTCGCTAGTTTCGAAATCCTTCTTGGGCAGACTAGGCAAAAATTAGAGCAATAAAAAAAAAATATATAAAAAGAGGTCCGCTAAGTTGAAAACCCATGAGGGCAGCTTAGGCAAAAATTAGGAAAGCTCACTAGTTCCGAAAACCCACATGGGCGGACTAGGCAAAAATTAGAGCAATAAAGAAAAGAAAAAAAAGAAAACCTAAATTGAAAACCTGAAAGGGCAGTTTAGGTAATTACCTGAAGCAACAACAGACTCCCGGTCAGTCTCTTTGACAATCCTGATTTAAGTCGGTCTAATCCAACTAAAGTTTTGGCTAAGATCACAGGTACCGGCGACAAGCCTTCTTCCATTTTGTCCACAATACCAATACCCGTGGATCAATATCACCATCGAAAGAGACAAGCAAGAATTGGCCAAGCAAGCAAAGACAGAGCATGCGTCCCCATGCCTTAGTAGGAGCCAAATGAGAGAGACAAAAATCAATCAAAGGAGAAAGTAGAATTTTTTCACCTCTCATCAATAGAAGAACTTCGGGTTTTGGAATTTGAAATAACATCTGCATCTTCTGTTGAGTTTTGGAAACCAATGTGGGTAACGCCATTAGTTGATTATTTGGATATCCAAGGATGGCCTCAAATTCTTCAATCAAGGGACATATTTCAAAGCCATTAATTTTAAATGCCCTAGAAACCATATTCCAAAAGGAAGACATGGCACGTAAGAAGGAGTGATCCAATTTAATATTTTGAAAACACTTTAAAACATCAAGTTTTGACCATGAAATTTGCTTCTAATGAATGACATCCATATTCTTAAATAGAATTTTTATCTTCTTCAAATGATGTTCGGTCATGGTTGATGAATGAAGAAAAATTAAAATTGTTAAAGGGAGTTTTTACGTTGAAATGGAAAGAATTTTGGATTTTGTATGAAATATGGCGTGAAAGGTGATTTATATAGAGGAAATAACCTTTTCCAAAATTGATAAGGTAAAGGTGATGGAAAAGGATGAAACCATATGGCGTAAGGAAAGGAATTGGCAACAATTTCCTTTACCGCGTTGAATTTGGTTTAGCAAAGTGATGTGGCTATGAATTATGAAATTATGATGTACTGTGATAAAAAATATGAAAAAGAAAGTTTAATAGTTATGATGTAGTAACGAAAAAAAAAGGGTTACAGTAAAGATGAAAATTGTATTTTTTTTCATTATTGTACAATATTTATACAATTGATACAATATTTATACATCACTAAGAGGGTGGTGGTAGGTAATCAAATAAAGCCCTAAAAAAGTCATCGCTTGTTGGAGGAGGGGAAAAATCACTCGTCCCCCCGAAGCAGGAGCACCAAAATTTGGCAAATTACTCATCCCGGGATCACCTGAAGTAGGAGCACTAAAATCCCTATTACCTTGTGGTTTCAATCTGTCATGGTCCTCATCAGAAGTAGATGAAAGGATCTCATGGTCATCAGTCTGGAGGCCTCTTGATGAAGAAGCGCCAAGATCCCTCATCCCCTGAAATCGAAAGTCTCGAAAATTTTGTTCGGATTGATGATACAAGTTTTCAAAATGAGAAGCCTGCTGACGACTTGCAGCCAACTCTTCTTGAAGTTTCCTATTTTGTTCTTCGAGCATTCGCTGTAAGCCAGGAAGGAAAATGGTAAGAGCATACATAATCATGCATACATATAGCATAAATTACCATGAAATAAGGAACTTACCAGGTAATTCATATCAATACCCTGCGGATGAGATGGCATATCTGCCGGACCAGAATGTGCAAATGAAGGGGCAATAAAAGAAGGTCCAGCCTCATGATCAAATGAGACAACAGCCTGTAACAATCATTAAAAAGTCAAAATAAGAAAGAAGCAATTGCAATGGAAGAATGGTAAAAGTCTTACCTGAGAAGTACCATCCCCGAGATGTGGAACAAACTCTCCCGCATCTCCATCTCTACCCTCATTTTCCTCGGGAATCTCCCGTACGCCAACAGGAGATACATCAAAGTTCAAGAGCCTTCTTTGAATAAAATGGGCATAAAATGGACTCGGTGGAGGAGAAATGCTTCAATACCATAACCATACCGAGCAGGCCACCATGCATCTTCCGGCATCGACATAATATTTAAAGTATATTCTGAGATATGCATCGGGACCCGCCGCTGCTCTAGACCGAGAAACCACTCAAACTCTCTCTCCGAGAAACCAGCCACTAGACACTGGGCCGGCAATGATTTGGCGAGAATGTTGGAAAGATAGCGCAGCCTTCATGAAGGGAGACCAATTTGTCTGCTCTTCTAGGTTCGACCAGGCCAAATTCACCTGCAAAATCACATAAGGTAAGTAAACTCTCATATAAAATTTAAAGTATACTAATGTTATTTTACATGGTCCTAGGTTAAGCGGTTCAACACAAAGCGATGAGTATGCACATGATGAGAGCCTGGAACGTCCACACGATTAGACAACCAAAAATTTAATCTCAGATACCCGACCCTCTCTCGAAAAATACCGGGTACCCTCACAAGGTTATGCTCGTATGCCCATGCCTACAACAATAATAAAGATAACATTCATGCAAGAAAAGAGCGAAAATGACATTGGTGGAAGAAGAGTACCTCGACAATCGCCATCAAGCCGACGAAAGACTTCTTATTTCAGCAAAGTTTATCAAGACCATGGTAAAGACAGGCGAGACCAGCTTCACCCCAGCCAAAAGATGGTACCGTTCTAAAATAAGAAACGTCACTCAACACTGACAAGTCGATGGAGGATTCAGTGCTACCTAAGATGGTCGACCCAAGCAGATATAACAAAAATCCTCGAGCATACTGTTGGGCCATGTCTTTGTGAACCCGTCCTTCGTAGTTCATCCAATAACTATGAATTGGTTCAATTTTTATCTTAAAAGGCCCTTTATATGATGGTTCCATACCAATTAATTCCAGAATTTCTTCAAATGTCAAAATATCATTGGTAAGAGGAACCGGAACACCATCATATCGAAGGCCGATTATAGCAGAAAAATTGATCGGACCAATTGTCATCTCTCCAATGGGCAAGCAAAAAGTGTGGGTTGTTCCAACCATCGTTCTGCAAGCGCTTGGACTACACTCCGGTCTATCTAATACTCCTCGGATGGCAATTGTAAGATGAAGTTCTCAAAGCCGCAATCTCGGATAATCTGCCTTACCTGAGAAGGCACTACGTCGTACCATTGTCGGGCTTTGTAGATACACCCTCCAGCCCGAACAACGCAACGATCGTGCTATTACGAAGCCAGATATGTTAATACCAGGTAAGTACATATTATTCTATCTACTTAAATTAATTTATTATTCCTAAATTTTCTAAAGAACAATAATATAAATAAAAAATAAAGGCAAGCACAATAATAATAAAAAAAATCAGAAGAAATAATAACAAAAACAAAAAATAATAATAAAAAAACAAAAAAAAGAAGAAAAATCAAAACAGAAAGATGAAAAATCAAGAAAAGAAAAAAGAAAAGGGAAAAATAATTACCGCGCTCTTTTGGCTGGAACTGCGATGAAGCGGCATCCCGGCTAGTATATCTATATTTCCATCTTCATGATGCTGAATAAACTCCAATAACTCGGCATTAGAATGAGTCCCTAACCTTGAAGTATGCATTTTTTAAAAACTATGTGCTAAATTTGAAAGAATTTGAGAGGATTATAGAAATTAAGAAATCTTGCTGTGATTCAAATGAAAGAACTCGTGGGTTTATATAGAGAAACGGCAAGGCAAAAAAAAATTAAATTCAAAAGTAAGTTTTACTGTTCATAAACAGTAAACTTTACTATTGATAAATAGTAAATTTTACTATTTATGAATAGTAAATTACTATTGATGAATAGTAAATTATTTTTCTAATAGTAAATACTATTTACAAATAGTAAGTTACTATTTATGAATAGTTAAGTGCATGAACAGTGACTACACAGTAAAAATGAACAGTAAATTCAATTATTTACTTTAATCACTCAAATGCTTGCGTGTTTTTAAATATTTTTACACGCAGGGGGCAAGAAGAAGACATGTGCATAAAAATTAGCCAAACTTTTTGAAATAAAAAATTATTAGCTCGGGTCCAGAACCCAAATTACCCTTAGGTCCAGAATCTAGAATCTCTTCTAAGTCCAGAACTTAGCTCGGGTCTAGAACCCAAATTTCCCTTAGGTCCAGAACCTAGAATCTTTTCTAAGTCCAGAACTTAGCTCGGGTCCAAAACTCAAATTACCTTTAGGTCCAGAACCTAGAATCTCTTTTAAGTTCAGAACTTAGCTCGGGTCTAGCACCCAAATTATTCTTAGGTTCAGAACCTAGAATCTTTTCTAAGTCCAGAACTTAGCTCGGGTCTAGAACTCAAATTACCCTTAGGTCTAGAACCTAGAATCTTCTCTGAGTCCAAAACTTAGCTCGGGTCCAGAATCCAAATTTTCCTTAGGTCCAGAACCTAGAATCTTTTCTAAGTCCAGAACCCAAATTTTTCTTAGGTCAAGAACCTAGAATTACACTTAGGTCCAGAACCTAAAATTATCCTTGAGTCCAGAACTCGAACCGGGTCTAGAACCCAAAACATCTCAAAAATTAAGTCTTATTGCTTTTCACTCTTTTTCACTAAAGTCTCAGATCATTCAAGTAGGGGGCAAACTGTAGACCCTTAATTTTTGACCTAGTCCGGTCCAATATATTTTAATTAGTCCAAAATAATTTTTGTTTTCTTAATTAAATAATATTTGCTTTAGTATCTAATTTCATTAATAAAAAATAAAAATAAAAATAAAAATAAAAATAAAAATAAAAATAAAAATAAAAATAAAAATAAAAATAAAAATAAAAATAAAAATAAAAATAAAAATAAAAATAAAAATAAAAATAAAAATAAAAATAAAAATAAAAATTGGCGACGGAAAAATCGGTGACGAAAAAATCGTCGCCGAAAATCAGCACGGGAAGAATGGCCGCGGGCCATTTTGCCCGCAGGAATTTTCTGCGGGCCAAATTCTCACCCGAAGCCCACAGCCAGCTGCGGTAGTTTTTCGCTAGCGCATTTTTTCTGCAGCAGTTTTTTTTTTGCCAGCGCAATTTTTCCGACATAAATTTTTTCGAAACCTAATACAATTAGATTTCGGTTTTCTTTTCTTAATCAATATTAGATTCCGTGAATAACTAGAATTAAGCATAAAATTCTTCTATAAATAAGGACAATAACAACACAAAAGGGGAGATTGGATTTTGGAGGAAATTTGAAACCGAAATTGAAGAGGAAAACTTTGAAACTTTGAAAAATTCCTTCTGGCAGTGAAATCAAAGGGACTTTTTCAGAAAAGAAAACAAGCAAATTCAATTCATCAAAGGTAGCAAAGCTTGTCTTTGTTCATCCAAGAAGAAATTTGTGGTGGAACCAACAAACGGAGGTACTAATTTCTTCACGGTGGCTTAAATAATTCAATTGTTTCTTTTGATTCAAAAAATCCTAGAACCTTAATTTACCTTTTCTAAAGCTGAAAAACCTTAATTCGTTTATTTATTTTCCAAAAATCTTAAAATTGTTATTTGTGTTTCTTTAAAATCTCAAAACCCTAATTTGCCTTCCAATTCTTCAAAACCATAAATTGAATCTGTTTCTTTCTAAAAACCCTAAAAAAAATATCTTTTCTGTTTCTATAAACCTTAAATCATTTTGTTTATTTTCATAAAGTTTCATAAAATTATCAATTATTTCTCCAAATCCTAAAACCTAATGTATTCTCCGAAACCCTAATTCTAAAATTCTAAAATCCTAATTCAACCTTAGAAATAAACAGTAAACTCTAAACTAGCTAACCTAAACCCTAATTTTTCTAAACTTTAATTTTTAAAACCTTAAAACTATATAAACATAAATATTAAAATTCAAATACAGTAAGCCTAAAAACCATGATTCAGTAACCGTAAATCATAAATCTACATGTTTTAAAGTGTCCAAACCCTAGTTTGATGATTTTACCACTCAAACATTAATTTGGTTAATCAAAGAACTTTATCAACCTATTAAATTGAATTTCCTTGAAATCACAGTAGCTTAAACCCATAAATTCTAAAACCCTAAACACATTAAATAAAGAATCTTAAATAGAAACAGTAGCCCTAATTTGAATCTTTATTTGCTTTGTTCAATTTTATATTTGATTATGCTTTGATTTATTTTATGTTCTTTAATTTATTTAAGTTCAATGCTTAGTTTATTTAGTTTATCATGGATGAATGTTTATTTTATATTTTGATTAATACCTTTGATGACTGATTTATTTATGAATGGTTATTTACTTTTATCAATTTATTTAGATTTTCAAATGTTGTAAGAGGTATGTTTTCACTTGGCGGGTACCTCATTAGTTAAATATCATGTAATTTAAATTGCTTTTATATTTTAGAACCAATGTAAAGGACATGTTTCTACCTTTCGGTGGGTGTCCTATTTAGGCATGGATTATGTAAGGGCATGTTTTCATCCTTGGATGGGTGTCCATTTATTTGCTTTGTTTGGACATTGCTTCTTTTTTTTTTAAATATAACGATGCTTTATTTTAATTATTGTGTGTAATATGGATAATGTTGTTATATTTAAGAATTTTATAATATTAAGACATGTAAAGGAGGCCGGTTCCAATGAACCGGAAGTTGTAGGGGTGCTGGGCCATTTCTCACCTTCCCCACACATACCCAACTTTCCGAACCCATTAGGGGGTTGGGGATTCCATAGGAATCGAGTCATCCACCCCTTTCTTTTTTTTTCTGCCTGTCCGAGTGGCGACTCCATTTTCTCTGGACTTAGGTTCGTGTTCTCTAAGGCCCCGAGCCTAAGTAGTGCCGAAGTTGCAAGAACCATTCCACCGGGAGTGGGGGCAAAAATCCCCGCTCACACCAACCAAAACATATTTCAAAATTTTTGGGTCTTTTTAGGTTCAACCGAGTTTGGTTGAATCTCTTTCTCATCCTCTTTAGTAATCAGAAGGCCCCTCTCAACAACCTCAGTTTTTAAAATTAAATTGCACTCCTCAATTTCTAAATGGGAAATATTAGGCTCTACTTCCAAGGTCATGGCCATCTCAAGCTTATCTACACTATCTTCACTAACTTCTTTGGAGGGCATGTCGTAGAGTTCAAAAAGTTTCATACCTTGCTTCTCATCCTTTAATCTATTTGGGAATGGGATTGGTGGCATATAAGGATTCGAAGGCTCATGCACTTGTGATGAAGTTGATACTTCCAAATTCTCCTGCTCTTCTGGTTGACTTGGCTCCTCTATGTTGGTTTTTATCTCCTCACCATTTTCTTCTTGATTAGTACCTGCATTAAAGGAATCACAAAATTTGTTATATATCACCTGTTCCTCTTTTTGGTGCGCTTGGAGTTGAAGTGCCAGTTGCCCAACTTGAGTTTTCACCTTCTTCAAGGATACTTCCAAAGAATCAAACCTCTCATTTCTCCATTCTTGATTTTATGTGCTAATTTGAATGAATGCATTCAAATTATCTTCCAATATGGGTTTCTTGAGTTGATCTTTATCTGGTATACTAATTTGAATGAAGGCATTCAAACTATCTTCCAATGTGGGTCTATTAAGTTGATCTTGGTTTGAAAATTGTCCTTGAAAGTAAGAACCTCTTTGATAAGGTTGAAAAAAATTTTGAGGTGGAATTTGTTGCTGATTTTTTAAAGAAAAATTTGAGTGGCTTTCCCAGCCTAGATTATAAGGATTGGAATATAGGTCATTCTCACCCCATTATTGGAAAGGTTCAAAGTCATATGCTTGCTCTTGCTCCTCTTGGTATTGTTTAAAACCAATTGAACACATGTTTGCACATATCTCTTGGCGTGGCATAGGTGCTCTTCCTCTTGCATTTAGCATCTTAAGTTGACTTGTTAATTCTGCCAACTGCCATGTCATTTCAGAATTAGTATTCACATCATAAACTCCCTCATGCCTTGAAAACTGCATCTTTACAATAAAAACTCTTAGTAATTCAAAGAAAACAAACAAACAATTAAATTAAAAAAATCAAACTATTACTACTTAAACAGTCTTCCCCGACAACGGCGCCAAAAACTTATTGCACTCCAATTAAGTACTACTACAAAGCGACAGTCGCAAGTATACGAGGTAATTGTAGCAACGGTGATCGCCCCAAGGTCGTCTTACAAGGAATGTGTTGTTCGTAATAATTTGATTAAAATAATTAAATTTAAATGAACGAGTGTATGATGATTGCAATATTATTGAAGTTGTAATAAAATTTAAAAAGCGAGTAAGAGTTATCGGTATGCTTAGAATTGGTTTAATTCTTGGAATGGTGCCTAGGGTTGTAGGTCAACTTAACCAAAGCTTAATTCTCAAATTATCTATTAAAATAACCTTGTAAATTAATTTATTCCTTGAATTTAATTGGTTAATTACCAATTCATTAGTTTTCACATTCATGAATTAACAATAGCTAATTGTTTTGAGTTTGCAAATTACTAAACCCTAGAACTTATATTTCTAATTCATTCTTAGGGTAGTTGATTATATAGTTTCGATATCAAATTTCACCTCTTAGTCCATCGTCCAATATTTAAAGATTAATAGATAGCTAATCTATCAACCTAACATTCAATACAATACAATCAACCAACAACAAGGTACATTAATGGAAATATCAAATCAAGGCATTCAATCAAATCTGCATCAAATCTGCATGAGTAAATTAGCTCAACATCATCAATTTAAAACAAACATTCATCTCAATATAGATCAAATCACAATTGTCCATTGAAATATTAATTCTCTTAATAAACAACAACAATCTAGAAATGAATTAAAAGAGATAATAGAAAAACCTCTTGTAGATGCTAAGAGTTGGACTACTTGTCTTCCTCCTAGCTCCACTTTGATGTTGATGAAGAACTCAAGCCCTCTTCAATTGATGTTTGTACCTTTAAAAGATGGAATGGAGCTTTCTTAAGTCACCAAACATTCAATGAAGCTTTCTTTTAACCCAATTTATCCCAAAGAACCAAGTTGAGGTGTTGTCTATGGAAGATGGAGAAAATGGAAATGGAGGATGAGGAAGAGTGTGGTGTCTTCCTCTCCAAGAAGGAGAAGAATGGAATGGAATTGAAGAGTGTCACCCTCTCCAAACGTGTGCCTCCTTCTCCCTTCCTCTCCTTTTTAATTCTTTCAAAACACCAAGAATGCTTGCCAACTCACCACACTCACCTTTGTCTCCCCCTTTTTTCTTTGATTAATATTTCTTCCATGAAATTAGACAACCTTTTCCTTATTTTAATATTTCTTTTGGCAAAAGTAAGGTCTCTGTCCCCCACTTGTCCTCCAATTTGTGCAAGATAATTCAAAGGTGTTTCTTACTTTTCTTGGGACACGGCCAAGCGTGCTGGCCGTGTCCATGGCTGCTATTCCTTCTTTACTTCTTCTCAAGATGTGACACGGTCAAGCTCCTGGCTGTGTCATGTGATACGGCCAGTGGCTTGGCCATGTCTCTTGCCAGTGTCTCCTTCTGTCTTCTTTCTTTGGTTTTGTTCTTTAGGTGAGACATGGCCAGTGGCTTGGCAGTGTCTCCTGCCGTGTCAGTCTCTACCTCAATTTCTTTGAGGGACACGGCCAAGCCAACTTGACTTGGCCGTGTCTCTTGTTTTCTCCTTGTCTTAGTGAGTGACACGGCTAAGCTTGCTTTTACTTGGCCATGTCTTGCTTGATTCATGCTCTTTCATCATTGTTTTGATCCATCAAAGGGAGTTTTTGCACTTTAACCTAAAACCAACACTTAAAATAAATTTTAAACACAAATCAAATGAAAAATTAACTAAAAATAAATAATATTACTTCTAAAAATACAATCATAAATGATCTAAACAGCCATCTTATTAAAATAAAGCAAACAAAATAGGCATCTATCCAAGGATGGAAACATGC
Source organism: Garcia nutans (assembly GCA_947685225.1). Lineage (NCBI taxonomy): Eukaryota > Viridiplantae > Streptophyta > Magnoliopsida > Malpighiales > Euphorbiaceae > Garcia > Garcia nutans. The sequence continues at coordinate 41,975,808 of CANTUV010000035.1, forward strand.
CTTTACAATGTCCAATGTCCATAAAAAAGAATAGAAAATAAATAAAATAGGACACCCACCATAGGTGAAAATATGCCCCTTACATTGATCCAAAATCCTTAACATTAAATTACATAATCAAAACCAAGGCACCCACAAAGTTGAAACATGCCTTTTACAACTTTAAAAATCCTAAATAATCAAAACCATTCAAAGAAAACATTCAATTCATCATCAAACAATATAAAGTAAACATCCATTAAAAATGTAAGATAATAAATCAAATAATGAAATCTAAGGTTCAATCTTAAGTTAGGCCTTAATCAAACATAATTTAGGGTTTTACATATGAAATTAGGATTTTATGGTTTTGATTTGGGAATTAGAGTTTTATAGTCTTGATTTGGGAATTAGGGTTTTGGAATTAGGGGTTTAGGGTTTTGGATTTAGGGTTTTAGGGTTCTAGGAGTTTTGAGAATTGGATTTAGGGTTTTAGGGTCTTGGATTTAGGAATTTTGAGAATTGGGGTTTGAAAATTAGGGTTTAGGGCTTTTTGGATTAGAGTTTTTGAGAACTAGATTTTGGACTTTTAAATTAGGGTTTTTAAATGAAAACTAGGGTTTTACATTTAATCTTTGATGTTGTGATTAAATCCATGAATTCATATGCTGTTCAAACTTAATTCATGCCCGAAGTGATTGTTTGTTTAACTACTAAATTATTTATTTGACTACTGTGAAAGAGGGTATCACTTTGAATGAAATAAATAACCACTATATAAAAAAAATATGAAATAATGTTAATGATGGAAGCTTGCTATAAATTTAAAGAGTTAAGGAAACCAAACCTCTGTTTGTTGGCTCCTCCAATATCAATATGTTGAATCAAGCCTGTGCTATTGCCTGATCTACCTTGATCTTGGATGAACGAAGCAAGCTTGAGATAATGGCTGCTGCCTCTTTGGTTGTTGTGTTTTAAATTCTCTTTGTTGCTAATCTCCATCCTCTTTTTTTTTTTTTGCTTAAGCTGCCTTCTATTTATAATGTGGCAATTATGGTTAACGGTTCTAAAATTAAGCACAATTAGGATTCCTAAACAGGCTAACTTCTTTTAGAATTAGGATTCATGCCAATTTGGAGTGTCCAAATTGACATGGATCCAACTCATGTCTATTTGGAGTGGCAAATCAACAAGAGCATTGGCTCATGTCGATTTGGTCCCATTCCGACCCAAACCAATCTAAATCTTTTCAATTATCGAACCGAACTTTTTCACAAATTTAATTTTGGGCCTTTATAAATTGGACCAATTTAATTTAAGCTTTCAAATTAGGTTTAGGCTATTTAAAAGTTATAACAGACCAAGTTAAGCTTTTTTAAATTTATTTTGGCCCAAATTTAAGGGTCTACAGTTTTGCCTTCTACTTGAATGATCTTGAATTTATTCAAATAGTGAAAAGTAATTTATTTTGAGTAGAATTGTATTGCCTTGGCATGTTGAGTTCTGATCCCGCAAATTTAGTTTGGGTTATGGGCCCAAAAATTTGGTTTGGGTTCTTGACCCAAAAAATTGGCTTGTGTTCTGGACCCAAACATAACCCAAAAATTTAGTGACCCGAAAAATTAGCTTGGGTTTTGAACCTCAAAATTTAGTTTGGGTTCTAGATTCAGAAATTTTGTTTGGGTTTTGAACCCAAAAATTTGACTTAGGTTCTAGACCCAAAAAATTGGCTTGGGTCTAGTCCCTAAAATTTAGTTTTCTCAAAAAATTGACTTGGGTTATGGACCCAAAAATTTGATTTGGGTTCTGGACCCAAAAATCTGGCTTAGGTTTTGGACTAGAAAATTTGGTTTGGTTCCTAGACCCAAAAAACTGACTTGGTTTCTAGACTCGAAAATTTGGTTTGGGTTTTGGACTCAAAAAATTGACTTGGGTTCTGGATCCGAAAAATTGACTTGGGTTCTAGACATAAAAATTTGTCTTGGTTTCTGGACCCGAAAATTTTGTTTTGGGTTCTGGACCTGAAAAATTAGTTTTTTCAATAAATTTGGCTAGTTTTAACCATATATAGAGTTGATTTTAACAATATGTATTCTTGTCTCTTGCTTGAAAAAATATTTTTATAATTAAAAAATATTTTTAAACACACATAAATTTAGCCCCGCAATAAATATCAATATACTGTTAACACGTGATCAACTATTTGTGCCCGTGTAATGGACAAAGCAATCACTGAATTGATTCCCTTCTTTGCTTCATAAGTACTTTTGTTCCTTTCTCTTCATTCACTTCACTTCATTCTTTGCTTTGTTATCAATATGTTCTTTTCCTTTTCGTTTACTTCACTTCATTCTTTTCTTTTTATCAATTTGTTCTTACCTTGGGACTGTCCTTACCTTTTCCTATATAAACACATAATGCCTTCATAATTTTTAGTCGAAGTATTTGAATTTTCTTTAATTTTCCTTTACCACTTCTTATAAATGGCAGCTAATCAACATTCTTCTAGGGTTGGACCACGTCCAAATAATGAGATGCTTAATTACTGGAACTTAGCCGGATGCAACTTCACCGTAGCAGCAAAGAAAAAATGCAAGCAAGTGTTATTTTTCTGCAATTTGATTACTTATTGGCACAAGATTGATTAGTATAATTAAGAATTTAAGAACTTGGTAAATTAATGTAGAAAAAGCATATATATAAATAGAAATTATGATTATTATTAAAGTGCAAAAAAAGAATTTGTGTACTGACCTTGCTTGACTTACCTATTCTTTTGATAGTATGACGGTTGTGAGATTCATGGTGGCGGAAACTTTCACAAAGCCTGTTAATGGTATGACCGAGCTACACCTCCAGTAAAAAGAATGGTTCGAGAAAGTGGTTTGGAAGACTTTATATTGCAGTTACCATCCCAAGGATTTCAAATTGACAGGAGTGTGATCCAAGCGCTTGCAGAGCGATAGATGGACACTACCCATACCTTTCATTTGCCTATTGGAGAAATGACCATCGGTCCAGTTGCTTTTGCTGCCATAACGGGCCTCTAATGTCATGGGATCCCTGTCCCTTTATCCAACAATATTTTAACCCATGAGGAAATTTGACAATTGATCGGTGTTAGGCCCCATTTTAGAGGACCTTATAAAATTAAATATGAGCCCATCCGAGAGTACTAGATAAAGTATACTAGACCTGTGCAAGATGAGAGGGTAAAATAATATATCTAGGGGTTCTTATTATATCTATTGGGGGCGACCATATTGAGCAGCACTGAGTCTACTATCCACTTATTGGTGCTACATGCCCTTGCTAATTTTGACCAGACGCCTCATTATACATGGGGAGAGGCTGGCCTTGCTTGCCTTTATCACGATTTTGATGTAATTTGAAGGAACAAAAGATCCTTCACTGGTTTTATGACTATTGGCGAGGTATCACTTTTCTTATGAATATTGATCCAAATAATGCGTGTATGGCTTTCGATATTCCATTTTTATGTATAGGTCTGGGTGTATGAGCACAAACTAGTGAGAGTTCCTAACATTACTAGGCCACAAGTCGGATATCCAAGGCTAAGTTTCTGGCTATTGGGCTGCAGAGAGGTGCCTGGCAGCTATCATGTACACACTCACAGCTACCACATAAGTTGTTTAACCTGGAACCAAGTAAGAGAAATGTTAATACTGATATCAAAACTCATGAGCAAAATAACTTATCTCCCCCTTATCAATGATTTAATTATTTTGTATCGGACATGTAAGACAAACATACTGTAATGAAATTAATTAATTAATCTTTAACTTTTTTTTACTCTTTTCCTCTTTTCGTAACTCCTAATATATATATACAATGTTTATGTTGAATTCAAAATTAAATTCAACATGGAGTGAAATAATTTACAAACCAATACATAAGCCAAAAGAATTTTCTTTTACCAAACCAAAACATATTCCGCATTTGACATGAATTGAACAGCCATAAATGATTAGGCCATATCGAATTCGAAACCAATTTAGCTTTGTAAACACGTAACGGTCTTCCTAGTGTGGTTCAGGCTTCAAACACCACATATTTAAGCCATTAGTTTGACCTTTCCCTTCGTTCATTCAAATAATTTTTAGATCGAGGCTTGCTATCTTTGATCTTCGTGATTTTTAATATAATTTGTAGCTTTCCAAAACAAATAAGCCACGAGTGTCATTCTCACCGAAGAAATCAATTTTTAAATCTAACTATGATTGAAGCCAATTTAAAGAAGATGAAAGATTTGTTCAAGAGCCTTAAAGCTATACATTGGGAAAAAATTTCTTAGTCTCAAATTGGTACTCTGAAGTGCTTTCAAAATATCAATAAAATCAACCCTTTTTGCATGCTATGGCTTCCTTTTGGAACGTGGAATCTAGGACTTTTAAAACCAATAGTTTTGAATTGTGCCACATGATTGAAGAATTTGAAATCATATTTGGATATTCGGGCAATTGTCAGGTTGTATTGCCCCTATTGACTTCAAAAACTCATCAAAAAATGTAAATGTTATTCCACCTTTCAAAGCCTAAAGTTCTTTAATTGACTAGGGGTGAGAAAATTCTTCTTGGTCCTTTAATTGACTTCTGCCATCCCATTTAGCTCCTACTAGAGCATAGGAATGCATGTTCTGCTTGTGCCGCCTTGGTCAATTTCTGCTTATTTTTGCTGATGGTGACATTGATACTCGACTTATGGACATCATGGACCAAATGGAGGGAGGATTGTCACCAATACCTTTGATTTTAGCTGAGACCTTGGTCGGACTGGACCAATTCAAGACTGACCCTTCAAGAAGGTTGACTGGAAGTCCTATGCTGCTCCAAGTAATTAACCAAACCACCCTTTTGAGTTTTTTTTAATTTAGGCCAACATTTATTTATTGCTCTAACTTTTTTATCTAGCCTGCTCTTATAGGTTTTCAGAACTAGCGAGCCTTTATTATTTTTATTTTGGTCCTAATTTTTGTCTAAACCACCCTTGTGGTTTTTTAGAGCTAGCAGACAACCCTAATTTTTGTCCAGGTTGCCCTTGTAGGTTTTCAACCTAGCGGGCTTTTTTTTAACTTCCTTTTCCTCAAATTTGGTTGCAGGAATGCTTTTTGCCTACTCGACACTCCAACTGTAGATCATGGAAGATACTTACCTCAACACCACTCTACAAGAAAACTTCTTCAACCTGCTTCTTTATATCCAAAAGGGATAGAGTGGATCAGTTCGAGAGCTGTTATCAATATCCGCTAGTTAGTGCCTTGGTGGAAAATCAGTCATAATAACACCCAGACATATTTGATGTACGTTCCACTTATTGTCCTTCATCGAGGTACTTGTTATGATCCATGTTGTCTTAGCCGCCAGAATGGAGCTCAACCTCAGGATTCTAACTTTACTATTGACCTGGACATGCCTTTACATACTGAAGCCTTTCTGGGATGTCTAAGGCAAAGCTGGCATGCACGTTACACTTACCAATTGCCATGAATCTACAATTGTCAGTCTTTAAATAAAATGATGTTAAGATGAAAGATATTTTCTTTTTATTATGATTTGTCATCACTTTTCTCTATTATGCAATTTATTTTACCCTTTTGGTTGAATGTTCGAAATGATGCACATAGAATAATTTTACTATTAACTCTATCTTATTAAAGTGGGAACAACTAAAAACATATAGCTAGCATATACAAGATCACTCATGTTGCCAACTATCCCTTTCAAGTTTTCTAATTGATGATTTTCACTCATTTAGCCCTAATTATTGTCTAGCTTGTCCTTTTGAGTTTTTGGAACTAGCAGATTGCTCTAACTTTTTTCTAGGCTGCCCTTTTAGATTTTAAACCTAGTGAGGTCACACCTTTTTTTTAGACTTAGAACCTCTTCAGTCGGTTAATGTTTACTGGTTCGCTGAACTCATTTCTATCCATGTCAGCTATCTTAACTGCCCCCTTCTTCATTAGTTGTTTCACAACATAAGGCTCTTTCCAACTTGGTCTAAACTTCCCTTTCGGATCTTGGACAATTGGCTTGCATTTTTTTAGTACTAAATCACCAACCTTAAGCATTCTAACATGGACTCTTTTATTATAAGCCCAGGCTATCTTTCTTTGGTAAAGTTGATGATTATACAGTGCCTTCAACCTTCTCTCCTACAACAAAGCCAACTGTGTGGATCTACTTAATGTCCATTATGTCTTAGGTAGTTCTACTTCCAATACCACCTTTAGCAACTTGATCTCAATTTCAATAGGCAATATTGCTTCCATTCCATAGACCAAAGAAAATGGCGTCATTCCAATCGATGTTTACACACTTGTTCTATATTCCCATAAAGCGAAAGGCAACATGTCTGACCAGTCTCTGTATGTCTTGGTAATCTTGGAAAGAATCTGCTTAATAATTTTGCTGGCTGTTTCTACCTCACCATTAGCTTTTGGTCTATAAGAGAAGGATCGATGATGATTGATCCGATATTTGACAAATAGATCCTTGATAGTTCCTTAGAATTGTACCTTGTTATCTGACACTACACTATGCAAAAATTCGTATCTGCAGATGAGGTTTCTTTTAATAAATTGAGCCATTTGTCTAGCACCCAACTTAATTAAAGATTTGGCTTCAACCCTTTTTAAAATGTAGTCCACTACTACAACTATATAATGATGGCCATTCGAAGCTGTTGGGTGTATTTTCCTAATAACGTCTATTCCCCAAACTGAGAAGGGCTAAGGTGAAGACATAGAGTGCAGTTCTTCAGGAGGCAGATGGTTCAAATTCACATATAGCTAACATTGTTTACACTTCCATGCAAAATCAATATAATCCTTTTCCATGGTTAACCAATAGTAGCCTTGTCGAATTATTTTCTTTGCCAAGGCTAAACCATTCATGTAGGGTCTACAAGTTCATGCATGTATTTTTGACATGATCTATCTAACTTCAGACTTCCTCAGACATCTTAAATGCACCCCATCAAGGTATCTTCAATACAATTCTCCTTGGAAGGTGATGTACTGCAAAGACCATCTCCTTATAGCTCTTTTCTCTTCTCTTGTTGCCTCAAATGGGTATTCTCTATTTTTGAAAAACTGTCTTGTAGTACCATACCATGCATCATGGTCCATATCAGTTTCTATGACCATTTCACACTTATAACAAGGAGTGGTTGAGCTAGTCAAAACCATAGGTTTTAAGAATAATTTGACAGGATACTCCCATACTGAAGTGAATGTGGCTAGGGCATCGACCATCTATTTTTCTTTCCTTGGTAGGTGTAGGAACCTACAATCTTTTAAACTTTTCCTTACTATGGTCAAGTACTCATGGTATGGCTTCAACTTCTCCTCTTTCAACTCCCATTCTCCATTTACCTGGGAGACCACCAGACACGAGTCATGAAACACCTGCACTCTATCAACCCTCATAATCATCAAGGTCTCTAAGCCAAACATGCATGCTTCATATTCTACAATGTTGTTGGTTACCTTGAATTTGAGTTTTTTGGATAAGGGGATGAGTTCTCCGTCAGGTGACTCTAATACAACTCCTAACCCAACTCTGCTTCTATTAACTGTGCCATCAAAATACATCTTCCATTCTTATAATTCTATGGCCTTTAAATGTTCATTGGGGAATTCAAAAGTTACTTCCTCGCTGTCAGGTAGTGGTTATTGAGCCAAGAATTCTGCTATTGCTTTGCCCTTAATGGTCTTCCTAGTTATATAGTCAATTTCAAATTCTTCTAGGATTATCAACCATCGACCATATTTCCCAATCAGTGATTGTGTCTCTCTTAAATATTTTACTGGATCAAACCTGAAAATTACTTGCACACTATAAGATTGAAAGTAATGCCACAACTTTTAGATGACCAAACCATGGCAATACATATCTTTTCAATGATATTATACTTGATCTCATAAGGTAGAAGTTTTCTACTCAAGTAGTAAATTGCATATTCAACCCCCGATTTATCCGCTTGAGCTAGCATTACTCCTATTGATCCTTCTTCTACCGCTAAGTATAGTATTAGTGGTTTGCCAGGCTTAGATGGCTTTAGGATTGGTGGATTCAATGGGTATTCTTTTATACTCTTGAAAGCCTTCTGACACTCATCATTCCATTCTATCGGCTTGTTCTTCCTAAGCAGCTTAAAGATAGGTTCACAAATGGTGGTGAGTTTTGTAATGAACCTACTTATATATTGCAATCTTCCAATAAATCCCCTGACCTCTTTCTCCATCTTAGGGGCCAGCATATCCCGAATTGCCTTAACTTTGTCAGGGTCAATCTCAATATCGTTAGGGCTAATGACATGCCCTAACATCTTACCTGAGGTAACTCTAAACACACACTTCTTTGGGTTGAACCTAAGGTTATACTTAACTACTCTTTCAAGAAAAATTCCAAGTTTTAGAAATATTGTTCTCTTATTTTCGACTTTACCATCATATCAACCACACATACTTCAATCTCTTTATGCATAATATCATGAAACAAGGTAGTGACCATTCTCTAGTAAGTTGCCCCAACATTTTTTAATCCAAACAACATCACTCTGTAGCAGAATATACCCCATATAGTTATAAAGGTAGTTTTGGATTTATCCTCTTGGGGAATTAACACTTGATTGTAACCAAAAAATTCATACACAAATGAGTGTAGCACACTAGAGGCTACACTATCGATTAAAACATCTATATGGGGTAGAGGAAAATCGTCCTTAGGGGAAGCTTTAATTAAATCCCTATAGTCCAAACAAACCCTAGTTCTCCCATCTTTCTTCAGTACAAAGATGATGTTGGCTAGCCAATCGGGATAATCTATCACTTCTAGGAATTTTACTTGTATCTGCTTAGTGACTTCTTCTTTGATTAATGCTTCCCATTATGGTTATAGACTCCTTAACTTCTATTTGATGGACTTAGTGTGAGTATAGGTTAGGATCATGTGTTCAACAATATACTAATCAATTTCGGGCATATCCTCGTAGGACTAAGAAAAGACTTCTTCATATTTTTTGAATATTTTTTCAAATCTCTCTCTCTCTTCAAGAGTAAGGTCTGATGCTATGCTAATATTTTTAGGGTTCTTAGTTGTTTCCAAATTTAATGATTGTGTGTCAACAGAGTTAATATGAATGTAACACCCCTACATTCAATACATGCACACTACAAACACCACAATGTAGTATACATGCACTAAACATAGAAATGCTACGGATTTTCTTAACATTTAAAACATTTTAAATCATACCATAATCTTTCAATTGTATACATTATAGAAAGATAAGTAGTTAACTTGTAATGCAAAACTAAATAGATACATATAGATACATTTAGTTGTTACGCAGCGGAATTTATCAAATATTTACATATATGAAAACATTTAATTTCATATTTACAAATATACACATATGTATATTAAAATCATTACTTTACAAAATATAAAAGAGTTATACATGATTGGCAAGTCTCCTCTGATCTTTAAGTTCCCAAAATCAACTCTTCACTGTCTACTCTCACTCGGTCTCGAAGAACTCTCGGGTTCAACTCTATTACCTGCGCGATTAAACACTATCGCGCTAAGCCAAGGGCTTAGTAAGACAAAATGTGCTAGTGTTATGCTTTAGTGCAATGCAATGCCAATTCTCAATCCATATTATACATGTAACATCATATATGCAAGGCTAACAACATACCTTTACATTTCATATGCCTCATTAGTTATTCATTTAACCATTCATGAACAACATTAAACAAATCATGACTCACATTAAACAAAGACAAGCATTGGGCCCAAGACACACTAATATGCCATTCAATTTTCAGAGTTAATGTTTTAGTTTTGTTATCACATTTATCAATCTCATATACCCAACTAGGCTTCAAGGATTAGGTTCAACCAAGCTTCAAGGGGAGCAAAGCATGCTAAGCATCAACCCAACTTGGCTTCAAGAACCAACCCAACCTAGCTTCAAGGGTGGTAACATCTCAATTAGGCTTCAAGGATTCAATCCAACCTAACTTCAAGAGATTGTTACACTTATTAGGCATGCCACCAACAACAAACTCTGAAAATGGAATAACACATTAGCCACACAATTTATTTATTATTCAATTATCATTTCCATTTCCAATTCTCATCAACATTTAGGCAAACATGCCTTCTTTCTTTCAATTGCATCATCATAGCCAATCACAATGGCTTTGCATCATATCATTTCTTATTTGAATCATCATAACATCTTTGATATAACCTTTCAATATACATTACTCATGAAACACATTACCATTTACATTGCATAACATAATATTGTTCAATCTCAACAATGCAATTAGGGCAAAGAACAATTTATATTATTTATAGCTTTATGATCTTCCACATCCATTTGATTAGGGCTTTCCATGCTTTAAGTATATTTAAAGTGTTTATGTTTAGGTTTAGGAACCAACCCACCTTTGAAGAACCAAAACAATACAATTAGAACAAAGAAATAAAACCCTAACCAACACATTTGAGGGACACGGGCAGCACCCTTGAGGGACACGGCCAAGCTTGTGGCCGTGTCACTCAAACCAATTGGACAGTAAGCAACACGGGCAAGGGACACAGCCAAGCTTGTGGCCATGTCTCTCAACCAAAAATCACAGTAGCTAACACGGCTTAGGGACATGGCTGTGTCTCTCAAAACTAATCCAACACGCCCAAAAGTTCCATGACTTGGCCGTGTCTCTCCTTTGCTTTTAGCCGTGTCACCCATAAACAAACCTTAACCAAATCCAACACTCTTTCAATTGCACTCAAATACAATATACACCATACAACATGTTTCAAATGAACATAATCAATGTTCTAAACACATATTCATCACAAAAACCACTTCACAATACATTAATATTACATTTAAACAAATACCATTTCAAACACTAAAATCACCATCTTTCAAAAATCAACATCCACCACTTCCAACAACAACACCTACTTAAACTCTTAACTTAAAACCAATTCAACACTTGAAAACACAACACAAACACATCTCAAACACACCAAATCACAAAATCAACAAATCTTAATTCACTTCAACACCACTTCAAAATAAGTAAAGAAAACTAGAGAATACTTACATTAGATGAAGAACTTCCATAAATCTCTTGTCAAATCCTTTGATTGCTTCTTCAATTTGCTTCTAGCATCAAGAACACCTCTCTTTCCTTTTGGTTTTTGGAGAGCCAGCCACTTCTTGAAAGAAAGAAGGAAATGATGAAGACACAAAGTCAAATTTTGCTTTTAATCTCCACCAAGTGATCTTATCCAAGCAATTACCAAAATGCCCTCAATCATATAACTAACTTTTTGTCTCATATAAACCCTTATATGTAATTACACACTCAACACAAATAAATATCTCTTCCATTGACTCTTCATTTGACCAATTTATATGTTATATATATCATCATATACACAACATATACCATTCTCTCTAAACCCCAATTCTTTTCCCCAAAACACATATACACAAGCATTCACTTTCCAAAATCTTTTCTCTTGCAATTTAACACATATATTCAATCCAATATATCACTACAACAACAATAACAACAACATCAACAACTTAATCAAAACTTCTAGAGCATATATGAGGATATTACAATGAAAAATGCTCATGTAATTATCATGTGAATGTATGTAACCATCAGGAAAAACATCACACAAGCAAAATCAGACTTTATTACATTCATTTTGGAAAAGAAAACATCAACATCCTTATAAAGAGTAGACAAATCAAAATCAAAATTAAAATCAACATCAATATTCTCATAATAACATATTTCCTGATTCTTAAATTGATCTTCAATGAGTACATCAAACTCTTCTAGAGTCTTCAGGACTTCTGAGCCAGCTTCCTTCTTCTTCTCTTGGACAGTTGGTGGCATGATTTCTTTCTTCACCTGTTCGATAATCTTAGCAACATCATCAAAGATCTCAAACCCAGGGATCATCCTTCCCATAAACATGACAGGCCTAGTTTCCTTTACAGAACATCATATTTATCAGCTGGCCTAGCTTTCGACTCAGTCTTTTTACCATTCCAGCATTTAGCCCATAGGCAATCATAGGCATGCCGCCAAAACCAGAACTCTAAAAATTAAATAACATGCTAGGCACACAATTTATTCATATTTCTCATTGTCAAATTCTTTCATAATTCCTTTATAAAAACTTTTCTCATTTTCTCATGATCAAACTAGGCACATTGCCTTATTATATCATCTTTTTCTCACTTTTTTTTTTCATTTTTTCATTTTTCTCATTATCAATTTCTTTCTCATTGTCACATATTCAATCTAGGCACATTGCCTTATTTTCACATTTTTTTCTCATTTTTCTCATTTTCACATCTTTCTCAAATTTCTCATTTTTATCAATATTAATTCATTTCATTATTCCACATATCTCATTTTTGCATTCACAACACATTACCCAATTACTTTGGGTATTTTCACATAATATACATATTTCACATTCTACACAATTTAGCCATTATCAATGGCTTTTCACAATACATTTAACACATATATGACATTACAAATGTCATAGCACATTATTCATACACAATCAATGAACCAAGTAACTTAACACATTTTCCAACCAAAATGTGTTAAGCCTAAATGTCATGCAAATATAAATAATATATTCAAAGTTTGTACATACCTCTACTAGCAACCCAAAGCAAGCTTAGCACAACCTCCAATCCTATCCTTCCAACTTGCCCTTCACCACTTGGATGAAGCAAATCAACCTCCATCAATGCCTATACCAAATGTGATCATACATAATCATTTAATATCACATTCTAAGGTATTCTCAACATCAAACCATAATTAAACATCACTCCAAACCAAATCCCAAAATTAAGCTTCACCTCACTTTAACTTTGAAAAACCATATCAAGCCATTTAAAGTAGCGTTTTAAGTTTATTAATATCATTAGAAACATATTTTAGCATGTTTAAACCAATTACATTAATTAACCACATGCTTATGTCCAAAACCCTAAAATGACATAACCTTCACCATTGAAGGATCTCCATTCCAACTCAATCCAATTATCATTTCAATCTTATTTTCACCACTTATATCCTTAAATAACATGATTTAAGCATTAAAATCAAACAATTAATCATTCTTTGAAAATTCACTTTTCCAAAACTCTAAATCAATACTACCCTCTTCAAACTCTAACCAAAAACAACCAAATCCGATATTTGACTTTAAAATACTTGTTTATGCATCAAAACAACTCCTTTGGAATCAACTTGCACAATTAAAAATCACGATTTCAAAAATTCAAATGTTCCATAACCCTAAATTTTCTCTCTTCACCAATCTTACCCAAACTCAACCAATTATTTAATCCTACCTTAAAATCATTATTTACTCATCAAAAGAACATCTTCCATACCCATTCCAACAATTATAACATGCTCTTTCAAAAACTCAATTCATACATATTCATAAGTTTTAAAGAACTTCATAATTTTGGAAATAAAGCCTACTTGTTGGAAAATAACCAAAACTACTCTTATTCCCTTGAAAGCTTGAAGAATTTGATGATGAAAGAAGCTAAAAATCTCCCTCTTTGGCCATGAAAGTCATCCTTGAAGGAAAGAAGAAGAAGAAGATGAAAAAAAAATGATTTTCTCTTTCCTCCCACTTACATTTTCAACCTTATATATATTATTATTTTAATATATTTTTAATTAATTAATTAATTAATTAAAACCCCAAAATATTATCTTCCATCCAAAATTATTTATTTTTGAATTATTTTATTAATTTTAAATTTCTAAGATTTAATTACCAAAATACCCTTTTAATTTGACTTTTCTTTTAAAAAGTGTTGACTTTTATATGTTATGTATATTTTACATATATACCACATATATGTTCCACTTTTTCATTTAAAACCCCTTCATTTTTCATTTAAAACCATTAATTTAATATATCCATTTAAATTATAATTTATTTTATCAAATTTCCAAACATTAGAACTTTTCAAAAATTTGGGATATTACACATATGCACAAGTAATATGTATCTTATATACACATCAAATGTACCTTATATGTGTATTAAATATTAAATATGTAATGTATTAATCTAACATATACAATTAATATACCATGTGTATATGTTATATATACTCTAGATATATATATATTGAGTATATAAAATTTTATATCTCCAAATACTTATTTAATTTCTCCAAAATCACGGATGTTATAAAAATGGGTTCAATGCAATATTAAAATCCAAAGACAAGTTGGTACAAGCCCTAAAACACATATTTTATCAAAATGACATGCCAATTTGCCCAAGGCACTTGCCTGTGGTGAATTGGAGTGTCCAATTCGCCAGAGGCAAGGCTTGGGGAGAATTGTCCAATTCGCCCAGCCCATCACCTGTGGTGAATTGGAGTGTCCAATTCACCACAAGCACTTTCCTGGGGTGAATTGGACACTCTAATTCACCCCAGTCCATCACATGTGGTGAAATGGAGTGTCCAATCTGCCACAGGCCATAAATCTGACCATTTTGATTAGTTTTTATTAATTTGACTTTGTCTTAGCTGTTGGATCAAGTGTATTAGGATTTTGACTTTGTCTTAGCCATTGGATCAAGTGTATTAGGTTTTTGGGTTAAACCTAATTATGCCTATAAATATTAATGTTTAACATTAAAGAAGGAGGGATTTGGGCAGACAGTAAGAAGCAATAATCATGATCACCAAGGGTTAGCAACAATCGTTATTAGCAAGGGTTAGCAGTTGTCAAGCAGTGAACACAACAATGAACAACCACCATTAAAGCAGAGAAGTAAGCAACCAAAGCAAAGCAACTTGAGTAAGTAGAAGCTTTAAACCACCAAACCAGAAGGTAGAACACATTTGTCTTCAACTTGTTTCATCCAAGATTTTACAAGTTCAATCAATGTGAAATATTGGTGGAACCAACGACTGAGGTTTGCTATCTTTTATCTGATTCATTTTAAGTTTATAGTAAATCAATCCTTTTGTTTCATTGTTTTATTTTCATTTATGTTTCTTTGTTTTCCTTCATTGTTTCATTGATAAAAAACGTCTAATAGCCTTACTTGAAGTATAATCCAATGAAACATGATTTGTACAAAGGTTAATTGTTTTCTATGTATACTGTCCATTAAGCTACGCTCAGCCGTTTAATTAATTTTCAAAATAACTTGTTTAGACTAATTTCAAATCGTCACAGTAGCAAAAATAAGTTTTTAAAACCTTAAAAATTTTAATAATTAGTTTCCAATAATTAAATCTTAAAATAGTCTTTAAATACCAAACCCTAAAATTAATTTTTCAAAAGTAAAATCCAAAACTAGTTTTTAATCTCAAAATCCTAAAAAACCCTAATCTTGTCATCCTAAACCTAAAAATCCTAATCTTGCTTTCCTAAACCTAAAAACTCCAATCTTGTTTTCTAAAACCCTAATTTTTATCTTAAAAAACCCTAATTTAGTTATTAAAGTTGTAAAACCCTAATTTTATCCTAGAAACCTTAATTTAAGATGTAAACCCTAAATTTTTTATATTCATTGCTTTATTTAGTTTTAGATTTGATTATGTGATTTGGTATATGTTTTTATGGATGATGTACTTGAATTTTGATGATTGGTTCATTTAATTTATGATGAATGAATGAATGGATATTTTCTTTATTATTGTTACTGATTTATCTTTGTATTAATAATGTAAGAGGTATGTTTCCTCTTTGTGGGTACCTCATTAGTTAAACCTTATGTAATTTAAATTATTTCATTTTTTGGGATTAATGCAAAGGACACATTTCCACCTTTTGGTGGGTGTCCTATTTAGTTTTAGACATTGGCGATGTAAGGACATGTTTCCATCCTTGGATGGGTGTTCATTTATTTATTTTGTTTGGACATTACTTTGATTATTAATACAATGATGCTTTTAAATTAATTATCCTATGTAATATGGATTACATCATAATAATTAAGAATTCTATAATATTTAGACCTGAAAAGGAGGCTACTTCCAATAAACAGGGCATTGTGGGGGTGCTGGGTCATTCTCACCTTCCCCACACGTACCAAACTTTTTGAACCCATTAGGAGGTTGGGGATTCCTTAGGAATTGAGTCATCCACCCCTTTCTTTTATCGGTACATTCGAGTGGCGACTTCATTTTCTCTGGATTTAGAATAGTGTTCTCTAAGGACTTATCTTAACAGTGTCGAAGTCGAAAGAACCATTCCACATGGAAGTGGGGATGAAAATTTTTGCTCATAGTGGCGACTCCACTGGGGATAAGAGAAGTTGATTCCATTGGTCTTTATATTATTTTATTGTTTCTTGTTATGATATTGTCCATTGCATCATTTAGTTTGCATTGTGTGCATGAGTTAGGATGCTCGTGTTACCTGAGTTATGTTATGTAAGGGATACCATACTTTTACTCAAGGTATGGAGATCGAGCATGGCGTAACTACTCATAACCTCATACCTTTTAGTATATACTTGCTATGGGAGCCTAAGCTTTTCAACCTAAAGACTAAAGCCCATGTAGTTGGCCTAGTTACTTTTCTTAGGTTGTTACCCAAATATTTACTCTTTGACTATGATCGATATATCTTGGTTTGAACCATGACTTATTTGGTTTATTGTTTTCCTAATATGACCTAGTGACATTGTAAGTCCAAAATAATTTTAAAGTTTAAAAGACCAAAATTATTTTTAAAAACTTTTCAAGATGGTTTTTTGACATTTAGCTTTTCCAAGATGGGCCACCAATTCTTTATCTCATGGCCCAAAATTTATTTTCCAATGAATCATTTTATGGGCTTTTGAAATAAAACCATTTTAAATAAATTTTTCAATGGGCTTACAACTAGCTAGATCAATTATGGAATACTTAAAATCAATTGTGAACCTATTTTACACTAAGACCTATTTATCATGGGCTTATTTGAAGCATGAATCAATAGTTATTTTTTAAAAATAGGAAATCCATTTATGATAAACCTTTTAATTTATTTTTAAATCCAATATAACATAAAAGCTATCCTTTGTTGATCCAATGGATTAAAACTCAATTAATGGGAGTTATCATGGACCGACTTCTAAATTTAAAAATTCAACTATTGTTTAAACCGTCCAAGAGAATTGTTCAAAAATAAGATATCCCATGTTGATATTTTGTTAACCATATACCTAGGAAAAGAGACTCGTTATTAGTTTGTGAATATTATAAGGTTGGAAGGAATTTCCTTACTCTTGTTGTTGGTTTAATTGTGCATCCATGCATACATGCATATACACATTGCATCTCATATCATTGATCCTTTATAGCTTACAGCCCTGGAGTACAACAGTTCAAGAAGCTACGACAATCCAACCTACGCTAGTCACATAGAATCCAGCAATGACTTAGTCACTTTTTCACCAAAAGCAATGAATCCTAAGCAAGTTCAGAAGATGATGGATGACACACTCAATACCAAGATGGAGGGTCCTGGATGAGACCATGAAAAACCAACTAGCTGCAATATTTGGAAATACTGTTGAAGCATCTGGTAGCACCCAAAAGATGAAAGACAAGGGAAAAGCTAAGGTTAGTGAAGTAGTCTTCGATGATGACATGATGGTTATGGATGATGATGACTATTGGGCTCAGTATTTTCAAGAACATCAAGATAAGAAAAAAAAGAATAGATTGTGGTGGAGAAATCAACTGTTGAGAAGGTTGAGACTTCTGATGTTGAGAAGATGATTGCTGATTTGAAGAAGAAGTTTGAGATGAAGCTGAAGGCCGAAGAGGTGTTAGAAATTGACAAGCTATTTGAATATGATGAAGGAATCCCTCACAAATTCAAAATGCCTACTTTTGCTAAGTACAATGGCATAGGGAATCCTCACTTGCATGTTAAGCAGCACATCATTGCCATGCAGTCTGCCGGAGCTACTAAGGCTCAAACTCTAAGGTACTTCATGCTTTCACTAGATCTTATTGAGCAAAATTGGTTCAACACCTTAGAGGAAAGTACTCAAAAGAATTAGAATTTGTTGTATAAAGCCTTCATCTAGCAGTATGGGCATAATGTGGAATTGGAAGTTACTTTAATGGAGGTAGAATCAATAAGGCAAAAGAAGAATAAAAATTTTGTTGATTATGTGAAAAGATAGAGAAACAAGACTGCATTGCTTAAGAAGAGGCCTGATGAATCAGAACAAATTAGGATGATCATGAGAGGGGTGCTACCTAATCTTCGTCAAAGGATGTTCCACACTATTATTATGAAATTCAAAGATCTTCTCCAAGCTGGTTTACAAATTGAAGAATGGGAATGGGAGAAAAATCACTTTTTTGGAAGGAGGAATGAAAGAGGTAACTATCAATCTGGTAGTCAGAGAGCACAAAAAGAAATGGATGTCAATATAGCAACTGGCTAAGGGAAAAAAAAGAGGCAATTTTCAGAGTTGGGGAGACCTTTATCTTGGGTTCTCAATAAGTTACAAAAGCAAGGGCTATTACAACCACTGGCTCCTCGACTGCTACACGATCCTCTTGCACTAAACTTTGATGCTAAGGCCTTCTATCAATTCCATCAAATGCAAGGACATGATAAAGATAAATGTTCTTGATTAAGGCACGAGATCCAAGATTTAATCGACAGTGGCAAGATGCCTAGGCTTGATAAACCCAACACTAAAAGTAATCCATTGCCTAAGTTTGGAAGAGTATCACTGCCAACGACCTTCATGATAGAAGGAGGATTGATGAAAAGTTCTATCTTGTCTTCTTTTTAAGATGTAGATGGAGGAGTTTTTGAAGAAGAGGTGTGTGAGTGGGGATTTTTGTCCCCACTCCTACGTGGAATGGTTCTTGCGACTTCGGCACTATTAGACTCAGGGCCTTAGAGAACACGAGCCTAAACCTGGAGAAAAATGGAGTCTCCACCTGGATGGGCCGAGAAAAAGAAAAGGGTCGATGACTCAATTCCTAAGGAATTCCTAACCCCCTATTGGGTTTGGAAAGTTGAGTACGTGCGGGGAAGGTGAGAATGACCCAGCACCCCCACAATGCCCGGTTCATTAGAACCAACCTCCTTTTCAGGTCTTAATATTATAAAATTCTTAAATATAATGACATTATCCATATTACATGCGATCATAAGAATAAATAAATACTTTATTAAAAATCATAGCAATGTCCAAACAAAATAAATAAATGGACACCCATCCAAGGATGAAACCATGTCCTTACATCGTCCAATGTCTAAAACTAAATAGGACACCCACCGAATGGCGAAAATGTGTCCTTTACATTAATTTTAAAATATGAAAATAATTTAAATTACATAAAGATTAATTAATGAGGTACCCAATCATGGAAACATACCTCTTATAATTTTAATAAATAAATAATAATCAAGAAAATATTCATCCATGATAAATTAAATAAATCAAACATAGAAATCAAATAAATCAATCACCAAAACATATAATAAATCACATAATGAAATCTAAAACTAAATAAAGCAATAAATGTATAAGTCTAGGGTTTACATCTTAAATTAGGGTTTCATGAATGGAATTAGGGTTTTGATATATAGAACTATTATTATTATTATTTAAAAAAAACATCAAGATACTGTGATATATTTATAAACTTTGATCTTATTGAAATATTGACTTATAATAAATAATTGCACAACACATACTCTTATATGGATGGCTACTGGATGTGTTTTAATTAAATGAACGTGCATCAAAAATAATTAGTCATGTATGTGTTACTGGAGCTATTTTGTATGAATAACAAGCAATCTCATCAAAAATTATTATGCCAGGTTTAAATGGATTTAATTTAGAAGACTTACCTTCATTGTTGATACCACCAATAATTAAAGATTGGTCCAAATTCTTGATTGCACCGGCTTTATTTGTTGGTTGAAAAAAATCAAGATAGTAGTGAGCCACTGCCTTGATAAAGTTTTGTGTTTGATCTTTTTGTCCTTTGGCTGCTAGGGTTGCTCCTTATTTTTGGTTGCTGCTTCTTTCTCTCTGTCTCTTTTCTTTCTCTGTTGTTGCAATCTTTTAATTCCAGTTCTAGAAATAAATTGCTAAAAGTTTAAAAGTCATCAATATTTGCTACTGCCTGTGTTTCTTCTCGAAGAAAAGAAAAGAAGTCCTTGAATAATTCTTAAATAATTGTGGCTATCCTTCATTATGTGTTTGAAGACTAATCTTTATAGAATTTTAAAGTAAAACCTAACATCTTCAGGAAGTTCAAACTATTTAGGAAATTTATTTGAGTTTCCAAGTAAAAATAAAATTTTGGCATAAATCGGCTAACGCGCTGGCTCGGGTTGCTGGGATGCGAGCAACGGGCGAGCAACGAGGCTGGGACGGGGACAATTAGGCAAGCGCCTATAAGGCACTACCCAATTCATCACAACATGTAGCTGCGGCAAATTAGGGTAGGCCAATTCGCCGTAGCTGGCACTTGCGGCGAATTGCCTTGCCATGTGTCACTCACCGATTGGTCCGTCCAAATTTTTATTATTTTTATTATATATATATTTTTTAAAAATAAATAAAATGAATACTAAATAATAAAATAAATATTAAATAAAATAAAATAAATAATAAATACAAAAAAATTATTTTAGACTTATTTTAAAATTTTGGACTAGACTTGGTAAAAAATAAAGGGTCTACAGTTTGCCCCCTGCTTGAACGATCTGAGACTTTTAGTAGAAGAGAGTGAAAAGCAACATGACTTTAAACTGATTGTGGATGAGGATGGGTTCTATTTTATTAGTTTTTGTTATAGATTTGTGTCTTATTTATTATGATAATTATTGTTTTATTTAGGTATTTTGTTAGTTTTAATCGGTTTATTTAGTGTTTTCAATAATTTTGGTAGTTTGAATTTATTTTAGTGTTTTTGTTATTTTTGTCCTAGTTTTTAGTGTGGTGTTTATGTTTTGTTGGTTATTGTTTATTTAATTCTTATTTAAAGTTTGGTTCAAGTTTTGTTTTAGGTTAAAAAGCCAAGGAACCAAAAGAAGGAAAAAATGGACAGAAGCTGACACATGCAGAGGACACGGCCAAGCCACTGACCGTGTCCCATACCAAGCTAAAGAGAAGCCACAAGACACAGAAGGTGACACATGCAAGGGACACGGCCAAGCTTGTGGCCGTGTCCCTCCAAAATTGTTCAACACAGCCAAGCTCCCTCCAAACTGGCCGTGTCACTCAACCACTCCAAAGAAGAAAAGAAGAAACTCTCACAGAAGCGAACACAAGCAAGGGACACGGCAAAGCTTGTGGCCGTTTCCCTCCAAAGAAGCTCAAACACGGCCAAGTTGTGTTAGCTTGGTCGTGTCTCACTCAGGTCCAAAGCAAAAGGAAGAAAATCAAGCAGTAGAAGACACAAGCAAGGGACTCGGCCAAGCTTGTGGCCGTGTCCCTCCAAAGACCTCAGACACGGCCAAGTCTCCTTTAACCTGGCCATGCCACTCATGGATTAATGAAGACGCGCGGAGGTTTCGTATAAGTGTGAAAATTAAGGTTTTCTTA
This sequence comes from Garcia nutans, assembly GCA_947685225.1. NCBI lineage: Eukaryota > Viridiplantae > Streptophyta > Magnoliopsida > Malpighiales > Euphorbiaceae > Garcia > Garcia nutans. The sequence goes on from CANTUV010000035.1 coordinate 41,997,452, forward strand.
AGGGTTGTTGAGAGTTTGAGTTTGTTTGAGCCATCAAAGAGAGTTTTAGGGTTTCATATCTTGTTTTCTTTGATTTTTGATTACACTTTGGATTAGACTAGCTTAGATTAGATTTATTCTTGCCATTGATGCATTCTTCGAGCAAGTTCTGAACAAGAGATTCTTCAAGAGCTAAGAAGTTTGTAATTTGGTTTTGTTCTTGAACTTTATCTCTTTAATTTCATTGGAATTGTATTTATGGATATTATCATGTCTAAATTGATTTCTTTGAATTTTAATGAGATGAGTATGTTTGATAGCATTATGAACTAATTTGATCTAGTCTAGGGTTTGTATGGATCTGCTATGATTGTATGAATTGGTTATTACTCTTAACTTAATTATTTCTTTAAGCCTTTATTGAATGGATTATTGCTAATATATAATTGATTGGCCACCAATTATGTGTTTTAGGTATTAGATGATGGATTGAGAGATGAAGTCTAATGCTGGAACAATTCAATTAAGGACTTAGGTGAATTAGAGATATAACCTAGGAAAAGATTATTTCAATCGTAACAAGATTATTTGAGAGAGGTTTGAATGCAAGAGCTTATTTCCTTTCAATTAATTAAGTTGCTTGAGATTTAATCTTTGAAATTAAATTAGTTAAGAGGAATAACCGTTCATACATATAAGTAGTAGAGAAGTGCAAACCCTAGACCCTTCTATTAAGTGAATCAAAACATCAGCTCAATTTACTTTTATTGTTTTAAACTTCGATCAATCTGTCTCTATTAATTGTTAGCAATTTAAATTTATTCATTACTTGTTATTTATAATCTGATAATCAATTAGCTACTTTAGCTTCCTTGTGAGATGACCTTGGGGTGATCACCTTTGCTACAGCTATCTCGTATACTTGTGAGTGACGCTTTGTAGTAGAGTTAATTAGAGCGCAACAAGTTTTTTGGTGCCGTTGCTGGGGAGGCTTATTGGCATAATTGTTTATTAGTAATAGATATTCTAGATTATTTTTCACTGTTTTCATTTTATTTTATTTGTCTTTTGCTTTTAATTGTTCTTTTGTTCTAGAAATTTTATTTATGCAAGGCAGGAGATCACTTGAAGGAGAGCTATACCCAGTCATTCCAGAAATTCAGAGAGTGAAAAGGAGCAGGGAAGAGTTTGAACTGTACACCGGATTTGATACTACAGAGGAGAACACTTCTGATTTTGAGTCGGAATCTACACAATCTGTTAAAATGGCAGAAGAAAGACAAAGGACTATGAGAGATTTTGCTAGACCTGTCATTGGAACTTCCACCTCTTGCATAAGATTGACAGATGTAGCAAGAAATTATGAGTTGAAGAACATTCATTACAATATGCTGCCATCATTCTATGGAGTTCCAAATGAAGATCCTTTGAACTTTATTCGGGATTTTTATTCTACCCTCAACACTTTTCCATTGGGAGGACTAACAGAGGACCAGTTGAGGATGAGATGTTTTTCGTATACATTGAAGGACAGGGCAAAGAGCTGGCTTATGATGATGCCCGAAAATTTGTTAACAACTTGGGATCAAGTTTATAACAAGTTTATGGGCAAGTTTTACTCTCATCAAAAGACAGCTGAATTGAGAGGGAAGATTGCTACATTCTCTCAATTTGAAGGAGAACCATTTCATGAGGCTTGGGAAAGATTCAAGATCCAGTGTCCACATCATCACTACCCACTTCAACTTCTGAATCAGTTCTTCTATGATGGTTTAACCCAGCAATTTCAGAACACTGTTGATAAGCAGCTGGGGAAGCTATGGGAGAAAAGACAGCTGATGAAACTTATGAGATCTTTGAGATGTTGGGAGCTAATTCTCAACAGAAAAGTGTAAGGGGAAGAAGTAAAGGGGTGAATCAACTGGAAGCCAATAGTGAGATGGTTAATCAGATAGCTGAATTGACAAGGCAAGTGCAGATGCTGAATATGAAAAATAATTCTCCTTCATCCACTCAAGAAATTTGTGGAATTTGTGGAACTTTCGGGCATGGAGCAAATATTTTCCCCTCCGCATATGAGACTTATGGGAATGAAGCTGAGCAAGTCAATGCTATGGGGGGATTTCAACCAAGGGTCAGAAACGATCCTTACTCCAATTCTTATAATCTTGGTTGGCGCAATCATCCTAATTTTTCCTGGGCAACAAATAATTCGCAGCAGCCTTTCCATTTGCTCCAGAGACAGAACCAACAGCATGGCCAATCCTCAAATCAGGGGCAGCCTAAGAGAGAGAGTTTGGAAGAAAGTTTGCAGGCTTTTATCCAAGTATGTGCTAAAAATCAAGAGATGAACAACAAGAGGCTGGATTCCTTAGAAGCATCTTTTAAGAAAGTGGAGACTCAAGTGGGACAACTTGCACAACAGATGCAGATTCAACAAAAGGGGAAATTCCCAAGTCAACCTGAGCAGGCACAATCAGCGACTGTTCTGAGAAGTGGCAAGGTAATTAACAATAATGTTGAAAATAATTCTGTTAATGCAGGTGAGCAAGAGAACAAGAAGGAAGGAGAACTAGAGAACAAAGGTGCTGGAGAAAGATCAATGGAGAAGTCCCCTACAGCAGATTTGCACAAGGCAAGCAATCCATACCGGCCACCTATACCATTCCCTAGCAGGTTGAAGGATGATAAAAAAGATAAGCAATTTTCAGATATCTTCAACATGCTCTCTAAGGTAAGTATTAACTTACCCTTACTTGAAGCAATAAAGAACATGCCGGCTTATGCTAAATTCTTCAAAGAACTGAATACCAAGAAAAAGAGGTATGAGCCGAATGAAAATGTGATAGTTTCAGAGGTAGCTAGTGCTGTTTTGCAGCATAAACTACCTCCAAAGCTAAAGGATCCTGGTAGTTTCATCATTCAAATTACTATGGGGAATGAAAAAGGTACTGATGGCATGTGTGATTTAGGAGCCAGTGTGAATTTAATGCCTTATTCTGTTTATCTTGAATTAGAACTGGGGGAACTTAAACCTACAAAAATGGTGTTGCAATTAGCTGATAGATCTCTTAGATTCCCGAAAGGGGTTATAGAAGATGTGTTAGTTAAGGTTGGGGGGGTTGATTGTACCTGTGGATTTCACAGTTCTTGACATGGAAGGAAGTAACCCTACACCATCTGCACACACTATTCTTCTGGGTAGGCCTTTTATGGCAACTACCAACACCTTGATAGATGTTAAAAATGGTAAATTGTCAATGACTGTCTTAGGACAAACAGTTGAATTTTCTATTTTTAACACTTCTCCTATTCCTACAACTGCTTTATATGAGGATTGTTCTTTAATTGATTGTATTGATGCAGTTGTTTCAGATGTTTTCTTGCAGACAGGTTCCTCAGATAAATTGGAGCTGGCATTGACCTTAGATAGTGATTTGGATATTTTTGATGCAGAAATAGCCAGTTGCCTTGAGACCTTAGAGAGTGTTGAAATAGAGGAACTTAAGGAGGACCCAGTTTTTGAACTTCCCTCCATCCAAAAGGAAGAGAAGAATCCTTCACTTGAGTTAGAGCTGAAAGAGTTACCTAAAAATTTGAAATATGTGTTTTTAGGAGATCACAATACCTTACCTGTGATAATATCTAATGAACTTAGTGAAGAGGAGGAGATGAGGTTGGTGAGTGAGCTTAAAAGATTGAAAAGAGCAATAGGATGGGGATTGAGTGACATCAAAGGTATTAGCCCTTCAATGTGCATGCATAGAATCACCTTAGAAGAGGGAGCTAAACCTGTGAGGGAGACCCAAAGGCGCCTTAACCCAAATATGAGTGAAGTGGTTAAGAAGGAAGTGCTCAAATTGCTGGATGAAGGAGTAATTTATCCAATTGCTAATAGTGAGTGGGTGAGCCCAGTTCATGTAGTTCCTAAGAAGTCAGGAATCACTGTGGTGAAAAATGAAAAATAATGAATTGGTTCCTACTAGGACTACTACTGGGTGGAGAATGTGTATCGATTATAGGAAGTTGAACAATGCTACAAAGAAAGATCATTTCCCTCTTCCTTTTATTGATCAGATGTTAGATAAGCTTTCTGGACACTCACATTATTGTTTTTTGGATGGCCTTTCAGGTTACTATCAGATGCCGATAGCACCAGAGGATCAGTCCAAGACTACCTTTACTTGCCCTTTTGGGACATATGCATTTCGACGTATGCCCTTTGGCTTGTGCAATGCACCTGCAACTTTTCAGAGATGCATGATGTCTGTCTTCTCAGACATGATTGATGGTTTTATTGAGGTATTTATGGATGACTTTTCTGTTTTTGGTTGTTCTTTTGATAATTGCCTCAATAAACTTGTTCTTGTGCTTGAAAGATGCATTGAATGTAACCTTACTTTAAGTTGGGAAAAGAGTCATTTCATGGTTACTCAGGGCATTGTATTAGGTCATGTTGTGTAAAGTAAGGGGATTGAGGTGGATAAGGCTAAAGTTGAGTTAATTGCTAAGTTACCCCCACCTACCTCTGTTAAGGGAATAAGAAGTTTTTTAGGGCATGCAGGTTTTTATCGGAGGTTTATTAAGGATTTTTCTAAAATAAGCCAACCATTGTGCCATTTACTAGGGAAAGATGTTCCATTTGAATTTACAGCACAATGCATGCAAGCTTTTAATTCCCTTAAGGAAAAATTGACTAGTGCACCGGTGATTGTAGCTCCTGTTTGGTCTTTACCTTTTGAAATTATGTGTGATGCCTCTAATCATGCAGTAGGAGCTGTTCTTGGGCAAAGGGTTGATAAATTTTTGAGAGTCATATATTATGCTAGCTTAACCCTGAATAGTGCGCAAATGAATTACACCACAACTGAAAAGGAAATCTTAGCTGTTGTTTTTGCTTTAGATAAGTTTAGATCATATTTAATTGGGTCAAAAATTATTGTGCATTCTGATCATGCAGCTCTAAAGTATCTTTTAACAAAACAACATGCTAAACCGCGCTTAATTAGATGGGTGTTGTTATTGCAAGAATTTGATTTCCAAATCAAAGATACTAAGGGTAGTGAGAATGTTGTTGCTGATCATTTATCCAGATTACCCTTCTTTAGTGAAAATCTTGCATCTGATAGCATTCATAAAAATTTAGAAGCATTTCCTGATGAGCAGCTGTTTGTGGTATTTGATGCACCTTGGTTTGCAGATATTGCTAACTATCTTGCTTGTGGTATATTGCGTACTAACATGTCATTTCAGGAAAAGAAAAGGTTTTTACACGTAAGTAAATTTTACTGTTGGGATGAACCTTACCTATTCTGGATTTACAAAGATGAGATAGTTCGCAGGTGCGTATCTGAAGAAGAACAACTGAGTGTTCTTAAATTTTGTCATGACCTTCATTGTGGTGGTCATTTTGGAGGAAGAAAGACAGCAGAAAAGGTGCTTCAAAGTGGTTTTTACTGGCCTACGCTATTCAAAGATGCTCAAGAGTATTGCAAGCATTGTGACCGATGTCAAAGAGTGGGTAACATTGGAAGGAGGAATGAAATGCCCCTTCAATCGTATATTGTTGTTGAACTGTTTGATGTGTGGGGAATAGACTTCATGGGTCCTTTCCCCAAGTCTTTTGGTTATGAATATATTTTAATTGCTGTTGATTATGTTTTCAAATGGGTGGAGGCGATCCCCACCCGTACTAATGATGTTAATGTGGTTGTTAAATTTGTGAAGGAAAACATTCTTAGCAGATTTGGCACACCAAGAGTGATAGTCAGTGATGGGGGAAGTCATTTTTGCAACAAGATTTTTGAGAAGTTAATGCATAAATCTGGTGTGAAGCACAAGGTGGCAACCCCATACCATCCACAGACTTCTGGACATGTTGAAACATCCAACAAGCAAATAAAAGGTATTCTGGAGAAAACAGTAACCTTATCAAGAAAGGATTGGGCGAGTAGATTGCATGATGCTCTATGGGCATATCGGACAGCTTTCAAGACTCCTCTGGGTATGAGTCCATACCGATTGGTTTTTGAAAAAGCTTGTCACTTACCAGTGGAGTTGGAGCACAGAGCATATTGGGCAATCAAGCCTCTGAATTTGGACTTGGACAAAGTGAAGAGAGAATGATTTCTGCAAATTTCAGAGTTAGATGAGCTGAGGAATGAGGCGTATGAGAGCTCGAGAATTTACAAGGATCGCACTAAAGCACTTCATGACAGAATTATAGTGCGAAAGACATTGAGTCCAGGTATGAAAGTTTTACTTTTTAACTCTCGACTCCGTCTGTTTCCAGGTAAACTCAAGTCTCGATGGAGTGGTCCTTTCGAGATAACTCAGGTGTATCCTTCTGGTGTCATTGAATTGCTTAACTCTAGAACAAGTGAGACTTTTAAAGTGAATGGACAGAGAGTTAAACCATATAAAGAAGGATTGCAAGAAGTGAGGATCATTGACAACACTTTGATCCACGATCCCTAGTCTTGCAGTGATGTCCAGCTATATGACATTAAAGAAGCGCTAAATGGGAGGCAACCCATCAGTTTGCATTTCTTTTTCATAGTTGTAATTTTAAATTTAGCAATTTTGATTTTATGTTTGTTTAAATAAATTGAATGGGTGCTTTGATCGGTTTTTATTTTTCTACTGTGTTTCAGGGTTGATCGAAGAAGAGTTTGCAATTTCTTTGAGATTTGGTGATATAAAATAAAAAATTAAATATAAAAAAAATGTTAAAAGTGGCAGAAGGAGACACGGCCAAGCCTCAACAAAAAAAAAATATTTTTTGCAAAAGTTTCACAGAGGGTGACACGGCAAAGGAGCTTGGCCGTGTCACATGGGACACGGCCAAGCTTCACAAAAATTTTCTTTGTTTTTATTTTTGCATCTCTTCTTACAGTAAGTGACACACCCATGGGACACGGCCAAGTCACTGGCAGTGTCCCTCAAAACACATCAGACACGACCGTGTCAACCCAGACTTGGTTGTGTCTCCTCACTTTTCCACTTTAAAAAACACTATTTTGCACTGTTTGTCCATTCAATCCCTAGTTTTCTTTATGATCTCTCTCTCGCTCTCTCGATCTCTCTCTCCCAAAACTCCATTGTTGTGTTTCAAAAGCTTCAAAACCTCCATTTAATCTCAATTTTCTTCACCAAAACTAAAATTAATCCATTAAAACTTCTTTTTCTCTTACAAAAGATCGATTTAATCAGTTTTGTCAAATTTTTCAGATTTTTCAAGATGCCAAGAACAAAGATAGTTTCACACCGCAAGAAGAAGAGACCTATAACTGAAGGGGCTTCTTCATCTTCATCGGTTTCATCTTTGAAGAGAGCAAATCTTTTGGCTCGGGGTTTCTTCCCGACGAGGTATGTTAATGATGAATCTGTAACACCCCTATACCCCGTATACGTACACAGCATGCTAGTACGATCGTAATATACGTATACTGAATATAGATATGCCACTGTTTACTCAACAAACGACTCATCCCTTTTTAAAACATTAACGAATTTAAATCATTTAAAAGAAATTAAAGACACAACAAATAAAGTGTTTATTTAAAACGCAGCGGAAAATATAACTAGTATTTACAAATACTTATACGTCAAAATCCAAGTTTTACATAATATAAGATATATACATGGTTGTCAATATGTCTTTGATCTTTAAGCTCCTCTAGCAAAACCTCAAACTCTAGACTCTACTCGGCCTAGAGGAACTCTCCGGTTCTTCCCTGTCACCTGCGCGATGAATCACAATCGCGCTAAGCCAACGGCTTAGTGGTACAAATTGCAATAACAATATACTTTTATGCAATGCCTGTAATATCCTAATGTATGCCCTAGAAGTTTGGATATAATTGTTGTTTGTTTAAATTATGTGTATATGTTATGTTGATAAGAAAAGAAATTGAAATGAGAATGTTTAGGTATTGTTTAAAAAAGGAAATTAATGTGTAGAGAGAAAGTGTATATGTTGGGTATATGGCAATATATATAACATATACATTAGTCAAAGTGGATGGTCAATGCAAGAGGATATTTATTTGTTATTTGTGAAATTACTTAAGTGGGCATATAAGTGACAAAAGCTAAGTTAAATGGATGAAGGGCATTTAGGTAATTGCTTTGTTAAAATTGCTTGGTGGAGATTTAAAGAAGAAGAAAAGGTTGACTTGTGTTGATTTTTCTTTTCTTCTCATTGTGTGGCCGGTTACCAAAGGAAGAAGAGAGGAAGAGAGGTGTTCTTGATGCTAGAATCAAATTGAAGAAGGAACCAAAGGATTTGGTTAAAGATGTGTGAAATTTCTTCATTTAAGGTAAGTACTCTCTTGTTTTCCTTTGTTATTCTTGAAGTTGTGTTTGAAGTGAATTTTGATTTGATGAGATTATAATTTGGTGTGGTTGAGATGTGTTTTTAAGTGATGAAAGTGATGGTAAATTAAATTGGTGTTGATTTTGGTTTGAGGATGGTAAGTTAAGTGGATGTTGGTTTTGAAAGAATAAGAATGATGTTGGTTTAGGGTTTTGAAGTGGTATGTGTTTAAATGTGTTGTTAATGATTTGTATATGATAAACATGTAAAGATAAGTGTTAATAACATTGTTTATCTCCATTCGAATAAGGTTATGTTGTGTATAATATGTTTGAGTGCAACCAAAGGAGATTTGAATATGTTTAGGGTGTTGATTCTTGAGTGACACGGCTAAGGAGAGACACAGCCAAGTTAAGGAAATTTGGCCGTGTTGGATTGAATTTGGAGAGACACAGTCACTGTCTCAGCCGTGTCATCTGCCCGTGTCTGTTACTGGATAATTTTTGTTGAGAGACACGGCCGTGTCCCTTGCCCGTGTCTGCCACTGCCTGATTTTGGTTGAGAGACACGGCCAAGCTAGGGAAGTCCTGGCCGTGTTAGAGCTTTTGGTTGAGAGACACGGCCACAAGCTTGGCCGTGTACCTCAAAGGTGTTAGTTGGTATTTTATTTCTTTATTCTTCTTGCATTATTGAGTTTGAACATACATTTGATGATAATGATGATGCATATGATGCTATAGGTAAAATGTGAAGAGATTGTGTTGCATTGACTTAAATATTGAGAACTCTTGGAAGAGGAAATGTATAGTTTGATGGAGAGTAGTTCTTGAGGTAAGTACAAATTTATATGAATGCATTCTTTTACAAGATTGTGAGACTTAACACATTTAGTTATAAATGTGTTAAGTAATTTATTATATTGCTAATATAATGTGACTAATGTTACGATTTGTATAGTGTGAAAGATAAGATGATCGCTCATAAAGGTATGTGTTATGTGATTTGTTATAATAAATACGTTATTGACGAATTCAAAGTATATTATGTATATACTATTGATGAGTTGTTTTAATGTGAGTTGAGGAATGATAAGAGGTAAAATCATTGTGATTGGTTGAGATGATTCAATGAAATATACGCTCTTGATGTGATGGGAATCTAAGATTGTTGAATATAATGAGGAATTGCTTTGATGTTAATGTATATTATAATGATGTGAATGATATGTTGGTTTAGTCAATGAAATTGATTATGAATATGTGAAAGATGAAGTATTATAATATGAATTGAGACTTTATGATTTAAATGTGATGAGAAGCCTTTATGAATGATTATGATTATACAAATGATATTGTTAAGGCATGTTTGCCTATTTGATAATGATGAGAATGAATGGAGAAGGTAATGTTAGAAGATCTAAATGAGTGAACCTATCTGCCTCCTGCGGAACCATGCAGACCCATTGGTTGGGGAACCGAACTTGGACTACCGACCTGGTTGGGGGAAAGGTTCGATATGATCAGTATTATGTATTTATCTGCCTCCCGCGGAACCATGCGGACCCTGTGAGTGGGCAACCGAACTTGGACTACCGACCTGGTTGGGGGATAATACGTGGTTGATAGTCTTATACGTTCCTATCTGCCTCCTGCGGAACCATGCGGACCCAGTGGAATGGGCAACCGAACTTGGACAACCGACCTGGTTGGGGGAAGGATCGTTACTGATAGTTTTATACGTGCTTATCTACCTCCTGCGAACCCCTGGGATTGGCAGTGGCCTGAGGCCCAGTGGGCAACCGACCTGGTTGGGGGAAAGTTTGTATATGACGCCATGGTTGTTGGCTATAATTATGAACTTTGTATAATATATTAGTGTCTTTGGACCCATGCTTGTGCTTGATTGCATGTGATTCTTAAATGATGAACCAAATGAATAATGTAAATGGAGACATAGAGAATTGTGAATGATATGATTGAAGCATGCCTTGATGATATGATTGAATAATAATATGTGTGTTTAGTTAATGTGACATGTGCAAGATGTGATGATGAAATGAATTGTGGAAAACATAATGTTATGTGATAAATGATGATAATCATGAAATGTGATGTATACAATATATAAGTAAATTATTGTAAGTGAATATAGCTTGAGAAGCTATGTTGAATAATGAGTTTATGAATAAAAGAATATTATGAAGTATGATGTGTAATATATATATTGAGATATGGATTGTGAATATTAGTGAGGGATTGTGGTTGGTGATAATGAGATGTATATATGTATATAATATATGAAATTAGTCGAGATATATGAAAGGTGCCATTCAAAAGGAAAAACATGATAAGAAACTAATGGTACATGGAATTGTTATATTATTGTATGTTAGAATTTCTATAATGTAAGTTTATATTTTATATTTGTACTACTAAGCTCTCGGGCTTAGCGCGGATGTGTAATCGCGCAGGTGACTAGGTGGAAGATATGAAGTTTTTTGTGATGCCACGAGAAGAGTAAGAGTTTGTCGAGACCAACTAGAGGGTGATGCATACATGTATAACTTTTAATTATGATGTATTCCTGACAAGAGTGTATTTATATGTATAAATGAAGTTTTGATAAAGATAAGATTATTTATATGTAAGATCATTAAATGTATAATGATTTTGTAAGTGTTCCTTAAATTAATGTATGATGGTTTTAAATTCTGTTTAAAGGTTTTTAAATTGTAACGAAAAGTGACATCTTTATACTTTATATACTTATTGTATGTATACCAGGTATATGTATAGTACTCATATGGAGTATCGGGGTGTTACAATGCCAATGTCACACATTTCATTAATTAAGACAATATTCACAATTGACATCTTTATATTAATCATAAGATTACATTTCGTCATTTTATTCAATTAGTTCATTACTCATGATTTTCATTGACACAAAGACAAGTATGGGCCCAAACGACACTAATATGTTATTCAAAGTTCAGAGTTACTGCTTTGGTCTATAATTATAATACTCAAGCCCGTAGGCGAAACACATATATCTCTATCCATGGATAGTGTAACAGACCCAGTCTCTTGGACCATCAACTCGGCTAAACTCGAGGAGATCCTCAACCCGGCTAGACTGTTACTTGTAACAGACCCAGTCTCTTGGACCATCAACCCGGATAAATCCGAGGAGATCCTCAACCCGGCTAGACTGTTACTTTAATTCACATTTCACATTATTCAACTGGAATCGGCTTACGACCTGGTCTTTTCACCTATCCAGTATTTTATAGGCATGCCGCCAAAGCCAGAACTCTGAAGGTTGAATAACACATTAGACACATAATCTTTTCATTTATATCTTTATACATTTCTTTCTCATCTCATTCTCATCATTATAGCCAACAACCATGGCTTCATATCTCATAATCAAAATAGGCAACCATGCCTCAATCATTTCATTATCATCATTGTAGCCAACAACCGTGGCTTCATATCACATCAAGATAATATACAATATCAATTGCATTAACATACCCTTCATATTTCATCAAATGTTTTAACCCTGTAATCAAATGCTTAGCATATGTATAATCAAATATGTTAAGTATCAAATCATGTGAATGTATGCAACAATGTAGTTTGTACTTACCTTAGGAACAACTCACACCAATCTACAACCTTTCTCTTTCAAGAATTCTTCACCACCTAGGTTAGGACAATTCAACCTCTTCAATACCTAAACCAAAGGTGATAATACATACCCACTTAGAGACACACATGAGATAATAAGACTAAGAACCAACTAGGGCAAACCCTACACATGACACGCTCACCAACACGGGCGTGTCCCTGACCGTGCCCTAAACTCACAACACAGAAGCTTTGACACGCTCAGAACCACGGGCGTGTCACTGAACGTGTAGTATATTCTGTCTCACAGAAACATTGACACGTCCAACAACATGGGTGTGTTCATGGCCGTGTCAATTCCTCACCAACACAGTAGCTATGACACGCTCAGCAACACGAGCGTGTTACTGGCCGTGTAAATCTACCAACAACACAGTAGCTATGACACTCTCAGTGACATGGGCGTGTCACTGGACGTGTAAATACTACTACTACACAGAAGCTGTGACACGCTCAGTGACATGGGCGTGTCACTGCTCGTGTCACCCAACCAAGAACACAGAATCATCGATACGCCTAGAAACCTGGTCGTGCTCATGGGTGTGTCAGGCCAAAAATCCAGATTCCGGCCACAACAACATCTAATCCAACAAATCACTTCTTTTCACCAAAATCCACTTCAAACAAACTTAGCTCAACATACCCAAGAACCATAACAAACTAGCAAAAATACCAAAACAACTCAAAACATACATCAAACACAAATCAAGATCATCACCACAAACCCAAAACACAACCACAATAATTTCACTTCCAACAACTTACTCTTTCCTTCAATCCAACCCCAAAATCCCAAAATCACTTGAACCAAATACTCTTAAACACATCTTAACCAACATATTCACACACCATCAATAATCAACCAACAAACTCAAACACATCTTAAAATAAAATCAAGGAATCAAGAGGTAACTTACCAAAGATGAAGAAACTCTTAATTTCCAACTTGATTACTTGAATCTTCCTTCAATCTTGAGTTTGAATGTTCAAATCTCTCCCTTTCTCTCTTGTTCCTTTGATAGCCAGCCAAATGAAAGAAAAGGAAAGAAAAGAAAATGAAAAGCAAGTGATCCATGTGAAGGAATAAAGAAAGAAGAAACAAAGTCAAATCTCAGCCACTTTTTCCTCAAAATCCTCTCCTCCAAGTATATGTATTAAAATAATCCAAATATCTCATTCCACTCACTTAATTTTCCATTTCAATTAATTAACTTAATTAATTAAAATCATTAACTAATCATCTTTGACCTCCACTAACTTGACTTGTATATGTTGTATATATTTCCATATATACAACATATAAACTCTCTCTTCACTTCCTTTTTCTTTCCAAATACACATATACGCTTAAAGCAATTACAACAATTATTATACCAAACTTCTAGGGTATACTTTGGGATATTACAGAATCCCTTGATGCTCTGCAAATTAGGACTAATTTTTGTCGTTATGTGCAAATTCTTGGGTGGGAGAACCTAGTCTCCTTGCGACCTTTGCAGTTTCAAGAGCTGACTATGGAATTTTTGACATCTCTTAAGGTTGAAAGAGATGAAAAAAATATTTGCTCTAGGATGAGTTTTAAATTGCTTGGGAAATCATTTGTGATGAATATTGAACAATTGAATGCTATATATGGTTTCCATCAACATAGGGAAAGGTCGGTACCTAAAGAGTTTAAACAACAAATTGCTTAGGGAGCATTAGGCTCGGGACTTATGTGGCCAAATCGGCCAAAGCATCTAAATTGAGCAATCCCGCTTTGAGGTATTTGCATCGTTTTATGTTCTACGGATTCTTTGCTAGGAAGGAGAGCCCGGGTGTTGTGGAATTGAGTGAGCTCTTTTTCTTGGATTGTGCATGTAATGCCGTGCCCATTAGTTTCGGCTATTGGTTAACCGATGTTTTTGATAGTGTGGCCAATAAAAGGAGGGGGGCAATTTGTATTGGAGGGTTGATTACCACAGTAGCAGTAGCCCTTCTTGAGGATTTTGACCCGAGTACCAGTCACATGACTAGAATTTTGGGTAATGATTCATTGGATTTGGCCACATTAGAGAAGATGCATATGGTGGTGCATAGGAGAGGGGCTTATATGATGGCTTCAGCTGAGCCAGAAGTACCGGGGGACAGACAGAAGAGAGCACGGGTTCAAGAGGATTCTGACTCGGATTCTCTTGGTTTAGATGAAGATGCTCCGGCCTCGGGTAATCAAGAGATACTTAATAGGATCGAGGCATTGGAGGGCAAGGTGGACCGTAACCATGCTGCGGTCTTGCAGCAGTTGGAACAGATTAATAGCAACCTTGCAAAGATTTTGAGTCTTCATCCCTCGGCTGCATCATCTTCACACCCGCCTTCACCGTAGATTTTGAGTTCCTTGCTTTATTGTGTTTAGTGTATTTTTGTTATTTTTTGTTTTTGTTTTTAATGTTAACATTTTATATTTTGGATATTTTATTTTTATTTATTGTATTTTGTTTGTTTTTGAACATTTGTGTTTGTGATGAAAAGTTAGGGATTTTGCCTCACCAGGGTACGATGGAAGACATGTTGTACTTAACTCTTTCTCTTTATTATTCTTGTTTTCCATTGAGGACAATGTAAATTCTAAGTGTGGGGTAATCTTTAAGCTTTTCTTTAATTCTTGTTTTGTTTGTTGTGTTATGTTGTGTGTTGTGCATGGTATAATTGTTGAAAACTTATTGACTTTTCTTTTATTCTGGTATTATAGTTGAGACTTTAGTATCGGCATAGAGATTAACATTTGAATTCATTCAGGATCAATTTTCACATTCTGCAATTCATGACATATAAATTTTTGAGAACCCACCTTTGTGAGTTTTGAGCCTTATAGATTGAATATTAGTGTCAATTGATTTTCTTTTTCTTAAGTGTGCACCTTCATGATTTTGCATCTCTAGAGCTTGCTTTTGCATACTAATTGAACTCACGTTATGATTTTATCTCAAGTTTTAAAATGATGAAGGCAAATTAGGCTAGCCCTTTAGCTTAAAAAGACCTCCCTTAATATTAAATTCCTTAGTGAGCCAAGTTGAGCCTTTGACATTTTCTTGATTGTTCAACACAATTCATATCTCAACTTTTTCTTATTGTCATTATACCTGCATTAAGGAATGGAGTTTCTTATGACATGACAATAGGGTGGTTTGATTCAAAAGTGTGGGGTAAGCAATTTAAAAAAAATGGTATTGCTATTTGGGGTTGAAATGCATACTGTGCGCATTGTATTTGACTAAGAGTCGATTATTCTTTTCCTTTACATTTTAAGCTAGATGTTCCATGCAAGTTCATATTTTGTATATATATATTATTAAAAAAAATAAATAAATAATGATAAAAATAAAAGAAAAAGAAAAAGAAAAAGAAAAAGAAAAAGAAAAAGAAAAAGAAAAAAATATATATATACAAAATTCATATATTTTCTAGCATTAGAGGAATGCTGACTCATGTATTTTTCTTGAAGTATGCAAGTTTGTGAAAGTATCAAGGGTTGGTGAGTATGCCATTTGAGGGAGTTATGAATTTCTTAGCAAGAGTATTGTCTAATTTAGATACTCCATTTCTTGATGCTCCAGCTTAAATGTCTTTTCTCACACCTTCACCTTAGCCCCATTACATCCAAATGAAAGACCTTCAGATTATTTCTTGAGAAAATCAGTGAGGGAGATTGGATAATTAAGCAAGTTTATGGTAGTATGCAGTCATGAGTGGTTTGAGTGATTAACCTTTGAAATCGAGTGAAACACTTAGATGAGAGATGAGATTTGTAAGTCTGGATTAATGAATGAGTTAAGAAATCCTTGATTGAAGTAAAATGCAATTATTTATGGCTGAGTCTTTAAGGATTTCATCTTATATACTAGAATTATAGTTAAGGTTGTTTGAGTTTTATAATTTATGCCATGTGAATTTGCTTGAGGACAAGCAAAGTTTTAAGTGTGGGGTACTTGTTTTATTAGTTTTTGTTATAGATTTGTGTCTTATTTATTATGATAATTATTGTTTTATTTAGGTATTTTGTTAGTTTTAATCGGTTTATTTAGTGTTTTCAATAATTTTGGTAGTTTGAATTTATTTTAGTGTTTTTGTTATTTTTGTCCTAGTTTTTAGTGTGGTGTTTATGTTTTGTTGGTTATTGTTTATTTAATTCTTGTTTAAAGTTTGGTTCAAATTTTGTTTTAGGTTAAAAAGCCAAGGAACCAAAAGAAGGAAAAATGGACAGAAGCTGACACATGCAGAGGACACGGCCAAGCCACTGGCCGTGTCCCATACCAAGCTAAAGAGAAGCCATAAGACACAGAAGGTGACACATGCAAGGGACACGACCACCTCCAAAATTGTTCAACACGGCCAAGCTCCCTCCAAACTGGCTGTGTCACTCAACCACTCCAAAGAAGAAAAGAAGAAACTCTCACAGAAGCGAACACAAGCAAGGGACATGGCCAAGCCTGTGGCCGTGTCCCTCCAAAGAAGCTCAAACACGGCCACGTTGTGTTAGCTTGGCCGTGTCTCACTCAGGTCCAAAGCAAAAGGAAGAAAATCAAGCAGTAGAAGACACAAGTAAGGGACACGGCCAAGCTTGTGGCCGTGTCCCTCCAAAGACCTCAGACACGGCCAAGTCTCCTTTAACCTGGCCGTGTCACTCATGGATTAATGAAGACGCGCGGAGGTTTCGTATAAATGTGAAAATTAAGGTTTTCTTAAGGGTTGTTGAGAGTTTGAGTTTGTTTGAGCCGTCAAAGAGAGTTTTAGGGTTTCATATCTTGTTTTCTTTGATTTTTTATTACACTTTGGATTAGACTAGCTTAGATTAGATTTATTCTTGCCATTGATGCATTCTTCGAGCAAGTTCTGAACAAGAGATTCTTCAAGAGCTAAGGAGTTTGTAATTTGGTTTTGTTCTCGAACTTTATCTCTTTAATTTCATTGGAATTGTATTTATGGATATTATCATGTCTAAATTGATTTCTTTGAATTTTAATGAGATGAGTATGTTTGATAGCATTATGAACTAATTTGATCTAGTCTAGGGTTTGTATGGATCTGCTATGATTGTATGAATTGGTTATTACTCTTAACTTAATTATTTCTTTAAGCCTTTATTGAATGGATTATTGCTAATATATAATTGATTGGCTACCAATTATGTGTTTTAGGTATTAGATGATGGATTGGGAGATGAAGTCTATGTCAAAGAAGTAGGCACCAACCATTTTTTAGTCAAAAATGGAGGTGCCTAATTGTCAAAAATGGAGGTGCCTAATTTAGGACATTGTCAAAAGTGGAGGTGCCTAATTTGGGGAATTGTCAAAGTAAAAAATGGAGGTGCCTAATTTATTGACTAATTTCACCAACCCATGTTTTTTGAAGCCTATATAAACCCATCTCCCTCATTTGGAGAAACAACAAAAAATTTGAAGAAGAAAAAGAGAAGAGAGTGTCTTTGAGAGAATTTTGTGAGGAAAAATTATTGTTCATAATTGAGTGAGGGTTGTGAGTGTTTGTAAACACATTGTATTTTTCTCCTTAATATAAGTCTGCAGCAGCTCCGGAGACGTAGGTATAATTGGACGAACTCCGTTATCAAATTCTGTGTTAATATTCCGCATTTATTTTCGCTCTCCTACTAATCTGGTTTAAGAGAATAGAGTGGTAATCACCTCAATTTCCCAACAACTGGTATCAGTGCTTTGGGTGATAAATTCTGTCAATTTTTTGCAAGATTCCTATTCACATGAATAGTGAATTTTGTGAATAGTAAAATTCTGTTGGCAGTTCTGATTTGTGGACAAAGGTGTCCTAGTACACAGTGGTTTGCAGAAACAGTCAGAAACGATCCAAAGGAGTCCAGATTCGAGTGGGAGCGATGGCTGCAGATGAAGGAAAAGTGAGAATTGAAAAGTTCGACGGTGCGGACTTTGGCTTCTGGAAGATGCAGATTGAAGATTATCTGTACCAAAAAAATTTATATCAACCTCTCTCAGGAATAAAGCCAGAAGGCATGAAAGATGAAAAATGGAATCTTCTCGACAGACAAGCCCTTGGAGTTATTCGATTGACATTATCATGAAATGTTGCTTTCAACATCGCCAAAGAAAAGACCACAGCAGGTCTAATGGCGGCTCTCTCCAACATGTATGAAAAGCCATCAGCTTTAAACAAAGTTCATTTGATGAAGCGGTTATTCAATTTGCAAATGGCAGAAGGGGCATCAGTGGCCCAACATCTGAATGAATTCAACACAATCACAACCAAGTTGAGTTCAATAGAAATTGAATTTGATGTTGAAATTCGGGCTTTAATTCTCTTATCATCTCTACCAGATAGTTGGAATGCTACCATTACAGCGGTCAGCAGCTCATCAGGAAAAACCAAATTAAAATTCGATGATGTTCGGGATCTGGTGTTGAGTGAAGAAATTCGACGAAGAGAATTGGGTGAAGCATCTACCTCTTCAGCTTTACACACAGAATCTAGAGGGAGAACTTTAGAAAAAAGTTCAAATCGTGGTAGATCAAAATCTAGAAGAGACAAATCTAGATCGGGGAAGAAAGATTTCATGTGTTATAACTGCGGCAAGAAGGGTCATTTTAAGAAAGATTGCCAAGCGCCAAAGAAAGATAGCGGTGCACAGGGATCTGCAAATGTGACCGAGGAAGCAGGTGATGCCATGATTCTAAGTGTCAACAGTCTAATTGAATAATGGATTTTAGATTCTGGGGCATCTTTTCACGCCACTCCATGCCAAGAAATCATGGACAACTATGTCAGTGGTGATTTCGGGAAGGTTCATCTAGCTGATGATGAAACCTTAAAGATCGTAGGAAAAGGGAATGTCCGATTAAAGTTGTCAAACGGGAATACCTGGAAGCTGCAAGGAGTAAGACATATTCCTGGTCTTAAAAGGAATTTGCTCTCTGTAGGACAACTTGATGAAGATGGTTATGGTACAACCTTCAAAAGCGGTGAATGGAAGATTACCAAAGGAGCACTTGTCATTGCTCGTGGTAAGAAAACTGGCACTCTCTATGTAACCTCAAACTTAGAGAATGTTATTTTAGTAGCAGATGCAGATGAAAAATCAAACTTATGGCACCAAAGGCTTGGCCATATGAGCGAGAAAGGGATGAAGACGCTTTTGTCAAAAGGAAAGTTGCCGGAACTGAAAAGTATTAATGTCGGCCTATGTGAAGATTGTATCTTTGGAAAACAAAAGAAGGTCAATTTTTCAAAGATTGGCAAGACACCCAAGGCAGAAAAATTAGAGTTGGTCCATACCGATGTATGGGGACCGTCTCCAATTCCATCTCTTGCAGGCTCATTGTATTACGTCACATTCATTGATGATTCAACAAGAAAGGTATGGGTGTATTTTCTGAAGAAGAAATCAGAAGTCTTTGATACATTCAGAAAATGGAAGGCCATGGTAGAAAATGAAACTGGTTTGAAAGTCAAACGATTGAGGTCTGACAATGGAGGAGAGTACAGAGATAGAAGATTCAGAGAATTTTGCGCAAACAACGGAATCAAGATGGAGAAAACAGTTCCTATGACACCGCAGCAGAATGGTGTCGCTGAACGCATGAACAGAACTCTGAATGAATGTGCCAGAAGCATGAGGATACACGCTGACTTGCCCAAGAATTTATGGGCTGAAGCTGTCAACACCGCGGCCTACCTGATTAACCGTGGGCCTTCAGTACCTTTAGATGGTGAAATACCAGAGGAAGCATGGAGCAAAAAAGAGGTAAACCTTTCACACTTAAGAGTGTTTGGTTGTATCTCTTACATACATATAGATTTTGCTGGAAGAAGTAAATTGGATGCCAAGTCAAACAAATGTGTCTTTGTTGGATATGGTGGTGATGAGTTCGGTTATCGATTTTGGGATTATGAAAATCACAAGATCATTAGAAGCCGGGATGTCATATTCAATGAGAATGTGATGTACAAAGACAGATTAAATGCAGAATCAAATAGCTCCAAGATAGATGTTGAAAATAAGGAATTTGCTGAGTTTGAGGATATTTCTGGAAATGATGTTCAGAATAGTCCTGAAGTAGAGGAGCCAAGCATGCCGGAATTGAGGCGCTCCTCCAGAATTACAAGACCAATCCAACATTACTCGCCTTCTTTGCATTACTTGTTGCTGACAGACAATGGTGAACCAGAGTGCTACGATGAAGCAATACAAGTGGAGGATTCAATCAAGTGGGAGTCTGCCATGAAAGATGAGATGGACTCACTCATGTCAAATCATACATGGGAATTAGCTGAACTACCACAAGGCAAGAAAGCACTCCACAACAAGTGGATTTATAGGATCAAAGAAGAGCATGATGGAAGTAAACGCTACAAAGCAAGATTGGTTGTAAAAGGTTTTCAACAAAAGGAAGGTATTGACTATACTGAAATTTTCTCTCCAGTCGTGAAGCTTACGACAATCAGACTGGTATTGAAAATTGTAGACGCAGAAAATTTACATCTTGAACAATTAGATGTAAAGACAACATTCCTTCATGGAGATTTGGAGGAAGAGATCTACATGAAGCAACCAGAAGGCTTCATTAAGGCAGACAAGAAAAATCTAGTGTGCAAGTTGAAGAAGAGTTTATATGGTCTGAAACAAGCTCCTAGACAGTGGTACAGAAAGTTTGATAGTTTTATGAGCAGCAGCGGTTTCACAATATGCCAAGCAGATCATTGTTGCTACATCAAGAAGTTTGACAATAGCTTTATTATTTTATTGTTATATGTCGATGATATGCTCGTTGCAGGTTCAGACATGCAAGAGATTAAAAATTTAAAGCAAAAATTGTCAAAACAATTTGCAATGAAAAATCTGGGCGCCGCAAAGCAGATTCTTGGAATGAGAATCAAGAGAGACATAAAGTCAGGGACTTTGATGTTATCACAGGCTGAGTACATAAGCAAAGTACTAGCCAGATTCAACATGCAAGATGCTAAATCAGTGAGCACACCTTTAGGTGTTCATTTCAGACTCTCCAAAGAACAGTCACCAAAGACGGAGGAGGAACGTGCACACGTGATGAAGGTGCCATATGCCTCAGCAATTGGGAGTTTGATGTATGTCATGGTTTCTACCAGACCAGATATTGCTCAAGCAGTGGGAGCTGTTAGCAGGTACATGAATAATCTAGGCAAGGCACACTAGGAAGCAGTCAAATGGATTCTCAGATATCTTCGAGGTACCACAGATAAGGCGCTTTGTTTTAAAAGTGGAGATACGACACTAGCAGGTTATGTGGATGCTGACTTAGCTGGAAATGTTGATGTTAGAAAGAGCACTACAGGGTATGTCTATACTGTAGGAGGTACCGCAGTGAGCTGGGTCTCTCAATTACAGAAGATAGTTGCTCTCTCCACAACTGAAGCAGAATATGTCGCTGTCACGGAAGCCAGCAAAGAAATGGTTTGGCTCCAAGGTTTCTTGGAGGAGCTGGGCAAGAAGCAAGAAAATAATGTCTTGTATTGTGACAGTCAAAGTGCCATACATCTAGCTAAGAATCCATCTTTTCATGCCAGAACAAAGCACATACAGTTGCGGTATCACTTTATCAGGTCACTTCTGGAAGATGGGATTTTGAAACTTGAGAAGATTAGTGGAACTCAAAATCTGGCAGACATGTTGACAAAGACGGTGACTATTGATAAACTGAAGCTGTGCTCAGCTTCAGTTGGCCTACACTAGTATCAAGGTCGTAGAAGAGCTGTTGCATTGATCAAGATGTGAAGACAGATTGAAATCGGTCTTCAAGTGGGAGATTGTCAAAGAAGTAGGCACCAACCATTTTTTTAGTCAAAAATGGAGGTGCCTAATTGTCAAAAATGGAGGTGCCTAATTTAGGACATTGTCAAAAGTGGAGGTGCCTAATTTGGGGAATTGTCAAAGTAAAAAATGGAGGTGCCTAATTTGGGGAATTGTCAAAATGGAGGTGCCTAATTTATTGACTAATTTCACCAACCCATATTTTTTGAAGCCTATATAAACCCATCTCCCTCATTTGGAGAAACAACCAAAAATTTGAAGAAGAAAAAGAGAAGAGAGTGTCTTTGAGAGAATTTTGTGAGGAAAAATTCTTGTTCATAATTGAGTGAGGGTTGTGAGTGTTTGTAAACACATTGTATTTTTCTCCTTAATATAAGTCTGCAGCAGCTCTAGAGACGTAGGCATAATTGGCCGAACTCCATTATCAAATTCTGTGTTAATATTCCGCATTTATTTTCGCTCTCCTACTAATCTGGTTTAAGGGAATAGAGTGGTAATCACCTCAATTTCCCAACAGTCTAATGCTGGAATAATTCAATTAAGGACTTAGGTGAATTAGAGATATAATCTAGGAAAAGATTATTTCAATCGTAACAAGATTATTTGAGAGAGGTTTGAATGCGAGAGCTTATTTCCTTTATTCAATTAATTAAGTTGCTTGAGATTTAATCTTTGAAATTAAATTAGTTAAGAGGAATAATCGTTCATACATATAAGTAGTAGAGAAGTGCAAACCCTAGACCCTTCTATTAAGTGAATCAAAACATCAGCTCAATTTACTTTTATTGTTTTAAACTTCGATCAATCTGTCTCTATTAATTGTTAGCAATTTAAATTTATTAATCACTTGTTATTTATAATCTGATAATCAATTAGCTACTTTAGCTTCCTTGTGAGATGACCTTGGGGCGATCATCTTTGCTACAGCTACCTAGTATACTTGCGAGTGACGCTTTGTAGTTGTAATATCCCCATGTATGCCCTAGAAGTGTAGAATATTATTGTTATTATAATTGGATTGAATGTATATGTTATGTGTTTTGGGAAAGAAAGAGGGTTTAGAGACAAGTTTATATGTTGTTTATATGTTGATATAACTAACATATACATAAGTCAAATAGAGAGTCAATGCAAGAGGATATTTATTTGAGATTTGTGAAATTACTTAAATGGGCACATATGAGACAAAAGGTTAATTAAATGGATGAAGGGCATTTAAGTAATTGTTTTGTTAAATTGTGTGGTGGAGATTTAAAGAAGAAAAGCTATTTGACTTGGGTTGAATTTATTTTCTTCTCATGTATGTGCCGGCCATCCAAGAAGAGAAAGAGCTAGAGAGGTGTTTGAAGTTCTAAACTCAAATTGAAGAAGGAATCAAGGGATTTGGTTAGAGATTTGTGGAATTTCTTCATTTAAAGTAAGTGATCTCTTGATTTCCTTTGTTAATTTTGAAGTTGTGTCTAAGGTGAATTGTGAGTTGTTGATGTGATGATTTGGTGTGTTTGATATGTGTTTACAAGTGTTAAAATTGATTGTAAGTTAAAAGATTGAATTGGTGTTGGTTTGGTTGTGAAGATTGTAAGTTTAAGTGGATGTTGATAGTGGAAGAAGTTGGTTTTAGGGTTTGGGATTTGGTGAATGATTTAATGTATGGTTAATGTGAATATTGTGTTAAATATGCAAAATAAGTGTTAATAACTTTGATTACATCTATTTGAATGAGTTTATGTTGTGCATAATGGGTTAAAATGCATTTAGAAGAGGCTTGGTCACAATTAGGGTTTTGTTCATGAGTGACACGGCCAAAAGCAAGGAGAGACACGGCCAAGCCAAGGGAATTTGGGCGTGTTGGATGGATTTTTGAGAGACACGGCCGTGTCCATTGCCCGTGTTCACTACTGGATTTTGGTGTTGGGAGACACGGCCACAAGCTTGGCCGTGTCCTATGCCCGTGTTTGCTACTGGAATTTGTGGTTGAGTGACACGGCCACAAGCTTGGCCGTGTCCCTCAAGTGTGCTGCCCGTGTCCCTCAAATGTGTTAGATAAGGTTTTTATTCTTTGACCTTATTGCACTGTTTGGATTCTCTAAGGGTAAGTTGGTACCTAAACCTAAACCTAAACACACTTCAAACAATGAATGACCTAAGCAAATGCATGTGGAAGATCCTAAAGCCATGAACATTGTTATGTTATGCATTGTGGGTCTTGTGAAATGTATTATATGTATATTGTGAAATGAGATAAATGAGACATGTAGGTATATATGATTATGTTCCATGTAATTGATTATGGATATGTAAAAGGTGATGTGTTATATTGTGAATTGAGACATGGTTATTCAAATATGTTGAGAAGCCATTGTATGTGGCTATGAATGTACAAATGAGAGTGTTGAGGCATGATTGCCTATTTGTTATGATATGCAAATTGAGAATGAGAATGATAAAGAGATTAATGAAATAGGGTATGTTTAATATGTTATTCAGTTTCAGAGTTCTGAATTAGGAGGCATGCCTATAAAATGAAAGGTAACAGTCTTGCCGGGTTGAGGATCTCTTCATTTGAGTTGAATGGAGGTCTAAGAGACTGGGTCTGTTACACTATGAGAATTGTGATTATGAGATATATAATTGGTAACAGTCTTGCCGGGTTGAGGATCTTCTCGGGTAGCCGAGTTGATGGTCCAAGAGACTGGGTCTGTTACTTGAGTAATGTGAAATGTGAATTGTAGTAACAGTCTAGCCGGGTTGAGGATCTCCTCGAGGTTAGCCGAGTTGATGGTCCAAGAGACTGGGTCTGTTACGCTATACATGAATAGAGATGTATATGTATATGTTGCCTACGGGCTTGATTATTGTAATTATGAACCAAAGCAGTAACTCTGAATTCTGAATATCGTATTAAATACTTGTTGGGCCCATAGGTGTCTATGTTGCATGAATATTATGAATGATAGTATTACTTTAATGAGGAAAATGTAATATACATGATATATTATGTATTGAGTATGATCTTTATGGTTTGAATGTATATCATTGTTATTAATTAAGCATAATAGCATTATAATTTGTCTTACTAAGCCCTTGGCTTAGCGCGATAGTGTTTGATCACGCAGGTAATAGAGTTGAACCCGAGAGCTCTTCGAGATCGAGTGAGAGTAGACATTGAAGTGTTGAGTTTGGGACTTAAAGATCAGAGCAGACTTGCCAATCATGTATACTTCTTTATATTTTGTAAAGTATTGTTTATAATGGAAATATATGTATATTTGTAAATATGTATTCAAATGTTTTCATATATGTAAATATTTTCTAAATTCCGCTGCGTATTAAGTAAATGTATATATATATCTAATTTATTTTATATCATAAGTTAATGACTTATTTTCTAATAGGTATGATGAGAAAGACTATGGTATCTTTAAAAATAATTTGAATGTTAAAGAAAACCGTAGCATCCCTATATTCGATGCACGTATGCTACATTGTGGTGTTTGTAGTGTGGGTGTATTGGATATGGGGGTGTTACAGTAGTAGAGTTTGTTAGTGTATATGCCCTAGGCCATCGATTTGGACCTTAATGTTATTCATTTTGTTATTAATAAAGAAGTTTTTATTATCATTGTTATGTTTGCATGTTATATATAATAATGATTATATCCCTGGTTTATTATTGTTATGGAGATAATAATAAATATAACTAGTGTAATATTGATTTGATAATCATAAGATGATTATAGGTATGAAGATACAAATCAATATTATGGATACATGTTAGAGAACAGTGTATTGGATAGACCCACATAGATATCACTTCATGGTTTAATGTCATAAGTGTATCTCATAATAGTTTTCATTTAATCCTTTGACTTGAGATTGTCATAGTTTCCAACATAAGGAATATTATGTTTTGACATGATCAAACGTTATCTGTAACTAGATAATTATAAAGGTTATGCTTGAACATGATATAAATTATGTAGAGGAAAATGAACAATCAAGATGGAATTTGTCCCTCTCTATGAGAGAGATATCTTCTGGGCCCCTTGATAAGTGTAACTGAGAAATGCATGGCCATGCTCAAATAAGTTGATATAAGATCAATCTTATTTGTTTATCAGTTAACTTGGAGATCGAGTAATCATAAGTTTGGACAATATAAGTATGACATTTACTATGACTTATGTTCAAACTAGATATCGTGTGACAAAGGGATTAATGCATGTACTATTTTAGGTTTTTCATTTATAATGATTCTCATGATTAATTGGGTAGTCGTAATGTCTTGCTAGAGGCCAATTATGATTTGTGCATTTCAATAGAGATTGAAATACACTACCAATTAATATGAGCCTATCGGGTCACACACATAGAACGTAGGCTGTACTTAAATAATAATAATTATATTTAATTATTATTGTTAGTATTATTATTATTATTAGATATTAATAATAATATTGTTATAATAATTATTATTAGATAATAATTATTAAAACGTGGGTCCATATGGGATATGGACAGTTAGGGTTTTGATAAAAAGAAGTCTTTTAAAACGGTTTTAAAAGGACTGGAGGTTTAATGATCTTATTATTCGTTTTGCAAAAGAAAACGTAAGAAGAAAAAAAAAAACCTAAAAAAACCCTAGTTTCGTTTTGAAAAGGTTTAGCCACTGCCGTTGGTGAGCTAGCACTCAGACCGGCATACGTTTGTGTGGATTTCGTTAGAGGGTGTTCGTCTTCAGAAGGCAGCATCTGTTAATCATTTTTGAAGCTACACAAAAAGGTTAGTTTCGAATCTCTTTTATCGAACTGAATGGATCACATGGATCCTGTGAGTAAATCGAAAGAATTTTTTGTTTTTCCGCTGCGGCAAGGGTTGCGGATTCTTAACGATTTACTAACAGTGGTATCAGAGCCTCTTGTTGATTCCATTTAATTCGAAATATACCATGTTGATGTGTTGATATGATCTATTATTTTTCGAATGGCATGATTAAATTCGTTTTATCATTTGATGATGATTCGAATCTGTTATATGAGATATAACATAAATTGTTGTTGATATATGATGTCAAAGATGACCAATTGTATAAGATACAATTCTGTGAAATCAAATTGGGGTTGGTATACGATCTGTTATGTTTTCGAATTAGGGTTAATATGATTAATTCAATTCGTTTATTCATATTGAATGTATACATAGATTTCGATTTTGATTAATATGATTATTGAGTAAATCGTTTCTAAGGTTTCTGGTAATAGTTCTCTGTTAATATGATTAATAGATTACTATTATATTCTGTTTAATATGATTAACAGAATAAGGGTTTTGACAGAAAATAATTATATTCGGGACCGCCGTATGTTCGCGCCCTATAGTTCGTTACCGCGACATTAAGAATGTCAATATATTTGTTTCTATTTAACATGTTAGTGATGAATATGTTATGTTTGTTTGATGTCTTGGCATGGTGCATAGCATGGCCTTATGACCTATGTGATTGGTTTATTTATATCTTAATTTTTTATAAATACGGCCTGCGTGTCGTTTATTTTTGTAACTTTATAATTACTAGTTTAGTAGTTAGTTTTTATTATTAATGTAATAATGAAGACTCAAGCTTTGAGAAGAAGATGAAAATTCCATGGAGATGAAGTTGCCTTTCAAGATATGAAGAAATGTACTATTGCAAATGTTGTAATAGATAGGTTTTCTTTTCACCTAGGGTTGCCTATATGATCTTCATTTGGTCTCATGAAGATCATATCTAGTTTGGCCATGCTATGTCACGTTTATTTTTATCAAATATGTATGAGATGCCATGTTTGATAGTTTATGTATGCATATAGGATATGATATATAAATGTCAATTTTAACATGTTTTCAAAAAAAAAAAAATTAAATGGAATGAACCCTCACTATTAATCTAAGTTTTAATGCCATCCATGTCTTAAACACTTATCAAGGCTAAGATCACCTAAATGTAGATTTTGCCAAAGCAAAGTACTTTAGGTTATCCTAGCAAGATATGATGAGTAATGGTGCTGCTCATGCGTTTAAAATTGGTTAGACTTAATTAGGCTATCAAAATGGTTTTGGGCCTAAGGCATTAGATGGGGTATAACATGCTATGACATATGATGTCATGATCCCATATTATCTAAGAGTTACATCTGATGTAATTGGTAATGGGTTACCTACCATAATAACTTGATTTTAAGTGTCATGCCAAAGCTGACTTAATATTAAGTAAAATTGGATCTTAGCCCACTAAAATGTCATTGTGATGATTGAGGGTTATATTTTAGTGGGAGTTTAATTACTTATCACCTTTTATTAATTAAAATTTGCATATTTTGTAGATTGAAATGGCTACCAACAATAACTCCACTTTATCACTGCGATCCATCCTTGAGAAGGAAAAACTGAAAGAGAATGGGACTAATTTTGTTGATTGGTTTAGGAACCTGAGAATTGTTCTCAAACAAGAAAAGAAGTCCTATGTGCTTGATGAAGCTGTCCCTGAGCCACCTCCTGCTAATGCTTCTAATGCTGATAAGAACAAGCATAAGAAGCATATGGATGATTCCAATGACATTGGATGTCTTATGCTCGCTACTATGTGTCCAGAACTTCAGAAGGATCTGGAACACTTGGAGGCTTATGAGATGAGTGTCCATCTCAAACAAGCTTTCCAACAGCAAGCTAGGCAGGATAGATTCCACACTGCTGTTGCATTATTTGACTGCAAGATGTCAGAGGGCGAATCGGTTAGCGCTCATGTTTTAAAAATGAAGGGCTACATTGATCACCTTGCCCGACTTGGATATCCCTTGAGTCTAGAACTCTCCACGGATTTGATCCTTCATTCTTTGCCCAGCAGTTTTTCACATTTTGTTATGAACTATAATATGAACAACATGGAAAAGTCCATTCCTGAGCTACATGGTATGCTCAAAACTGCTGAAGGGAATATCAAAAGGCCCACTAAGGCTACCCATGTATTGAATGTCAATAAGGGTAAGCCTATGAAGAAAAAAGGCAAGGCAAAGGGTAAAGCAACAGTTGCTACAAAGCCTAAGGGACAGCCCAAGCCAAAAGAACGCAAGGCACCTGTTCCTAAGGAAGGAACTTGTCACCATTGCAAGGAGCCTGGGCATTGGAAAAGAAATTGCCCACTTTATTTGGCTGAATTGAAGAAATCGAAGGGTAGTGCGACTACGTCTTCAGGTATATATGTTATAGAAATTAACTTATCTGCTTCTACTTCATGGGTATTGGATACTGCATGTGGTTCTCACATTTGTACAAATGTGCAGGGACTCAAAAGGAGTAGATCACTGAAAAGGGGCGAAGTTGACCTACGAGTTGGGAATAAAGCAAGAGTTGCTGCACTAGCTGTAGGATCTTATGAACTTCATATGCCTAATGGCTTTTTGTTAAATTTGAACAATTGCTATTATGTTCCTACTCTGAGTAGGAATCTTATTTCAGTTTCAGTTTTGGATGATGAAGGTTTTTCATTTTTAATTAAAAATAAGACCTGTTCTATTTTTGATAAAGATGATTTGCTTTATGGTATTGCAAGATCTTTTAATGGCCTTTATGTCCTTGACTTAGATGATTCTAGGGAGAATCATATTTATAACATAAACTCTAAGAGAATTAAGCCAAATGACCTAAACCCTACATTTTTATGGCATTGTCGTCTTAGCCATATAAATGAGAGACGCATTTCTAAACTCCATCAAGATGGATTATTAGATTCATTTGATTTTGAATCATTTGATAAATGCGAATCTTGTTTACTTGGCAAAATGACAAAGAATCCTTTCACCGGACAAGGTGAAAGGGCTAATGACTTGCTAGGACTAGTACATACAGATGTATGTGGCCCGTTAAGCATTAGTGCCAGAGGAGGATATAATTACTTCATTACTTTTACTGATGATTTCAGTATGTATGGCTATGTCTACCTAATGAAACATAAGCATGAGGCTTTTGAAATGTTCAAAACTTTTCAAAATGAAGTACAAAATCAACTTGGTAAAACTATTAAGGCACTTCGATCTGATCGAGGTGGTGAATTTTTGAGCCAAGAGTTTGACGAACATCTAAGAAATTATGGAATTGTTTCACAATTAACTCCTCCAGGAACTCCACAGTGGAATGGTGTTTCTGAAAGAAGAAATCGAACTTTATTAGATATGGTTTGATCTATGATGAGTCAAGCGGATCTTCCATTATCGTTTTGGGGTTATGCCTTGGAGACAGCTGCTTTTGTTTTAACCGTGTACCATCTAAAGCGGTTGAAAAGACACCATATGAGATATGGACTGGCAAAACACCTAGTTTGTCTTTTCTTAAGATTTGGGGTTGTGAGGCTTATGTGAAAAGACCAGTTTCAGATAAGTTAGCTCCAAAATCTGCTAAATGTATCTTTGTGGGATATCCTAAGGAAACTAAAGGATATTATTTCTATATTCCATCTGAGAACAAAGTGTTTGTTGCTCGAAATGGAACCTTCTTGGAAAAGGAATTCATTTCTAAAAGAACTAGTGGGAGCACAGTTCAATTAGATGAATTTATAGAACCACAAGAGGATATTGAACCGCCTGTAGAAATAGTTTCAGAACCACAAGTCATTGTGGAAACTGAAAATGTTACACAAGTTCTGCGCAGATCTGATAGACCACGTCATCAGCCTGAGAGATATGGATTTCTCATGACTGAAAGTCGTGAAGTTTTGCTCATAGATCAAGATGAGCCAACTACCTATCTTGAAGCTGTGTCAGGTCCAGATTCAGAGAAATGGCTTGGAGCCATGAAATCTGAGATGCAGTCCATGTTTGACAACCAAGTTTGGGCCTTAATTGATCCTCCCGAAGGTATTAAGACTATTGGTTGCAAATGGGTTTTCAAGAAGAAAATTGACATTAATGGAAATGTGCAAACCTATAAAGCAAGGTTGGTTGCTAAAGGTTTCAAACAAACACATGGTATAGACTATGATGAAACTTTTTCTCCAGTTGCTATGATTAAATCTATTAGGATTCTCCTTGCCATTGCTGCATACTATGATTATGTGATATGGCAAATGGATGTCAAAACCGCTTTCCTTAATGGAAATTTACTCGAGGATGTGTACATGACACAACCTGAGGGTTTTGTAAATCCTGAGAATTCTGGGAAGGTTTGCAAGCTTCAAAGGTCCATTTATGGATTGAAGCAAGCATCTCGAAGCTGGAATCTTTGTTTTGATGAAACAGTTAAGAACTTTGGTTTCATTCAAAATGAAGATGAACCATGTGTTTACAAGATGGTTAGTGGGAGTGCTATCGTGTTCTTAGTCCTATATGTAGTGACATATTGATCATTGGAAATGATGTCCCCACTTTACAAAAGGTTAAAGATTGGTTAGGGAATTCTTTTTCAATGAAGGACTTGGGAGAGGCTGCATATATCCTTGGTATAAGGATCTATAGAGATAGATCTAGAAGGATAATTGGCTTAAGTCAAAGTACATACATTGACAAAGTGTTGAAGAGGTTCAGTATGCAAGATTCCAAGAAAGGATTCTTGCCTATGTCACATGGTATTCATCTTGGCAAGAATCAATGTCCTAAGACATCTGAGGAGCGAGATAGAATGAATAAGATCCCTTATGCTTCTGCTATTGGATCTATTATGTATGCCATGCTATGTACTAGACCTGATGTCTCATATTCTTTAAGCACAACAAGTAGATATCAAGCTGATCCTGGTGAGGGTCACTGGACAGCTGTTAAGAACATTCTTAAGTATCTAAGAAGAACTAAGAATGTTTTCTTAGTTTATGGAGGTTTGGAAGATGAACTAGTTGTAAATGGTTACACAGATGCTAGTTTCCAAACTGATATAGAT
Organism: Garcia nutans; assembly: GCA_947685225.1. NCBI lineage: Eukaryota > Viridiplantae > Streptophyta > Magnoliopsida > Malpighiales > Euphorbiaceae > Garcia > Garcia nutans. The sequence goes on from CANTUV010000035.1 coordinate 42,029,154, forward strand.
GATTACAAATCGCAGTCAGGTTTTGTATTCACATTGAATGGTGGAGCCATTACTTGGAAAAGTTCCAAGCAAAGCACAGTAGCAGATTCTACAACAGAAGCTGAGTATATAGCAGCATCAGATGCTGCTAAGGAAGCAGTTTGGCTGAAGAAATTCATCACTGAGCTTGGAGTGGTGCCTAGCATTGCTAATCCTATGGCTATCTATTGTGACAACAATGGTGCCATAGCGCAAGCAAAAGAGCCAAGGTCCCATCAAAAATCTAAGCACATACTCAGGCGATTTCACCTCATTCGAGACATCATTGATAGAGGTGATATCAAGATATGCAAAGTTGACACAAATGACAACATAGCAGATCCATTGACAAAGCCTCTCTCGCGGGTCAAGCATGATCAGCACACCAGGTCTATGGGCATGAGATATTTGTTAGACTAGGCCTAGTGCAAGTGGGAGACTGTTAGTGTATATGCCCTAGGCCATCGATTTGGACCTTAATGTTATTCATTTTGTTATTAATAAAGAAGTTTTTATTATCATTGTTATGTTTGCATGTTATATATAATAATGATTATATCCCTGGTTTATTATTGTTATGGAGATAATAATAAATATAACTAGTGTAATATTGATTTGATAATCATAAGATGATTATAGGTATGAAGATACAAATCAATATTATGGATACATGTTAGAGAACAGTGTATTGGATAGACCCACATAGATATCACTTCATGGTTTAATGTCATAAGTGTATCTCATAATAGTTTTCATTTAATCCTTTGACTTGAGATTGTCATAGTTTCCAACATAAGGAATATTATGTTTTGACATGATCAAACGTTATCTGTAACTAGATAATTATAAAGGTTATGCTTGAACATGATATAAATTATGTAGAGGAAAATGAACAATCAAGATGGAATTTGTCCCTCTCTATGAGAGAGATATCTTCTGGGCCCCTTGATAAGTGTAACTGAGAAATGCATGGCCATGCTCAAATAAGTTGATATAAGATCAATCTTATTTGTTTATCAGTTAACTTGGAGATCGAGTAATCATAAGTTTGGACAATATAAGTATGACATTTACTATGACTTATGTTCAAACTAGATATCGTGTGACAAAGGGATTAATGCATGTACTATTTCAGGTTTTTCATTTATAATGATTCTCATGATTAATTGGGTAGTCGTAATGTCTTGCTAGAGGCCAATTATGATTTGTGCATTTCAATAGAGATTGAAATACACTACCAATTAATATGAGCCTATCGGGTCACACACATAGAACGTAGGCTGTACTTAAATAATAATAATTATATTTAATTATTATTGTTAGTATTATTATTATTATTAGATATTAATAATAATATTGTTATAATAATTATTATTAGATAATAATTATTAAAACGTGGGTCCATATGGGATATGGACAGTTAGGGTTTTGATAAAAAGAAGTCTTTTAAAACGGTTTTAAAAGGACTGGAGGTTTAATGATCTTATTATTCGTTTTGCAAAAGAAAACGTAAGAAGAAAAAAAAAACCTAAAAAAACCCTAGTTTCGTTTTGAAAAGGTTTAGCCACTGCCGTTGGTGAGCTAGCACTCAGACCGGCATACGTTTGTGTGGATTTCGTTAGAGGGTGTTCGTCTTCAGAAGGCAGCATCTGTTAATCATTTTTGAAGCTACACAAAAAGGTTAGTTTCGAATCTCTTTTATCGAACTGAATGGATCACATGGATCCTGTGAGTAAATCGAAAGAATTTTTTGTTTTTCCGCTGCGGCAAGGGTTGCAGATTCTTAACGATTTACTAACAGAGTTAATTAGAGCGCAACAGGTTCTCAACCCGAGATTGGCAATAGTTTGGGTACTTGGACCCGAAATAAATTTTGGACTCGAAAAAATTTGGGTACTTGGACACGAGATAGATTTTGATTTGGGTATTTAGACCCCAGACTGGATACTTGGATCAAGATTGAATTTGATTTGGGTACTTGGACCCAAGACTAGATACTTAGACTCGAGATTGAATTTGATTTGGGTACTTAGACCCGAGACTGAATTTGATTTGGGTACTTGGACCCGAGACTGGGTACTTAGACCCGAGATTGAATTTGATTTTGGTACTTGGACCTGAGACTGGGTACTTGGACTTGTGACTGGATACTTTGACCCGACATTGGATACTTGGACTCGACATTGAATTTGATTTGGGTACTTGGACCCAAGACTGGATACTTAGACCCAAGATTAAATTTGATTTGGGTATTTGGACTCAAGGCTGGGTACTTGAATCCGAAATTGAATTTGATTTGGATATTTAGACCAGAGACTAGATTTAATTTGGGTATTTGGACTCGAGACTGGTACTTAGACTTGAGACTAAATTTGATTTGGGTACTTGGACCCGAGACTAGGTACTTAGACTTGAGACTAAATTTGATTTGGGTACTTGGACCCAAGACTGAATTTGATTTGACTGACCTTTTATCAATTGAGAATTCTGGTTGTTCCATTCTTTAATGGATTGTGGGTCTTCACCCTCAAAATGGATCTTCATCCTTGGACCTTGGATCTTCATCCTTGGCATTGGATCTTCACCCTTGAAAATGGATCTTCATCCTTGGAGATTGGGTCTTCACCCTTGAAAGTGGATCTTCATCCTTGGCATCGGGAATTCACCCTTGAAAATGGATCTTCATCCTTGGAAATTGGGTCTTCACCCTTGAAATTGGATCTTTATCCTTTAAGCTGGATCTTCATCCTTGGTAGGGTCTTCACCTTCAATATGGATCTTCATCCTTTGGACTTTGGGTCTTCACCCTTCAAAGTGGATCTTCATCCTCAGTATCAAGTCTTCACCTTGAAATCAGATCTTTATCCTTGGAAATTGTCTTCACCCTTGAAATAGATCTTCATGCTTTTGACTTCGGGTCTTCACCCTTTAAACTGGATCTTCATCCTTTAGACATTTATCCTATATTGGCTTCAGCTCTTCTAGCTGGACTAATCTTTTGTCTTTTGCATCTTCATTCTTTTGATAGTTCTAATGTTCCATTCTTTTGCAATTTTTGCAAAAAATTCAGCCATTTTTTAGCTGGCCTCTTATATCTTCTCCTTGCCCCCTGTATGGCAAAATATTGACAATGAGTCTGAAAATATTTTGTGTATGCATAAATTTAAAAAATTGAAAAGGAGAAACTTTGCCCCCTGTGTAGGCTCAAACTAAAGATTTTTGTTTCCATGCAGGCTTTGTTTGATGTTTGTATATTGTCTAGTTCCATGCATAAGCATGCATTTCTTCTTTTACAAAATGACTCGAGCTTCCTCAAGCAATGGACCTTCCATGCCCCCTGATTCTATACCCGCTTCATCTTTGCTTCATAGAGTATCTGTTGTTCACTTTGACAAAGAATACATAATACAATACAAGAGAATGCAATGTGATATGCTCATGTATGCATGATATGCATGAATAACACTTACAAAGGTTTTATCGACTCACAGACTGAGATGACCAATTGAAGTGTTTTCATTAACTTCTTTCAAATACCTGTTCAGATCTTGTATTGGAATGACAGAAGGCTTTGTATTTATGGCTTTTATCTTTGAGATGTTGAAAACATAAGTGGTAAGGCCCAAGCATCAGAGATACATTCATTTCAAACTAAGATTCAGCACGCCAGTTGGTGACTTTTCACAACCTTGCAAATAATCATTTACTTTGCCCAATGTGTCTTTTGAGATTCGACGGTTCAACATACTTCCCTTTACTCGAAGGCTTTGTATGACCAAAACACACATTTTTTTAAAATCTTAAAATCATTTTTTGGCTTTGTCAAATTAGTGTCATTATACCTCAGGACTTGATTTTCCAAATTAACATATCTATAACATGACAACCCTAGTTACCGTACTAAACTTGGGAATCATTTCCATTTAAGCAAGAACTGTTGCATTTCAGATAGGCACATACACATTACTTGGCCAAAGGTCTCACTGAGTTTGAATATTGTCTATCTCATATGCATGCTTATTCAAACTATCTCTACTAATAGACTCTACCTACTAAGAGGGATCAATATGTCTTTGATAGGCTTGAAATGGGGTCTATAAGGGATATGGTTTAAATAAGGGTTACTTTGAGATTGGAGCCGGTGTGACACTATGGACAATCCTTTAAGCTACAAACTTTTTGTTGAAACTTTAGACAGTTGGAAGCATGAAAAGATAGAGCTTTGAATATTCTCTCATCTTCTTGGCATTAATCTAGATCTTGATTAGGACAGTTTTTGCCCTTGCAAAATGTTTGATACCCATATTCCTTTGCTTCTTTTTTTTTCCTTTTCTCTCTCTCCTTTTGTTTTGGAATTTTATCATTTCATCCTTTTCCTCTGTAGGACTTTCAAAAACTAGATGGTCTTCCTCCTTTTTCTCTGATTTTGATTGAATCCTTGGTTGGATTGGACCAATTGAAGTCAAACTATCCTTATAAACCAAATGAAAGTCTTTTGCTGCTTTAGGTAAAAGAGAACTTGGTTGGCTTTCTGAACATTTTGAGTTTTATTTCTTTTCTTTTTCTTCTTCTTTTCTTCTTTTTCTTTCTTTTTTCTTTCTTTTCTTTTGTTTTCTTCTTCTTCCTTTTTTTTAATCTTTTATGGTCTTGACTAGGCATTCCCTTCTTTTTGATCTTCTTGCCTCTTCCCCTTAGTGATCATCAGATTTATCATAAGCATTACAACAGCTCAGGGTAGCTTATCGGGGTTTGTAAACCAATAAAAAGAAAGCTAAAATTTCATAAATGCTCAAAGGGACAACTGGGGATTGATATTTTATTTGGTGGATACTAGTTGTTGGCTTGACCAAACTATGCCTAGATCATCTCTCCCTTAAATAAGCAAAGTTCAATTTCACCTCAAAAGTCCATCAAAGCATGTTCTAAGATTGACTAGGACCTAGACAAAAGTAATTATATAGAAGCCCTCTCTAAGTAAGCATACACAACTCAAGGCTATAGAACAATTCCCTCACCTAGTAAAGTCATTCAAATTATAATGCATAGATATACTAATTCATAAAAATCAAGCTAAATTCATCATCGGTTGAGCACCATAATGAAAAAAGACCATGAAAAATTTGATGAAAATAATTTGTTCAAACAATCATAATTTGAAAAACATAATTGTTCTAATTAAATATTAAAGAAAGCAAAATAAATAGGGCAACACTCTAAGCTAAGGGAATTTTATTGGGTACAATTTCTTCTCATTCTGTATCTTCGACCTTCCAGTCTTGAAAAGAGGATAAGACAAAATTTTCCTCCAATCCTCTTCCTACCATGAAGGTTGCCGGTGGAGGTACTCTTCCAAATTTAGGCAAAGGATTATTCTTGGTATTGGGCTTTTCCAACTTAGGTAGCTTACCACTGTCGATTAGATCTTGGATCTCATGCTTTAATTGGGTACATCTATCGATCTTATGTCCTTGAGTCTAATGAAATTGAAAAAAAGCCTTAGTATCAAATTTTGGGGGTAAAGGATTTGGCAAAGGTCAAGGGGCTAATGGTTGTAATAGTCCCTCCTTTTGTAGGTTGTTGAAAACCCAAGATAGAGGTTACCCTAACTCTAAGAACTGTCTTTTATTTCCTTGACCAGCCGTATTAACATCAACTTCCTTTTGCGTGCTTTGATTACTTGACTGGTAGTTCCCTTTCTCATTGCTTCTTGTCGAAAAGCGGTTCTTCTCCCTTTCCCACTCTTCGATTTGCAAGCCAACTTGCATGTAATATCCCAAACTATACCCTAAAATTTTTGGAATGATTATTGTTGAAATTGGATTAAATGATATAAAGTATATATTTATAATTTAGTGGTATGAGAGGAAAAGAGAAGTGTGTATATGTTGTATATATGGAGATATATACAACATATACAAGTCAACTTATTATTGGTCAAAGGGGATATTTTGGTTATTTTTAAATGGAAATTTAGTTAAGTGGAAGATGATATTTGTAATATTATATTATTAAAATTGCTTGGTTGAGATTTAAAGAAAGCTTTAGTGGTTAAGAGAAGAGTTGAGTGGGTTGACTTTCATCTTCATCTTCTCTTCTCTTCTCTTTGGCCGGCCATCTCCATAGCAAGAAGGAAAGATAGATTTTGCTCTTCCTAACTCAAGATTGAAGGGTGTTTCAAGTGATCAAGTTGGAATTCTAAGGGTTTTCATCACTTTTGGTAAGTTTTCCACTTGATTCTTTGGTTTTCTTTTGAGTTTGTGAATTGAGCTTGGTGTATGGTTGTTGTTGATATGTGTATGTTTGATTGTGGTGTGTTTGAGAGTGTTTGGTCTTGTTGACTCTGATTTTGGGGTTGGTTTGAAGGAAAGGTTAAGTTGGTGATGAAAAGCAAGTGTTGTGTATTGTGTATGTGTTGAGTTGTGATGATGGTTTTGATTGGTGGTTGATGCATGAAATAGAGTTGTTTTGATGTTATGCAAGTCTAGTATGGTTTATTGATGGTTTTTGGGTAAGATTATTTGGAGTGAAAAGGGTAAAGTATGTTGTTTGTTGGATGTGGTGTTGTTGGTGTCGGAATAAGGATTTTTGGCCTGACACGCCCATGAACACGGCCAAGTCTTTGGGCATGTCAATGGTTCTATTTTTTGGATTGGTGACACGATCAGTGACACGCCCATGTCACTAAGCGTGTCACAGCTTCTGTGTTGCAATAGTATTGACACGACCAGTGACACGCCTATGTCACTGAGCATGTCATAGCTACTGTGGTGTTGGTGGATTGATACGTCCAGTGACACTCCCATGTCATTGAGCGTGTCATAGCTACTGTGTTGAGGAAGGATTGACACGGCCAGCGACACGCCCATGTCACTGAGCGTGTCAAAGCTTCTGTGATGTGGGTTTAGGGCACGGTCAGGGACGCACCCGCGTTGTTGAGCGTGTCATGTGTAGAGTTTGCCCTAGTTGGTTCTTATCCTTATTATCTCATGTGTATCTCTAAGTGAGTGTGTATCATCCCTTTTGGATTAGGTTTTGAAGAGATTGAGTTGCTCTAATCCAAGTGTTGAAAGATTTTCGGAATTGGTGTGAGTTGCTCTTGAGGTAAGTACAAACCCTACATGGTTGCATACATATACATGACTTTGGGACTTAACACATTTGGTTGTAAATGTGTTAAGTATTCTATTACATTGTTGATACAATTGAGTAATGCTTTGATTTGCATAATGTGAAACATATAATGATCATTCAAAATGTATGTGTAATGCAATTGGTTATGTATACCCTAATGATGAGATGTGAAGCCATTGTTGTTGGCTATAATAATGCAAATGAAATAATTGGGGCATGATTGCCTAGATGATTATGAGAAAATGAGAATGGAATTGATAATGAAATAATAAAAGAATTGTGTGCCTAATGTGTTATTCAATTTTCAGAGTTTTGTTATTGGTGGCATGCCTAAAAGTAACAATCCCTTGAAGCTAGGTTGGCTTGGTCCTTGAAGCCAAGTTAGGTTGATGCTTAGCATGCTTAGCTCCCCTTGAAGCTTGGTTGGGCCTAGTCCTTGAAGCCTAGTTGGGATGTTACATATGAGATGTTTCTCATTGTGATAATGAATCGCCTACGGGCTTGATAAATGTGATTATTAAACTAAAACATTAACTCTGGAACTTGAATGGCATATTAGTTTCTTTTGGGCCCATGCTTGTCTTTGCTTAAATGTGAATCATGAATGATGAAAACAATTGAATAATATAATGAAATGTAATGTTATGAAATATGATGTTCTTGTGTATTGTTTCTAATTCTTGTGTGACATTGGCATTACATTTGAAGCATATTGTCATCATAGTTTGTACCACTAAGCCGTAGGCTTAGCGCGATTGTGGTTCATCGCGCAGGTGACAGGGTAGATCCGGTTGAACCGGAGAGTTCAGCTAGACCGAGTCGAGTCTAAGCTTGTGAAGTGTTGATTTGTGGACTTTAAGATCAGAGATGAACTACCAAGCATGTATAAACTCTGTATATTTTGTAAATATTGATTTTGATGTATATATATGTAAATGCCGCTACATTTTCCGCTGCTTAATAAACAAATGTTTTATCTATTATGTTTTATAATATAACTTAAATGTTTTAAGTTTTCTCATATTATTGTTAAAAGGAAAGATTGGTTTGTTTTATATAAACCGTGACACTCCTATATCCGATATACGTATATTACAGATGTGGTTGTATGTAGTGTGCATATATGGGTTATAAGGGTGTTAAATTGCAAAAGTTCTCTGAAGTCCCTTATAAGGGTGTGAGACAGCCTTTCATGAAGATTAGGCAGGATGCCTCTGACTATCATTTTTATCTGCTCTGACTCATCAGGCCTCTTCTTGAGCAAAGCAGCCATATTCCTCTATCTCTTCACATAGTCCATAAAATTCTCATTTGACCTTTGCCTAATGGTCTGCACCTCCATTAAGGTAACTTCCAGTTCGATATTTTACCTATATTGTTGAATTAAAGACTTATATAACAAATTCCAGTTCTTTTGAGTACTATCCTCTAAGGTGTTGAACCAGTTTTGCACAACAGGATCTAATGAGAGCATAAAATACCTCAGAGTTTGAGCTTTAGTAGCTTGGGTAGACTGCATAGTAGTGATGTAATGCTTAACATGCAAGTAAGGATTTCCTGTACCATTGTACCTAGCAAAGGAAGGCATTTTGAACTTGTAAGGGACCTCTTCATCTAGATCAAACAACTTGTCGACCTCCGACATTTCTTCAGTTTTCAGCTTCTTCTCGAATTTCTTTTGCAAATCAGCAATCAGTTTCACAACATTTGAAATTTCAGTCTTTTCTACTGCCGATCTTTCAACAACCTTTGGATCCTTTTTCTTGTCTTGAGGATCTTGGAAATATTGAGCCCAGTCGTCATCATCATCAACGACTACTTCATCATCTTCAAAGGCTACTTCACCAACCTTAGCTTTTCCCTTGTCTATCATGGTACTTGTGGATGCTTCAGCAGTGTTCCCAAACATTGCAGCCATTTGACTTTTTATGATCTTAGCTAGGGCCCCTTTAGTTCTTTCATCTTAACTTCAAGGGCATCATCCAACATCTTTTGAATATGCTCAGGTTCCATTGCTTTTGGTGAGAAGCTAACTGAGTTGTTGCTGGATTCTTTGTCACCGGCGTAGGTTGGATTGTCCTAGGCTTTTGAACTGTTGTAATCCAGGGTTGTGAGCCAGAGAGGATCAATGATATGAGAAGCAAATGCATGTATGCACAAACAATAAACAAATAAAGATAATTAGGACATTCCTCCAATCTTATAACTTCCACACAAGAATTGTGAGTCTCTTTTCCTTGGTATATGGTTAACAAAATACCAACATGGGATATTTTGTTTTTGAATAATTCCCTCAGACGTTTCAACCAATAGTTATATTTTCAAACATGGAAATCAGTTCATGATAATTCCTATTAATTAGGCTTTAATCCATCCAATCAACTAAAGCAGCTTTTATGCTATATTGGATTAAAACTAAATTAAGAGGTTTATTATAAATAGATTTCTCACTTAAAAAGTAACTACTAATTCATGCCAAAAACAAGCCCATGAATAATAATTCTTAGTATAAACTAGGCTCACAATTAATTTTTAGTATTTTCATAATTAACCTAAATATTCGTAAGCTCTTTAAAAAGGTTGTAAAAATAATTTTATTTCTAAGCCCATTGTAAAAAGATTTTAGAAAAAATGAATTTTGGGCTTTGTATTTGAGTTATGAGAAAAGAATTTTTTTGATTTGTTTTTAGAAAAGTTTTATGTCCCAAGACCATTTTGAAAATTTTGAAAATAGCCTTGGTCTTTTGGATTTAGAGAAAATAATTATTTGAGCTCACAATGTAATTAGGTCATATTAAAAAAAGAACAAACCAAATAAGCCATGATTTAAACTAAGATAAATTAACCATAGTCAAACAACAAGCATTTGGAGTAAAACATAAGGAAAGTAACTAGGCCAATTACATGAGCTTTAGTCTTTGGGTTGACAGGCTTCGGTTCCCATTGCAAGTATATACCAAAAGGTACAAGGCTATGAGTAGTTATGCCATGTTCGATCTCCATACATTGAGTGAAAGTATGGTATCCCTATATAACACAACACGGGTAACACGGGAATCCTAACTCACGCACACGATGCAATCTAAATGATACAATGAATAATATCATGATAAGAAATAATAGAATAATATAAAGACCAATGGAATCAACTTCTTTTATCCCCGGTAGAGTCGCCACTGTGAGCAGGGATTTTTGCCCCCACTCCCATGTGGAATGGTTCTTGCAACTTCGGCACTGTTAGGCCCAGGGCCTTAGAGAACACGGGCCTAAACCTGAAGAAAATAGAGTCACCACCCGGATGGGCTGGGAAAAAAGAAAGGGGTGGATGACTCAATTCATAAGGAATTCCCAACCCCCTAAGGAATTCCCAACGCCCTAAAGAGATAGATAATATCATTATATTTAAGAATTTTATAATATTAAGAGCTGAAAAGAGGCCGGTTCTAATGAACCGGGCGCTATGAGGGTCCTAGGCCATTTCTCACCTTCCCCATGCGTACCCAACTTTTTAAACCCAATAGGGGGTTGGGGATTCCTTAGGAATTGAATCATCTACCCCTTTCTTTTTTTTTTCTGCCCGTCCGAGTGGAGACTTTATTTTCTTTGAATTTAGGTACGTGTTCTCTAAGACCCTAAGCCTAACAGTACTGAAGTAGCAAGAATCATTCCACATAGGAGTGGGGGCAAAAATCCTCACTCACAAAGAGATGAAGTCAATGCAGGACATATATCCAAGGATGAAAATCCATTTTGAAGGGTCAAGACCATATGTCTAAGGATGAAGATCCAAAGCAACCTGCTAGAAGAAAGCTAGAATTCTCAAACGACAAAAGGATGACCAAGCTAGAAGAGCTTAAGTTTTGTGTCAAGCACCCTAATCCAGTTTTGGGTCGAGAACCCTAATCAAATTTTGGATTGAGATCCCTAATCCAGTTTTGGGTCGAGTACCCTAATCCAATTTTATATAGAGCACCATAATCTAGTTTCATGCCGAGCACCCTAATCCAGTTTCAGATTAAGCACCCTAATCTAGGCTTGGGTAGAGTGCCCAAAATCTAGTCTCTGGTCGAGAACCTAAATACAGTTTTAGGGTCGAGAACCCTAATCTAGTTTCGGGTTAAGCACCCTAATTCAGTTTTGTGTCAAGAATCCTAATATAGTCTCCGGTCGAGCACCCTAATCCAGTTTCGAGTTGAGCACCCTAATCTAGTTTTGGGTCGAGAACCCTAATCCAGTTTTGGGTCGAGCACCCTAATCTAGTTTTGGATGGAGCATCCTAATCCAGTTTTGGGTCGAGTACCCTGATCCAGTTTCGAGTCAAGAAACCTAATCCAATTTGGGTCCAAAACATAATTCTTTTTCAAGTCTAGAACTCAATCTAGGTCCATAACCGAAATCGCCTCCTGTCCAGAATTCAAATCATTTTCGAGTCCATAACTCAAATCGGGTCCAGGACCCAAATCATTTTTGAGTCCAGAACTCAATTCAGATCCAGAACCTAAATTATTTTTATGTCCAGAACTCAATCTGGTTCGAGCACCTAAACCCAAATCCAACCCAGTATCGGGTCAAGTACCCAAATCCAACTCAATCCGGGTCAAGTACCTAAATCTAATCCATTATCGGGTTAAGAATCCAAATTCAATCTCGGGTCCAGTACCTATTTGGGTCCAAAATTATCTCAAAGTCATGTTGCTTTTCACTCTTTGAATAAACTCAAGATCATTCAAGCAGGGGGTAAACTGTAGATCCTTAATTTTGGCCCTAAGCTAGTTTGATCCCAACTAAATGAGTCCAAGCTAAATTTAGTCTGATTTTAAAAGCTTAAACCTAGTTTATAGCTTTGATTTAGGTCGATGCAATTTTTAAAGGACTAAAATGGGTTCGATTTAACATTAAAATCCAAAGACAAGTTGGTACAAGCCCTAAAGCACATATTTTGTCAAAATGACATGCCAGTTCGCCCAAGGCACTTGCCTGTGGCAAATTGGAGTGTCCAATTCGCCACAGCCAAGGCATGGGGTGAGTTGGAGTGTCCAATTTACCACAGGCAAGTGTCTGAGGCAAATTGGACACTCCAATTCGCCCAGCCCATCACCTGTGGCAAATTGAAGTGTCTAATTTGCCATAGGCACTTTCCTAGGGTGAATTCGACACTCCAATTCACTCCAGTCCATTGCCTATGGTGAATTGGAGTGTCCAATTTGCCACAGGCCATTATTCCAATCGTTTTGATTAGTTTTGATTAATTTGACTTTGTCTTAGCCGTTGGATCAAGCACATTAGGTTTTTGCCTTTGTCTAGCTATCGGATCAAGTGTATCAGGGTTTTGGGTTAAACCTAATTATGCCTATAAATATTGATGTTTAACATTAAAGAAGGGGGGATTTTGGCAGGTAGTAAGAAGCAACAATCGTGCTCACCAAGGGTTAGCAACAAACGTTATTAGCAAGGGTTAGCAACAAACGTTATTAGCAAGGGTTAGCAATTGTCAAGTAGTGAACACAACAACGAACAACAACCATTAAATCATAGAAGTAAGCAACCAAAGTGAAGTAACTTGAGTAAGCAGAAGCTTTAAACCACCAAACCAGTAGGCAGAACACGTCTGTCTTCAACTTGTTTCAACCAAGATTTTACAAGTTGAATCAACGTGAAATATTGGTGGAACCAACGACGGAGGTTTGCTATCTTTTATCTTATTCATTTTACGTTTACAGTAAATCAATCCTTTTGTTTTATTGTTTTATTTTTGTTTATGTTTCTTTGTTTTCCTTCATTGTTTTATTGATAGAAAATGTCCAGTAGCCTCACTTGAAGTATAATCCAATGAAACATGATTTGTACAAAGTTAATTATTTTCTATGTTTACTGTCTATTAAGCTATGTTCAACCATTTAATTAATTTTCAAAACAACTTGTTTAGACCAATTTCAAACCATCAAAGTAGTAAAAATAAGTTTTTAAAACCCTAAAAAGTTCAATAATCAGTTTCCAATAATAAAATCCTAAAACAGTCTTTAAATACCAAACCCTAAAATCAATTTTTCAAAAGTAAAATCCAAAACTAGTTTTTAATCCCAAAATCCTAAAAATATTGTCATCCTAAACCTAAAAACCACAATCTTGCTTTCCTAAACCTAAAAACTCCAATCTTGTTTTCTAAAACCCTAAAACCCTAATCTTTATCTTAAAAAAAACCCTAATTTAGTTGTTAAAGTTGTAAAACCCTACTTTTATCCTAGAAACCTTAATTTAAGATGTAAACCATAAATTTTTATATTCATTGCTTTATTTAGTTTTACATTTCATTATGTGATTTTGTATATGTTTTTATGGATGATTACTTGAATTTTGATGGTTGGTTCATTTAATTTATGATGAATGAATGGATGGATGTTTTCTTTATTATTATTACTGATTTATTTTGGTATTAATAATGTAAGAGATATGTTTTCACTTTGTGGGTACCTCATTAGTTAAACCTTATGTAATTTAAATTATTGCATATTTTGGGATTAATGTTAAGGACATGTTTTTACCTTTTGGTGCCTTTTGGTGAGTGTCCTATTTAGTTTTAGATGTTGACCGATGTAAGGACATGTTTTCATCCTCGAATGAGTGTCCATTTAGTTATTTTGTTTGGACATTACTTTGATTATTAATACAATGATGCTTTTATTTTAATTATCATATGTAATATGAATTATATCATAATAATTAAGAATTCTATAATATTTAGACTTGAAAAGGAGGCCGGTTCCAATAAATCGGGTGTTGTGGGGGTGCTGGGTCATTCTCACCTACCATACACATACCCAAATTTTCAAACCTATTAGGGGGTTGGAGATTCCTTAGAAATCGAGTCATCCGCCCTTTTCTTTTCCCGGTCCATCTGGGTGTCAACTTTATTTTTTTCTGGTTTAGATCCGTGTTCTCTAAGGCCTTGAGCCTAACAATGCTGAAGTCGTAAGAACCATTCCACATGGAAGTGGGGGAGAAAATCCCTACTCACACATGGCTCATGTCGATTTGGGGTAAATCGACATGAGCATGACTTGGACCCATTCCGATCCAAGCCAATCCAAATCTTTTTAATTATTGAACTGAACCTTTTTCACAAATTTAATTTTGGGTCTTTATAAATTGGACCAATTTAATTTAAGCTTTCAAATTAAGTTTAGGCTATTTAAAAATTATAACGGACCAGGTTAAGTTTTTTTCTTTTTAAAATTCAATTCGGCCCAAATTTAAGGGTTTACACATATATTTCACATATATACTTTATCTTTTCCACCTTCCAGCACTTTAATTTAAATTATTTATTTAACTATATTTTATAGAAATTATGGGCGTTACATACCGTATTTTTCAAAAGTGTTTTTTTTATCATATTTTTTTAAATGTCCTAAAAAGGTTTTGGAGAAATTACATAAATAACTCAGAAATATAATTTTTTATTTCAAATATTTGAGAGTTAGAAGAAAATAATTAAGTTTTAGACTAAAATCTTAAAAAATTTCAAAGGCTACGCGTTTTATCCCTTAATAATTTCCATTATTTTTATGAATTGTACATGTTGTGTATATGTTACATATATGATGTGTATGTATTATAAATTTTTTCAACAAAAATATAAAAACTGAGTTTATTTCAAATACTATTTCATAAAATAATAACTTTAAGAGAAAATAATATTATTTTATAAAAAAAATTCTAAAATTAACATATATAAGCACATATACAACATCTAAAATATCCCTAAAATATGAAAAATATATCAATTATATCCCTAAAATATCAATAAAAGCAAATATATTGTTTATGTAGAAGATTTGTAATGTATATGTTATCGATATGTTGAATTAAATATGAAAATATAATTAGTCCTTTAATATTTTCATTAATTATAGAATACTTGAGGTATATATATTGTGGATATGTTATTAAAAACCTAAATTCACGGTGACATTATAGGCAATAATATTTAAAAAAGAAAAATATGTTGTTTATATAGAGGATATGTAATGTATATATTGTTGATAAATTTAGTTAAATATGAAAATATATATACTCACTTAATATTCTCATTAATTATAAAGTACTTGAGTTGTATATGTTGTGGATATAACTAAATTCCTAGTGACATTATATGCAACAATATTGAAAAAAAAAACAAATATATTGTTTATGTAGAGGACATGCAATGTATAAGTTACTGATATGTTAAGTTAGATATGAAAACATAAGTACTATCTTGATAGGGTACTTGAGTTATATATATCGTGGGTATGTTGTTCAAAACTTAAATTTCTAGTGACAATATATGCAACAAAATTGGAAAAAATAGAATAAGTACATTGTTTATGTAGAGAATACGTAATGTATATGTTGCTGATATGTTGTATTAAATATGAAAACACAAGTATTGCCTTAATATTCTCATTAAGTATAAATATATGAGTTGTATATGCCATGACTATGTTGCTCAAAACCTAAATATCCGATAATATTATATGCAATAATATTTTTTAAAAAAAAGAATAAATATATTGTTTATGTAGAGGACGTGTAATATATATATATATATAAACTTAAGTACTACCTTAATGTTCACATTAATTATAGAGTACTTGAGTTATATATATCATATAATACCCTTATACCCTATATATGTATAATACATATACCCAATATATATATAATATGTGTATATGGTATAAAAATATCATAATCCAGTTTCATAAAAATTTTCACTTTACCAAATTAAAATCTCAAATACTTTAAAAATATATATTTAAATAGTAATAAAATATTCTTTATTAATTATAGCGTCCAAAATAACTATTTTACATAAAAATCTCTGAGAAAAATTTGCTAAAGTTTTATTTGTAATTTGGACAATCTCAAAATTCAATAAACACAACCAGCATAGAACAAACACTCCCAATAATACCAAATTACCATTTCACCAATACTTCTCAATTCCTTCACATTTTTTCAAAACATTTATACATATACATATTTATATCAAAACACATTTAAAATTCACATTACACAATTTATCGCAAAACATTCTTTATAATTTACAATGTAGATGCTCTAAAAATATAACATAATACACATAAAACTAAAATGTGCTATAATATAAAATATATACATGCTGACAAATGTCTCTAATCTCGATGAACCCAAAATTTACTCAATAATCAACTCAAATCTAAACTCGATTGGGTCTAGAAGAACTCTCCGACTCAACCGGATTACCCCTGCCACCTGCGCGATGAATTACAATTGCGCTAAGCCAAAAGCCTAGCGATACAAACTTTGATAACAATAAAATTGTAAAGCAATGCCAGTGCACAATGCTTTTGGTCACAATGTATCATATAAATTCATTTTAAAACATATTCTTCAATCATTTTACAATTCACATAAACACAAACACAAGCATGGGCCCAAAGGATCTAATATGCCATTTAAATTTCAGAGTTACTATTTTGGTCCAAATTGACATCAAGTGTCTAGCCCCAAAGGCAAATCATAGTAATGCTCAAAAGCTAGCCCCGAAGGCAAATTATATCACACTGACGCCAAGCGTCTAGTCCCAAAGGCAAATTAAAGTATTGCTTAAAAACTAGCCCTGAAGGCAAATAATGAGGATAACCTCATAGGCATGCAACCAAACATAGAACTCTGAAAATTGAAAAACATACTAGTCACACAATTATTTCATATTTTCCATAATCAATTTCTTTCACATTTTTCCATAATCAACTAGGCACATTGCCTCATTTCTCATTATCAATTAGGCATATTGCCTCATTTTTTTTTTGTCATTCATATCAATGTTATTTCATTTCATTTTATCATATTTCATCATATCTCAATATATCATCACAATGTATCACATTTTACATTAAAGCACATTACTCAATTATTTTGGGTTATATTCACATTATTCACATAAATCATATTTTATGCAATTTAGCCATTAATAATGGCTTTTCACAATGCCTTCCATGCATATATAATGAATCACACTACCTAAACACTTTGGGTCATTTTCACAAAAAGCACATACTTCACATTTTAATCAATTTAGCTATTAACAATGGCTTTTCACAATGCATTTAATGCATTCATAACAAATCACATAACATAGAACAATGTTCATGCATGTTTAATGTATCAAGTAACTTAACATATTTTCCAACCAAAATGTGTTAAGCCCAAATTATTGCCAACATATTTAATTTATCAAAAGTTTACACTTACCTTTGAAAGCACACAAAAACAACCTCCAACCTTCTTTTCCAAGTTGCCCTTCAACACTAGGATTGGGCAAATCACCTCTCCTTATTTCCTATACCAAATGTGATCAAATACAATCATTTAAAATCACATTCTAAGGCATTCTCAGCATCAAACCTTAATTAAATATCATTCTAACCAAAACCCCAAAATTAAGCCTAACTTCACTTTAACTTTGAAAAACCATTATAATCCATTCAAGTTGGTGTTTTAAGTTTATTTATATCATTATAAACATATTTTAATATGTTTAAACCAATTACATTAACTAAACACATGCTTTTGTTTTTAAAATGGCATAACCTTCACCATTGAAGGTTCTTTATTCCAACTCAATCCAATTAATAATCCAAGCTTAATTCCATCACTTATATCATTAAAGACACATGATTTAAGTTTTAAAACCAAACAATTGACCAATATTTGAAAACTCCCTTTCCAAACCCCTAAATTCAACACTTCCATTTCCAAACTCTAACCAAACTTATCCAAATCTATCATTTGACTTTAAAATCCTTGTTTATACATCAAAATAACACATTTAAAACCAAATTGCACAATTAAATTACATGAATACAAAAATCCAAAGTTTCATAACCTTAAATTCTCTCTTAACCAAACTTCACTCAAACTTAACCATTTCTTTAATCTAACCTTAGAATCAATATTAACTACTCAAAATAACATCATTCAAACCAATTTAAATAATTATAACATCCTCAATCATAATCTCAAATTACACATATTCATCATAATCATAAAAAACTAAGCTTAAAACATAAATTACTCACCTAAACCTTGATTATTCTTTAAAAGCACCTTAAATTCTTTAAATCCTTTGTGAAATTTGGTGTATCAATGAAGCAAAAATTCTCCTCTTATTCTTGAAGAAAAAACGTACAAAGAATGGAAGGAAGAAGAAGTAATTTGACTCATTTCTAACTTCTTTTCTCCTCCACACACACACACACACACACACACACACATATATATATAATTAATTTATTACTTTAGTTATAAATTATTAAATATATAAAATATCTTCTTCCATCCATAATTATCCAATTTCTTTTAATTAATTTTTCTCAATTTTACTTTTTTCTTTTTGCCATCTACTTACACATATAATTATCTTATTATTTAATTATTTAATTAATATTTTATTAATATCTAACTTTTCCATCATCTTCCACTACCAAAATTTATTTTAATTTTTAATTTAATTTTATTTATTTACTTATTTATTCAAATAAAACCATAATTTTACCTCTTTCATTCAAAAATAATTTATTTTTAAATTATTTAAATAATTTTTAAAATATATTTACAATAATGCCACTTGACTTTGACTTTTGACTTTTAAAAGTTGACTTTTAGTTGACTTAGAATATATTATGTATATTTCATGTATATTTTACATATACCTTCCAATTTTTCACTTTTAAACCTTCTATTTCTATGTAAATTATTTATTTATTTTATTTTAATTTATTTTAAATAATTAAAATAAATTTCGGATGTTACATGTCATGGATATGTTATTCAAAAGCTAAATTTCTGGTGACATTACATACAATAATATTGATAAAAGAATAAATATATTGTTTATCCAGGGGCAATGTTATGCATACGTTGTGTTAAATATGAAAATATAAGTGCTTCCTTAATATTCTTATCAATTATAGAGTACTTGAGCTGTATATATCATAGATATGTTACTTAAAACCTAAATACCAGTGACATTATATTCAACAATATTCAAATATGAATAAATATATTGTTTATATACGTGGAGGATATGTAATGTATTTGTTACTAATATGTTGAGCTAAATACGAAAACATAAGTGTTCCAAATATGAAAACATAAGTGTTCTATTAATGTTCTTATTAATTATAGAGTACTTGAATTATATATGTAAATTTTTGGGGATATTATATGCAACAATATTGAAAAAAGAATTAACATATTGCTTAAATAGAGAATATGTATATGTTGTTGATATGTTGTGTTAAATATAAAAATATAAGTACTACCTTAATATTCTCTTTAATTATAGAGTACTTAATTTGTATATGTCGTGAATATGTTACTCAAAACTTAAATACCTAGTGACATTATATACAACAATATTAAAAATATATAAATATATTGTCTATGCAAAGGATGTATAATGTATATGTTGTTGATATGTTCTAGACATATTCGTATTTGATGCAAATCTAAAAATATATTTATAAAACGTACCAAAATATTTATAAATATTTACAAAAAGTTTGAGAATATCCAACTATATCCGTAAAATTCCCAAAAGATATCAACTATATCCCTAAAATTTCAACAAAAGCAAGTGTAAAAACACCACAATCTCTGTCTTCACAGATGTTGCAAGTTCAGCTAGGCAGTACAAAGTAAGTGTCCAACATCTACTATTCATACTAATCAAACTATCCCTCAAGCTTGGCAAATATACAATATGCAACAGTAAAATCTTTCCCTCAAGCTCTATTGATTTTCTATCCTTGCATTCCACTCCAAACTTTAGTACCTAAAATCAACAAGTCAATGCTATTTTGTTATGATTTCTTGGAAATTAATGCCTATGGATCTCAAAAAAACCTAATATAGATTTTATTATTTACATGTCATTTCTGCCTAATGTTAAATAATTCAAACATTAAAATATCTTGAATCTCTTGTAAATTAAGAAAAAAAATTTAATAAGTGTGTATCTTAAACAAATACTAACATTCTTAATAGTGATATTATTCTAGTATGCCAACAGATTTACAAAGATACTAGTCAAAATCTAAATTATTTTATTGAAAAAGAAATGATATATAGTATCAATTAAGCCAAAGAAACATAAAAATTGAGTTTTAGCTTCAAGTTTCACTTACAAATCTAATAGATATAGCAATATAGAAAAATACAAATGTAGATTCATAAATTATTCATGAAATTAAGAGACCTGAGTCGTATCGGCTATGTAGGTGGTTTTGGAGGTTCAAAACCAACACAATAAGTTTACAATAGACTTGACCTTCCACTTCAAACTGGATTTCTGAGAGGACGAATGGTGGTCACGATGACTGGTTGAAAGCATATAGAGGGTGAGCAGCAACACTAAACGAGCCATGCCACTTTTGAATTCTTAGATTTACATAAAGAGAGTTGAAAGACAAATGAATAAAGGAAAATGATAGATGTGAAGAAAATGAGTAGTAATTGATGATAACTGATATAGAAGCAAATACAAATGTGGGTGTGTCAAATGGCGTCAAAAGTCGTATAATTGAAAAGAAAATAAAAAATGGTAAAAATGAAAAATAAAAGCTAAAAATGAAAAAAATTATGTTCAGTATTTTTAAAAACAAAATATAAAAATGGTATGTTATATAATTTCCTTAAAAAGTTTTTCCAATTTTTGTTATGCGACCCCTTTGTTGTTTTTTTCATTTCTATTATTTTCTTTTTTTATGATAAAATAGTATTTTTTTTGTTTTATTTTTTTAATTTTTTTTATATTTTTTATTCATAAATAATTTTATTATTCTTATATTCACAACATGCCCAAAAAGTACATCAACATACACACAACATATATAAAATATATACATTTATATAATATACATTAAACATACACGCAATATTTACACAATCTATTTAATAATTTTTAACTTTATTTTTTTAATTTTATATACACATAATATATACACAATATACTCATATTATATACACAACATGCACAATAAATACATAACATACATACAACATCTATAGACATCTGTATAACATACACATAACATATAACATCTACACAATATATACATAACAAAATTAATATTTTTAACTTTATTTTTATAATATGTAAAATTTATTTAAAAATAAATTTAATGATTTTTATTAATATGTTATATATATATATTACTTTTTTATATTATTTTGCGAGTGTTATTTCTTATTTATAATCAAAATTAAGATTTTTTCTTTATAAAAAATTATTACATTTATATGTTGAAAATGTAGTATAAAATATTAATTTTTATTATTTTATTATAATGTATTTATTTAATAGTAAAATTTGAAAAAAATATAAAAATTAAAGTCAAATATTATTTGTAATGAGACATGAAGAATTTTTAAAAAAAAAATTATTTTAGTGAGAAGTTAGATATTTTTTGAGAATTTGACTACTATAATTTTTTTTGCCGTATTTTTGAAAAGAAAGTTTATTTTTACGGATAATTTTTTAAAAACCCCAAAATGTTATCTACCTAATAGTATTTATTTTGTTTAAATGATTTAACAAAAAATTCATGCAACCATTGGAAATTTACTAGATAAATACCCCAAGATTTGCTTTAGCTTATTTTAGACCTCATTCATCTTAAATAGAATATTTTGAAAATTTTTACCTTTTCCATTAAAACGAAGAGCAAACTCTCCTTGTCCACCAAGTTAACATTTAAAAATTTGAAATCAGTTTCTCTTTCTCGCTCTCTATTTATCTTATAAAGAAATGTGAAACTCTAGCAAATCTATAATTTTATTCACTTAACATTGCTAACAACAAGCTCTGCAAAGATCTTGTGTACTTTCTAAATATGTATTATCTACCCTTTTAAACCCCAGCTACTATCTTACTTGTTAGAGTTAAATTGGTAAGTTAGATGGTTATTTTATTTTGTTTTTCTTGATATTGCTCATGCATTTCTATTGCCATTTTTGGAACATAGTTATGGTTTATGTGGGTTCATATGGGGTGGGTGGGTTTGACTCATCCATATATGTTTGTTTATGCAATAGATACAATAATGTCCATTACATAACACATTGATCAATTCACAACGTGTTATGCCAAAACCAATGTAATTAATACAAAAATTATCAAAGTATGTACTAATCTTGAAAATGCCAAATCCAATATTAATTTCACCACCCAAGCTTTACTTGTAACATCCTCATTTGATTAAAATATAATTAAATAAATAATTTGAAAAGGTTAATAAATGTGTTGAAAATGATTAATGTATACATTGGGTATATGTTAAATATACCCAAAGTATAAATTTAACTAAAAAAATAAGTCAAAAAGTAAAAAAAAAGCAAAAAATCAAAGTAAAAAGTAAAAAAGTAAAAAAATAAATAAATAAAAATTAAATTAAATTTGGATGGAAGATGAAATATCTTATTAATTAATTAATTAATTAAAGTAATTAATTAGTTAATATATATATATATATATGAGAAAGAAACAAAATTAAAACTCTTCTTCTTCTTCTTCTTCTCATGTCTTGGCTGAATTCTTTATTGAAGGGTAAGGAGGATTTTTGCTTCTTCAACACATCAAATTCTATAAGATTTTTCAAGAATTAAGGGTGATTTTGAAGGATTCTCATGTAATTCGTAAGAACTCTCTGGATTTTACTATCTTTTATTTGAAATTTTGGATAAGTGAAAATTTGATTTTTGGTGGAGGTTTAAATAATTGTTAAAATGAATTGTTATGATATTATTTTGATTTGGACGTGATGATTTAAGGTTGGGTGGTTGAAATGATTGGGTTTGGTGGTTGTTTAGAAGAAGTGGAAAGGATAATTAGGGTTTCTTGGTGAAATTTCGGAAGAGTTGATGTAATTGGTGTTTAAATGATTAAAAGGTGTTAGAATGATATGCTAATACTATTTTTGCACTTATAATTTGGTTTAGGAGTGAGTAAGGTGAACTTGTATATTTAAAGTAGAGAAGGACATTTGGTGAAGTGGATGTTGGAAGAGTGAATTGGGCTTGGAGTTAGCATTTTCAAGGTTAGTACATACTTTGATTTCATGTATTTTAATTAAATTTAGTTTAGCCTAAAACATTATGAAATTATGAACGTGCTAAACTTCTTTGGACTTGTTTTTTACATATAAAATGCATTGTGAGAGTGATGATGTATGAATTGCATATAATATAAAGTGTTAAGACCTTATAGAACGGCTAACAACATTGTTATTGTAGGCACTGGAATTTACCACCATGAGGATTATTGTCGAATACGATAAAAATTTTTATCGTATTCGATAATTATTAAGGAATATCAAAGGGATAACTAAAGAGCTAATTCGTTGATCATTAACATTATCGAATTCGGTAATTTTATATTCTCGAACTCAATAATACCTATGTAAAGTCCCCACCTCTTTTCTATAAAAGGGAGCTTCCAACTCCATTTGAAGGGACTTTTTCTTTTTTTTGGAGAGACATTCCATTGAGAAAAAAAGAGAGAATATTTCTTCTTTTGAGGGAGACAAAAAAAAAAAAGGGTCAAGAAACATTATCATAGATTTTTTTTTTATCTTGTATCCCATTCGTAAAAAGAAGCATTATTCAACAAAGTTAAAAAAAATCAAGGAAATTCTACATCCATAGGAAGTTCATTGTGATCTTCATCTTTTGACAGAAAGTTCCTCAAGTCCTTAGTATTATTTATTCCTAAATCTAGATGATTTAAGCTTGTTATTTATGTTTATATTACATCATTCATTCCAAATGTGTAATTTATT
The DNA here is from genome assembly GCA_947685225.1 of Garcia nutans. Classification (NCBI taxonomy): domain Eukaryota; kingdom Viridiplantae; phylum Streptophyta; class Magnoliopsida; order Malpighiales; family Euphorbiaceae; genus Garcia; species Garcia nutans. Next base: position 42,053,168 of record CANTUV010000035.1, read on the forward strand.
GAGAAACAAAACCACTTAACTCCAAAGAACAATCCTTTAGTTCAAGAACTAAAATATATTAAATTCAAGTTAAATCTACCAGTTAATGACCTATAAATGAGGAATTAAGATCTTAATGGACCATATCTAACTTTCCCCAAACGAAGACTAGAACTTTAGAACTGGAAATAAACTCTTAAAACATTTTATATGGAAAATTTGCAGACGCAGGCTGTTTTTGCCAGAAATGGAGAATACAACAACAAAAACTAAGCCTTAGTCCCAAACAAGTTGGGGTCGGCTGTATGGATCCTCAACAAAATAAGCTCAAAAGACACCAAAAAAGATACTCCAGCCTTAGGCCCCTTCCAAGACATGGATTTTACGTCTCCATTCAAGTCTATCATTAATCAAATCCGCATCAAGATCTAAGGCACGTAAGTCTCTTGCTATCACCTCCTTCCACACAGTTCTAGGTCTTCCACGACCTCTAGCCCCCTCAATCAACAAATTCTCACACTTACGAACTGCAGCATTAGGAGGTCTTCTTAAAACATGCCCATACCATCTAAGTCTTCCTTCCCTCACCTTATCTCTGACATCCACTACTTGGACTTTTTGTCAAATATGAACATTCTTAATTTTGTCCAGTCTGGTATGTCCACACATCCATCTTAGCATCCTCATTTCTGCCACACTCATCTTATGCAAATGTTGTCCCGTTGGTGCCCAACACTCACTACCATAGAGCATCGCAGGTCTAACAACCGTCCTATAGAATTTACCTTTCACTTTCAAAGGTATTTTCTTATCACATAGAACCCCAGTCGCACCCTTCCACTTCAACCACCCCACCTGTATTATGTGAGCCACATCTTCATCTATACGGCCATCATTCTGGAACACCGAACCCAAATTTTTGAACTGCTTGGTTTTAGGAACCAAAACTCCATCCAACTTAACCTCATGTTCCTGCTTCTTCCTTACACTGAACTCACAGTGCATATATTCCGTTTTACTCCTACTTAACTTAAAACCCTTGTCCTCAAGGGTTTTTCTCCACACTTCCAACTTATGGTTTACACCAGCACTAGTCTCATCAATTAAAATAATGTCATAAGCAAACAACATACACCAAGGTATATCATCTTGTATGCTTCTGGTTAGCTCGTCCATAACCAGGGTAAATAAATATGGACTCATGGCTGAACCTTGATGCAATCCGGTAGTAATGGGGAAAGCCTCAGTGTCTCCACCAGGTGTTTTCACACTAGTGGATGCATTCTCATACATGTCCTTGATGATGTTGATATATTTGCCGCTGACTCCTTTCCTCTTCAAAACCCACCATAACACTTCTCTTGGTACTCTATCATAGGCTTTCTCCAAGTCAATAAATACCATGTGGAGATCTTTCTTCTTCTCTTGATACAATTCCATTAGTCTTCTTAAAAGAGAAATAGCCTCCATGGTAGATCTCCCTAGCATAAACCCAAACTGATTCTCCGAAACTCTTGTAAGCTTCCTCAATCTGTGTTCAATAATCCTTTCCCATAATTTCATAGTATGACTCATAAGTTTGATACCCCAATAATTTGTACAGCATTGCATGTCTCCCTTATTTTTATATATGGGTACCAGGATACTCTTCCTCCAGGCATTCGACATCTTACGTCCTTTCACAATAGCATTAAAGAGTTTAGTTAACCAGGCAACTCCTACCTCTCCAAGGTTCTTCCAAACCTCTATAGGAATACCATCCGGGCCATAAGCTTTACCAACTTTCATATACTTCAAGGCTTCTCTTACTTCACTATGCAAGATCCTCCTAGACCGGCTGATATAACCATTTGTTGCATGAAGACCTTGAAAATCTTGTTCATGTTCAGGGTTGAATAACTGCTCAAAATAAGCCTTCCACCTCTCCTTAATCTCAACATCTCCTGTCAACACCCGTTGATCTTCGTCCTTTATACATTTGACTTGGCTTAAATCTCTGATTTTCCTTTCTCTCATCCTTGCAATCTTATAAATGCCCATTTCTCCCTCTTTAGTACCTAACTTTTGATAAATCCCTTCTAAGGCTCTGCCACGAGCTACACTAACAGCCTTCTTTGCCTCTTTCTTAGCCCTCTTATATTCCTCAAAGGCCTCGCTATTAACCGCATTCGGTAACTTTTTATACCATTCCCTCTTAGCCTTAATAGCCTTTTGAACCTCCTCATCCCACCACCATGCATTGTGCGTTCGAGGCCCTGCCCCTTTAGAGATCCCAAGCAATTTACTACCTCAGAGTAACAAATGATTTATCCCTACTAAAGAAGATTTATGTTACTCCACTGATCCAATATTGGAAACCCAAGTTGGTACAAACAAGACAACTCTGTTTGAGCTAGAACCAAAAAAGGAAAAAAAAAAGAAAAAAAGAAAAGAAGACAAGAGAAATGATGGCAAAGAAAAAAGAAGAAGAAAAGAAAAAAGAGAAAAAAAAATGAAGAAAAAGAAAAGAAAACCTAAAAAGGCGATTCAAAAAGCCAACTGAGTTCTCTTTTACCTAAGACAACGAAAGGCTTCCATTTGATTTATAAGGACGGATTGACTTGAATTGGTCCAACCCAGCTAAAGATTTGATCAAAATTAAAGAAAAAAGAGAAAGACCATCTAGTTCTTGAAAGTTCTATACTTGATAGTCCTACAAGAAAGAAGGACAAAATGATAAAAGAAAGGGAAGAGTAAGGAAAGAGAAAAAAAAGGAAGAGTAAGAAAAATAAAGGAAAAAAGAAAAGGGAAAAGAAGAACAGAAACGAATCTGGGTACCAAACTTTTTGCGCAGGCAAAGACTGTCCTAATCAAGATCCATATTAATGCCAAGAAGATATAGAAGGAATTTGGAGTTTAGCAAGATTACCTCCAAGCTGTCTAAAGTTTCAACAAGAAATTTGTAGTGTGAGAATTTGTCCATTGTGTCACACTAGCTCCAATCTCAAAATGGCCTTCACTTAAACCTGTGTCCCTTATAGATGCCAGTTCAAGCCTATCAAAGACCTATTGATCTCTCTTGGTAGGTAAAGTCTATTACTGGAGATAGTTTGGATAAGCATGCATATGAGAAATATTTAAACTCAAATGAGACCTTTGGCTAAGTAATGTGTATGTGCCTATCTGAAGTGCAACAATTCTTGCTTAAATAGAAATGATTCCCGAGTTTAGTATGGTAACTAGGGTTGTCATGTTATAGATATGTTAATTTGGAAATATCAAGTCCTGAGGTACATTGACATTAATTTGGCAAAGCCAACATTTGATTTCAAAATTAAAATTCAAAAAAATTCAAAAAATTTTTTTTTGTCATACAAAGCCTTCAAGTTAAGGGAAGTATGTTGAACCTTGTGAACCTCTAATTCCACCCAAAAAGGATTTGAATGAACATTCACTTGTTGTTGGGAGTCGCCGCTCAGTTTCTTTTTTTGTTCAAAGGGTAAAACTAAGAAAACCCTTGTTTGACTCCAATAATGCATCCAATGTAAAGGTTTCTAATCTACGAACCCAAGGAGGATTCAGGGACTATGTCATGCATTTGATTAACTTGCAAAAAAGAAACAAACCTAAAAAAAACAAGGAAAAGGACAAACAAATTGTTAGTAGATTGTGGACTTGCTATTTGAAGTGAATCTCAAAATGTGCCTACATACCCCCGTTTGAATGGGAGATCAAAGTCCATGTAGTTCGATAGTGCCTATTCAAAGGCGATAAGAATTATGCTTCATGCATGTGTGTGTGTATGCTTTGTGCATTGTGAGATTTAATTAGCACTTAGTGCAAAATTGTGAAATTTAGGTACTTTGTACCAAAAGGATGCAAATTTTAGGCCTTTGGCCAAAAGGGTTGATTGATTCATGGCTTAATGCCGAAAGATCGATTGATTAGTTCATTAGGCCTTAGACCTAAAAGGATTAGGTCTTTGACCAAAAAGAAATTAAGAAGAAGGTGTAATGCTTATGACATGCTTGAATTGACAAAGGATGAATTAGGATATTACCTTGCTTAGGATTTTCCCACTTCGAAGCTCCAGATCTTGTTTTCTTGGACCTTGGATTATGATTCTTGATTCCTGCTTTCTTGATCTGATTTGAGTTGACTCCTGCAGCACAAGGTTAGATTCATGCAAAGAAGAGTAGAAGAGAAGCGCCTAAGCATATAGAAAAATAGGGAGTTTGTCGACACGAAGCCGGGGGTCCTTTTCTGACCGTTCTGGGGGCTATTTATAGTGAAAATCAGACCAAATTCGGACCTAAATGGCAGTTGAACCACTGGTCCCAGCGGTTGAACCACCGTGGACGACGGTTGACTTGCCAGAAGAGGAAAAAAGGGTGGCGGTTGAAACCCTACACGGCGGTCGAACCGCTGTGTGCGGTGGTTGAATCGCTGTGCACGGCGGTTGGACTTCCAAAAGGGAAACTCAGCGGTTGAAACCTAGGCGGTGATTGAACCACGGCGTGCAGCGATTGAACCATTGGTCGCGGTGATTGGACCGCTGCATGCGGCGGTTCAGCCTAAAAAAAAAACACATCAGCTCACACGATTTTAGCTCAAACTGATTTTTCGGGAGCTATGGACCTCCAAGAAATATTTTGAGACCATTTCTACGATCCACGTGTCGTTCCGGACATTTCATTTACCATATCGATATATCTCCGGTGAACTTTTCCAAAGTCACCCAGTCCGAGTCGACATTTTGCTGTCTGGAGAAATCAGCTTTCCAAGCCTCAAAATTTGAGTATTCACAATTTCCCCCCACTGGGGTCCATAAAAATGATTTATGGGGCTCAGTGGTATTCAGAAATGAGAATTTTGAGCAAGGTGCAAAAGACCCACATTTTCACCTTTTCCTTATAAATAGGCTCATTCCTATTTCATTTTCATTTACTTTCATTCCTTCTCCTTCTTTCCTTTCCTCCAAACTTTCTCTCAACGATGGATTTCTCTGGCCTAGAGGACTTCGAGATCCCACTCCCTCCCTACATTCTTTTACTCGTGGAGGAGAAGCGGCTCCTATGAGGTAAGTACCTTCCCCTTTACTCATCTAGTATGCATGCTTAGGAATTTTATTTATTTCCAGTAAATAACTTAGAAATAAATTCTAGGAATCTTTCCTTTACATGTACTTGAATTAGCTCTAGTAATGAACCAGAAGTAATACTAGGCTTCACTAAGCTCTGCTATCAGTAATTATTTCTAGTAAAGAACTTAGAAATAATCCTCTAGGAAGTCAAACCCCACTGGGGAAGGGACTTAAATTTTTCTGAAGTTGCCCCCAAATTATTCCTAATAATGAATTAGAAAATCTCTTTTTTTTAGGACACTACGATTAGGATATCTATCGCCGAGAGTCCCATGAGCACTATTCTGGCTCACATCTTTGATGTCGGGCATCCGGTGGGGGATCTTATTAGACCTGCTTTCCTCCACCATTTGAGGACCATAGATGTGGGCAGAGATATACACAGGGAGCTGATCTGCGCACTGGCCGAGCGATGGTGGCCCACTACTGATACCTTCCATTTTGCTTGGGGGGAGATGACAATGACGCCTACCGACTTTTTCGTCATTTTCGGGATTCCCTTCGGCGTTGAGATGGTGGAGTTCTATGCTGACTGGCGGCAGGACATTCCTTTAGCCGACATGGTTGCTTTGATTGGGGTCGAGTATCCTCGACATCACGCACCTCGCTGCATTCAGCGAAAGTGGCTTGTAGAGCAGGCGCCAGGCATCTATGCTCGCTACGAGGTAGGCGATCTTACTGCTGCTCAGGTGGCCAGGTTTACCTTGATTCTCCTGTTTGCTATGCTAGCTCCTTCTTAGCAAACAGGAAGGATGCAGTGAGTCTCAATGTGCTGAAGAGCCTACTCGACCTGACACGACTTCAGACATACGATTGGGCTAGCATGATGCTGTGTAGATTGTATGACGACATGTCAGATCTCTGCTATACCCGCATTGCTCCATGCGGCCTGTACTACTTCTGGGAGGTAATGTAAAGAACATTTCCCTTATCTTATATATGTTGACATACACCAATTCTGATGTCCTCTTCATTTTTTTTTAGACTTGGGCTTACGAGTACTTTCCTGGTGTCACCCTTTTCCTTCGCGAGCTACCTGCACCTGCAGATCCTCTTTCTCCCATTGCTTGGAGATGGTATAGAGAGAGGATAGAAGCACCAAAGAGGAAGCTTCCTATCAGAGAACTGAGATCATTCTTCGACAGCTGCTCCATGGACTCGGTAAATACTTTATCCTCATCCTTATTTATTGTATTAGAGAAAATGATTCACTAACATAATAAATTTTTACAGGTTGTCTTTACAGCGATTTCTAGTCGGCTGTCAGAGTGGATTATTCAGGATCATAGCTTTCAGTGATCACAGTTCCTGACTCGCCGTCGATTCATACTTCCTCATCCAGAGTATCGACGGTATTATCTCGCTGAGAGAGTGACTTCCCAGATCGCCGATTTTCGTGCAGCTCCACTGGATCCCCTTGATGATATGCTATCTCTGACGCTTCTGCCGATCATTGCGTCCCAATATGAGGGTGATCCCTTTGAGTCGACCTATGTCCTGGATGATGATTATGATTTCTACTACCTTCAGCGACTGATGCCACGCATTGGGACACGGTTCGACCCTGCACCACCTCATCGATCCTCCCATTCTTCAGTTCCCACTACTAGCACTTTGGGAGACCATCCCTCTACCAGCTGGCCAGCTGACAGACCTTCTTCCTCTAGGGATGAGGCTTCTGCTTTCAGAGCTGGCCCATCATATACCAGAGCAAGTGGCAGTTCATCACATTTGAGGCCTCCCCCATCTATTCTTGAGGCTACTGGTCAATTGGACCCTGCTTTGGCCGACCTGAGGCTACCTTATGATATTTGTTATCATACACCCGATGGTTGGATGACCCTACCGATCAGTGTGGAGGGTGTACCATATCGGAGCCTTGCTCACATCACTCAGGTATTCTTTTAAAACTTTTCATGAAAAGGATTCATAAAGTTCTCTTGAAATTGACTGTGATTCTATGCTTTTTTGCAGGTACTTGCAGGCCTAGTTGCTGACATGGTGGCACTGATTACTGCTCTGTCAGATGAGCTGTCTGGTGCTTGGACTGATAGTGCTTATGAGAGGTAGGACAGGCCGCAAAGACGGAGAGCCCGGCGCTGATTTTTCATATTTGTCTTGTTTTCCTTTTGTATCTAGATTATATTCCTTCTGTACTTTATACTTTCCATGTTTTCCACCTATTATTTGAAATTAGATATGAACCTGCACTTATTTGTTAGCATTGATAGCAAACATGTATGTATGATGCTTGTTTTATAGAAATTAATTTTCAGAAAATCCCTGAAACAACCCCAAAAATAGTACCTAACAGGGCCTAAACAGGGCCAAAACACAAGAATTTCACAAAAAAAAAGTGGTGGTTGGACTGCCGAAGGCCACGGTTAGACCGCTGGAGGCAGCGGTTGGACCGCCATTTGGGTCCAGGGCAGTATATAAAAACGGAACTGCAGTGTATTTTTACGACTTTCAAGCCATAAAACATGTTTTTTACTGCAGGATTTTTATTTTTCCCTCAACAATGAACCCTCTTTTTAACCATGTGATGCATGAATGGACCAAGAGCCTCCATAATGTTGAAAGGATCAATATGGGAAGATATGGATTGAAAGCTGTTGCTACTCTTAGAGGTGTAGCTGTAGATTGGGATTTCTTGCATGCTTGTATCAGGTTTTGGGATCCCCAAGCTCACGTCTTCATATTTGGTGCCCGGATGGATGAGATGTGTCCTCTTTTTGAGGAATTCTGCTCAATTATTAGATGTGACCCAAATGCCCCTCTTGTAAGGCATGAGGTTCGAGTTGGCTATGTGGGGTCTTTTCAGAGGCTTTTCAACTTTACAAGGCCTCAAGCTCAAGCTAAGATTGTGGATGGGAATAAGGCGATGCTGCTTCCTTTGATTGATGCATTCCTGACTGCTAATTTTGAAGATGAGATTCAACTGAAGTATAGGATGCGAGCTTTTGTTTTCTGCCTGTTAGATGGGTTTCTTTTTAACCGTGACCCTGGCTTTGGAGATTTAAAGCTTTGCCCCATGATTAGGAAGATGGAAGAACTTAACTACATTGGTGGAATGATTCTGGCTAAGACTATTCAGAGTCTTGACAGAACTGCACTTGGATTTGAAGATTGGACTATTACTCCGATCATTCTTCAGGTAATTTTGTTATACCTTTTGTTTCTTCTCATTTTTTTTCTTTGTAAATAGAAAGGATCTATTTATTTTTTATTTTTTTTTCTTAGGTTTGGTTGAGAGACCATCTCCGAGTGGTTGCTGCTCCCCATGCCTTGACTTATAACCCTTCTCAGTATCGTACTAGAAGAATCCAGGTTTCTTTTCCTTCTATGACCAGGTGGATTATCTGGTTGTATGAGTTTGGACCAGAAGAATTGTTGTGGTACATCTCTTGGTATGGAATTTCTCACTTCATGGAGGCAAATGCAATGCATAACCATGTCCACCTTCTTGGTTTCACTCATAGTACATGGTATAGTGCTTCTCATGTCCTTAGACAGATGGGGATTGATCAGAGGGTTCCTCTTCCTGTTGGGTTTACTATTGCTGCCCCTATTACTCCCGGAGTTACTTGAGCTGTTCTTCAAACTTGGGTTAGGAACCATCAGATGATCAGGCCTTTTGCAGAGCCTTCCCTTGTCTAGCCTACTCCAGAGTATAGGACTTGGTTTATAGCCGAAGTTTGGCCAATTGAAAAGCCAAGGAGGCATGCATTGCTGCAGGAGCTAGAGGGAGAGGAGGTGGTTCCTCTTAACGAGGAGAAGATAGATGCTGCAGAGAGTTCTGGAGCTAAGGAAGATACCGAAGACTGCCCCACGTAGGAGGCGTAGGATTTAGACCCTAGGGTTGACTCTATTGTCTGCTTTTTTGGATTGCTTTTACCTTTTTGGTTCATTTGACGTTTTGGACTTATGGTTTGACTCTTTTGATTGGTTTGATATTTCATGGAATGAATGACTCTTTTTGGAATGAATGACTCTTTTCGGAATGAATGACTTTTTTTTGGAATGACTCTTTTATTTGCTTTCCAAGCATTATCTACTTTATTTACTTGCTCTGATTTTTGCTTAAGCTGTCCTTCTGGATTTTCAACTTAGCGAGCTCTTACCCATTCTTGCCTAAGCCGCCCTTTGCGGGTTTTCGACTTAGCGGGCCCCACTATTGCCTAAGCCGCCCTTCGTGGATTTTCCACTTAGCGGGATTTTTCTTTCTTTTCTTTTCTCTCTCTTTTTTTTTATGTTGGCAAAAGAAAAATGAATCAATGATTTTTATTGAAATTTAAACCGTGCTCAAGGAGAGCTGCCTACATATCTCGAATTAGTTTGCGAGAATCAGGTCTAATGTAGTTCCTTTTTGAGTGCTTCTTTATACATAATATCTCTTTAACTGATCCATGTTACATGGATTTGTGAATTCTAACCCATCCAAATCAGTTAAGATGACGGCTCCGCCGGAAAGTATTTTCTTCAAAATGTAGGGTCCCGCCCAATGAGGACGAAACTTCCCACGAGGATCTGAAACAGGTGCTCTGATTTCTTTTAGGACCAAACAGCCTTCTTCCAACTTCTAGTTTTTGACCTTTTTGTTGAAATGCCTAGCCATTCGCCTTTGGTACCCTTGAATTTGATGTAGAGCTTGAAGTCTTTTTTCATCCAAACCTGTAATATCCTCATTTATGCCCTAGAAGTTTTGAGTATGTTGTTGTTATTGTGGTTGTTGATATATATATTGGAAAGTGAATGTTTGTGCATATATGTGTTAAATTGTAAGAGAAAAGAAATGGGAAGAGAATGTATATGTATATGTGTTTTGGAGAAGAAATTTAGGGTTTAGAGACAAATGTATATGTTGTTTATATGATGATATAATTAACATATACATTGGTCAAATGAAGAGTCAAGGTGATGGTTAAGTGGAAGAAGATATTTTTGGTTGTTAATGAAATTACTATAAAGGGCTTATATGAGACAAAGAGTTAGTTATATGGTTAAGGGTGTTTTGGTAATTTTCCTTGTAAGATGCATGGTGGAGATTAAAAGAAGAAAAGGTGTTTGACTTGTGCATTTTCTTCTTTCTTTCTTGAAGTGGCCGGATTCTCCATAGACAAAGAGAGAAAGAGAGGTGATCTTGAGGTTTGAAGCATTTTGAAGAAAGAAACAAGGGTTTTGGTTAAAGATTTGTGGATTTCTTCATTTGAGGTAAGATCTTTTCTTTAATTTCTTCAATTCTTTTGAAGTGGTGTGAGAAAGGAATTAGGGTTTGTTGGTTTGATGATGAGAAGTTGAGTTGGTGAAGGTGTTGGAAGTGATTGTGTTGAGTAAGAGTTGTGTTTAGTGAAATTGTTTCTGTTTTACAATTAGTAAAGGCTGTGATTTGTATGATTTTTAATTAATTATAGAAAAATGTTCTTGAAGTAAATTTTTGATATGTTGTGCCTCTATGAGTCTAGAATGACTGAAAAATATGTTGATTCGATTTTGGAATGGTTATGAGTTTAGAAAAATTATTTTCATTAGACCTGTTCCAGCAGGTACCTTAACTGGGACAGCTATATTTCGTGATTTTTAATAAAATGTAGAAAAATCATATTCAATTGAATTTTGGATATGTTGTTGCTTAGTGAGTCTAGTATTTGAGAAAAATAATTTGGAATCACATTGATTGAATTTGATTTATGGAATTCACAAAGTTCAGAACTGCTGCCAGGATGCAGGGCAATTGGGGCAGTCTGGTTAGGTGAACTATTTGACCAAGATTTTGTGTTCAGTTTGATCTGAAATTTTAAAGGGGTGATTTTAAGATACAAAACTAAATTCTGTAAAAATTTTAGAATTTTTAGTCAAGTAGATTATTTTATACAATTTTTCAAAATAAGGATAAAATGGAGTTTAAAACCAGAATGTACTATTTATGGTTAGGGTTTTAATTCTTTGTTCTTCTTGCATTGCTTTGGTTCTCCAAAGGTAGGTTGGTCCTTAAACCTAACCCTAAACACTTTAAACACACTTGAATCAATGAATGTTATAATCAATTGTTCTTTGCCCTAATTGCATTGTTGAGATTGAACAATGTTATGTTGTGCATTGTGAATGGTAATGTGTTTCATGAGTAATGTGGAATGAAATGTTAATATTTATGAATGATGCTATGTGAGATATAATGTGATCATGGATGAGATATATATATATATATATACTTGAATAATGAGATGTTATATTGTGAAATGAAATGTGAAGCCATTGTTATTGGCTAAGATGATGTAATTGAAAGAAAGAAGGCATGTTTGCCTAAATGTGATGAGAATTGAGAATGGAAATGAATTGTTTGTTTAATATGTTATTCAGTTTCAGAGTTCTGGATTTGGGTGGCATGCCTAAGAAATGATAAAAGGTAACAGTCTTGCCGGGTTGAGGATCTCCTCATATGTGTTGAGTTGATGATCCAAGAGACTGGGTCTGTTACACTATGAGATATATGATTTGTAACAGTCTTGCCGGGTTAAGGATCTCCTCATATGTGTTGAGTTGATGATCCAAGAGACTGGGTCTGTTACACTATCCATGGATAGAGATACATGTATATACATTGCCTACGGGCGTGATTATTGTGACTATGAACCAAAGCAGTAACTCTGAACTCTGAATATCATATTAAATACTTGTTGGGCCCATAGGTGTCAGGGTTATATGAATGTCCTAAATAATGTTATGAGTTAATGAAATGAGATGTTGGTTATTGAGTATGATTGATTAATGTTGAATGTGGCATTGCATTACATTAAAGCATACCATTAGCATGTTTTATCTTACTAAGCCGTTGGCTTAGCGCGAATGTGATTCTTCGCGCAGGTGACAAGGAAGAACCAGAGAGTTCCTCTAGGCCGAGTCGAGCCTAGATTTTGAAGATTGAATAGTGGGCTTTAAGATCGAAGACTGACTGCCAAACATGTATAAATTTTATGTGTTGTAAAACTTGAGTTTTGATGTATATGAATTTGTAAATATTGTTACTTTCCGTTGCATAGTGAACAAAGATTTTATCTGCTGTATTTCATAATAAACCTTTACTTTATTTTGTACTAGAAGTGTAAATCCTTTTTGCAGGTTGTAGTTGAGGTTATAAGGGGGATTTATTGGAAGTGTACTGAGAATGATTTTGTTTGCATTGGTTTGTGTAAAAATGTTTTCAAAAATTAGAAAAAAAAACCAGTTTTGTCGACACTTGGGATTGAATTTTTAGGCAAAACTATGGCAAAATTTCTATAAAAATCGGAACAAAAATTTGACTAAGTAAAAGTGGTAGCAACATTAGGATAGGGTGGCGCCTCTACTCAGCTTACACACGTAGGTCGGGAAGGGGTGTTACAATTTTTGGTATCAGAGCCTAGGTTTGAGATTCTCAACCTAGATCAATTGTAAGAAAAAGAATATTTTGATTTTTAAAGTGGGTTTTTGAGTAAAATACATGTTTTGGTATGGCAGTCTTTGATCTTTAATGAGGAATATTCTGCTGTGTTTGCAGATATAGGTAGAGATGGCATCTCATTCGCGACAATCTGTTGAGGGTAGTGCCGAGAGTATTGCTCCTGCTGAGGGAGCTAGGGTTGATAGTGTTGAGGAGGCACCTGCTTCGGTGTCGGGTAGACCAGCTGGGGAGGAGGTTCCGCCAGCCTGGTTTAGGCCTATGTTGGAAGCTATGAGACAAGCACCTGTGCAACCACAGCCACCGCCACCACCCCCTCAGCCTTCAGTACCAGTAAGGCACTATGATAAGCTAAGGAAATATGGAGCAGAGGATTTCTTTGGTACAGTTGATCCGGCTGTAGCAGAACAGTGGCTTGATAGAGTTCAGAGGGTATTTGTGCAGTTGCAAGCCACTTCAGAGGAGAAGTTTGACTATGCAAGATCTTTGCTACAGAAGGATGCCTACGACTGGTGGAAGACAGTGCCCCATTCTATGGATGATCCACCAACCTTGTCTTATGCGGATTTTCTGAGAGAATTTGAGTTGAAGTATACTCCTAGGGAGTATAAAGATGGGAAGAAAAGAGAGTTTCTAGATTTGAAGCAAGATCATCGGACCGTAACTGAGTATGAAGTTGAGTTTATTCGACTGAGTCAGTATGCTGGGGGTATCATTACTGATGAGATTGATAGATGTCGGCGATTTGAGGAGGGATTGAGGCCCTCGATCATGTGCTTAGTGGCTGGATCCAGATATCAGGATTTCTCACAGCTTGTGGCAGCAGCTCGAAGTGTAGAGCGAGCTCAAGTTATTGCAGCTGCTTCAGAGGAAGAGGTTAGGGTTAGAAGGCCCCAGTTCGAGGCAGGGTCTTCTTCTGCGAAGAGGGGTAGAGGAAGTTTTGTTCCTCGGAGTAGTAGGAGCCAGAGACCAGTGGGTAGGTCAGTGCAGTTCCAGAGGCAGAGATTTAGACCTGCAGCTTCAGTAGCGAGTGCTCCTACTCCTGGAGTTCAGAGATCCACCTTACCTGTGTGTAACCAGTGTGGTGGAAGACATGGGGGCGTTTGTTGGAGGCATAGTAGATCAGGGGTATGCTTCAGGTGTGGATCACCTGACCACTTTGTGAGAGACTGTCCTGAGAGGCAGGATCAGATGCCAGTTGATTCTGCTGCTTCTCGAGCTAGTGTGAGGGGAGGCAGAGGAGGAAGAGGTGCCAGCTGGGGAGGTAGACCAGGATTCAGTTCTAGAAGAGGTGCTACATCCAGGGAGGGTAGACCAGAGGAGGTTGGATCTTCCCAGAGGATGTATGTTATGCAGAGACAGCCAGATACATCGGCAGTCATAGCTGGTACTTTTTCTTTATTTAATACTCCAGTACTTGCTTTGATTGATCCGGGTTCCACACATTCATATATTAGTGCATCTGTTTTGCCTGTATCTGATTTGCATGCTGAGTCCCTAGGATTTGATGTGTTGGTAACAAATCCGTTAGGGCATAGTGTGGTTGTGAGTAAGGTGCATAGAGATAGTGCAGTAGTGGTGCAGGGTGAGGAGTTCCTTGGGGATTTGATTGAGATGCCATTTAAGGAATATGACGTGATCTTAGGTATGGATTGGCTATCTCGACATGAAGCTGTGGTGGATTGTAAAAAGAAAATTGTTTCTTTGAGAACGGGTGATGGTAGAGAGGTGATAGTATCTAATGAGCAGGAACAGCTAGCCTCCTTATTTGTTTCAGCTGTTGCAGCCAGGAGGTTGATTAGAAAGGGGTGTGAAGCCTATCTTGCTCATGTGGTGGATACTAGAGTGAAGGGTTCCCCTATTGATAGCATTGCCACAGTTGCTGAGTTCCCGGATGTGTTTCCAGAGGAGTTGCCAGGGTTGCCTCCTGAGAGAGAGGTGGAGTTCGGTATTGAATTGTTGCCTGGTACCACTCCTATCTCTATTACTCCTTATAGAATGGCACCAGCAGAATTGAGGGAGTTGAAAGTGCAATTACAGGAGTTGTTGGACAAAGGATTCATTCGCCCCAGTGTTTCTCCTTGGGGAGCTCCTGTGCTATTTGTGAAGAAGAAAGATGGTACTATGAGGTTGTGTATCGATTATAGGCAATTGAACAAGGTGACTATTAAAAATAAATATCCTTTGCCTAGAATCGATGATCTCTTTGATCAGTTGAAGGGAGCGTCAGTGTTCTCCAAAATTGATTTGAGATCTGGGTACCATCAGCTGAGGGTAAGAAGTGAAGATGTTCCTAAGACTGCTTTTCGGACCAGGTATGGGCATTATGAGTTTTTAGTTATGCCTTTTGGTCTAACGAATGCACCTGCAGCTTTTATGGATTTGATGAATAGGGTGTTTAGGCCCTATTTGGATCAGTTTGTAGTGGTCTTCATTGATGATATACTGGTGTATTCGCGGAATGAAGAGGAGCATGATATGCATCTGCGGATTGTGTTGCAGATTTTGAGAGAGAATCAGTTATTTGCCAAATTGTCGAAGTGTGAGTTCTGGTTGGATCAAGTTGCTTTTCTCGGACATATTGTTTCTGCAGAAGGCATCAGAGTTGATCCGAGCAAAGTTGAAGCCATTTTAAATTGGAGTCCACCCAAGTCTGTGACAGAGATTAGAAGTTTTCTGGGTTTGGCAGGCTATTACCGACGGTTTGTGAAAGGGTTTTCTTTGATAGCTACTCCACTCACCAGATTACTTCGAAAGGGAGTGAGATTTGTGTGGACAGATCAGTGTCAGGCTAGTTTTGAGCAGTTGAGAGAGTTGTTGACTCAAGCGCCTGTTCTTACTTTACCTGTTGAAGGCAAACCATATGTGATCTACAGTGATGCTTCACATAGAGGTTTGGGGTGTGTATTGATGCAGGAAGGGAAAGTTATAGCTTATGCATCTCGACAGTTGAAACCGCATGAGCTTAACTATCCGACCCATGATTTAGAATTGGCTGCCATTGTGTTTGCATTAAAGATTTGGCGCCACTATCTGTTTGGGGAGAAATGTTTCATCTACACTGATCACAAGAGTTTGAAGTATTTGGGTGTCCAGAAAGAACTCAATCTTCGTCAGAGGAGATGGTTAGAATTGATTAAAGACTACGACTGCTTGATTGACTATCATCCAGGTAAAGCAAATGTTGTTGCTGATGCCTTGAGTCGGAAGTCTTTAGCTGGTTTAACTGTTTACTCGCTCTCGTTGCTTGTTGAGTTGAGAGCATTGCATGCCAGTTTTGTACCTTGTGTTGATGGTGCATTATTGGCACAGTTGCAATTAAAGCCGATTTTGTTAGATCAGATCAAAGAAGCTCAGTTGGCCGATAAGAAGATTCAGAAGATTTTTTCAGATTGCAAGAATGGGAAGACTAGAGATTTTGTTGTGAAAGATGATGGGAGTCTCTGGTTTAAGAACCGATTGTGTGTACCCGATGATGCTGATTTGAAAAGAGTCATTTTAGAAGAAGCTCATCAGTCAATGTTTGCTATGCATCCGGGTAATACGAAGATGTATCATGATTTGAGACAGCATTATTGGTGGATTGGTTTGAAGAGAGACATTGCTGAGTTTGTATCGAAATGTCTCACTTGTCAGAAGGTTAAAGCAGAGCATCAAGTTCCAACCGGGTTGCTTCAACCATTGTCAGTGCCAGAATGGAAGTGGGAAAGAGTGACAATGGATTTTGTGTCTGGTTTGCCATTGACACAAAAGAAGCATGATGCTATATGGGTGATTGTGGATAGATTGACTAAAACAGCTCATTTCCTTCCGGTTCGAATGGATTACTCTTTGGAGAGATTGGCTGAGCTGTATATCCATGAGATTGTGAAACTGCATGGTGTTCCAACTTCTTTAGTGTCTGATCGAGATCCCAGGTTTACTTCCAGATTTTGGAAGAGTTTGCATAGTGCTTTAGGTTCTCGACTGCACTTCAGCACTGCTTTTCATCCACAGACGGATGGACAGTCAGAGAGGGTGATACAGATTATTGAGGACATGTTGAGAAGCTGTGTCATCGATTTCTCTGGAAGTTGGGATAGGTTTTTACCTCTTGTGGAGTTTGCTTACAACAACAGTCACCAATCCAGCATTGGTATGGCACCGTTTGAAGCATTGTATGGCAGACGGTGTAGGACACCTCTTTGTTGGAATGAGCTTGGAGATAATAAGTTGGTTGGTCCTGATTTGATTCAAGAAACTGAAGATAAAGTAAAGTTGATTCGAGGCAGGTTAAAAGCAGCTTCAGACCGACAGAAGTCTTATGCAGATCTAAAAAGGAGAGATATAGAGTTTGATGTTGGAGATAAGGTATTTCTGAAAGTGTCTCCTTGGAAGAAAATTTTGAGGTTCGGTCGGAAAGGAAAATTGAGTCCTCATTTCATTGGGCCGTATGAAGTGTTAGAAAGAGTTGGGCCAGTGGCGTATCGACTTGCTTTGCCACCTGAGTTGGATCGTATTCATAATGTATTCCATGTTTCTATGTTGAGGAGATATAGGTCGGATCCATCTCATGTGTTGCCATTTGAGTCTATTGAAGTGAGCCCAGATTTGACATTTGAAGAGGAACCAGTTGCTATCTTGGCACGAGAAGTGAAAGAGTTAAGGAACAAGAGAGTGCCATTGGTGAAGATTCTTTGGAAGAATCATGCAAAAGAAGAAGCGACTTGGGAAAGTGAGCATACCATGCGAGAGCAGTATCCGCAAATGTTTCAGCTTTGATATCAGGTAATTTCGAGGACGAAATTTTCTTTTTAGAGGGGGAGAATTGTAATATCCTCATTTATGCCCTAGAAGTTTTGAGTATGTTGTTGTTATTGTGGTTGTTGATATATATATTGGAAAGTGAATGTTTGTGCATATATGTGTTAAATTGTAAGAGAAAAGAAATGGGAAGAGAATGTATATGTATATGTGTTTTGGAGAAGAAATTTAGGGTTTAGAGACAAATGTATATGTTGTTTATATGATGATATAATTAACATATACATTGGTCAAATGAAGAGTCAAGGTGATGGTTAAGTGGAAGAAGATATTTTTGGTTGTTAATGAAATTACTATAAAGGGCTTATATGAGACAAAGAGTTAGTTATATGGTTAAGGGTGTTTTGGTAATTTTCCTTGTAAGATGCATGGTGGAGATTAAAAGAAGAAAAGGTGTTTGACTTGTGCATTTTCTTCTTTCTTTCTTGAAGTGGCCGGATTCTCCATAGACAAAGAGAGAAAGAGAGGTGATCTTGAGGTTTGAAGCATTTTGAAGAAAGAAACAAGGGTTTTGGTTAAAGATTTGTGGATTTCTTCATTTGAGGTAAGATCTTTTCTTTAATTTCTTCAATTCTTTTGAAGTGGTGTGAGAAAGGAATTAGGGTTTGTTGGTTTGATGATGAGAAGTTGAGTTGGTGAAGGTGTTGGAAGTGATTGTGTTGAGTAAGAGTTGTGTTTAGTGAAATTGTTTCTGTTTTACAATTAGTAAAGGCTGTGATTTGTATGATTTTTAATTAATTATAGAAAAATGTTCTTGAAGTAAATTTTTGATATGTTGTGCCTCTATGAGTCTAGAATGACTGAAAAATATGTTGATTCGATTTTGGAATGGTTATGAGTTTAGAAAAATTATTTTCATTAGACCTGTTCCAGCAGGTACCTTAACTGGGACAGCTATATTTCGTGATTTTTAATAAAATGTAGAAAAATCATATTCAATTGAATTTTGGATATGTTGTTGCTTAGTGAGTCTAGTATTTGAGAAAAATAATTTGGAATCACATTGATTGAATTTGATTTATGGAATTCACAAAGTTCAGAACTGCTGCCAGGATGCAGGGCAATTGGGGCAGTCTGGTTAGGTGAACTATTTGACCAAGATTTTGTGTTCAGTTTGATCTGAAATTTTAAAGGGATGATTTTAAGATACAAAACTAAATTCTGTAAAAATTTTAGAATTTTTAGTCAAGTAGATTATTTTATACAATTTTTCAAAATAAGGATAAAATGGAGTTTAAAACCAGAATGTACTATTTATGGTTAGGGTTTTAATTCTTTGTTCTTCTTGCATTGCTTTGGTTCTCCAAAGGTAGGTTGGTCCTTAAACCTAACCCTAAACACTTTAAACACACTTGAATCAATGAATGTTATAATCAATTGTTCTTTGCCCTAATTGCATTGTTGAGATTGAACAATGTTATGTTGTGCATTGTGAATGGTAATGTGTTTCATGAGTAATGTGGAATGAAATGTTAATATTTATGAATGATGCTATGTGAGATATAATGTGATCATGGATGAGATATATATATATATATATACTTGAATAATGAGATGTTATATTGTGAAATGAAATGTGAAGCCATTGTTATTGGCTAAGATGATGTAATTGAAAGAAAGAAGGCATGTTTGCCTAAATGTGATGAGAATTGAGAATGGAAATGAATTGTTTGTTTAATATGTTATTCAGTTTCAGAGTTCTGGATTTGGGTGGCATGCCTAAGAAATGATAAAAGGTAACAGTCTTGCCGGGTTGAGGATCTCCTCATATGTGTTGAGTTGATGATCCAAGAGACTGGGTCTGTTACACTATGAGATATATGATTTGTAACAGTCTTGCCGGGTTAAGGATCTCCTCATATGTGTTGAGTTGATGATCCAAGAGACTGGGTCTGTTACACTATCCATGGATAGAGATACATGTATATACATTGCCTACGGGCGTGATTATTGTGACTATGAACCAAAGCAGTAACTCTGAACTCTGAATATCATATTAAATACTTGTTGGGCCCATAGGTGTCAGGGTTATATGAATGTCCTAAATAATGTTATGAGTTAATGAAATGAGATGTTGGTTATTGAGTATGATTGATTAATGTTGAATGTGGCATTGCATTACATTAAAGCATACCATTAGCATGTTTTATCTTACTAAGCCGTTGGCTTAGCGCGAATGTGATTCTTCGCGCAGGTGACAAGGAAGAACCAGAGAGTTCCTCTAGGCCGAGTCGAGCCTAGATTTTGAAGATTGAATAGTGGGCTTTAAGATCGAAGACTGACTGCCAAACATGTATAAATTTTATGTGTTGTAAAACTTGAGTTTTGATGTATATGAATTTGTAAATATTGTTACTTTCCGTTGCATAGTGAACAAAGATTTTATCTGCTGTATTTCATAATAAACCTTTACTTTATTTTGTACTAGAAGTGTAAATCCTTTTTGCAGGTTGTAGTTGAGGTTATAAGGGGGATTTATTGGAAGTGTACTGAGAATGATTTTGTTTGCATTGGTTTGTGTAAAAATGTTTTCAAAAATTAGAAAAAAAAACCAGTTTTGTCGACACTTGGGATTGAATTTTTAGGCAAAACTATGGCAAAATTTCTATAAAAATCGGAACAAAAATTTGACTAAGTAAAAGTGGTAGCAACATTAGGATAGGGTGGCGCCTCTACTCAGCTTACACACGTAGGTCGGGAAGGGGTGTTACAAAACCCAACAACTGATGATGATAATTGCTGATCCATTCAGCTTCATTTATCTGATTTTCTTGAATTATTCTCGCCGATTGAACTTCCAGTTCAATGGGGAGTACTGCTTCCATTCCGTACACCAGTGAATACGGGGTTGCCCCAGTAGGAGTTCTAATTGATGTTCTATATCCCCACAAGGCCAGTGGTAACTTCTCATGCCAACTCCTATGTTCCTTGATCATTTTTTGTATGATCACCTTTATAGACTTTTTTGCTGCCTCTACAGCTCCATTTGTTTGAGGTCTATAAGGAGAGGACTTATGATGCTAGATCTTCTTATCCTTTAAGAGTTTAGCAAATTCTGCTTGGAAATGAGTTCCATTATCAGTGATAATCTCAAATGGTGTTCCGTACCGACAAAGGATGTTGGTTCGGACAAACTGTGCTGCCTTTTTGTCGTCTAATTCTACATAGGAAGCTGCTTCAACCCACTTTGTGAAGTAATCCACTACTACCAAGATAAACTGATGTCCATTCAAGGCTTTTGGATGTATTTTGCCAATTATATCTATTCCCCAAGTAGCGAAGGGCCATGGAGAAGTGATCGGATTCAGGGCAACGGGAGGTCGCTTATGCAGCTTAGCAAATATCTGACACTGATGGTATTCTTGCACCAATGCCACACAGTCTGTATTCATGGTGGACCAATAATATCCTAGATTGGCTATTTTTTGAGCCAAGGCGATCCCATGCATATGCGGTCCTGATTCGCCACCATGTACCATTTCCATTATCCGCTTAACCTCTGCTTCATTCACACACCTTAGGTGCATTCCATTCCAACTTCTTTTGTAGAGGATATCTCCATTAAGAATGTAACCCGTGGCTAGCTGCCTTATTGCCCTTTGATCAACCTTTAATGATCCCTCCAGATAACTTCCATCCTTGAGATAACTCTTGATATCCCAAAACCATGGCTTACCATCAGCCAAGTACATTATATGGGCGGGTTGTTTCTGAAGCTGATCTTGGGAGATATTCGAAGGACAGATCATCGAATTGTTGTGCCAAATGATCAAGGCGTTGTAGGTAAGGAACCAAACGCTCTTCTCTTATCTTCCATTTCCTTAAAGCTTGTGATACTATTAAAATAGAATCACCATAGACCTTTAGGTTCTTAATCCCCAATTCCAGGGCGACTTCAAGCCCATTGATGCAAGCTTCATATTCTGCTTCATTGTTTGTGCAGCTAAAGTCAAGTTTAACTGCAAATGGAATGTATTCTCCACAAGGAGTTTTGAACACAACCCCAATTCCATTTCCATGATAATTGGATGCCCCATCAAAGTACATCTCCCAAACACTCCTTTCCACATTCAAGAGGTCTTCGTCAGGGAAATTCATTTCTCGCACCTCGTCTTTTATGGGTAATTCTGCTAACTGGTCAGCTATTGCCCCACCTTTCACAGCTTTCCTTTGAATCAATTTTAAGTCAAAGGCTGCCAATGTTGACACCCACTTTGCCATTTTACTGTCCAAAACAGGCCTCTCCATAAGGAATTTCAAGGGACTCTATTCTGCGATGACATAAGTAGTGTGAGAAGACAAGTAGTGCTGTAACTTCGTGCAAGCCCAATACAACGCTAAACACAACTTCTCAATCTTGTTATACTTTAACTCATAGTCCAGCATCCTTTTGCTGAGGTAGTAAATTGCATTTTCCACCTTTGTACCTTCGGCATCTTGAGCTAGCATTGCACCCATGGCTTCATCTGTTATAGACAAATACAAGAGCAGAGGTTTTCCCATTCTGGGAGGTTGCAGAATTGGCGGACTTAACAAGTATTCTTTGATCTTGTCAAAGGCCTTATGGCAGTCTTCATTCCATTCTTGTGAAGCACCTTTCCTTAGTAGCTTAAAGATGGGGCCGCAAGTCTCTGCTAACTACGATATGAATCGACTGATATACTGTAATCTACCTAGCAAACCTCGAATCTCCTTTTTTGTTCTTGGTGGAGGCATTTCCAGAATAGCCTTTGACT
Organism: Garcia nutans; assembly: GCA_947685225.1. Classification (NCBI taxonomy): domain Eukaryota; kingdom Viridiplantae; phylum Streptophyta; class Magnoliopsida; order Malpighiales; family Euphorbiaceae; genus Garcia; species Garcia nutans. The sequence goes on from CANTUV010000035.1 coordinate 42,075,246, forward strand.
TGCTGGATCAATTTCTATTCCTTTCTTGCGGACCAAATATCCCAAAAATAAGCCTGATGTTGCACCAAAGAGGCACTTTGCAGGATTAAGCTTCAAATTGTACTTGCGAAGTCTAAGGAAAAACTTCTCAAGTGCTTCAACGTGCTCTTCTGGAGATTTTGATTTGACAATCATATCGTCAACATACACTTCTACTTCTTTGTGAATCATGTCATGAAATATTGTTGTCACCATCCTTTGGTAGGTAGCCCCTGCATTTATCAATCCAAAAGGCATAACCTTGTAGCAGAAAGTGCCCCATTTTGTAATGAAAGTTGTCTTCTCTTTGTCTGGTGGGTGCACCATGATCTGATTATACCCAACCGCAAGGTCAGTCATGGAAACCATCATATGCCCATCCATCCTGTCTATTAGCAAATCGATGTGTGGTAGCGGAAAATCATCCTTGGAACAAGCCTTATTCAAATCTCTATAGTCAACACACATCCTGACCTTTCCGTCTTTCTTCGGGACTGGCACAATGTTTGCTAACCAGGAAGGGTAGACAATTGATTCTATGAACTTATTATCCAGTTGCTTGGCAACCTCTTCTTTAATTTTCAAAGACCATTCTGGCTTCATTCTTCTCAAATTCTGCTTAACTGGCTTTGCATCTGGGTATAGCGGAATCTTATGAACTGCTATGGCTGGGTCTATTCCCGTGACATCACTTGTCTTCCACATGAAGCAGTCGACATACTTTCTGATGCACTCAACAACCTGTTCTTTATTCACACAATCATATGCAATGTATGTATATTCATTTTCTTTGCCAATTATTATCTTTTCATTTATTTCTTTTATTTCATTTATTTCATTTTTTCTAGATAATACTTGGAAAGCAAAAGACACAGGGTAACCAAGAATTTGAACAGTTTTATTAATAATGGCGGAGTCATTCTCCAAGGTTACATTAAATTTGACATTAGGGTTCTCTAAATCTAAAGCTATAGAAGACTCAGAACTGGACTCTGACTCGGTGTTTGACTCAGGATTTGACTCAGTACAAGACTCAGGTTCAGGGTGTGACACATGACTAGGTTTGACTATAGCAGCTTGTCCCTCCTCGGCGTACCAGTTTGTCAGCGGTCCATCTGTTGTCTTGATCAGCTTCGTGAAGTCCCTTTTGTCTTCGAAATTGATTATCATAGCAACCTCATCAAAGAGACTAGGCCACATGAAATCTTCCACTTGTGGGTCAGTTATAGGTTCTGGCTCTTCTTCCTTTATAGCCAAAACATCAGCGAACATCTCAAAACCTGGTAGCTTCTTTCCAATCTTGGGAGAATAGAATGGCTCCTGGAAACCACAGTAAGGAACTGCTTTTCCAAGCTTGCAGAAGTGACCATTCAGAGTTCTAAAGTAAGGGCGCATTTTGAGGCTTTTTGCCCACCAAGTCTTCTTTTTCTTCTTCCCATGCTCAAACTCTTCTATCTCTTCGTCTGTGGGTTTGTACCCTAAGCCAAAAGTTCCCTTATTCTCAGGTTCTTCCCATGGCCGCACTATGGATGATTTCCTCCCAGACCTTATCATTTTCATTCTGGGTAGCAGACCTACCCTTAGCATCATTCCTACCAGGCAATTGACTTGGACCTCCCCAAAGTCATATAGAATGAATGGCCCTTTGGGCCTTTCTCCTTCAATGCATTGAACAGTGTCATAATGGAACCCAGTCAATGCCATAGCAGTTTCACCAGGAACAACCTCAAAGAGGGACTGATCCGTGGTTTTCTTATTGATTTCACATGTGTCTCCTTTGATAGTGATGATTTTTCCTTCAAAAGGGAACTTACGTTTTTGATGTAATGAAGAAGGGACAGCATTATTCTGATGAATCCACGGCCTTCCAAGGAGGAGATTAAAGCTCGTGGGTACATCAATGACTTGGAACGGCACTCCCATTTTTACCGATCCAATAGCAACTTCCAGAGTAGCAACACCTAAAATTTCTCTTCGAGTGTTATCATATGCTTTAATAATTTGATCAAAAGGTGTAAGATCTGTAGCCTCCAATCCCAGAAAGCTTGCTACTTTCAAAGGACATACATTTAAGGCTGACCCATTATCAACGAGAACCATGGGCACAGTCTTTCCCCTAGTTTGTAAGGTGATGTATAGAGCATCATTGTGTTTCCTGCCATCTTCTGGTAGGTCTACATCAGAAAACCGGATACTCAATGCCTTGGTTGATTAGGTCAAAGTGGCCACCAAAGCTTCTGGGCTTGTGTCTACTGATGTATCGAGTTGACTCAAAGCTTTGCTGAGAGCCTGACGGTGTGGGAATGAGGAAGCAAGGAGCTCCCAAATTGACACCTTAGCTTGAGTTTGTTTAATCTGAGCAAGGATAGGGTCTTCCTTTGGTTCTGGCGTCTTCTTATAGGGGTGACTTGGAGTTTTAGGGGCTTCCCCCAAGTCGAGTGGTTGATATTGCCTTCCGCTTCTTGTCAAAGCATCGACCTCTTCAGCGAGGTCATTCAAATCCAGCACACATACTTCATTCATCTCCAAGAGAAGTTTGAAAGGATCAAATAGCTCTTCTTCCACAGTGATGGCGTGGATGGAATGATTGGGCAAAGGGTTAGTATTAATGTTTGGTTGGCTCTTGAGAGGAATGATGTCACCACTGTCCACCATATCCTGGACGCTGTTTTTTAGAGTCCAGCAAGCATTTGTTCTATGCCCATTTCCTTGGTGGTATTCACAGTACTCATTGACCCTATAATTGGAGGGTAATGGGTTTGGAGGAGGCCTTGGGTCCAAAGGCTTCAAGTACTTTCCTTCAATGGCCTTTTTAAACACCAGATGAAGGGGTATCCCAAGGTCGATATATTGCCTTCTTGGCTGATTTCTCTGCCCAAGATTGCCCACACGTAAAGGATTCACAGGGGCAATATTGGCCACTTCATTGACCTTGCTTGAGGGAGCAGCTTGGCCTTGTTTCTTGTACTTCGAAGTAGCTCCCTCATCTACTATCTTACCCAATTGTATCAAATCTTCTACCTTGGTTGCAGTCGCAATGAGCGATTTGAAAGTAGGCAGTTATTGGGTTTGCAGTTGAGCTTGATATGTAGGCCTTAAATTCTTGATTATAATATCAATTTGCTCCTGTTCTGAAGGGCGATTGATCATTTGGGCGGCCTTTGCCCTCCACCTCATAAGGAATGAGGAGAAGGGTTCATTGTTGTTCTGCTTGGTAGTCTCAAGCTCCCTTCTAGTGACATCCACCTCAATATTGTAGTGGTATTGAGTGTTAAATGCATTGCAGATGTCTTCCCAGGTCTTGATCTTGGCATGATCCAGGCTTACAAACCATTTAAGGGCAGCACCAGTCAAGGATTGTTGGAATAGTTGAGCAAAGAGCTCATCATTTAAACCCCAAGGGCTTAAGGCCCCCACATACATCTTCAGGTGGGTTTTAGGGCAAGTAGTCCCATCAAATCTGTCCATCCTCGGCATCATGAATTTTGGAGGCAATCTAGCTTGGGGAAACAAGGATAAGGAATCCATGTCTACCACCTCTTTATGAGTTTTCATGGAAGTGATTGACCTTTCAAGCAATTCAAGTTTCTTTTTCAGTTCATCAGTTTCAGTAGCATTCTTAGTGGGTGGATTCTCCAAATTGATGACAGGGGTATTACTCTGAGCAGTCGTGGGGGTACTAGTTTGCCCCACAGTAGGTTCTTTCCCTAGATTTCCAGAAGTAGTGGCTGTCTTTGGTGCCCCTCCCAATTTGGCCAAGATGGCTACCCTTTGGGCAGTCAAAGCTTCATCAATTCTTTCTTGCATCCTAGCTTCAATCTCCCTAACCTGTCCATCTAGCAAGGCCTTAATCTGTTCAATACTAGCCATTTCAGCAATTGGAGTAGTTGGTGAAGTTGGGGTAGTAGAACTTGTGGGTGATTGCACAGTTGGAGTTGGTGTAGCTTGTGTAGGTGAAGGCACGCGGATGGTGAGTACCTTCAAAGGTTAAGGGTAAAGGATTAGAGTAGTGTGTAGGGTAGGAAGACTCTTGGTCCACTTGTATATATCAAAAGGTTTTCCCCAAAACAATGTTGTTATGTTGCATGAATGCACCTCATCACATCATAATTCATTTTAATGGAATGTGGCACTATCATTGGGTACATACAACCTAAGGGAGGGTTCTATTGTTGAATGAAAGTAGAGAATGGGCTTATAATAGGGACCCTTGAACCTTGAGTAAGATATACCTACCACATGTGAAACAAGGGTTTCGCTTGGGTCAAAGTGTACGATATACTCGTGGGCCATTCCAAAAGGATTGGAATGGTTTGCGGTAACATGGAGGACGCTTTGGCTGTCCGCCGGCATAATCAAGGAGACCTGCCGGTCAGCGCTACTTGCTATCCAGACTCATAACTTTGAACAGAAAGAGAAGAAATTCATTTAAAAACAACTTTTATGCAATGGGAGAAAAGGATTCTCCCATATAATGCAAGAGAAAAAGATTCTCTAAATGACAAAATAAATGCACAATTGATCAAACAAGGGATCCATCAAAGGAAAAAGATTCCTTTTGTCAATCTTCAATTCCAATATCCTTAAAGAAAGGATAAACATTGCTAAGGTACCCTACAAAACAAATAAAAGTACCCTAAAGAAGGGCAAGTTAGTCAAATAAGCAATTGTAGTCTACTAGGAACTCCCCAGTGGAGTCGCCAGATTGTGAACCTCTAATTCCACCAAAAAAGGATTTGGATGAACATTCACTTGTTGTTGGGAGTCGCCACTCAGTTTTTTTTTTGTTCAAAGGGTAAAACTAAGAAAACCCTTATTTGACTCCAATAATGCATCCAATGTAAAGGTTTCTAATCTACGAACCCAAGGAGGATTCGGGGACTATGTCATGTATTTGATTAACTTGCAAAAAAGAAACAAACCTAAATAAACAACAAAAAGGACAAACAAATTGTTAGTAGATTGTGGACTTACTATTTGAGGTGAATCTCAAAATGTGCCTACATACCCCCGTTTGAATGGGAGATCAAAGTCCATGTAGTTCGATAGTGCCTATTCAAAAGCGATAAGAATTATGCTTCATGCATGTGTGTGTATGCTTTGTGCATTGTGAGATTTAATTAGCACTTAGTGCAAAATTGTGAAATTTAGGTACTTTGTACCAAAAGGATGCAAATTTTAGGCCTTTGGCCAAAAGGGTTGATTGATTCATGGCTTAATGCCGAAAGATCGATTGATTAGTTCATTAGGCCTTAGAACTAAAAGGATTAGGTCTTTGACAAAAAAAAATTAAGAAGAAGGTGTAATGCTTAAGACATGCTTGAATTGACAAAGGATGAATTAGGATATTACCTTGCTTAGGATTTTCCCACTTCGAAGCTCCAGATCTTGTTTTCTTGGAATTTGGATTATGATTCTTGATTCCTGCTTTCTTGATCTGATTTGAGTTGACTCCTGCAGTACAAGGTTAGATTCATGCAAAGAAGAGTAGAAGAGAAGCGCCTAAGCGTATAGAAAATAGGGAGTTCATCGACACGAAGCCAGGGGTCCTTTTCTGACCATTTTGGGGGCTATTTATAGTGAAAATCGGACCAAATTCGGACCTGAATGGCGGTTGAACCGCTGGTCCCGGCGATTGAACCACCGTGGATGACGGTTGACTTGCTAGAAGAGGAAAAAAGGGCGGCGGTTGAAACCCTACATGGCGGTCGAACCGCTGTGTACTGTGGTTGAACCGCTGTGCATGGCGGTTGGACTTCCAAAAGGGAAACTCAGCGGTTGAAACCTAGGCGGCTGTTGTACAGCGGCGTGCTGCGGTTGAACCATTGGTCGCGGCGGTTGGACCGCTGCATGCGGCGGTTCGGCCTAAAAAAAAAGACATCAACTCACACGATTTTTGCTCAAACTGATTTTTTGGGAGCTACGGACCTCCAAAAAATATTCCGATGCCATTTCTACGATCCACGTGTCGTTCCGAATATTTCAAGTACCATATCGATATATCTCCGGTGAACTTTTCCAAAGTCACCCAGTCTGAGTCGGCATTTTGCGGTCTGGAGAAATCACCTTTCCAACCCTCAAAATTCGAGTATTCACAAACCTCCAAAGGACACATTGGGCAAAAGAAATGATTATTGGCAAGGTCATGAAGAAGCTATCAGCCGACATGTTATGGATGCATCCCTGACTCTGTTGCTTGGGGTCTCCACCATTCATGTTTTCAACATCTTGAGGATAAAAGCCACAAATGCAAAAGCTTTTGATCATTCCAATGCGAGACTTGAACGAGCGTCAAAAAGGAACCAATGAGAACACTTCTGCTAATCACCTCGATCTGTGAGTTGATGGAATGACTGTAAGTATTATTCATGCATATCATGCATACATGAGCATATCACATCGCACTTTCTTGTCTTGTATTGTCTATTCTTTATCAAAGTGAACAGCAAACACTCTGTGAAGTGAAGAATCAAAAGAAGATGTCAAATCAGGGGGGCATGGAAAGCCCATTGCTTGAGAAAGCTCCAGTAACTTTGCAAAGAGAAGAAATGCGTGCTTGTGCAAAGAACTAGACAAGAAAAATATCAATCAAAGCTTGCATGGAAAAAATCTTTGGATTGAGCCTACACAGGGGGCAAAGTTTCTCCTTTTCAATTTTTTGAGTTTATATACCAAATATTTTCAAACTCACTTGCTAATATTTCACCACGCAGGGGGGCAAGGAGAGAGTATAAGGTCCAATTAAAAATAGCTGAATTTTTGCAAAAAGGAAAGAACGTTAGAACTCTCAAAAGAATGAAGATGCAAAAGACAAAAGACCAATTGTAGACCCTTAATTTTTACCCCAATTTGATATGGTCCTAATTAAAGGATGCCAAAATAAATTTGATCTGACTTTAAATATTTAAACCTAGTTTATAATTTTTAAAAGAAGTTAGTTCGGATTAAAGAGGCATATATTTGATTGTAAAACCCTAAAACCAAGTGGAATTGGCCCAAATTAAAATTTTTCGGTTCATAAGTTAAAAAAGGGTCAGAGTAATTTAATTGAGGCCGGCCTAGAGACATTAGGATGCTTCATGTCGACCTTGGCAGCCCAAGATCGACATGAGCATGCCTCATGTCGACTTGGGCAAGTTAGGTCAACATAAGCATGCTTCATGTCGACCTTGGGAGGCTAGGTCGACATGAACATGCCTCATGTCGACCTTGGCAGCCCAAGATCGACATGAGCATGCCTCATGTCGACTTGGGCAGCCCAAGGTCGACATGAGGTTGGTCTCATGTCGACCTAGGGCAAGTAGGTCGACATGGGTTCAATATGTTTCCTAATTCAACTAGAATTTGTTTTAGGGACTGTTTTATATTAGGTTAAGGATTCTGAGTGAGTTTCAGATATAAATATTCATGTTTTAGAATTCATAAAGGGGGGAAAAAGATTAACAAGGTAACATTAAGAGGGGACGGCAAGGAACATTAACAAGATAGCAAAGAGACGGCAACAAATAGAAAAGATTAGCATCAAACATTCATCGGTAATCAATCCATCAAGGACAGTAGTGCTGTCTTTGTTAATTGTTCATCCAGAAGTTAATTGTGGAGTAACCAACAAGTGGAGGTTTGATCTTTAATCATGAATTATTTATGTTTACAGTAGTTTTGTTTCTTTGATTAATAAGAACATGCATGCATGCAGTAACTTTGAACACACAGTAGCTTGATCTTTGAACATGCAGTAAATTATTTTTTTCGTTTTAATAACTTTAATTGTTTGCTTTGGTTTTTGTTTTAATAACTTTAATCTTTTGCTTTAATTATCACATTGATCAATTGGTATTCGTAATGCCACTGGCATATTTCATAAAGCATAAAACTATCCAGTAGTCAACAATTAATTTTTAAAATCTATCTTGTTTATTTTAACTTCGAGAACCATATGTTATTTCTTTAAAACTCAAAACCTCAAACTATTTTTATCCAAAAGCCTAAACCATTTCATTATTAAACTCCAAAATATTGATTATTTTTCCAAAACCTTAATTTATTTTTCCAAATCCAAAATTGTGTTTTTTTTAGGCAGTAAGTCAATTCCAAAAACCCTAATTCCAAAGCCCTAATTTAAAAAACCCTAATTCCAAAACCTTAGTTTTAAAAACCCTAATTCCAAAACCTTAGTTTTAAAAACCCTAATTCCAAAACCCTAATTCCAAAACCCTAATTTTAAAAACCCTAATTCCAAAAACCCTAATTCAAAAACCCTAATACCAAAACCCTAATTCCAAAACCCTAGTTTCAAAAAAAAACCCTAAAAATCCTAATTTCAAAACCTTAATTATAAAACTTTAGTTTCTAAAACCCTAAATTTTGAAACCCTAAATTCAATTGATAATTCTTTAAAACCCTAAATTTACATAGTTATTGCTTTATTTAATTTTAGATTTGATTATATAGTTTATTATATTTTTTGATGTTTGATTTATTTAATTTCAATACTTGAATTATTTAATTTATCATGGATGGATGTTTATTTTATATTTTGATTAATAGCTTTGATGAATGATTTCTTTCTGGTGAATGATTATTTACTTTTATCAATTTATTTAGATTTCCAAATGTTGTAAGAGGTATGTTTCCACTTGTTGGGTACCTCATTAGTTAAATATCATGTAATTTAATTTTCTTTTCTATTTAGAACCTATGTAAAGGACATATTTCTTCCTTTCGGTGGGTGTCCTATTTAGGCATGTGATGTAAGGACATGTTTCTATCTTTGGATGGGTGTCCATTTATTTATTTTGCTTGGACCTTGCTTTGATTTTAATATAATGATGCTTTCTTTTAATTATTGTGTGTAATATGGATAATGTTGTTATATTTAAGAATTTTATAATATTAAGACCTATAAAGGAGGCCAGCTTCAATGAACCGGGCGTTGTAGGGGTGCTGGGCCATTTCTCACCTTCCCCACATGTACCCAACTTTCTGAACCCATTAGGGGGTTGGGGATTCCATAGGAATCGAGTCATCAACCCCTTTCTTTTTCCCGGCCCATCCTAGTGGCGACTCCATTTTCTCCGGACTTAGGTCCGTGTTCTCTAAGGCCCCGAGCCTAAACAGTGTCGAAGTCGCAAGAACCATTTCACCGGGATTAGGGCGAAAATCCCCGCTCACACCAATCCAGCTAAAAAACTAAAGCCAGGGTGAAGACCCGATCTCAAAGGATGAAGATCCATTTTCAAGGGTGAAGACCTGATTTCCAAGGATGAAGATCCATTTGCAAGGGTGAAGATCCAATCTCCAAGGATGAAGATCCATTTGCAAGGGTGAAGACCAAATTTCCAAGGATGAAGATCCATTTTTAAAGGTGAAGACCTGATTCCAAGGATGAAGATCCAATTTCAAAGGGTGAAGACCCGAAGTTTAAAGGATGAAGATCCATTTTCAAGGGTGAAGACCCAATCTCAAAGGATGAAGATCTATTTTCAAGGGTGAAGACTCAATCTCAAAGGATGAAGATCCATTTGCCAGGGTGAAGACCCGATCCCAAAGGATGAAGATCAATTTGCAAGGATGAAGAACAGATCTCAAAGAATGAAGATCCATTTGCAATGGTGAAGACCCGATCTCAAAGGATGAAGATCCATTTGCAAGGTGAAGACCCGATTTCAAAGGATGAAAATCCATTTGCAAGGGTGAAGACCTGATCTCAAAGGATGAAGATCCATTTGCAAGGGCGAAGACCCGATCTCAAAGGATGAAGATCCATTTTGAGGGTTAAGAACCACCATGCATAGAATAAGCGGAGCGGTCAGACTTCTCAACTAAAAGGTTAGTCAAACTCAATCTCGGGTCCAAGCACCCATTCTCGGGTCCAAGTACCCAAATAAATTCAAGCTCGGGTCCAAGCACCCAATCTTGGGTCCAAGTACCCAATCTCGGGTCCAAGTACCCAAATCAAAGCCAATTTAGGATCGAGTATACAAATCAAGTTTAGGATCAAGTATCCAAATCAAGTTTAGGATCGAGTATCCAAATCCATTTAGGATTGAGTATCCAAATCCAATTTAGGATCGAGTATCCAAAGCTAGTTTAGGATCAAGTATCCAAACCCAATTTAGGATCGAGTATCCAAATCCAGTTTATGATCGAGTATCCAAATCCAGTTTATGATCGAGTATTCAAATCCAATTTAGGATCGAGTATCCAAATCCAGTTAGGATTGAGTATCCCAATCAAGTTTAGGATCGAGTATCTGAATCCAAGTTAGGATCGAGTATCCAAATTAGTTTAGGATCGAGTATCCAAATCAAGTTTAGGATCGAGTATCCGAATCCAAGTTAGGATCGAGTATCCCAATCCAATTTAGGGTCGAGTATCCAAATTCAATTTAGGATCGAGTATCCAAATCCAGTTAGGATCGAGTATTCGAATCCAGTTTAGGATCGAGTATCCAAATCCAGTTAGGATCGAGTATCCAAATCTAGTTTAGGATCAAACACCCAAATCCATATAGGATTGAGTATCCAAGTCTAGTTTAGGACCGAGTGTCCAAATCTCTCGGGTCCAGAACCCAAAACCTCAAAAATTAAGTCTTATTGCTTTTCACTCTCTTTCACTAAGGTTTTAGATCATTCAAGCAGGGGGCAAACTGTAGACCCTTAATTTTTGACCCAATCCGGTCCAATATGTTTTATTTAGTCCAAAATGATTTTTGTTGTCTAATTGGTCCAAAATAATTTTTGTTAAATAATTTTTGCTTTTGTATCTAATTTTTATTAATAAAAAATAAAAATAAACAAATCAAAATCAAAAAATAAAAATAAAAATTGGAGTCGGAAAAATCGGCAACGAAAAAACAGTCGCACGGGCCCGTGGGCAATTTCGCTGGCAGGACGCAGGAAATTCCTACTGGAGAAATCACTGTTCTATTTCGCTCGCAGGATTTTCCTAAGAGCGAAATAAAATTTCTATTTTGCCCGCAGGATCGCCCGCAGGAAAATCCTGCAGGTGAAATAGCTTGCCCGCAGGAATTTCCTGCGGGCTACGCCCCAGCCCGCCCACTGTCGCAGTTTTCTGCGGCAGTTTTTTTTCGCCAGCGCATTTTTTCCTGCTGCAATTTTTTTCGGCAATGCAAATTTTTCAACTTAAATTTTTCGAAACCTAATCCAATTAGGTTTGGTTTCTTTTTTTTATCATTAATATTACTTGCCTTAGCTAATTAGGAAAAAACAACCTCAAACAACTATAAATAAGGATCAAAGGCAACCAAATTGGGGGTGGCAAAAATTGGCAGTAGCTTGGAAAATTGGAAACCAAATCAAGGAAGGAAAAGCAATAATTCAATTCAATTGATTTTTAAAGGAGCAGCATCACGATTTAAAGAATTCAAAGGCAAAAAAGGCTTGTTTGGAGCTAGTTCATCCAAGAAGAATTGTTTTTGGAGGAATCATCAAAAAAAGGTATGTGTTAATTGATTTTCTTTAATTTTTTTTTTACACAATAGCTAAAACTAGGATTTTTGTGTTTTTCAAAAGTTAAAATCTTAGAACTTTAATTTAGTTTTCCAAAGTTAAAAAACTAAAACGTTACTTTATTTTCCAAAAAGACTTAAAATTGTTATTTTTTCTTCTTAAAAACCTTAAAACTTTAATTGAACATATTCTTCAACAAAAACAAAATTTGATTCTGTTTCTTTCAAAAATTTAAACTAGGTTCTATTTCATTCAAAAAGCCTTAAAAAACATCTTTTCTACTTATAAAAACTTCAATCCGTTTGTTTAAATTCATAAAACTTCATAAAATTATCAAATTAATTTCTAAAACCCTAATTCTAAAACACTAAAACTCTAATTCAAATTTTAAACCTAAAATAGTAAACCCTAACCCATTTAAAACCTTAAACCCTAATTTTTTCTAAGCTCTAATCCTTTAAAACATTAAAAACCATAATAACACAAATGTTCTAAAATTACACAGTAGCTTGAAATCACCATTTAAAACCACAAATCAAAACAATTTTAAAATGTCTAAAACCCTAGTTTCAGGATTTCATCATTCAAACCTTAATTTGGTTAATCAAAGTGTCTTACCAACCTTTTAAAATATAAAACCCTAATCCATTTTAATTCCATAAAAAGTCACAATAGCTATAATTAAACTTTTATTTGCTTTATTCAATTACATATTTGATTATGCTTTGATTTATTTCTTATGCTTTAATTATTTAATTTCAATGCTTGATTTATTTAATTTATCATGGATGGATGTTTATTTTATATTTTGATTAATACCTTTGATGAATGATTTATTTATTATGAATGGTTATTTACTTTTATCAATTTATTTATACTTCCAAATGTTGTAAGAGTTATGTTTCCACTTGGTGGGTACCTCATTAGTTAAATATCATGTAATTTAATTTGCTTTTTTTATTTTAGAACCTATGTAAAGGGCATGTTTCTACCTTTTGGTGGGTGTCCTATCTAGGCATATGATGTAAGGACATGTTTCCATCCTTGGATGGGTGTCCATTTATTTGCTTTGTTTGGACGTTGCTTTGATTTTAATATAATGATGCTTTCTTTTATTTATTGTGTATAATATGGATAATGTTGTTATATTTAAGAATTTTATAATATTAAGACCTGTAAAGGAGGCCGGTTCCAATGAACCAAGCGTTGTGGGGGTGCTGGGCCATTTCTCACCTTCCCCACATGTACCCAACTTTTCAAACTCATTAGGCGGTTAGGGATTCCTTAGGAATCGAGTCATCCACCGCTTTCTTTTTCCCAGCCCGTCCGGGTAGCAACTCTATTTTCTCTGGACTTAGGTCTGTGTTCTCTAAGGCCCCGAGCTGAAACAGTGCCAAAGTCGTAAGAACCATTCCACCGGGAGTGGGGGCAAAAATATCTGCCAACGGATATTGACTTCATAGCATGAATGGATCCAGTCAACCCAGTCAGCATATGAAGAAGCAGGATGGAGTAGCTTCCTAGCAAAATGATGACGTGGCAGATATCTGGCAAAATCCATGGAGGGAGTATCAAGTAAACAAAGACGCTCCTGAAGCCAAATCTGTGAAGAAAGAATTAAGTTTTTTTTAAAAAAAGAGAAGTCTGCTGAGTTGAAAACCTGCAAGGGCAGCTTAGGCAAAAATTAGGACAGATCGCTAGTTCCAAAAACCCGCATGGGCGGACTAGGCAAAAGTTAGAGTAATAAAAAAAGCAATAAAAAAAGCCTAAATTGAAAACCAGAAAGGGCAGTTTAGGTAATTACCTGAAGCAGCAATAGACTCCCAGTCATTCTCTTTGACAATCTTGATTTAAATCGGTCTAATCCAACTAAGGTCTCGACTAAAATCACAGGTACTGGCGACAAGCCTCCTTCCATTTGGTCCATAATATCCAATACTCGTGGATCAATATCGCCTTTAGAAGAAATAAGCAAGAATTGGCCGAGCAAGCAAAGACAAAGCATGCGTCCCCATGCCTTAGTAGGAGCCAAATGAGAGAAACAAAAGTCAATCAAAGGAGCAAGTAGAATTTTTTCACCTCTCATCAACCGAAGAATCTCGGGTTTCGGAATTTGAAATAACATCTGCATCTTCTGTTGAGTTTTGGAAATCAATATGGGTAACGCCATTTGCTGATTATTGGGATGTCCAAGGATGGCCTCAAATTCTTCAATCAAGGGACACATTTCAAAGCCATTAATTCTAAATACCCTAGAATCCGTATCCCACAGGGAAGCCACGACATGTAAGAAGGAGTGGTCCAATTTGACATTTTGAAAGCATTTTAAAACGTCAAGCTTTGACCATGAAATTTGCTTCCAATGGTTGGCATCCATATTCTTAAATAGAATTTTTATTTTCTTTAAATGGTGCTCGGTCATGGTTGATGAATAAAGGGGAACAAATCTCTCTCTCTCATTAGGAATAAGGTCAGATGCTACGCTAATGTTTTTAGGATTTTCAGTTGTTCCCAAATATAATGATTGTGTGTTAACAGAATTAATATTAAAGATGCTCATGTAACTACTATTTAAATGTATGCAACCATCAGGAGAAACATCACACAAGTAAGCAAAATTAGACTTCATTGCATTCATTTTGGAAAAGAAAACATCATCATCCTCATACAAAGCAGACAAATTAAAATCAAAATCACAATCATTGTTCTCAAAATCATAAAGCAGGATGTCTTCAAACTTCTCTTCAACCAGGGCAGCAATCTCTTTCGGAGTCTTCTCGGCTTTCAGGGCAGCTTCATTCTTCTCTTTTGGTTTGAATTCTTTGTTGGTTGACAAGATGAGCTCTTTCTTCACTTGCTCCACTAGCTCAGCAACATCTGCAAAAATTTCAAAACCTGGAATTAACTTACCCATGAACATGATTGGCTCGGGCTTTCCTTGGAGTGGTCGCATATCTATAGCTTTGACAAAGATCTCCTCAAGTGGTGGGAAACTCATCTTCTCACTCTTCTTTGGCTGGACATCGTTGTCTTCATCATATCCTAACCCCTTCTTGGAAGTTTGAGTCCTAAAATCTGGCAACTTTGTCAAACCAGCCTTTCCCTTTCCAAGACCAGCTCCGGGAAGGTAGTTCATGTTCTTCATCATATTCAAAACTTTGGAGTCCACTACTTCATTATTAGAAATTGCAGCCACTTGAAAACCATTGAGAGGCCTCTCAACCATTAGAGCATTAACAATCTCTTTATCTTCAGCTTCAATGACCACTGTCTCATTTTGGTTGGGGAATTTGATCTTTTGATGAAGGGTGGAAGGAACTCCACCAAGAGGGTGAAACCATGGTCGCCCCAAGATCAAGGCAAAGGTAACTGGAATGTCTAAAACAACAAATTCAACAATAGATTCAATTGGACCAAACTTGACAGCCGCTTTGAAAGTCCCTTCGGCATGCCTCTTAGTGTTGTCATAAGCACGAATTGTCACCTCGGCTGGGTTTAGATATCTTTTTGACATGGCTAGCTTTGGCAATATCTTAAATGGACAAACATTTATGGCAGACCCATCATCGACCATGACACATGGAGTCCTCTTCCCCTTAACTTCTATTTTGATAAAGAGAGGGCGGATGTGGTCTCTCCCCTCCTCTGGTAAGTCCGCATCTGAAAAAGAAACTGCTCCCATTCTAGCTTCACTCTTTTCTTGGATCTCTTCATATTTCATTACTTTCCCAATTTTTATGAAGTTGATCAACTCCTCCGGTGTTGTGGAGGTAGAAATTGGCATGCTAGCTAAGGCTTTGGCCATAGTTTCCCGGTGCCTTTTAGAAGTAGCTAATAAGTCCCAAATATTAACACTTGCTTGGGTTCTTTTCAATTGCTTGAGCACAACATCATCTTCTTCTATTTCAACTTCCTTCCCCTTATTAGTTTCTATCTTCTTTGGTGGTGGCCTTGCCTAAGGCTTACCGGATCTAGTATTCGTCACCTCATCTTCTTCGGGTTCGGACCAAGTCCACTCCTCCTTCTTGGGTATAATATCATCATCACTATCACTTGAATCCCAAAACCCGTTGACAATACAAATTGCTACTTCTCCACCCATCATAGCTTGTTCAATTTTGACAAATGCCTCTTCTTCTTTGATTGCTTTTTCATCCACATCTTGAAAAGAAGACATGATAAAGTCCTCATGCAAACCTCTTCCAATCATAAAGGTTGCCGGCGGTGGTACCCTATTGAATTTTTGCAATGGGTTATCTTTGGTGTTTGGCTTATTGGGCTCGGGTAGCTTCCCATTATCAATTAGGTTTTGGATCTCGTGTCTCAACCTCACACATCTATCCGTGTCATGTCCTTGCATTTGGTGAAATTGACAAAATGCTTTGGTGTCAAAGTTAGGTGGGAGAGAGTTAGGCAAAGGACGAGGATTTAAGGGTTGTAGCAATCCTTTTCTTTGAAGCTTGTTGAGAACCTAAGACATCAGTTTTCCCAATTCTGAAAATTGTCTCCTTGTTCCTTGGTTAGTAGCATTAACACCGATGACCTTTTGCATGCTTTGGCTACCAGGTTGATAGCTCCCTTTCTCGTTCCTTTTTTTTGCAAAGCGGCTCTTCTCCCTTTCCCATTCTTCAATTTGCAAACCAGCTTGAAGAAGGTCTTTGAAATCACGGATGAGTGTATGAGACATCCTCTCACGAAGATTAGGCAACACCCCTCTCATAATCATCCTTATTTGATCGGATTCATCGGGTCTCTTCTTGAGTAAAGCGGCCTTGTTTCTCCATCGCTTCACATAGTCCACAAAATTCTCATTTGGCCTTTGCCTTATGGACTCCACTTCCATTAAAGTAACTTCTAACTCAACATTATATCCATATTGTTGGATGAAGGCTTTGTAAAGTAGATCCCAACTCTTTTGTGTTCCATCATCTAAGGTATTGAACAAATTTTGGACAACAGGGTCCAATGAGAGCATAAAGTACCTTAGGATTTGAGCCTTAGTAACTCGGGCAGATTGCATGGCAGTGATATACTGCTTCACATGAAGATGAGGATTTCCGGTGCCACTATACTTAGCAAAGGAAGGCATCTTGAATTTATAAGGGACCTCTTCATCTTGTTCAAATAGTTTTTCGATCTCAGACATCTCTTCGATTTTCAACTTCTTCTCAAATTTCTTTTCTAAATCAGCAATCATCTTTTCAACATCGGATGTCTCAGTCTTTTCAATAGTTGCCTTCTCAACAGCCTTCGGTTCTTTCTTCTTTTCCTGAACCTCTTGTGTAATATCCCAAAATGTGCCCTAGAAGTTTTAGTATAATTGTTGTTTTATTTGAATTAAAATGTATGTGTTATTGGAAAGAGAAAATAATTTAAAAAGGAGTGTATATGTTGTATATATGGATATATATATAACATATATACAAGTCAAATAGATGGTCAAAGGAAGAAGATATTTATTTTGGTTATTTATGAAATTACTAAAAAGGACAAATAAGTAAAAGGGAGTTAAGATATATAGAAGAGGGTATTTTAGTAATTTTCTTTTTAGATTGCTTGGTGGAGGTTTAAAGAGATGAGAACTTTGACTTTGTCTTGAATTTCCTTTTCATTTTTCTTCTTTTTCTTTTCTTGGTCGGGTACTCCAAAGCTAAGAGAGCAAGATAGAGTTTGATTTTCTAAGATCAAATTCAAAGGAGATTTCAAATAAACAAGTTGGAATTTCAAGAAATTTCATTATTTTGGTAAGTTCTCTCTTGATTGCTCTTGTTGTTTTTGAAGTTATTTTTGAGTTTGATGAAGTGTTGTTGATAATATGATTAGGATTGCTTGTGGTGTGTTTGTATGTGATGGAAATGGAATTAAAGATAAGAAGTTAGGTTGGTGTTGGTGATGGAAGAGTAAGAGTTGTGTTTAGTGAAATTTTTTCTGTTTAACAATTAGTAAAGGCTGTGACTTTTATAATTTTTCATTAAATATAGAAAAATTTTCTTGAAGTGAATTTTTGATATGTTGTGCCTCTATGAGTCTAGAATTACTGAAAAATATGTTGATTCGATTTTGGAATGGTTATGACTTTGGAAAGATTATTTTTATTAGACCTGTTCCAGCAGGTACCTTAACTGAGACAGCTATCTTTCGGGATTTTTAATAAAATGTAGAAAAATAATATCCAATTTAGTTTTGGATATGTTGTTTCTTAGTGAGTCTAGTATTTTAGAAAAATAATTTGGAACCACGTTGATTGAATTTAATTCATGAAATTCACAAAGTTCATAACTGCTGCCAGGATGTAGGGCAATTGGAGCAGTCTGGTTGGGTGAACTATTTGACCAAGATTTTGTGTTCAGTTTGATCTGAAATTTTAAAGGAATGATTTTAAGACGTAAAATTTAGTTCTGTAAAAATTTTAGAGTTTTTAGTCAAGTAGATTATTTTATACAATCTTTCAAAATAAGGATAAAGTGGAGTCTAAAACCAGAATTTACTATTCATATGGTCATTTTGCTAATATTCCTTTTGGATTAGGTTGTGAAGAGGTTGAATTGCCCTAACCTAAGTGTTGAGGATTCTTGGAAGAGTAAGTGTATAGATTGGTGTGAGTTGGTTTTAAGGTAAGTACAAACTACATTATTGCATACATTCATATGATATTGAGACTTGAGACATATTTGATTATAAATGTGATAAGGAATCTAATGCATTGTGGATGTATATTAATAATGTTATGTTTGTGTGAACCTCGGATTTCCGCCCGAAAAGGATCCGGGCGAAAGTTCACTCGTTGTCTGGAGTCGCCACTCAGTTTATTTTGTTCGAAGGGAAAAACTAAGAAAACCCTTGTTTGACTCCAATAATGCATCCAATGTAAAGGCTTCTAGTCTGCGAACCCAAGGAGGATTCGGGGACTATGTCATGCTTTTGATTAACTTGCAAAAATGGAACAAATTTAAAGACAAAAAGATTGTTGGTAGTTTGTGGACTTGCTATTTGGGGTGAATCCCAAACATGCCTACATACTCTCGTTTGAATAGGAGATCAAAGCCCATGTAGTTCGGAAAAGCCTATTTAAAGGCGATGAAAATTATGCTTCATGCATGTGTGTGTGTATGCTTCGTGCATTGTCGGGCTTCATGCCAAAGATGTGAGATTTAGGTACTTTGTACCAAAAGAGTGGAATTTAGGCTCCATGCCAAAGGTTGATTTTAATTGAGTCGGGCTTCATGCCAGAGTTGTGAAATTTAACACTTAGTGCTAAATGGTGCAATTTTAGGTACTTTGTACCAAAAGAGTGCAATTTAGGCCTTTGGCCAAGTGTTGTCGGGCTTCATGCCAAAGATGTGAGATTTAGCACTTAGTGTTAAATTCTCCAATTTTAGGTACTTTGTACCAAAAGAGTGCAAATTTTGGGCCTTTGGCCAAGTGTGGTTGGGCTCCATGCCAAAAATGTGAATTTCAGCACTTAGTGCTAAATTGTGAAATTTTAGGTACTTCGTACCAAAATGGTGTAATTTAGGCTCCGTGCCAACAGATTGATTTTAATTGTGAAATGTAGGTACTTTGTACCAAAAAGATGTAATTTAAGTCTTTGTGCCAAAGAGGCTGATTAATTAGTCCATTAGGCCTTAGACCTAAAAGGATTAGGTCTTTGACCGAGAAGAAATTGAGAAGAAGATAGAATGCTTATGATATGCTTAAATTGACAAATGATGGATTAGAATATTACCTTGCTTAGGATTTTCCCGCTTCGAAGTTCCAGATCTCATTTTCTTGAACCGGAGATTATGATTCTTGATTACAGATTGTTTCCTGCAGCACACGGTTAGATTTATGCAAATAAAAGTTCTTAATCGTTTTTAAGCGTGAAAAGAATTCGACAGCATGAGGCC
Source organism: Garcia nutans (assembly GCA_947685225.1). NCBI lineage: Eukaryota > Viridiplantae > Streptophyta > Magnoliopsida > Malpighiales > Euphorbiaceae > Garcia > Garcia nutans. The sequence continues at coordinate 42,094,624 of CANTUV010000035.1, forward strand.
CACCCGGAAAAGTCCAACCCCTTTTCTGAAAATCTGAACTGCTATTTATAGGCAAAAAACTATTTTTCGGCGGCCGAGCCGCCGTGCACGGCGGCCGGGCCGCCGGGCACAAAAACCTGCAATTTCCGCCGGCTGAGCCGCCGGTTTTGGCGGCTGGGGCCGCCGGTTTCGTCCGGTTTTTGCTTAAATTGATTTTTCGGGAGCTAGAGACCTCCAAAAATTATTCCGGGACCATATCCATGATCCTCACGTCGTCCCGGATATTTCAAGTACCATATTGATATATTTTCGGTGAACTTTACCGGGGACGTCCGGTCCGGCCCGGTTTTCAGTAGTCTGAGAAAATCGGCTTTCCGAGCCTCAAAATTCGAGTGTTCACAGTTTGGTATAATGTGAATGTTGTGATGAGCATGTAAAATATGTATTAATGCCATTGATTATATCCATTTGAATAATGAATTGATTAATGTGATTTGAAATATAACGAAATGTGAAATGTGCAAGATGTGATGATGCAAATGAGATGATTGAGGCATGGTTGCCTAATTTGCTTATGAGAATGAAATGAATTGAGAAAGAAATGTATAAAGATATAAATGAAAAGAATTTTGTGTTTAATTTGTTATTCAACCTTCAGAGTCTGGGTTTGGTGGCATGCCTATAAAGTACTGGATAGGTGAAAAGACCGGGTCGTAAGCCGATTCAGGTTGATAAATGTGAAATGTGAATTATAGTAACAGTCTTGCCGGGTTGAGGATCTCCTTGGTTTATCCAGGTTGAGGTCCAAGAGACTGGGTCTGTTACAGGTAACAGTCTTGCCGGGTTGAGGATTTCCTCGAGTTTAGCCGAGTTGAGGTCCAAGAGACTGGGTCTGTTACCCTATCCATGGATAGAGATATATATATCGCCTACGGGCTTAATGATTGTGATTATAGACCAAAGCAGTAACTCTGAACTTTGAATAACATATTAGTGTCTTGTGGGCCCATGCTTGTCTTTGTTTTCAATGTGAATCATGAATGTTTTGATTAATTATTAAATAATGTAAGATTGTGAAATATAATATTCTCTTGAATTGATCTTGAATCTTGATTGTGTGACATTAGCATGGCATTAAAGCATCATAGCACTGTAGTTTGTACCACTAAGCCGTTGGCTTAGCGCGAATGTGATTCTTCGCGCAGGTGACAGGGAAGAACCAGAGAGTTCCTCTAGGCCGAGTCGAGCCTAGATTTTGAAGAGTGAATAGTGGGCTTTAAGATCGAAGACTGACTGCCAAACATGTATAAATTTTATGTGTTGTAAAACTTGAGTTTTAATGTATATGAATTTGTAAATATTGTTACTTTCCGTTGCATAGAGAACAAATATTTTATCTACTGTATTTCATAATAAACCTTTACTTTATTTTGTACTAGAAGTGTAAATCCTTTTTGCAGGTTGTAGTTGAGGTTATAAGGGGGATTTATTGGAAGTATACTGAGAATGATTTTGTTTGCATTGGTTTGTGTAAATATTTTCAAAAATCAGAAGAAAAAAAAACCAGTTTTGTCGACACTTGGGATTGAATTTTTAGGTGAAACTATGGCAAAATTTCTGTAAAAATTGGAACAAAAATTTGACTAAGTAAAAGTGGTAGCAACATTAGGATAGTGTGGCGCCTCTACTCAGCTTACACACGTAGGTCGGGAAGGGGTGCTACAATTTTTGGTATCAGAGCCTAGGTTTAAGATTCTCAACCTAGGTGAATTATAAGAAAAAGAATATTTTGATTTTAAAAGTTGGTTTTTGAATAAAATACATGTTTTGGTATGGCAGTCTTTGATCTTTAATGAGGAATATTCTACTGTGTTTGCAGATATAGGTAGTAATGGAGTCCCATTCACGTCAGACTGTAGAAGGAAGTGCTGAGAGTGTAGCTCCAGGAGAGAGTAGCGATGGAGCTAGAGTTGACAGAGTTAGTGAGGCACCTGTTTCTGTGCCAGAGAGACCAGCTACAGAGGAGGGTCCGCCGGGTTGGTTGAGGCATGTGGTAGAACTATTTAGACAAGTTCCAGTGCAACCACCACCACAGCCTCAGATGCCGGTAAGACATTATGACAAGTTGAGAAAATATGGGGCTGAAGATTTCTTAGGCACTACCGACCCTGCAGTGGCTGAGCAATGGTTAGATAAGGTACAGAGGATATTCATTCAGTTGCAAGCCACTTCGGATGAGAAGTTTGACTATGCCAGATCCCTCCTTCAGAAAGATGCCTATGATTGGTGGAAGACTGTCCCTCATGCTATGGATGATCCACCTACACTATCTTATAGTGATTTTCTGAGGGAGTTCGAACAGAAATATACTCTGAGGGAGTATAAAGATTTAAAGAAGATGGAATTCCTGAGTTTGAGGCAAGACAACCAGACGGTGACGGAATATGAGATTGAATACATCCGGTTGAGTCGTTATGCCGGGAGAATTATTTCTGATGAAATAGATAGGTGCAGAAGGTTTGAGGAGGGATTGAGGCCCTCTATTATGTGCATCATGGCTGGTTCTCCGTACCAGGATTTCTCTCAGCTTGTTGCAGCAGCTAGGACCGTTGAGAGAGCGCAGAGCATTGCAGCAGCTGCTTCTGAGGAGGAGACCAGGGTTAGGAGATCCCAGTTTGAGGCAGGGTCTTCATCTGTGAAGAGGGGGAGAGGAAGTTTTGTTCCGAGAATCAGTAGAAGTCAGAGACAGCCGGGTAGGTCAGTTCAGTATCAGAGACAGAGATCAAGACCTACACCTTCTATAGCTAGTGCTCCAACTCCGATGGTCCAGAGATCCATTCCCCCTATATGTGTTCAGTGTGGTGGAAGACATGGGGGTGTTTGTTGGAAATATAGTGGATCAGCTGTGTGTTTTCGATGTGGATCGCCTGATCATTTTATTAGGGAGTGTCCTGAGATGCAGGAGCACAGGCAGGCTGAGTCTGCAGCCTCTCGACCCAGTGTCAGCAGAGGTGGTCGAGGAGGCAGAGGTTTCAGTAGGGGTGGTCGATTCGGGTATAGTCAGAGAGGAGGATCATCATCCGAAGGCAGTAGGCCAGATGAAGCTGGATCTTCTCAGAGGGTGTATGTGATGCAGAGGCAGCCAGATGCTTCAGCAGTTATAACGGGCACATTTTCTTTATTTGACATTTCAGTACTTGCTTTGATTGATCCAGGATCTACTCATTCATATATTAGTGCATCTATCTTGCCTGTGTCTGAATTGCATTCTGAGTCCTTAGGATTTGATGTCTTGGTGACAAATCCTTTAGGACATAGTGTGGTTGTTAGTAAGGTGCACCGTGATAGTGCAGTTGGTGTAACACCCCGATACTTTATATAAGTACTATACATATACCTGGTATACATACGGTAAGTATATAAAGTATAAGGATGTCACTTTTCGTTACCTTTTTAAAAACCTGTAAAAGAATTCCAAACCATAATACATTAATTTAAATAACATTTATCAAATCATTATCTTGATCAAAAACTTCATTTATACATATAATTACTTTCTCGTCATAAATACATCAATATAAAAGTTATACATGTATGCATTACCCTCTAGTTGGTCTCGACAACTTTTACCCTTCTTGTGGCATAACGAAAGACTTCATATCTTCCACCTATTTACCTGCGCGAATACACACCCGCGCTAAGCCCGAGAGCTTAGTATTCCAAATATAAAATATAAACATATAATATAGAAGTATTAACATATAATGATATATCAATTCAATGTATAATTAGTTCTTATCATATCTTCTTTTCTTTTTACTTGCATCTTTCGTATATCCTAGCTAATTTCCTATATGAGGTACATATATACATAATATTATCACCAACCCCAATCCATCACCAATACTCAAAATCAATATATTAATACACCCACATTATATATATATTATACCAATCATTATTGCAATACACACATTACATATCATACCAATCATTATTGCAATACACACATTACATATCATACCAATCATGAATCACATTTCCAATGAAGACAACCATTATCATCAACCACAATTCATTTAAATATCACACTTCATAACATTATCTTATTCACAATTCATCAATCATGATTCATTATTAATACTCACAATCAATATTTCAATACACACATTTCACATTAGCAACAAAGACAGACTCGGGCCCAAAACACTAATATGCCATTCGACTTTCAGAGTTAATGCTTTGGTTTAATCATCACATTTATCATTATCATAATCCCAACTAGGCTTCAAGGATTAGGTTCAACCAAGCTTCAAGGGGAGCAAAGCATGCTAAGCTTCAACCCAACTTGGCTTCAAGAACCAATCCAACCTAGCTTCAAGGGTTGTAACATCTCAATTAGGCTTCAAGGATCAAGTCCAACCTAACTTCAAGAGATTGTTACTATTAGGCATGCCACCAACAACAAAACTCTGAAAATGAATAACATATTAGATACATAATTCATTGAACATTTCATCATCAATATCATTCACAATTCACATCATCATTTAGGCAAACATGCCTCACATATCTCAATTGAATTGTCATAGCCAATCACAATGGCTTCATATCACATTTGAATCATCATGGCCAATTACAATGGCTTCACAACATATCATATCTCAATCCATATGATACATATAACATCATTGATATAACATTTCAAAATATATTATTCATATAATACATTGCCATTCACAATGCATATAACATAACCTTTCATCATTTCTCAAAACACATTAACACCATTCATTATTAGAGCATTTATCATAACAAATTGCACATACCTTAAGAATGATCCTCATTTCTTCCTACTTTTCCCATTTCATATTTCATCCTTTATATATATATATATAGCAATTTACATTATTCATTTACACCCACAATATAATAAAGTATTTAACACATTCATCCAAATGTGTTAAGGTTCAAAGACATATAAGGATATATAATCAAATAGGGTTCATGCTTACCTTTTTAATGATCTTCACATCCTTCACATCATTCAATCATCACCTTAATCCAATTATATTAACAATATTGTAAACCACTTAACACATTTGCAAACAAATGTGTTAAGTCAAATCATGTAAATAAATACAATCATATGTATTGGTACTTACCTCAAGAACTATTCTCATCCATCTATACATTTCCTCTTCCAAGAATTCTCAACATTTAGGTTAATGCAACACAATCTCTTCAAAACCTAATTCAAAGATCATTATTCATAGGTTTAGAATCATCCACATACATTTGTTTAGGTCATTCTTTGATTACAAAGTATTTAGAGTGTATATAAAATGTTTAGGAACAAAAGACTTTTGAAGAATCAAACAATGCATGAAGAACCAAAAACCATCACAGTAGCAAACACACCCAAGGGACACGGCCAAGCTTGTGGCCGTGTCTCTCAAGACCAAAACTTCCTGAGGCAGACACGGGCAAGGACACGGCCGTGTCTCCTAACACAACTCAGGCAGTAGCAAACACATTCAAGGGACACGGCCAAGCCAGTGGCCGTGTCACCCCAAAACATATCCAACACGGCTAAAATTCTCTAGACTTGGCCGTGTTTCTCAAAAATAATAAGTCTTGGCCGTGTCTCATCTTGTTTTTGGCCGTGTCACTCAAGAACATAAACCCTAATTTGGCCAAAGCTCTTTCACTTGTATTTTCACACTTTTTGCACAACAATAATCTCATTCAATTGGTTCTAGTCAATGTTGTTAACACATATCATATATATTCATCACATTAATCACTTAAACAACACATTAACATTACATTTTAAACACAAATCATCTCAAAACCCTAAAACCAAATTCCACTCTTGATCTTCCACTTAACTTACCATATTCAAAACTAAACCCACACCAATTCAACCTTATAACTTACAATCCATTTTAAAACTTATAAACACATCACAAACACATTTAATCATCAAATCAACAAACCCTAATTCACTTAAAACACCACTTCAAAAGAATAGAAGAAATCAAGGAAAAGAACTTACCAAAGTTGTTGAATTCCACAAATCTTCAACTTAATTCCTTGATTCTCCCTTCAATCTTGATGTTAGAAACCAAAATACTTCAATTGCTCTCTCTTCTCTTTGGATAGCCGGCCACCACTTTAAGCAAAGAAAAGAAAATAACAAGTCAACTTTTCTTTCTTTCTTTTAATCTCCACCAAGAGATTTCCAAAAGAGAATTACCTCCATGCCCTTAACCATTTACTTTAGCTCTCTTTTAACTCACATGTCCTTTATAGTAATTTCACATATCATAAAAGAAAATATCTTCTTGCATTGACTCTCCCCTTTTGACCAACTTATATGTTATATATATTACCATATAATCAACATATACACCTCTCTCTAAACCCTCTTTTCTTTTCCAAAACACATATACATTCAATCCAACTTACAACAACAACATAATCAAAACTTCTAAGGCATACATGAGGATATTACAGTTGGGGTGCAAGGTGAGAAGTTTCTTGGTGATCTGATTGAAATGCCTTTAAAGAATATGATTTGATTTTAGGCATGGATTGGCTGTCTAAGCATGGAGCTGTGGTAGACTATCAAAAGAAGTGTGTTACCTTGAGAACCAGTGATGGTAGGAGTGTGATGGTATCTAGTGAGCAGAGACAACTTGCATCCTTGTTTGTATTAGCTGTAACAACTAGAAAGTTGATTAGAAAAGGGTGTGATGCTTATCTTGCTCATGTGGTGGATACTAGAGTAGCGGGTTCTCAACTTAATAATATAACCACAGTTGTAGATTTTCCGGATGTGTTTCCTGAGGAGTTGCCAGGGTTACCCCCTGAGAGAGAGGTTGAGTTTGGTATCGATTTGTTGCCTGGTACCACTCCCATCTCTATCACTCCATATCGAATGGCACCTGCTGAATTGAGAGAGTTGAAGGTGCAGTTGCAGCAGTTGTTGGATAAAGGGTTTATTCGCCCTAGTATTTCTCCGTGGGGAGCTCCTGTGTTGTTTGTGAAGAAAAAGGATGGTACTTTGAGATTGTGCATCGATTATAGGCAATTGAACAAAGTGACTATTAAGAATAAATATCCTTTGCCTAGGATTGATGATCTCTTTGATCAATTAAAGGGAGCAGCAGTGTTTTCCAAGATTGATTTGAGATCTGGGTACCATCAGTTGAGGGTTAAAACTGAAGATGTTTCTAAGACAGCTTTCCGCACCAGGTATGGGCATTATGAGTTTTTAGTGATGCCTTTTGGGTTGACGAATGCACCTGCAGCTTTCATGGATTTAATGAATAGGGTGTTTAGGCCCTATCTGGATCAATTTGTGGTGGTTTTCATCAATGATATTTTGGTGTATTCGCGTAATGAGGAGGAGCATGACAAGCATCTACTAATGGTATTACAGATCTTGAGAGAGAAGCAGTTGTATGCTAAGCTGTCAAAGTGTGAGTTTTGGCTTGACCAAGTAACTTTTCTCGGTCATATAGTTTCAGCGGATGGTATAAGAGTTGATCCCAGTAAAGTCGAGGCCATTTTGAATTGGAGTCCACCAAAGTCAGTGACTGAAGTTAGAAGTTTTCTGGGTTTGGCAGGCTATTATCGAAGGTTTGTGAAAGGTTTTTCTTCGATAGCTATTCCACTCACCAGATTGCTTCAAAAGGGAATTAGATTTGTGTGGACAGATCAGTGTCAAGCTAGTTTTGATCAGTTGAAAGAAATGTTGACTCAAGTACCTGTTCTTACTTTACCCGTGGAAGATAAACCTTATGTAATTTATAGTGATGCTTCACATAATGGTTTAGGATGTGTCTTGATGCAAGAGGGTAAAGTTGTAGCTTATGCTTCTCGGCAGTTGAAGTTGCATGAGCTCAATTATCCAACACATGATCTGGAATTGGCAGCTATAGTATTTGTTTTGAAGATTTGGCGACACTACTTGTATGGAGAGAAATGTTTTATTTATACGGATCACAAAAGTTTGAAATATTTGGGTGTTCAGAAGGAGCTGAATCTTTGGCAAAGGCGATGGTTAGAACTGATTAAAGACTACGATTGTTTGATTGATTACCATCCTGGTAAGGCGAATGTAGTTGCTGATGCCTTGAGTCGGAAGTCTCTGGCAGGTTTGGCTGTTTATTCGCTCTCATTGCTTATTGAGTTGAGAGCGTTACATGCTAGTTTTGAAGCATGTGATGATGGTGCATTGTTAGCTCAGTTGCAATTGAGACCAGTACTGTTGGATCAGATTAAGGAGGCTCAATTGACAGATGAGAAAATTCAGAAGATTGTTTCAGATTGCCAAAACGGGGAGAGCCGAGATTTCTTTGTGAGAAGTGATGGTAGCCTTTAGTTTAAGGATAGATTGTGTGTTCCTGATGATGTTAAATTGAGAAAGATTATTTTAGAAGAAGCACATCAGTCGGTTTTTGCTATACATCAGGGAAATACAAAGATGTACCATGATTTGAAACAGCATTATTGGTGGTCAGGTATGAAAAGAGACATAGTGGAGTTTGTATCCAAGTGTCTCACTTGTCAGAGGGTGAAAGCTGAGCATCAAGTTCCAACAGGGTTGCTTCAACCTTTATCAGTGCCTGAATGGAAATGGGAGAGAGTGACAATGGATTTTGTGTCTGGTTTACCTTTGACACAGAGGAAGCATGATGTTATTTGGGTGATTGTTGATAGGTTGACAAAGACAGCTCATTTTCTTCCAGTTCGGATGGACTATTCACTTGAGAAGTTGGCTGAGCTGTATATTAGTGAGATAGTGAAGTTGCATGGAGTTCCAATTTCTTTAGTGTCTGATCTAGATCCTAGATTTACTTCAAGATTTTGGAAGAGTTTACATGGTGCTTTGGGTTCTCGATTGCACTTTAGCACTGCTTTTCATCCGCAGACAGATGGGCAGTCAGAGAGAGTGATACAGATTATTGAGGATATGTTGAGAAGCTGTGTCATTGATTTCTCTGGAAGTTGGGACAGATTTTTGCCACTTGTAGAATTTGCTTACAACAACAATCATCAAACCAGTATTGGCATGGCACCATTTGAGGCATTGTATGGAAGAAGATGTAGAATGCCTCTATGTTGGAATGAAATTGGAGAGGGCAAATTAATTGGTCCTGATTTGGTTAAAGAAACTAAAGAGAAAGTGAAGATAATTCGGGATCGGCTAAAGACAGCTTCAGATCGACAGAAATCTTATTCAGATTTGAAGAGAAGAGACATAGAATTTGATGTTGGAGATAAAGTATTTTTGAAAGTGTCTCCTTGAAAAAAGATATTGAGATTTGGTCGTAGAGGGAAGCTGAGTCCTCGTTTTATTGGACCATATGAAATTCTAGAAAGAGTTGGGCCAGTTGCTTATCGTCTTGCTTTGCCACCTGAGTTGGATAGAATCCATAATGTATTCCATGTTTCTATGTTGCAGAGGTATAGATCGGATCCATCTCATATCTTGCCAATTGAATCCATTGAAGTGAGTTTGGATCTGACATTTGAAGAAGAATCAGTTGCTATTTTGGCACATGAAGTGAAAGAATTGAGAAATAAGAAAGTGTCATTGGTGAAAGTTCTATGGAAGAATCATGAGAGAGAAGAGAAAACTTGGGAGAGCAAGCAAGCAATGCAAGATCAGTATCCTCAACTGTTTCAGACATAATATCAGGTAATTTTGAGGATGAAATTTCTTTTTAGAGGGGTAGAATTGTAATATCCCAAAATGTGCCCTAGAAGTTTTAGTATAATTGTTGTTTTATTTGAATTAAAATGTATATGTTATTGGAAAGAGAAAATAATTTAAAAAGGAGTGTATATGTTGTATATATGGATATATATATATATATCATATATACAAGTCAAATGGATGGTCAAAGGAAGAAGATATTTATTTTGGTTATTTATGAAATTACTAAAAAGGACAAATAAGTAAAAGGGAGTTAAGATATATAGAAGAGGGTATTTTAGTAATTTTCTTTTTAGATTGCTTGGTGGAGGTTTAAAGAGATGAGAACTTTGACTTTGTCTTGAATTTCCTTTTCATTTTTCTTCTTTTTCTTTTCTTGGCCGGGTACTCCAAAGCTAAGAGAGCAAGATAGAGTTTGATTTTCTAAGATCAAATTCAAAGGAGATTTCAAATAAACAAGTTGGAATTTCAAGAAATTTCATTATTTTGGTAAGTTCTCTCTTGATTGCTCTTGTTGTTTTTGAAGTTATTTTTGAGTTTGATGAAGTGTTGTTGATAATATGGTTAGGATTGCATGTGGTGTGTTTTTATGTGATGGAAATGGAATTAAATATAAGAAGTTAGGTTGGAATTGGTGATGGAAGAGTAAGAGTTGTGTTTAGTGAAATTTTTTTCTGTTTTACAATTAGTAAAGGCTGTGACTTTTATGATTTTTAATTAAATATAGAAAAATGTTCTTGAAGTGAATTTTTGATATGTTGTGCCTCTATGATTCTAGAATGACTAAAAAATATGTTGATTAGATTTTGGAATGGTTATGACTTTGGAAAGATTATTTTTATTAGACCTGTTCCAGCAGGTACCTTAACTGAGACAGCTATCTTTCGGGATTTTTAATAAAATGTAGAAAAATAATATCCAATTTAGTTTTGGATATGTTGTTTCTTAGTGAGTCTAGTATTTGAGAAAAATAATTTGGAACCACGTTGATTGAATTTAATTCATGGAATTCACAAAGTTCAGAACTGCTGCCAGGATGCAGGGCAATTGGAGCAGTCTGGTTGGGTGAACTATTTGACCAAGATTTTGTGTTCCATTTGATCTGAAATTTTAAAGGAATGATTTTAAGATGTAAAATTTAGTTCTGTAAAAATTTTAGAGTTTTAGTCAAGTAGATTATTTTATACAATTTTTCAAAATAAGGATAAAGTGGAGTCTAAAACCAGAATTTACTATTCATATGGTCATTTTGCTAATATTCCTTTTGGATTAGGTTGTGAAGAGGTTGAATTGCCCTAACCTAAGTGTTGAGGATTCTTGGAAGAGTAAGTGTATAGATTGGTGTGAGTTGGTTTTAAGGTAAGTACAAACTACATTATTGCATACATTCATATGATATTGAGACTTGAGACATATTTGATTATAAATGTGATAAGGAATCTAATGCATTGTGGATGTATATTAATAATGTTATTTTGGTATAATGTGAATGTTGTGATGAGCATGTAAAATATGTGTTAATGCCATTGATTATATCCATTTGAATAATGAATTGATTAATGTGATTTGAAATATAACGAAATGTGAAATGTGCAAGATGTGATGATACAAATGAGATGATTAAGGCATGGTTGCCTAATTTGCTTATGAGAATGAAATGAATTGAGAAAGAAATGTATAAAGATATAAATGAAAAGAATTTTGTGTTTAATTTGTTATTCAACCTTCAGAGTTCTGGGTTTGGTGGCATGCCTATAAAGTACTGGATAGGTGAAAAGACCGAGTCGTAAGCCAATTCCAGTTGATAAATGTGAAATGTGAATTATAGTAACAGTCTTGCCGGGTTGAGGATATCCTTGGTTTATCCGGGTTGAGGTCCAAGAGACTAGGTCTGTTACAGGTAACAGTCTTGCCGGGTTGAGGATTTCCTCGAGTTTAGCCGAGTTGAGGTCCAAGAGACTGGGTCTGTTACCCTATCCATGGATAGAGATATATATATAGCCTACGGGCTTATTGATTGTGATTATAGACCAAAGCAGTAACTCTGAACTTTGAATAACATATTAGTGTCTTGTGGGCCCATGCTTGTCTTTTTTTTCAATGTGAATCATGAATGTTTTGATTAATTATTAAATAATGTAAGATTGTGAAATATAATATTCTCTTGAATTGATCTTGAATCTTGATTGTGTGACATTAGCATGGCATTAAAGCATCATAGCTCTGTAGTTTGTATCACTAAACCGTTGGCTTAGCGCGAATGTGATTCTTCGCGCAGGTGACAGGGAAGAACTAGAGAGTTCCTCTATGCCGAGTCGAGCCTAGATTTTGAAGAGTGAATAGTGGGCTTTAAGATCGAAGACTGACTGCCAGACATGTATAAATTTTATGTGTTGTAAAACTTGAGTTTTGATGTATATGAATTTGTAAATATTGTTACTTTCCGTTGCATAGTGAACAAATATTTTATCTACTGTATTTCATAATAAACCTTTACTTTATTTTGTACTAGAAGTGTAAATCCTTTTTGCAGGTTGTAATTGAGGTTATAAGGGGGATTTATTGGAAGTGTACTGAGAATGATTTTTTTTGCATTGGTTTGTGTAAAAATGTTTTCAAAAATCAAAAGAAAAAAAAAACCAGTTTTGTCGACACTTGGGATTGAATTTTTAGGCGAAACTATGGCAAAATTTCTGTAAAAATCGAAACAAAAATTTGACTAAGTAAAAGTGGTAGCAACATTAGGATAGTGTGGCGCCTCTACTCAACTTACACACGTACGTCGGGAAAGGGTGCTACATCTTGGTAGTATTGAGCACAATCATCATCATCATCAATGATCACCTTTTCATCATCAAAAACCACTTCACTAACTTTGGTCTTCCCTTTGTCCTTTGGTTTCTTAGTGCTAGCAGATGCCTCGGCATGGTTCTCTAAGATTGCAGTCAGTTGGTTCTTTATGGTCTCAGCTAGGGCCTCTTTGATTTCTTCCATCTTGGCATTGAAAGCCTCATCCATAATCCTTTGAATTTGTTCGGGCTCCATTGTTTTTGGTGAGCAAGTGATTGAGTTGTTGCTAGATACTTCATCTCCGGCGTAGGTCAGATTGTTGTAAGCTTTAAAACTATCATAATCCAGGGATGTGAGCCAGAGAGGATCAATGATATGAGATGCAAATGTATGCATGTATGCATGTATGCACAAACAATCAACAAATAAGGATAAATAGGATGTTCCTTCCAACCTTATAACATCCACACACGAATGGAGAGTCTCTTTTCCTAGGTATATGGTTGACAAAATACCAACATGGGGTATCTTGCTTTCGAATAATTCCCTCGGACGTTTCAACCAATAGTTATATTTTTGAAAATGAAAATCAATTTATAATAATTCCCATTAATTAGGTTTTAATCCATTCAACCAACTATTGGATTAAAACTAAATTAAGAGGTTTATTATAGATAGATTTCTCACTTGAAAAAGGTAACTAATGATTCATGCCAAAAACAAGCCCATGGTTAATTTATTCTTAGTGTAAACTAGGCCCACAATTGATTTTTGGTATTTCATAATTGACCTAAATATTTTTGCAAGCTCTTTGTAAGAAAAAGTTCGGTGAAAATAGTTTTGTTTCTAAGCCCATTGTAAAAAATTTTTAAAAATGGATTTTGGGCTTAGTATTTGGGCCATGGGCCAAAGAATTTTTGATTTACTTTTAGAAAAGTCTTATGTCCAAGGACCATCTTAAAAATTTTGAAAAATAGCTTTGGTCTTTTTTATTTTAAGCTTACAATAAACTTAGGTCATATTAGAAAAAGAACAAACCAAATAAGCCATGATTTAGACTAAGATAAACTAACCATAGTCAAACAACATGCATTTAGGGTAAAACCTAAGGAAAGTAACTAGGCCAATTACAAGAGCTTTAGTCTTTGAGTAAAAAGGTTTAGGTTCCCATAGCAAGTATATACCAAATGGTACGAGGCTATGAGTGGTTATGCAATGCTCGATCTCCATACCTTGAGTGAAAGTATGGTATCCCTTACATAACATAACACGGGTAACACGGGCATCCTAACTCACGCACACGATGAAAACTATATGATGCAATGGATAATATCATTATAAGAAAGAATAGAATAATATAAAGACCAACGGAATCAACTTCTCTTATCCCCAATGGATTTTTGCCCCCACTCACGGTGGAATGGTTCTTGCGACTTCGGCACTATTTAGGCTCGGGGCCTTAGAGAACACGGACCTAAGTCCGGAGAAAATGGAGTCGCCACCCGGACGGGCCGGGAAAAAGAAAGGGGTGGATGACTCGATTCCTAAGGAATCCCTAACCCCTTAATGGGTTCGGAAAGTTGGATACGTGTGGAGAAGGTGAGAAATGGCCCAGCACCCCCACAACGCCCGGTTCATTGGAACAGGCCTCCTTTACAGGTCTTAATATTATAAAATTCTTAAATATAATAACATTATCCATATTACATACAATAATTAAAAGATAGCATCATTATATTAAAATCAAAGCAATGTCCAAACAAAGCAAATAAATGGACACCCATCCAAGGATGGAAACATGTCCTTACATCACACACCTAAATAGGACACCCACCAAAAGGTAGAAACATGCCCTTTACGTTAGTTCTAAAATAGAAAAGCAAATTAAATTACATGATATTTAACTAATGAGATACCCACCAAATAGAAACATACCTCTTACAACATTTGGAAGTCTAAATAAATTGATAAAAGTAAATAACCATTCATAATAAATAAATCATTCATCAAAGGTATTTAAATATCAATAAAAAGTAAACATCCAGCCATGATAAATAAAATAAACCAAGTATTAAACTTAAATAAATTAAGGCATATAAAAATAAATCAAAGCATAATCAAATATAGAATTGAATAAAGCAAATAAAAAGTCCAAATTATAGCTACTATTTCCATTTAGGGTTCTTTATCTCATGTGTTAAAGTTTTAGAAATTTCATGAGTATAAGCTACTGTGACTTTTTTATGGAATTAAAATAGATTGAAGTTTTATGTTTTAAAAGGTTGGTAAGACACTTTGATTAAACAAATTAAGGTTTGAATGATGAAATCATGAAACTAGGGTTTTAGACACTTTAAAATACTTTGATTTGTGGTTTTAAATGGTGATTTCAAGCTACTGTGTTATTTTAGAACATTTGTGTTATATTGGTTTTTAATGTTTTAAAGGATTAGAGTTTAGAAAAAATTAGGGTTTAAGGTTTTAAATGGGTTAGGGTTTACTATTTTAGGTTTAAAAGTTGAATTAGGGTTTTAGTGTTTTAGAATTAGGGTCTCGGGTAAAAGATTTGAATTAGGGTTTTAGAAATCAATTTGATAATTTTATAAAGTTTTATGAATTTAAACAAATGGATTGAAGTTTTTATAAGTAGAAAAGATGTTTTTTAAGGCTTTTTGAATGAAATAGAACCTAGATTAAAATTTTGAAAGAAACATAATCAAATTTTGGTTTTGTTGAAGAATATGTTCAATTAGAGTTTTAAGGTTTTTAAGAAGAAAAAATAACAATTTAAGTCTTTTTGGAAAATAAAGTAAAGTTTTAGTGTTTTTAACTTTGGAAAACTAAATTAAAGTTCTAAGATTTTAACTTTTGAAAAACACAAAAATCCTAGTTCAACTTTTAAACCTAAAATAGTAAACCCTAGCCCATTTAAAACCTTAAACCCTAATTTTTTCTAAACTCTAATCCTTTAAAACATTAAAAACCAATATAACACAAATGTTCTAAAATTACACAGTAGCTTGAAATCACCATTTAAAACCACAAATCAAAGTATTTTAAAGTGTCTAAAACCCTAGTTTCATGATTTCATCATTCAAACCTTAATTTGTTTAATCAAAGTGTCTTACCAACCTTTTAAAACATAAAACTTTAATCTATTTTAATTCCATAAAAAAGTCACAGTAGCTTATACTCATGAAATTTCCAAAACTTTAACACATGAGATAAAGAACCCTAAATGGAAATGGTAGCTATAATTTGGACTTTTTATTTGCTTTATTCAATTCTATATTTGATTATGCTTTGATTTATTTTTATATGCCTTAATTTATTTAAGTTCAATACTTGGTTTATTTTATTTATCATGGCTGGATGTTTGCTTTTTATTGATATTTAAATACCTTTGATGAATGATTTATTTATTATGAATGTTTATTTACTTTTATCAATTTATTTAGACTTCCAAATGTTGTAAGAGGTATGTTTCCATTTGATGGGTACCTCATTAGTTAAATATCATGTAATTTAATTTGCTTTTCTATTTTAGAACTAATGTAAAGGGCATGTTTCTACCTTTTGGTGGGTGTCCTATTTAGGTGTGTGATGTAAGAACATGTTTCCATCCTTGGATGGGTGTCCATTTATTTGCTTTGTTTGGATATTGCTTTGATTTTAATATAATGATGCTTTCTTTTAATTATTGTGTGCAATATGGATAATGTTATTATATTTAAGAATTTTATAATATTAAGACCTGTAAGGGAGGCCGGTTCCAATGAACCAGGCATTGTGGGGGGTGCTGGGCCATTTCTCACCTTCCCCACACGTACCCAACTTTCCGAACCCATTAAGGGGTTGGGGATTCTTTAGGAATCAAGTCATCCACCCCTTTCTTTTTCCCGGCCCGTCCTGGTGGCCACTCCATTTTCTTCGGACTTAGGTCTATGTTCTCTAAGGCCCCGAGCCTAAACAGTACCAAAGTCACAAGAACCATTCTACCGGGAGTGGGGGCGAAAATCCCCGCTCACACATAGGTTCCAAAATAAGCACTTTTCATAAAAATCTCTGAAAAATTTTTATTAGAGTTTTATCTTTAATTTGGACACCCTCAAATTTCAACAAAACACAACCTGCACCAAAAACACTCCCAATATACACTACATCTCGCATTTCCCCAACACTTCTCAAGTTCTCCATATTTCTCAAAACATTTATATATATACAAATAAATTTATCAAAACATATGTAAAACCCACATTATATAATTCAACCAAAACATTCTTTATAATTTACATTATATACTTCAAAAACATATCATAATGTACATAATATCACAATGTACTATATAATATAAAATATATACATGCTGGCAGTGTCTCTGATCTTGATGCTCCAAAAATCAACTCTACAATCAACTCAAATCTAGACCCGATCGGTCTAGAAGAACTCTCCAGCTCAACTGGATAACCTCTGTCACCTACGCGATGAATTACAATCGCGCTAAGCTAAAAGCCTAGCGGTACAATCTTTGATAACAAGAAAACTTAAATACAATGCCAATGCATAATGCATTTGTATACTATGTCACAATGTGGCATACAAGTTCACTTTTAAAGATAAATCTTTCATCTTTTATAATTCATATAAAAACATACATAAGCATGGCCCAAACAAATTAATACATCATTCAAATCTCAGAGTTAGTGTTTTGGTCCAAATTGACACCAAGTGTCTACGCCTAAGGCAAATCAAAGTAATGCTCAAAAGCTAGCCCTGAAGGCAAATCATATTATAGTGACACCAAGCATTTAGCCTCAGAAGGAAAATCATATATCAGTGACTCATAGCATTTAGCCCCTAAGGCAAATAATGAGGATAATCTCATAGGCATGCCGCCAAACACAGAACTCTGGAAATTGAATAACATACTAGGCACACAATTATTTCATATTTTCCATCATCAATTTTCTTTCTCATTTTTTCCATAATTAACTAGGTACATTGCCTCATTTCTCATTATCAATTAGGCACATTGCCTCATTAATTTTAATTTTCTCATAATGCATCATTTGTCTCATTTTTCCTCACTTTGCATCATTTTCATTTTTATTTTTTTTTATCATTCATATCAATGTCATTTCATTTTAATTCATCATATTTCATCACAATGTATCACATTTCACAAAAAATTTACATTATCCAAATATTTTGGGTCATTTTCACATAATTCATATATTTCACATTTTATGCAATTTAGCCATTACCAATGGCTTTTCACAATGCATATAATGCATACATAACAAGTCACATATCATAGCACATTATTCATGACTGTTCAATGTATCAAGTAGCTTAACACATTTTTCATCCAAAATGTGTTAAGCCCAAATGTAATGCAATTATGCCACATTTATCAAGAGTTTATACATACCTTATAAAACACACAAAAACAAGCTCAAAAACAACCTCTAACCTTCTCTTCCAAGATGCCCTTCAACATTGGGGTTGGGCAAAACACCTTTTCTTAATGCCTATATTAAATGTGATAAAAAAAATAATCATTTAATATCACATTTTAAGGCATTCTCAACATCAAACCTTAATTAAACATCACTGTAATCAAAACCCCAAAGTTAAGCCCAACCTTACTTTAACTTTAAAAAACCATTATAATCCATTTAAATTTTTGTTTTAAGTGTATTTATATCATTACAAACATATTTTAGAATGTTTAAACTAATTACATTAATTAAATACATGCTTTAGTGCAAAATCCTAAAACGGCATAACCTTCACCATTGGAAGTTTTCCATTCCAACTCAATCCAATTATCAATCCAAGTTTATTTTCATCACTAATATCATTAAAAAACATGCTTTAAACATTAAAATCAAATAATTAACCATATTTTGAAAATTCTCATTTTCAAAACCCTAAATCAACACTACTGTAATATCCCAAATTTTTTTGAAATTTTTAATTTTTGGAAATTTGATAAAATATATTATAATTAAATTGGATAAATTAAATTAATGGCTTTAAATGAAAAATGAAGGGGTTTTAAATGAAAAGTGAAATATATATATATGATATATATACAAAATATATACAACATATAAAAGTCATCACTTTTTAAATGAAAAGTCAACAGTCAAAGTAAAAAGGGTATTTTAGTAATTAAAACTTAAAAAATTCAAAATTATTAAATCAATTCAAAAATAAATAATTTTTGAATGGAAAAGGGATTTTTGGACTTTAAATTTATTAAATTAAATTAAATAATATATATATGGTTGAAATTAAAAGATGAAAGGAAAGAGAAAATCAAAAGCTATTTTCATCTTCTTCTTCTTCTTCCTCCTAGGTCGAAACCTCCATTGATGGTGTCCAAGGATTTTTCTCTTCCATACTCAATTTATTGAAGGATTTAACAAGTTTAAAGTTAATTTTTGGTGATTTTCACTAAATTTGGTAAGTTTTCAACTCCTTTCTTTGAATTCCATGGAAATTTTGATTACGCGTGATTTTGAATTTTGAATTAGTATGTTATAATTGTTGGAATTGGTGTGTATGAAGTTATTTTGGGCAGTTATTAATGATTTTAAGGTTGGATCGAAGAAATGGTTGAATTTGGATAAAGAATGGTGAAGATAGAGAATTTAGGATTATGGACTTTTAGGTTTTGCGAAATCATGGTTTTTAATTGTGCAAATTGGTTCTACATGAGTTGATTTGGTGCTTAAACAAGTATTTTAAAGTCAAATATTGAATTTTGTTGAGTTTGGTTGGAGTTTGAGAATGGAAGTGTGATTTAGGGTTTTGGAAAATGATTTTTCCAAAGTTGTTGAATTGTATAATTTTATTGGTTTAATCTTGTTGTTTGGTGATATAAGTGATGAATATAAGCTTAAAATGATTAATGGATTATGTTGGAGTGGAAAACCTTCAATGGGGGAAGGTTATGCCATTTTAGAGTTTTGTGTGTAAGAGTGTGTTTTTGTAATGTAAATGGTTTAAATGTATTAAAATATGTTTCTAATAATATAAATAAACTTAATATATTAAACTGAATGGCCTAGTATGAGAATCCAAAGTTAAAGTGAGGTAAGCCTTAAATTTTAGATTTTTGCTTGGATGGGGTTTAATTATGGTTTAATATTGAAAATGCCATTAAATGTGATACTAAATGATTATTTGCTATCACATTTGGATTAGGCATTGAGGGAGGTTGATTTGCTTCATCTAAATGGTGAAGGGTAAGTTGGAAGGATAAGATTGGAGGTTTTTTTTTAAGCTTGTTTTGGTTGCTATTTGAGGTAAGTACAAACTTTGAATACATTGGTTATGTTTGCATGATATTTAGGCTTAACACATTTTGGTTGGAAAATGTGTTAAGCTACTTGATACATTGGTTATATATGAATAATGTGCTATGACATTTGTAATATCATATATGTGTTAAATGTATTGTGAAAAGCCATTGATAATGGCTAAATTGTGTAAAATGTGTGTATTATGTGAAAATGACCCAAAGTGTTTGGGTAATGCCATTTGTTGTGTATGCATTAAGTGCATTGTTAAAAGGCCATTGGCATTGGCTAGATTACATGGAATGTGATTAATATGTGAATTATGTGGAAATAGCCAAAGTAATTGGGTAATGTGTTGTAAATGTAAAAATATGGTATAATGTAATGAGATATGTGGAAACATAATGAAATGAATTGATATCGATATAAATGAGAAATATGAATAAATTGTGTGCCTAGTATATTATTCAATTTTCAGAGTTCTGTGTTTGGCGGCATGCCTATGATTTGCCTATGGGCTAGACGCTGGGCGTCACTGTAAAAATATTTTTGAGGTGAAATGACCGGGTCGTAAGCCTAAAAAACAAGTCCTTGAAGCTGGGCTGGGTGAAATGACCGGGTCATAAGCCCAGACTTAGTTGGACTATTACATTGATATTTTGCCTACAGGGCTAGACATATGGTGTCATTATAGACCAAAATAGTAACTCTGGAATTTGAATAGCATATTAGTTATCTTTGGGCCCATATTTGTTTTTGTTTTTATGTGAATTGTGGATTGTGAAATATTTGAAAAGTATGAGAAAATGGAATGATGTGATATCCATATACATTGTGCATTGGCATTGTATTTGAGTTTTATTGTTATCAAGTTTGTATTACTAGGCTTTTGGCTTAGCAAGATTGTTTACATTGCACAGGTGACAGGGTAGATTTGGCTTAGCCGGAGAGTTTTTCTAGACCCGGTGTAATATCCCAAAATATACCCTAAAAGTTTTAGAGTTATTGTTGTATTTGGATTAAATGTATATGTTTGATGAAAAGAGAAAAGAAATGAAGAGGTAGATGTATTTGAGGGATGAGATGTATATTTGGTATTTGGAAAATATATGGGAAATATAAAAGGAATATACATATACCCACATATACACCACATATACATAATGTATAAAGTGGTGTAGGAAAAGTGAATATATATATATATATAATATTAATTAATTAATAATAATGATAATAATATTTATAAAAGAGAAAGAAGAAAAGAAAGTCAAAGGGTTGAATGAAGGTTGTGGTGGAGAATTTTTAGAAATAATTAATATTATTATTATTATATATATATATATAGGATAAGTATGAAGAAAAGAAGAAAAATCTTCTTGTCTCCTTCTTCTTCTTCTTCTTACGAGAGAGAGAGAGAGAGAAAGAGAGAAAGGAGATTTTAATTATGCACATCAAAATTTTTAAGGGCTTAAAGAGAATTGAAGTGAAGATTGAAGATTTGGCAAAGACTACTCAAGTAAGTATTCATTTCTTTGAATTGATTTCCATTGATTGTATTGATATGGGATGTAGTTAGTATGTTAAGATGATAATAGTGAAAGATTGAAAGATATGTGTAGATTTAAATGGTTATTTGTGAGGATGATGATGGATTATTAAATTGGTTAGTAAGGGTTTGATATATATATGAGTTGGAAAATGGAATAATTGATGTATGTTTGTGTTTAGTGAAATTGTTTCTGTTTTACAATTAGTAAAGGCTGTGATTTGTATGATTTTTAATTAATTATAGAAAAATGTTCTTGAAGTGAATTTTTGATATGTTGTGCCTCTATGAGTCTAGAATGACTGAAAAATATGTTGATTCGATTTTGGATAGGTTATGAGTTTAGAAAGATTATTTTTATTAGATCTGTTCCAGCAGGTACCTTAACTGAGACAGCTATATTTCGGGATTTTTAATAAAATGTAGAAAAATTATATTCAATTGAATTTTGGATATGTTGTTGCTTAATGAGTCTAGTATTTGAGAAAAATAATTTGGAACCAAGTTGATTGAATTTAAGTTATGGAATTCACAAAGTTTAGAACTGCTGCCAGGATGCAGGGCAATTGGGGCAGTCTGTTTGGGTGAACTATTTGACCAAGATTTTGTGTTCAGTTTGATCTGAAATTTTAAAGGAATGATTTTAAGATGTAAAATTAAGTTCTGTAAAAATTTTAGAGTTTTTAGTCAAGTATATTATTTTATACAAATTTTCAAAATAAGGATAAAATTTAGTCTAAAACCAGAATTTACTATTCATATGGTCATTTTGCTAATATTCCTTTTGGATTAGGTTGTGAAGAGGTTGAATTGCCCTAATCTAAGTGTTGAGGATTCTTGGAAGAGTAGGTGTATAGAGTGGTGTAAGTTGGTTTTAAGGTAAGTACAAAGTTTATATGATTGCACTTATTTACATGAATTAAGACTTAACACATTTGTTTGTAAATGTGTTAAGTGAATTACTATATTGTCAATATAATTTGATTAAGGTTATGATTGGATGATGTGAAAGATATGAAGATCATTCAAATAGGTAAGTACAATGCAATTTGTTATGATAAATATTGTAATGATGAATTGTGCTAATGTGTTTTGAGAAATGATGAAATGTATTGTAATTGTGGTTGGTAATAATGATTGAAATGAAATAAATAGACATGTTGATTATATGATGATGAATTTAAGATATATGCTCAATATAATTGTTTATGTATACTTGAATGATGAAGTGCTATAACGTGAATTGAAATATGATAAGAGGTGAAGCCATTGAGATTGGCTATGATGAATCAAATGAGATGTGAAGCCATTGTGTTGGCTACGAGAATGTAAATGAATTATAATTGAGGCATGGTTGCCTGTTATGAAAATGAAATGAATTGAGAAAGAAATGTACAAAGATATAAATGAAAAGAGTTGTGTCTAATATGTTAATTCAACTTTCAGAGTTCTGGATTTGACGGCATGCCTATAACATATGAAATGTAACAGTCTAGCCGGGTTGAGGATCTCCTCAAGTTGTTGAGTTGATGGTCCAAGAGACTGGGTCTGTTACACTATATGAATTATAAATGTGAAATATATGAAAAGTAACAGTCTTGCCGGGTTGAGGATCTTCTCGATTAGTCGGGTGGATGGTCCAAGAGACTGGGTCTGTTACACTCTCCATGGATAGAGATATGATATATGTTGCCTACGGGCTTGATTATTGTGATTATGGATCAAAGCAGTAACTCTGAACTTTGAATAACATATTAGTGTTTTGGGCCCGAGTCTGTCTTTATTGTCAATGTGAAATGCAAGTATTGAAATATTGATTGTGAGTATTAATAATGAATTATGCTTGGTGGATTGTGAATAATATAATGTTATTAAGTGTAATAGGAAAATGAATTGTGGTTGATGATAAAGGTTGTCTTTATTGGAAATATGATTTATGATTTATATGATATATAGATTGTGTATTGCAATAATGAGTGATATGATGTGTAATGTGTGTATTGCAATAATGGTTGGTATGGTATATATATAATGTAGGGGTATTAATATATTGGTTTTGAGTATTGGTGATGCATTGGGGTTGGTGATAATATTATATATATATATACATCTTATATGAAATTAGCTAGGATATATTAAAGATAAAGTTAAAAAGAAAAGAAGATATGATAAGAACTAATTATATATTGAATCGATGTATCATTACATATCAATACTTCTATACTATATGTTTATATTTTATATTTGGACTACTAAGCTCTCGGGCTTAGCGCGGGTGTTTATTCGCGCAGGTTTTTAGATGGAAGATATGAAGTCTTTTGTTATGCCACAAGAAGAGTAAAGTTTGTCGAGACCAACTAGAGGGTTATGCATACATGTATAAATTTTAATTATGATGTATTTCTGACGAGAGAGTATTTATATGTATAAATCTAGTAATGTATAATAACTGTATGGTTTTAAATTGAGTCGGATTGTGAATATAGAAGTGTGAATTCTTCTTGCAGGATTGTAGTTGAGGTTATAAGGGTGGATTATTGGGAGTGTACTTGAGTTGAATTGTGAAACAAAATGTTTTTCAAATATAAGAAAAATCAATTTTGTCGACACTTGGGACCTAGAATTTTAAGGGAGACTCCGTCAAAATTTTTTTTGAAAAATTTTTATAAGGAACATTAAGTAAGCTGACATAACCAGAGCTCGTATCTTGATGTAGCATTCCTCCTCGGCTTATTATAGGTCGGGAAGGGGTGTTACAATTGTTTTGGTATCAGAGCTTAGGTTCGAGATTCTCGGCCTAAGTAAATTTAAAAAGGAAATGTTTTAAAAAGAAAAATGATGATGAATGAAAATGAAAAGAATAAAATTTTTGATACATGCATATGCATTAACATCTAGGTTGGTCTCGAATGTGGTATTATATGAATTGAAATGTATTGAATTGTATGAAATGGATAATAATGTGTGGATGAAGTTCTATATGAATGGAAATTTAAAGAAAGCAATGAGATGGAAAAATTTATGTAAGTTTAAGTGATAAATTAAAGAATGGTAGTTTCCTTGAGGAAAGAAAATGTGAAATATGATTATAATATAAAG
This sequence comes from Garcia nutans, assembly GCA_947685225.1. Taxonomy (NCBI): domain Eukaryota; kingdom Viridiplantae; phylum Streptophyta; class Magnoliopsida; order Malpighiales; family Euphorbiaceae; genus Garcia; species Garcia nutans. Next base: position 42,119,078 of record CANTUV010000035.1, read on the forward strand.
AAATGATCAGGAAAAATAAAGTAAAAAAAAAATGAATTAAAAACAAAATCAAAATCAAAGTATGTAATCTTTCCTCTACTATTTGAATCTCTTTCTAATAAAGCTTATGTTTGGATTGCAAGGGAGAGGAAATATTGTTGATGGATAATATGGATGGATATGTAATTATAATGAAGAGAATATGGTGGAATATTGAATGAGTTGATTGATATAGACAAAGTGTGATAACTTAAGGTTTGAATATGTAAAGTTAAGATTAAAAAAAAAATGATAGGGGTTAAGCAAGGAGATAAAATGGTGTTGTTAGTATTGTTAATTTAATGTAAACATTGTGGTTTGAATGGTAGGAATATAATATGCTTGAGTATTGTTAAAGCTCATGTTAATGGTGATAATGTGTAATATTTGGATTTTTGAAATGAGCTTTAATGATTGTCAAAAAGGATATATTTTGATGTTGCTTTGTAGTATGTATATATAAGATATTTACTTAAGTTTATATTAATAAAACGAGATGAGTAAATTGAAGTTTAAGCAAAGTAGTAAGAGGAGAATTTATAATGTTAACGGAATTTGGATAAAGATTATTTAAATATCGAAAATTTAATGTATAGTACGTATATGAGTTAAGTGGAATGAAAATTTTTGCATATTAAGAATGACTTACAGATATGTAATTTGATGAACTAAAAGTTGGCAAGTGATGAAGTAATCATGATAAGGTTGACTACTTGGAAGGTGATAATGGGATGTAAGATGCTAGTGATCAAGGATTGAGTTGATCACTTGAAAGTGTAATGTACGCATAGTATTGCGTGTTTGTAACCTATACAACTACATATCTATTAGTGTTGAGAATGAGTACTCTTGCATTGATAAACTTGTGCAAAGTTAGGTCATGTGATAATATTAATAGTGAGAATTGGATTGAGCAATGTTAGTTCAAGAAATTGAGATTTGTGATAACGAAATTTGGAAATTTTATAGGGATTAATGGGCGATGTGTATATGATTGGATGTAAGGGACATATGTATAAATATGTGAGATATATATAAATAATTTAAGTCATGTAAAAAAAAAAAAAAAAAAAAAGAAGATGAAAATGGTGTTGTTCAATGAAAAATAATAAATGTTAAATGTGTATTGATGGTATGAAAAAGAGGAATTAAATATAATTGTAAAGTGTAAGAAATATGAAAGCAAGTCACATTGTGAACGTGACCTATGTATGTGAATGTGGTATAATTATTTGTATAGTGGTATGAAGAATGATATGGCATGTATTAGTGGATCTATGAGAAATTAAGTTTTGATTTATGAAGAGTTAGACTATGGATTGTAATGGAAAGTGAAAAAGGACTCGAGTAACAATGGACGATGAAATTGTTATGATAATAACTGAGCTAGACTATCATATAATGCTTTCTGGTTGAAGGATTATGCTTGTGGATATATATTATATGTATATGTGTTTAATAAAGATGGAAAGTATAATGTATGAAAAGTTTTATAAGAGATAGGTTAGAAATGGAAGTTGTATAAAGTTTGTATATGATTGAATGTTGTACACATAAGTGTTATAAGAAATATTGTTGATGTGAGTTAGGCTAATGATAATCATATGATCAAGAACAAATTGTTTTGGAGACAAAGTTGAATTATGTCAACTTTTGAGATAGTTGGAAATGTTTGAAGAAGAATAATAGAGGAACAATATTGATTTATAAACTACATATGTGACTATTAATATACTCTGGCTATATAATTTGTTTAGTGTAATTGGCTGGTTAAGTTTGTTATCAGCAGATTTGGGCCTAAGGTGATATGATTGTAGTATTATGTGGGTGAGATTGATAATTTTGTTTCAAGAAATATGGTTAGGAGTTGTGATTGGTAAAGTGGTATCTTATCAATTCTATGTTAGAAATTTGTTTATAATTATGAAAAATATGAATAGAGAAGAGAACCGTGTAAATGTCTTGAATTGTGAAGAATGAATAAAAAGTGATTATGTAATCATAGTAATGGTATGATAATGTGAGAATATGATAAATGGGAGAAATTTATGAAATGTGATTGAAAATGATACTGAATATATTTTTGTTATAAGATAAATTAATTGATGGAAACAATGTTAAGTGAATGAACTATGGGTAATAATTATAGTATGAGAAAAATTATGAGAATTATGGGAGATTGCACTGCTATTATTGAAAGCAGAAGATATATATGAATATTGAAAGATAATTTGAAGTAATTTGTTAGTAAGGAGTCGAACAGATGGATCCTAAGGGATTAGAAGTTGAGAATGAGTTTGACCTAATAGAATTGTGTTATGTATATTGATATGTGATGATAAACTTAAATAAGTTAATGGTTGGTTTGAATGGAATAAGATTGAAATGTTGTTATTTTATGACAGCTAGATCAATTGATCTAGAATTCATTAAGATTGTGAATTATTATCGAGATTTAATATGTATAGTTATGCTAAGAGTATAAGATATATATGATAATGTATATATGAAGTGATATGCTGATACATGAATGAATTATGATATATCAGTTATTAAAGATAATGAAAGGAAAAAGGTTGATTATCTGTAAAGTAAATTTATAAAGATTGTATCGATATTAATATTAAGTGAAAAACATGGTAAAGAGGGATTTAAGTATAAGAAATGAAAATATTGTTATCAATCAAGGTTTGATAAGTGGTTATTTTCAAAAGTGATTGTAATAACAGGATAATCTATAGTAAGATTTAATTCAATAATTTCCAAGATTAAAGTTAAAAGATTGCCTATAAAAAGATGAAGTGATAAATATCTTGAATGTAATAGATGAATGGTATATTTATAGATTATAAGATGATTTGATTATTGTATAAAAGAAAATTTCTTTGAAATGTAATGAGTTATTTTGGGTGTTTTGTTGAAAAAGTAATAAGATAAATATAGCTATATAATGATGAGTTGTGAATTGGGAAAAGATGATTGACTAAAGGTGGAAGAGTAAAAGTTATGTAATTTGATGAAATCATAATATAAGAATACGATTACCTTCATATGAATTAAGATGGTGTTTTATTATAAATGAATTGTTATTGTGCTGGATAATTTCGAGGACGAAATTATTTAAGGGGGAGAGAATTGTAATATCCCAAAATATACCCTAAAAGTTTTAGAGTTATTGTTGTATTTGGATTAAATGTATATGTTTGATGAAAAGAGAAAAGAAATGAAGAGGTAGATGTATTTGAGGGATGAGATGTATATTTGGTATTTGGAAAATATATGGGAAATATAAAAGGAATATACATATACCCACATATACACCACATATACATAATGTATAAAGTGGTGTAGGAAAAGTGAATATATATATATATATAATATTAATTAATTAATAATAATGATAATAATATTTATAAAAGAGAAAGAAGAAAAGAAAGTCAAAGGGTTGAATGAAGGTTGTGGTGGAGAATTTTTAGAAATAATTAATATTATTATTATTATATATATATATATAGGATAAGTATGAAGAAAAGAAGAAAAATCTTCTTGTCTCCTTCTTCTTCTTCTTCTTACGAGAGAGAGAGAGAGAGAAAGAGAGAAAGGAGATTTTAATTATGCACATCAAAATTTTTAAGGGCTTAAAGAGAATTGAAGTGAAGATTGAAGATTTGGCAAAGACTACTCAAGTAAGTATTCATTTCTTTGAATTGATTTCCATTGATTGTATTGATATGGGATGTAGTTAGTATGTTAAGATGATAATAGTGAAAGATTGAAAGATATGTGTAGATTTAAATGGTTATTTGTGAGGATGATGATGGATTATTAAATTGGTTAGTAAGGGTTTGATATATATATGAGTTGGAAAATGGAATAATTGATGTATGTTTGTGTTTAGTGAAATTGTTTCTGTTTTACAATTAGTAAAGGCTGTGATTTGTATGATTTTTAATTAATTATAGAAAAATGTTCTTGAAGTGAATTTTTGATATGTTGTGCCTCTATGAGTCTAGAATGACTGAAAAATATGTTGATTCGATTTTGGATAGGTTATGAGTTTAGAAAGATTATTTTTATTAGATCTGTTCCAGCAGGTACCTTAACTGAGACAGCTATATTTCGGGATTTTTAATAAAATGTAGAAAAATTATATTCAATTGAATTTTGGATATGTTGTTGCTTAATGAGTCTAGTATTTGAGAAAAATAATTTGGAACCAAGTTGATTGAATTTAAGTTATGGAATTCACAAAGTTTAGAACTGCTGCCAGGATGCAGGGCAATTGGGGCAGTCTGTTTGGGTGAACTATTTGACCAAGATTTTGTGTTCAGTTTGATCTGAAATTTTAAAGGAATGATTTTAAGATGTAAAATTAAGTTCTGTAAAAATTTTAGAGTTTTTAGTCAAGTATATTATTTTATACAAATTTTCAAAATAAGGATAAAATTTAGTCTAAAACCAGAATTTACTATTCATATGGTCATTTTGCTAATATTCCTTTTGGATTAGGTTGTGAAGAGGTTGAATTGCCCTAATCTAAGTGTTGAGGATTCTTGGAAGAGTAGGTGTATAGAGTGGTGTAAGTTGGTTTTAAGGTAAGTACAAAGTTTATATGATTGCACTTATTTACATGAATTAAGACTTAACACATTTGTTTGTAAATGTGTTAAGTGAATTACTATATTGTCAATATAATTTGATTAAGGTTATGATTGGATGATGTGAAAGATATGAAGATCATTCAAATAGGTAAGTACAATGCAATTTGTTATGATAAATATTGTAATGATGAATTGTGCTAATGTGTTTTGAGAAATGATGAAATGTATTGTAATTGTGGTTGGTAATAATGATTGAAATGAAATAAATAGACATGTTGATTATATGATGATGAATTTAAGATATATGCTCAATATAATTGTTTATGTATACTTGAATGATGAAGTGCTATAACGTGAATTGAAATATGATAAGAGGTGAAGCCATTGAGATTGGCTATGATGAATCAAATGAGATGTGAAGCCATTGTGTTGGCTACGAGAATGTAAATGAATTATAATTGAGGCATGGTTGCCTGTTATGAAAATGAAATGAATTGAGAAAGAAATGTACAAAGATATAAATGAAAAGAGTTGTGTCTAATATGTTAATTCAACTTTCAGAGTTCTGGATTTGACGGCATGCCTATAACATATGAAATGTAACAGTCTAGCCGGGTTGAGGATCTCCTCAAGTTGTTGAGTTGATGGTCCAAGAGACTGGGTCTGTTACACTATATGAATTATAAATGTGAAATATATGAAAAGTAACAGTCTTGCCGGGTTGAGGATCTTCTCGATTAGTCGGGTGGATGGTCCAAGAGACTGGGTCTGTTACACTCTCCATGGATAGAGATATGATATATGTTGCCTACGGGCTTGATTATTGTGATTATGGATCAAAGCAGTAACTCTGAACTTTGAATAACATATTAGTGTTTTGGGCCCGAGTCTGTCTTTATTGTCAATGTGAAATGCAAGTATTGAAATATTGATTGTGAGTATTAATAATGAATTATGCTTGGTGGATTGTGAATAATATAATGTTATTAAGTGTAATAGGAAAATGAATTGTGGTTGATGATAAAGGTTGTCTTTATTGGAAATATGATTTATGATTTATATGATATATAGATTGTGTATTGCAATAATGAGTGATATGATGTGTAATGTGTGTATTGCAATAATGGTTGGTATGGTATATATATAATGTAGGGGTATTAATATATTGGTTTTGAGTATTGGTGATGCATTGGGGTTGGTGATAATATTATATATATATATACATCTTATATGAAATTAGCTAGGATATATTAAAGATAAAGTTAAAAAGAAAAGAAGATATGATAAGAACTAATTATATATTGAATCGATGTATCATTACATATCAATACTTCTATACTATATGTTTATATTTTATATTTGGACTACTAAGCTCTCGGGCTTAGCGCGGGTATTTATTCGCGCAGGTTTTTAGATGGAAGATATGAAGTCTTTTGTTATGCCACAAGAAGAGTAAAGTTTGTCGAGACCAACTAGAGGGTTATGCATACATGTATAAATTTTAATTATGATGTATTTCTGACGAGAGAGTATTTATATGTATAAATCTAGTAATGTATAATAACTGTATGGTTTTAAATTGAGTCGGATTGTGAATATAGAAGTGTGAATTCTTCTTGCAGGATTGTAGTTGAGGTTATAAGGGTGGATTATTGGGAGTGTACTTGAGTTGAATTGTGAAACAAAATGTTTTTCAAATATAAGAAAAATCAATTTTGTCGACACTTGGGACCTAGAATTTTAAGGGAGACTCCGTCAAAATTTTTTTTGAAAAATTTTTATAAGGAACATTAAGTAAGCTGACATAACCAGAGCTCGTATCTTGATGTAGCATTCCTCCTCGGCTTATTATAGGTCGGGAAGGGGTGTTACACCCGGTCGGGTCTAGACTTGTGGTTGTGCTTGTAGAGTTGTTATCAAGATCAGAAACACTATCAGCAGCATGTATATATTTTATGTTATTGTATATTTTGAGTATTATGCATATTATATCATATTTTTGGATTTTATGTATTGTAAACTATAAAGAATGTTTGGGTTAAGTTATTTGAAATAGGGTTTAAACGTGTTCTAAATTATATATATATATAATTGTTTTGAGAAAATTGTGGAAAAATTTAGAAGTTAAGGTGAAGATATGGTTTATTGTTTATTGGAAGTGTTCTTTTTACAGGTTGTGTAATTGATAAATTTTGGGATGTTCAAATTATAGACAAAACTCTGGCAAATTTTTTCTAAAGATTTTCATATAAAATGCTTATTTTTGGATTCCTATAACAAGTAAAGAATATTTATATACTATTTAATTTTATATATTCAGTATTTGAAATTTTAAATAAAAAATGTAAAATTTTTTATTAAACCGGTCTGTGACATTTTTGTATTTTATATGCATATTTTACATATGCTGAAAATATGTATTGTACGTATATAAGGTATAAGAGTGTTACAACTATTTCATCCAAACTCTATCCAAACTTAACCAAATCCATCATTTGACTTTAAAATCCTTGTAACAACACATTTAGTACCTTCAAAAAAAAAAATAACACATTTAGAACCAAATTGCACAATTAAATCATATGAATTAAAAAATCCAAAAGTTTAATAACCCTAGATTCTCTCTCTTCACCAAACTTCACTCAACCTCAACCATTTCTTCAATCTAACAATAAAATCATTATTAGCTACTCAAAACAACTTCATCATACCCAATTAAGCAATTAAATCATACAACTTCAAAAGTCCAAAATCAACATATTCTCAATTTCTATGGAAATTCAAAGAAACAAGTTGGAAACTTACTTATTCAAGTGGAAAACACTAAATATTCACTTGAAACCTTGAAAATCCTTCAATTTTGGACACTTGGAAGAAGCAAAACCTTGAGCTTGGACATCCATGGAGTTTGGCCATGAAGAAGGAAGAAGAAGAAGATGATAAACTTTGAATTTTCTCTTTCCTTCCACTTTCATTTTAAACCTTATATATATATTATTTTATTAATTTAATTTAATTTAATTATTTATTTATTTAATAAAAATAATAATTTTCCTCTTCCATCCAAAAATAAATCATTTTTGAATTATTTAAATCTTTTTTAATTTCTAAAGTATATTTACAAAAATGCCATTGGACCTTTGACTTTTCATTTAAAAGAGTTGACTTTTGGTTGACTTGTATATATTATGTATATTTCATATATACATCCCACTTTTTCACTTAAAATCATTCCATTTACCATTTAAATTATTTATTTATTTTATCCAATTTAATTTAATTTATTTTATTCAATTTCCAAAAATTAGGGATATTACAATTCTCTCCCCCTAAAGAAAATTTCGTCCTTGAAATTACCTGACATCAACTCTGAAACAACTGAGAATATTGGCTCTACATCATCTACTCACTCTCCCATGCTGCCTCTTCAGTGGAATGATTCCTCCAAAGAACTTTCACAAGTGGCACCTTCTTATTCCTCAACTCTTTCATCTCTCGTGCTAAAATCGCCACTGGTTCTTCTTCGTAAGTCTGATCTGGACTCACCTCAATGGACTCCACTGACAAAATATAAGATGGCTCTAACCTGTACCTCTGAAGCATAGAGACATGGAAAACATTATGTATTCGGTCTAACTCAGGCGACAGAGCCAATTTGTAAGTCACTGGACCAAATCTCTCCAGTACATCATATGGTCCTATGAAACGAGGACTCAACTTCCCTTTGTGGCCGAATCTCAAAATCTTCTTCCATATCAACACCTTCAAGAGCACTTTATCTCCCACACTGAACTCTATATCTTTTCTCTTCAAATCTGTGTAGGATTTCTGTTACTCTGAAGCTGCTTTCAGAAGATCCCGAATCAGATTTACTTTCTCCTATGTTTTCTTAATCAAATCGGGACTAACCAATTTACCTTCTCCAGCCTCATCCTAACACAAAGGTGACCTGCATTTTCTACCATACAAGGCCTCATAAGGTGCCATCCCAATACTGGAATGATGACTATTGTTATAAGCAAACTCAATTAGTGGCAAAAATCTAACCCAACATCCAATGAAATCAATGATACAACTCCTCAATATATCCTCTAGAATTTGTATCACTCTCTCTATTTGTCCATTTGTCTAAGGATGAAAAGCAGTACTAAAATGCAACCAAGAATCTAATGCCTCCTGTAAACTCTACTAAAATCTCAATGTAAACCGGGGATCTTAGTCTGACACCAAAGATACTGGGACTCCATGCAATCTCACTATCTCACTGATATACATCTCAGCCAACCTCTCCAATGAATAATCCATCCAAACTGGAAGAAAATGAGCTGTCTTCATCTTCTGATTAACTATCATCCAGATTGCATCATGCTTCTTCTAGGTCAAAGGCAATCCAATCACAAAATCCATCGTCACTCGCTCCCATTTGCACTCAGGCACTGATAATGGCTGAAGCAACCCTGAAAGAACTTGATGCTCAGCCTTCACTCTCTGGCAAGTGAGACATTTGGATACAAATTATGCTATGTCCCTCTTCATACCTGACCACCAATAATGTTGCTTCAAATCCTGATACATCTTAGTACTACCAGGGTACATAGCATAGAGTGACTGATGTGCTTCCTCTAAAATCGTCCTCTTCAATCCTGCATCATCAGGAATACACAACCTATCTTTGTACCATAGATTGCCATCATCTCTCACATAAAATTCTCGACTCTCCCTCTTTTGGAAATACATCACAATCTTTTGGGTTTTCTCATTTGCCAAATAGGCCTCCCTAATATGATCCAACAACACTGGCCTCAACTGTAACTGAGTCATCAAAGCACCATCATCACAAGACTCAAATCTTCCATGCAACACTCTCAACTCAATAAATAATGAGAATGTATAAGTAGTGAAACCTTCTAATGACTTCTGACTCAAGGCATCAGCAACAACATTCGCCTTGTCAAGATGATAATCAATCAAGCAGTCACAATCTTTAATCAACTCTAACCACCATCTCTGTCTCAAATTCAACTCTCTCTAAACACCCAAGTACTTCAAACTCTTGTGATCGGTATAAATAAAACATTTCTCCCCATACAAGTAATGCCTCCAAATCTTCAATGCAAAAACTATGGCTACTAACTCCAAATCATGAGTTGGGTAATTTAGCTCATGATGCTTCAACTGTCGAGAGGCATAAGCAATGACATTACCCTCTTGCATCAGAACGCAACCAAAACCACTATGTGAAGCATCACTATATATCACATAAGGTTTACCTTCCATAGGCAAGGTAAGAATAAGAGTCTGAGTCAACATCTCCCTCAAATGCTCAAAACTCACCTAACACCAATCTGTCCATACAAATCTCACTCCTTTTCGAAGTAATCTGGTGAGTGGTGTAGCTATCATAGAAAAACCCTTTACAAACTGATGATAATAGCTTGCCAAATCTAGAAAACTTCTAACCTTTGTCTCAGTCTTCGATGGATTCCAATTCAAGATAGCCTCAACTTTACTCGGATCAACTTTAATACCCTCTACTGAAATCACAAGACAGAGAAAAGTCACCTCATCGAGCCAAAACTCACACTTAGATAACTTGACATACAACTGCTTCTCTCTCAAAGTCTGCAGTATAATCTGCAAATGCCTATCATGGTCTTCTTCATTATGCGAATACACCAGAACATCATCAATGAAGACCACTACCAAACTAATCTAAGCATGGTCTAAACACCCTATTCATCAAATTCATAAATGCTGCTGGTGCATTCCTCAATCCAAAAGGCATCACCAAAAACTCATAATGCCCATATCTCGTGTGGAAAGCTATCTTGGGTTCATCCACATCTCTAACCCTCAACTGATGGTACCATGATCTCATATCAATCTTAGAGAATACTGCTGCTCCTTTCAACTGGTCAAAGAGATCATCTATCTAAGGTAAAGGATACTTGTTATTGATGGTCACCTTATTCAACTGTCAGTAATCTATACATAATCTCAAGGTGCCATCATTCTTCTTCACAAACAAGACAAGTGCTCCCTATGGGGATGCAATAGGGCAGATGAACCCTTTATCAAGCAACTCCTGCAACTGCACCTTCAACTCCTTCAATTTAGTAGGTGCCATCTAATAAGGGGTAATAGAGATGAGAGTGGTATTAGGCATCATATCAATACCAAACTCTACCTCTCTCTCAGGAGGTACCCTTGGCAACTCATTAGGGAAAACTTCTGGAAACTCAACAACTATAGTTATATTTTCAAGCTAGGACCCCACTACTCTGGTATCTACCACATGAGCAAGATATGCCTCACATACCTTTTGAATTATCCTCCTAGCTGAAACAACTGAGATAAATATGGATGAAAGGTGTCTCTGCTCACTAGATACCACCACATCTCTACCATCACGTGTTCTCAGGGTAACACATTTCTGCTGACAGTCTACCATAGCCCCATGCCTGAATAACCAATTCATGGCCAAAATCAAATCATACTTCCTAAAAGGCATCTCAATCAAGTCACCGAGAAACTCCTCATCTTAATCCACAACTGGACTATCTCAGTGTGCTTCTATGCCTGCTAGAGTAGCAACTAAAGAGATTTCACCGAGTTGGGTATGACATATGGTGGAGCCGTTGAGGCAGGCTCCAGTTCAGTAGCTGCAGCCGCCACCACAACCGCAGCTGCAGTAGTAGTTGCCGACGCAGAAGTATGGCAGGCTGAAAAAATTTGGAGCCATAGATTTTATTGGCACTACAGACCCTGTTGTAGTAGAGTAGTGGTTGGACAGGGTCTAGAGGGTATTCATTCAGCTGTAGGCTAGTCTAGAGGAGAAGTTTGATTATGCTATATCACTTCAGCAGGGGGATGTCTATGAGTGGTGAAAGATGATTCCCCATGGTACAGCTGATCCACCAGTTTTGACCTATACTGATTTCCTAAATATCCTTTCAAGAGCCTAAAAATAAAATCAAACCCACAAATCAAGATTTGTTAGAACCCTCAACTGGTAACCAAACAACCAACTCATCTTTTATTCCACTAGAGGACGCCACGCTGTCAAACAACTTAGACTCTATGGGTCCCAAATTCAATCCCCAACCAAACATGAGAAATAATCCGACCTTCCAATTCTCACTCTAGAATAAAAGTAATTCTTGGATTCATTTTCCCTTTGGTGGCACTCAAAGAATAGAATTGTGAAACAAGAAGCTAAGACAACAGCAACAGAAAACTCATAGAATGATCAATTGGTTTCGAAGACATTTGTAGAGAGTACCTTTGGATTTTTCAAATGACAAGAAATGGAAGAGATTGGCAAGAACAATGATTCACATCTATCCTCCTCTTCTAATGAGACTATTAAAGGCATTGGTGGCTCGCATAAAGCCACTGCGCAGCCATGATTGCCTTAGCGTGGAACTATCAAGGCTTCGGGCGGGCCTTAACAAGGAATAGGCTGAAAGATAATATACACAAATATCGCCCAGGTCTGGTTTTCTGAGCACCGACCAAACAAAAAAAATTATGGAGTTTTATAAAAGGAGAATGTGATTTGACTTTGTTGAATATGTAGAACCTAAAGGATCAGCTGGAGGACTCACACTTCGGTGGCAAGGTGATTGGCTCATCCAAATTCTATGTAAATATCGTAATTTTATCCATCTTTAGTTTATGACCCTCACTTCAATTTTTTTGTTGTGACCTTTGTGCTATGCCTACAAACAAGGGAAAGCTGAGGTTTTTGAAGCTGTGAATGTAATATCCCAAAGTATACCCTAAAAGTTTTGGAATATTTATTGTTGTATTTGGATTAAATGTATATGTTTAAGTGGAAAGAGAAAAGAGGTAAAGAGAAGAGTGTATATGTTGTATATATGAGATATATACAACATATACAAGTCAAATAAATGGAAGGTCAAAAGAAGATTTATTTATTTTTATTAAATTAATTGAAATGGAAATTAGTAAGTGGATGAAGATTTTTATGAATATTATATTAATAAAATTGCTTGGTTGAGAATTTAAGGGAGTTTTAGTGGTTGAAAGAAGAGTTGAGTGTTGACTTTGCTTTTCTCTATTCATCTTCTTCTTCTTTTCTTTTCTCTTTGGCCGGCTAGCTCCATAGCAAGAGAGAAAGTGAGATTTTGTCTTTCCAAACTCAAGATTGAAGGATGTTTTAAGTGATCAAGTTGGAAATCTAAGAGTTTTCATCACTTTTGGTAAGTTCTCCATTTGATTCTTTGGTTTTCTTCTAAGTTTGTGTTTGATTGTTGATGGTATGTGTATATTTGATTATGGTGTATTTGAGGGTGTTTGATCTTAGTGATCAAGTTGGAAATCTAAGAGTTAAGTTTGGTGTTGGAAGAAAACAAGTGTTGTGTTTGAGTTGTGTGTATGTGATGGTTGTGAATTGGTGTTTGATATATGTATTGAGTTATTTTGATGTTTTTGCAAGTTAGTATGGTTTATGGGTGTGTTTAATTAAGTTTGTTTGGAGTGGAAGATGGTGGAAGTAAGAGGTTTATTGGATGTGATGTTGTTGTTGCCGGAATAAGGATTTTTGGCCTGACACGCCCATGAGCACGGCCAAGTCTTTAGGCGTGTCAATGATTCTGTTTTCTGGATGGGTGACACGACCAATGACACGCCCATGTCACTGAGCGTGTCACAACTTCTGTGTTGTAGTAGCATTGACACGTCCAGTGACATGCCCATGTCACTGAGCATGTCATAGCTACTGTGTTGAGGGAGGATTGACACGGCCAGTGACACGCCCATGTCACTGAGCGTGTCAAAGCTTCTGTGTTGTGAGTTTAGGGCACGGTTAGGGACATGCCCATGTTATTGAGCGTTTCATGTGTAGAGTTTGCCCTAGTTGATTCTTAGCCTTATTATCTCATGTGTATCTTTAAGTGAGTGTGTATTATCACTTTTGGATTAGGTGTTGAAGAGATTGAGTTGCCCTAATCCAGGCGTTGGAGGATTCTTGGAAGAGGAAGTATTTTGATTGGTGTGAGTTGCTCTTGAGGTAAGTACAAACTTACATGGTTGTATACATTTACATGACTTTGAGACTTAATACATTTGGTTATAAATGTGTTAAGTAATTTATTACATTGTTAATACATTTGATTAATGTTATGATTTGCATAATGTGAAAGATAAGATGATCATTCAAAATGTATGTCCAATGCAATTGGCTATGTATACTTTAATGATGAGATGTGCAACCATTGTTGTTGGCTATAATGATGCAAATGAAATAATTGGGGCATGGTTGCCTAGTTTGATTATGAGAAATGAATTGTGAAAGAGATTGATAATGAGATAAATGAATTAATTGTGTGCCTAGTATGTTATTCAATTTTTAGAGTTTTGGGTTTGGCGGCATGCCTATGAATTGCTGGGCAGGTGAAAAGACCGGGTCGTAAGCCGAGCCCAGCTGATAAATATGAAAAATGATATTTTTGAGGTGAAAAGATTGGGTCGTAAGCCTCAAAAATAGTAACAATCTAGCTGGATTGAGGACCAAGATACTGGGGCTCTAAGGTCTAGCCGGGTTGAGGTCCAGGAGACTGGGTCTGTTACATTATCCATGGATAGATATATATCACCTACGGGCTTGATGAATGTGATTATGGACCAAAGCAGTAACTCTGAATTTTGAATAACATATTAGATACTTTTTGGACCCATGTTTGTCTTTGTTTCAATGTGAATCATAAATGGTAAAACAATTGAATAAGATAAGGAAATGTAATGTTATGAAATATAGTATTTTTGAATATGATCTCTATTGCTTGAAAGTATGACATTGACATTGCATTAAAGCATATTGTTATTGTGGTTTGTACCACTAAGCCTATGGCTTAGTGCGATTGTGGTTCATCGCGCAGGTGACAGGGTAGAACCGGAGAGTTCAGCTAGACCGAGTCGAGTCTAGACTTTGAAGTGTTGATTGTGGGCTTAAAGATCAGAGACAAACTGTCAAACATGTATAAACTTTATGTTTTGTAAACATGGATTTTGATGTATTTATATATGTAAATACCACTACATTTTCCACTGCATAATGAATAAATATTTTATCTAGTATAGTTTATAATATAATATGAAGTGTTTTAAGTTTTCTTATATCATTGCAGAAGAGAAAAATTGGGTTATCTAATATAAACCGTGGCACTCCTGTATTCGGTATACGTATATTACAGGTGTAGTAGTATGTAGTGTGCGTATACGGGGTATAGGGGTGTTACATCTGTTTGTAGAAATGGTACTGGATTGTGCTCGCTGGCTCTCTTAAGGGAGAGGTCAGGTGTTCGATCCGGGGAGGCGACTCCTTAGGGAGCCAAATAAACAAATCCTGCTGGAGGGCCCGTGAGAGCAGTCCAGTACTGTGGCGGCCTGCCGGGTTGAGGTCTGGGACTTCGGTCCACCTACGGGAGAAAAGGCCCAATAGACCAGCTGTCGTAAGACCGTGCAGGTGGGGTCATTACAGTTAAAAAGGCACCTTTTTAACTTTAACGACCCCACTAGCACGATCTTACGACAGCTGGTCTCTTGGGCCTTTTCTCCCGTAGGTGGACCGTAGTCCCAGCCCTCAACCCAGCAGGCCACCACAGTACTCGTTCACCTCACTGCTCCCGAGCAAGAATTTATTTATTTGGCCTCAAATGAGGTCGCCTCCCTCATTCGAACCCATGACCTCCTCCTTTAAGAGGAAACCATGAGATGAACGAGTACCATTACCAAATGGTACTCGTTCATCTCATGGTTTCCTCTTAAGGGAGGAGGTCATGGGTTCGAATGAGGGAGGCGACCTCATTTGAGGCCAAATAAATAAATTCTTGCTCGGGAGCCGTGAGGTGAACGAGTACTGTGGCGGCCTGCTGGGTTGAGGGCTGGGACTACGGTCCACCTACGGGAGAAAAGGCCCAAGAGACCAGCTGTCGTAAGACTGAGCTAGTGGGGTCATTACAGTGAAGGGCCTAAACTCAGGGTCATCCATACCTTGGATTTGTGTGGGAGAAATTAATCAAGTCATCTATTTGGTTGAGAAGCAAGGAGGTGGTCCTATAAGTTGTACTGGAGAAACTATTTTGCTAAATGGATACAAGCTCTAAGCATGATTGATTTAGGATACAAAGACCCCCTGCTTTACATGGTCAAATAAACAAGGAGGCAATTATAACATCCAACAACGGCTAGATAATGGCATAGCTAATCTAGCATGGAGACTTCGCTTTGAAAGGGCGTTAATTATTTACGAGAAGTATTTAGGGTTGGACCATAGACCCTTGATCCTGGATTTAACTCCTTGTAAATGGTGTAATAGACCTCAATTCAAGTTTGAACTAAAGTGGCTAGAGAGGTCTGAATGTGGTGAATTGATTCACACTACATGGTCACTTCCAGTACAAGGCTCAAATTCTAGTATTCTTATGAAAAAATTGAAGTCGATGGAGCCAAAATTAAGGAAATGGGCAAAGGACTATAATCTCAATATAAAAAACAGAACAAATGTTAGCCAAATAATCTCAATTTTGATCTTTAGCACTCAAATTGAATGATGCATTTAACATGTCTTTAAGTTCCTTGATACAGGAATAGGTTGCTTAAATATAGCCAGAATAGGGTACGGTCACCTCAGGCAAAAAGGTGACCACCCTTGAAGCTTTGAAGAACAAATTGAGTCACAGTAGAATTCGAGTCTCAACCTTAGGAGAGACTGTGAAAACACCATTTTGCGATCGTCTATGAGTTGGGACGATTGCACCTCAAGTGACAAAAACTCCATCATTCACAATAGGAAATGCGGTGACAGGCGTGGTCTGAGGAGCAGTCTCTCTGTACCTTGTCACAACCGTTCCTTCCCAAAGGCGACCATAAATACTTTTTAAGAGAAAATTACAAGGATTAGTAGTAGTGTCACGGTCTCGGGTGTGCCCAAAAGTTCAACGTGAGACACCAAATCCGACCGCTATTTCAGTACTAGTGCGACTGCACTTTTTATATTTTGGCAAAAAAATTACTTTGTCAAATGAGGTAATGCCATGTGGAATGACTATTGTAAAGCAGCTTTTAAATTCAAAAAGGGTGATCATATCCTGGCCTTGGGTGACCGTCTTGACAACCACATGATAAGCAAGATTCCACCAGCTGAGTACTCACATTTGACCGTTGGAAGAATTTTCAAATGGTACGATCATCCCTGTGCAACGGACAACCGCCCAACATGATAGGGTGACCATTCTCTGTGCTAGGGTGACTACTCTCTAAGAAAGCTTCTAGTTATTATAAAGACTAGCCTACCAAAATATATCACATGACTTATAACGGTTAGTTAGACCAAATTGGCTATAAATACCCCAAGAAACATCTTATTCAAGGGTAATTTTTTTATTGTAAAAGCCTAAGCAATATACTTTTATTTTCATTTACTACAATTAACATTTGAATTGTTAGAGTGTTGGGTGTGAGCATTAAACACCATCAAAAGTTTGAGTGTGAGCTTGGAAACACTTAGGTTGTGAGAGTGAGCCTGGGAAAACTCTTATAAGGGTTGTGAGGATTGATCTCAAACCATTGTAAAGTTTGGTGTGAGCTTCTCAAGTCTAGTGAACCCTTAACAAGTTGTTAAGAAAGTGGATGTAGGATTGAGGTACTATAAATTCTCGTGTGTTCATTCTTCTCTACTCCCTCTCTTGCTTTGATTTGATTTTGATTTTTAATTTACCATTAATTCTTCAAATCAACAAATTCACCCCCTCTTGGTTACTATCTTGGGACAACAATTGGTATTAAAGCTTGTAAATTTCTTAAACTTAATAGTGAAATTTGATCCAAAATGGTAACCATTCTACCAACAAACACCACCATACATGGAAACCTAAACTCATTCCTTAGACTTTATTTCAATAAAACGGATTATTCCTATTGGAAACACCAAATGTATTTATTCCTAGATAATGAAGGAATTGAGCTATGGGATTTTGTCGAGAATGAGTGAAAACCATATACTCATGATGTTAAAGGTGTCCAAGTTTCTCTTCCTAAATCACAATGGACAAGTGCTAATGTGAAAGATCGGTTCAAGAATGAGTGTAAACCATCTACTCATGAAGTTAAAGGTGTCCAAGTTTCTCTTCCTAAATCACAATGGACAAGTGCTAATGTGAAAGATCGGTTCAAGAATAATAGAGCGACCTCCGTCTTGATGAATTCAATATCAAGAGAAGAAGGTGGGAGAGTCCAACATCTCACTTGTGCTCATTGTATTTGGAAAACGCTTGAGAACTATCACGATGGTATTATCCAAGTGAGATTCACCAAGAAGCAAATGCATGTGTATGAATATGAATTATTTAAGATGAAGCCTAATAAAAACATAACCAATATGACAAACTGTTTGTTTGCCATTGTCAATGAATTAAAGAAATATGGTAAGATATATGATCAAGGTGGTGCGAATAGCAAAATCTTGAGGGCTCTTAGAGCAAAAAAGAGCTTTGAGTCAAAAGTTTCTTCTATTGAAGAAGCTCATAACCTTAGCACCTTGAGAACTGATGAACTTGTGGGAAAGCTACTCACTTTTAAACTACACAATGAAAAGAAAGAAGAACAAGGTGAGAAAGAGAAGAGGAAAGCAATAGCTCTCAAGGCTATCAAAGAAGTTGAGAGTTCAAGTAATGAAGATAGTGATGACGAAGAAGTGGCATTGCTTTCAAAGAGAATGGATGATTGGAAGAGAAAGACAAGATTGTAAGCTAATAAAGGTATATTTTATAAATCCTCCTTCAAAGATAAAGATAAAAAGAATGAAGTGAAATTTTATGAATGTGACAAATTCAGTCACATCAAATCAGATTGCTTCAAGTTGAAAAACAAAAAGAAGTGGTATAAGAAAAAGAAGAAATCATTCAAAGTTACATGGGATGATTCTTCCTCAAGTGAAGAAGAAGAGGAGGAGGAGGAATGAATTGCCAATCTATGTCTCATAGCTATTGAGGATGAAAAAGAGTCCAATAAGGTAAGTACTCAGTCCTTGAACTTAATTGCATATGATGAAAATGATAATGATGCTTTAGATGATAGTGATTTAATTGAACATATGAACTTTAGAGTAGAAAAATATTTTTCTAATATGAAATTTTATAAGGATAAATGTTCTAGGCTAGAAAAGAATTTTATGACTTAAAAAATTCTACATTAGTATTAAAGACCTCAAATGAATAATTGTTAAAATCAATTGATGAAATGAATAAAAATTCACATAGCTTAAAAAATACAATTAAGGAAAATGAAATTTTGAAGGATGAACTAAAAGAACTAAAAGAATCAATTTCAAAATTTCATAAGGGAAAAGAAGCATTAGACACATTGATAGATAATCAAAGGTCACCCTCCTTGAAACATGATTTAGGATTCAATAACTCATCCAACACCACATCCAATGCACCAATATTTGTAAAAGCATCTACAACTCAAACATCTAGTGTTGAAGTTGTAAAGAACACTAATGCATAACTAAATCTAAAAATTCTAAAAAGATTACATTGAATACACAAGGCTCTAGAACTAAAATTCCAAGAGCAAACCATGTATTCAAATATACAAGGCATGTACATAAATACAAAAATGCACAAAAACAAGCTCATGGTCTATTGAATGTCAATAAGAAAATGCATAGGTATAAAACCTTGTATCAATGCACATATTGTATGACATTTGGATACAATAGCACATTTTGCTATATTAGGAAGGCTCATCTCAAGTTAGAGGATCTTTCTACTACTAAACCTTAAGGGCCCAACTTTATTTGGGTACCTAAAATAAGATGAATATTATTATTTTATAGGTATGCCTAAAATCTACTATCAATGAAAGCATTTGGCTTATGGATAGTGAATGTTCAAGGCATATAATGGGGAATGCAATGCTTTTTATAACTCTCACTTATAAGCATGGAGGTAATGTTACTTTTGGAGATAATGCTAAAAGTAAAATATTGGCAATAGTTCCATTGGTATGCTTGATAAGAATTTGATTGAAAATATTTGGCTTATTGTTGGATTGAAGCACAATTTGCTTAGTGTAAGTCAATTATGTGATAAATGATATGGTGTAAGTTTTGATTCTAAAGGATGCAAAGTTACCAATTGAAATGGTGAATTTGCATTCAAAGGAGCTAGAATTAGTAACATATATAAAATTGACATACATTCCAATAATGCATTTGAATATTTGATTTCAATTAATAATGATGCTTGGTTATGACATAAAAGACTGGGACATGCTTGTATGGATCATTTACAATGAATTAGTAAAGAAGAACTAGTTGATGGTCTCCCCAAAGTAAAATTTGATAAAGATAGAACATATGAATCTTGTCAACTTGGCAAGCAACATAAAAGTTCATTTAAATCTAAAAATATTATAAGTACTTATAGACCATTAGAACTCATTCACTTGGATTTGTTTGAACCAAATAGAGTTACTAGCTTAGGTAGCAAGTTATATGCATTTGTACTTGTTGATGATTACTCAAGGTTTACATGGGTAAATTTCTTAGCTCAAAAGAATGAAGCCTTCAATCATTTTAAAATATTTGCAAAAAGAATTCAAAATGGAAAAGGCTATATAATCACATCTATTAGAAGTGATCATGGCAAAGAATGTAAAAATGAGAATTTTGAAAACTTTTGCATTGAATTTGGTATTTTACACAACTTTTCAACTCCTAGAATACCATAACAAAATAGTATGGTTGAAAGGAAAAATAGAACTTTTGTTGAAATGGCTAGGAAAATGCTCAATGAGTATGATTTATCATCTTACTTTTGGGCGGAAGCCATTAATACCACTTGTTATATTTCAAATCATGTTTACGAAAAGCCTTTGATAAACAAAACTTCTTAGGAGCTATGGAATGGAAGAATACCTAAAATTTCATACCTTAGAGTGTTTGGATGCAAATTCTTTATATTGAACACCAAGGATAATCTTAAAAAATTCTCATCCAAATCGGGTGAAGACATATTTTTAGGATACTCATCATCTAGCAAATCATATAGCATATTTAATAAGAGAACTCTAGTAGTTAAAGAATCAATGCATGTAGTTTTTAATGAATCCTTTGAACTTGATCAAAGGAAATGTAGTATTCTTGATGATTTTGTAAGTACATTTAAACAAAAAAAAATCATGATGAACAAGAAGAAGAGTCTCAAGAGCTACCTAAAGATTGGTAATACAAGAAGGATCATCCAAAAAAACTCATCATTGGTGATACATCAAAGGGAGTAACTACTAGATCCAAATTTAAATACTTAGATGCGAACATTTCTTTTGTCTCTCAAATTGAGCCAAGGACCACTGAGGAGGCTCTTAGTAATGAAAGTTGGGTGATTGCTATACAAGAAGAACTCAACCAATTTGAGAGAAATAATGTATGGGAACTTGTTCCTAGACCTAAAGACCATCCAATTATAGGATGTAAATGGGTATATAGGAATAAGCTTGATAAAAATAGTCTGATTACTATAAACAAAGCTAGATTGGTAGCCAAAAGCTATAACTAAGAGGAAGACATTGACTATGATGAGACTTTTGCCCCTGTAGCAAGATTAGAAGCAATTAGAATTTTACTTGCATTTGTATGTCATATGAACTTCAAGATTTTTCAAATGGATATTAAAAGTACATATCTAAATGGGGTTTATTAATGAGGAAGTTTATGTTAAACTACCTCCCGGTTTAGAAGATTATAATTTTTCAATCATGTTTTCAAACTTACTAAAGCACTATATGGATTGAAACAAGCTCCAAGAGCTTAGCATGATAGACTTAGTGCGTATTTGCTTGAAAATGAATTTTCAAAAGGGAAAGTTGACATAACCCTTTTTGTTAAAAAGAAAATGTATGATATGTTGATTGTATAAATTTATGTTGATGACATTATTTTTGGTGCTACTGATGAATCTTTGTGCAAGAAATTCGCTTCTTGTATGACTAGAAAATTTTAAATGAGTATGATGGGTGAACTCAAATTCTTCCCTGGACTACAAATCAAGCAATTCAAGGATGGAATCTTCATCAACCAATCTAAGTACACAAAGAAACTCCTCAAGAAATTTGGAATGGATGGTTGCAAGTTTAGCAAGACTTTCATGAGCACATCCTTGAAACTTGACAAAGATGAAAGTGGTAAGATAGTAGATGAGAAGAAATATCAAGGTATTATCAGATCACTACTTTACTTAACCACTTCTAGACCTAATATAATGTATAGTGTATATTTATGTGCTAAATTTCAATCATATCTTAGAGAATCACATTTGAATGTCACTAAAAGAATTTTGAAATAATTAAATGGTGCATTACATTTAGGACTTTGGTATCCTAGAAATACATAATTTGACATTTTAGGTTTTTCAGATGCGAACTATGCCGGTAGTCTTTTGGATTGAAAAAGCATGATCGGGGTATGTCATTTTTCTAGTGATTGTTTGGTTTCTTGGTTTAGCAAGAAACAAGTGTCGGTTGCTTTATCTATCACGGAAGCCGAATATATTACTACATGTTTTTGTTGGACGCAAGTTTTATGGATGAAGCAACAATAGCTTGGCTATGGAAAAGTGTTTTATCATATTCTCATTAAGTGTGATAACACTAGTGCCATTAACTTATCTAAGAATCCAATTCAACATTCTAGGTCAAAACACATAGATATAAGGCATCATTTCTTAAGAGATAATGTTCAAAACCAAAACGTTGTCTTAGAATTCATTGATACATAAAATCAACTTGCTGATATCTTTACAAAGCCGTTAAATAAAGATAGACTAAACTTCATCAAGCATAACTTAGGAATGATTTGATGGAAGCTCCTTGAATGAATAAACCATATGCATTCAACTTAATATATTGTGTTTGAAAGGCTTTATCCTCAATTTAAAGCATCAATTTTGATCATGAAGTTGTCCATATAAAAATCTATCTTTTTCCTTTCTTTCTATGCTTTTCTTTATTTAGTATGGTCATGTTACCCTATATAGCAGTCGCGAGTCCATTGGACTATTTTATCCTAGATAACCTTTTAGCAAGTGGTCGAGTAAATGAGATGAATGATAGCGAGAATTTGAAAATTCTTGACCATTATAGGCTTTCTCTCAAGTAGCGAGTGCCCAAACTTGTATAACAGTCGCAATATTGTCTTTAGCAGGCGTCCTTATGCAAAAAGGTGGTCGCGCCCTGTACACTCTGCACAACACTTTCTAACCATTGACAGTTTATCGGTCTTCATTTTTTTCACTCTCTAACAACCATAAATGACTAGTTTTTCATAAATTTAAACCCACTAAACTTTAGTTACATGATTCTTTGATCACTCTAAACATATAAACATAACCTCAAACCCAAAGATCATCTCACAACCCTCACATCTCAAGCACACTCTGTGTTTTCTATTTCTTTCCTCTTTCATATATCAATGGCTTCCAAGAAGAAAATTCTATCTAAGGGAAAGGGCAAAGGGAAGAAGAAATAAATGAGGTATAATTGAGATAAAATAAGATAACAAGGTACATAAGAAACTAAATGCTAGAATTCACTGTTCATTTGGTAAGAAATAAATGAGGTATAATTGAGATAAAATATTCGTTTGGAATGAAATAAATTATCAAAAATATGCCCTTGAAAGCTTGACCAATTAAGAACAAGATAGCATTTTTCATTTTTTGAAAATACATCCCAATTGTGTTTTATTTAGATTTTAAAGCCCACCGAGGGATTTTTGCAGTGTTGTAAAACTCGGTGTGGCCTAAAAAGTGCAGTCCAGCCCAAAGGCCCGGAATGAAAACTTTGAACTACAAATTACTTGTATTGAGTTGATTTAGGATAAAAATAGACAGATTCCTAATCATTGGTGCCCTATGAATTTTTAATAAAATAAATTTCGAACCGTCAAAATATTAAACTCGGCAAAGGGTAATAAACATTATTCAGTTGGTTAATTTCTTATATGACTTATCCAAACCTTTACAAATATATGTGAACTTAATGAAAGGAGCATATGAACACACGAATAACCATTCATGCCAAACTACAGAAGGAAAGAATAGGACAAAGATAGTGAATACACAACTTTAATTCATGCATAAGTTATTTAATAAACGGAACTCAAAACAAGAGAGTATTGGGCCTACAATGATAAAGAAATTATAATGCCATAAAATACAAATACATAACCATAAGATCGGTAATCAACAGCAATGTTAGGCAACTAATAGACATAGGATGAGGTACCATCCAGTGGCAGTAAATCAATAGAAATGAATAGAACACTGTCATAAAAGCTTAACAAATAATAGGAGAAATATAATAAGAACCTGAGAATGTTTGATGATTGGGTTGGCTGTGCCATATTTGTAACATTGTGTGGTTTGCATCTAATTTATATTTAACGGTTAAAGTACCCACTAAGCTATATGCTTAGCGAGTTTAGTTTTCTAAACTCGTAGGTTATGGAGTCCAAGTTGACAAATGGGAAGCTACAAAGGAGCACCAGAGTGCACAACAGGAGGTGAAGTGAGGAGCAAAGCAAAGTTTAGCTTGGCATGTACTGTTAAGGACTTTCAAAATGTAATTATAACAATTAAAGAAATGTGTAAATTATTATTATTTGTAATAAAAAGGAAAAAAATTTATTTAGTGCATGTTCTGTATACCATGTTGCATATACTGTAGCACACTTGGCTCGGCTGGAAATAGTCGGGTTAAGGGGTGTTACAATTTTTGGTATCAGAGCATTGGTTTAGCCGTTCCTGGGGTGTTAACCATAGGAAAGTACGTGCCAATTAGGATACGGAGGAAAGATAAACAGAGTGAGATAGAAAGATATCAGGTAGAAAGAGGTTAATGCAATGAGTGAATATGATTAACACGAAACAGTAAGCCATGTACTAGTTAGAAATTGAGAAATATATGACAATTGGAATAGACGGTCAATAAGAAATGATAGAAAGTAGACCGAAAGGTGCATATATATACAGATACATAGTATGATAGAAAGAAATTAGATAGTGGAAGACATTCAAAAGGTTAAAAAGAATGAACAGTAAGTTAAGAATAGAAACCAAAAATTTATATGAGCAAGATAAATACACATAAGGGAAAAAACAAGTATGTTAAAGACCGAAATATATGCAATAAAGGTTAAGGCAATTATGAGAGGTAAGTAGTAAAAGCACCGAAAGAATAATAACAAATAGAATACCGACCATAATACAAAAGTCTAAAATTGAAAGAGTGAAGAATAATAGAACGGCAAGAAAAAAAATCATAGAAAATAAAATTGAGAACTAAGAAAAGGAAGCAAAACTAGTTAGATTCTCCAGGATTAATGCTTTACCTGGTTGAAATCATGTGTTCCTTATATAATGAACTATTTAAACTTGTGTTTGAAATGTTTGGTAATGTGTTCTGACAACTTGAGAATTTTTTTTTTGTGCCTATGTGTGCATTGATATGAATGTGATTCAATCATGTTAAATGAGTTTGATTACTATGCCAATATTATGTGATTGACTTATTATGGGAATGTTATGGTTGCTGAATTGAAAATAAAGCTATGAATGATTGGACCCGCAAATCAATGTACATGTGATATATCATAAATTGTACAAAGCATATCCATGTGAGACATACCGAACACGGTGCATATAATATCTATACTTATGTGAGACATACTGAGTACTATACATACAATATTTAAATGTCTTCACATAAAACGTAACATATACTGTACAAACAGAAAGACATACCATACATACATAAAGACGTGCTAAATAATACATATGCAGAAAGAGAATAAAGAGATGAAACAGTGGAAAGCCTGATACTTGAAAAATATAAGGCTCATAAAGTATAGCACTGGGGAAATAAATAATATGACAGTATGAGTGAATAAAAATGCCAATAAGCCCATATATGCCACTGAGCATTGTGAATGAGCCAAGAAATGGCTCGAGATATGATATGGTGACATCCATGCAGATGTGAATACATATGAAACATATGGCAATCCGTGCATATAGAAAGCAGGAAAGAATGAAGGAAAGAGAATAAAATATTAGAAAGATATGCTTACCTTGGTAATTCAGATTGAATCAGAGTTGGGATGAGTGTATTTATATGGCGTTAACATTTATACTCAATGGTGAAGGCCATTGGGGCCAGTGGTGAGGGCCACTGGTTTGATATTTATCTGGCACCAATATATATACTCAGTGGTGAGGGCCACTGGGGCCAATGGTGAGGGCCATTGGTTGATTATAGAGTGGTGAGGGCCACTCCTGTGATATGAAAATGGTGGTGAGGGCCACCTGTGCCATGGAAATGAAACGGTGCTGACACCCGTGCCATGCTAGTTCCATATGGTATTGCCTCATCCCACTTTGATTCTACTGTTATTACCTTGAGGAGCTAAGTAAGAAAAATATGTGATAATATACAGATGAAAAAAAGTATATATGAAAATAAACAGAAAGTGAATTGAAACATATTCGAAAAAGAAAGGAAAGAAAGAGTTTGAAATGTAATAAAAAAAAGGAAAGATGTTCTCACCTTATGTTGGGATCGGCAGTAACCAACATAGAGCGAGACACGTAATGAAATAAATAGTACTTCGAGAATAATGGTATCATGGACTGATCACCCATGAGCTAATATTCGAGATGTATACATGACAACACAAGGAAAGTCAGATGAGCCGATACTTAAGGAATGCCACCACACTGCAAGAATATACATAGGGCATACAAATTCAGTAAGAAGTAAATAAAGAATAACCACAATGCAAAGAGAAGGAAGCTTAGAAATGAATACATTAGAAAGTGAAAAACGTACAAGAAGGAATGAGAAAGAACAAACATGAATCAAAGTTGAAGGAAATACAAGAGAGTAATAGTGATGCTTCAAATGAGAAATCGTGACAAAAGTCAAAGCATGTTGAACCACATAATAGTCTATTGGACAATCTTGTAGAATAATAAACAGCAAGTGAGCAGAGATGGGAAGAAAATAGAATGCAAAAGGTAAAACATGTTGAATCTTAAAATAGTTAATCCCAGTAAATGAATAAGTGTAAAAATAAGGCAATGCGTAAACAATATAGAGAGATGACAGAGAGCAATCAAGTGAATAAGGTGAAAGAGTGGAAAAAGCAATAGACAATAGTTAAAGAACATCAAGTATATAGAATGAGTAAGCTTCGGGGCAAAGCTTAAATTAAGGGCGATTGAATTGTAACATCCCGAATCCCAGATTGGTAAGAAACAGACATAGAGGATATGATTTAGGCTTAGAACAAAGGAGTTTAGAACATGACCTATAAATTGAGCTCGAATTTCATCCAAGTTAATGATAGAATTAGAGAGTCTCAAAGAAGAATTAATTGT
The DNA here is from genome assembly GCA_947685225.1 of Garcia nutans. NCBI lineage: Eukaryota > Viridiplantae > Streptophyta > Magnoliopsida > Malpighiales > Euphorbiaceae > Garcia > Garcia nutans. Next base: position 42,146,160 of record CANTUV010000035.1, read on the forward strand.
TTATTTGTGTCTTATCTAGATGTATAACTTGAAATTACTCAATTTAGATCTGTACAGAATAAGATATGATGGATTTAGTAGACAATGTGCAAGCTGCCTCAGGACAGCATAGTAGGCTTGACTTTGAAGGACCGTCAAAAATCAGATATAGCTCGGATCGACCTGAAATTTTGAAAAAATGTAGCCCCGGATGTCTAGTTTCAGTGGGCATAAGAATTACTTAATTTGGAGTTGTGAGTAAAACGATATTAATAAAGAAAGACAGCAAGGTCAGGAAGGGATATCAAAAGGACCTAAGTGAAAATTTCTCAAAAGTTAGGGGCAACTATGTAAACTTAAAAATTAAGTGTCGGAAGTTCTTAATAGTGCCCATATCTGACCCCGGAAGAATATTCTCGAGATTAATCGGGTCATAACTGTGAGTTTCAATTTTTCCCGAAAACGCACGGTTTAAAAGTTACAATCGATTAATCGCTGGAGAGTATTTTGATATTTTCACACCCTAGACTATAAAATTTCAGCACAAGAAAGTTGAAGGGGTCAAAATATGAATAAAAGGAAGCCTAATGGCTTGCCAAATAAATAGATAAAAGAAGAAGGCAAGTGGACCAATTAAAAGTGGTCATTTTTGCTATAAGGTGTACCAATTGGAAGTCAACATCTATACCAACATATTTTCACCACTTATGGCTGCCATTTGGATCAAAATAAGCTAAGGAAAGAAAATAAAAGCCCTCTCTTACATGGTGAACTCGTCCAAACCATAAGAGAAGGAAGAAGGATGTGATTTTTCCAAAGTTTAAGACTTTTGGTTGAAGATTTTGGTGACAAACAAGATTATAAGGTAAGAGAAACCTATCTCTAGTTTAAATTTCATGGATTAATGGTTAATTTAAGAGATTGAAATTAGGGTTCATGTAGCTAGATTTGGAGAAAATTCAAGAAATAATTATTTGAAGGATTTGATGAAAGAAATAATAGTTTTAAGGTTAGAGGAGATTAGATTGAGGAAAAATTGGCAAGAAATGAATTGGTAGCTTATGTTTTCAAAACCATAGGATGTATGTTTAAAGTGTGTATGCTGGAATTCTTGTAGGAAATCAAGAAAAGCTAAAGGAAAAAGAAGAAAAAGATCAAAGATGAGCTAAGGAAAGCAAAGGGGAAAAAGGTTTGGTACTTTAACCTTCTTGAATTAGTGATCTCTATTGCCTTTGCATTTGGATGTATAATTGCTATAATTGTTCATGTGCTTGAGTTGTGGTGGTTATGTGGTTGAGATTGATGATGATATAGAAGTGTTTGTTGTGTATTGATTGATTTTGGGGTTGAGATTATAAGGGAGGTAAATATGGGAGTGCTATGTTGTGTTGTTTTGTTGCAGCCAGCCATGTGTCCTGCATTTTTCTGGAACTTCAACCGAAATTTAGACTAGAAAAATGATAGAAATAGAACTTGACAAAGAAGACTTAATTGTTCTCCATTAAGTCCGTAACCCATAGGCATTGGAACCAACTCATTTTCATGTGTGGAATGAAAGTTATGATCAAAATGATACCAGGCGTACAAACTGAAAAACTGAGATTCCTCAGTCAGTAACCTGTGACTTGGGACTACGTTTAGGTGACCTTAATGACACATTTAGAAGCTGTGAAAGAAAAATTAAATGTATCCTTATGTGTTAGGAAACCATATAATTTGTAATTTCCTAAATCCCACTTGTAGATAAAAAGATATGATCAAAAGAGTATAACTCATGCACACTGGAATTGTGAAACCAGACAGACTGAGATTTGTGCCTTGAGTCCAGGTTTTGGTCCATTTACCTCAGGAATTAGATGTTGTGATAGAAGATATAAATGAACCCTTGTATGTTAGTGAATCATAGGAGTTGGATTAATCTCGATTGGACTTAAAATGTAGAAGTTACACATGAATGAGCGAATCATGTGCAGGCAGACCCTAGCAGACTGCAGGGCTGAATTAGAAATTGTGCCAAAAATCACGTGTTGCCTGTTTTACACTGAATGTTTTACGTAATATATCCTATGTTTCTAGTTTAATTTAAGATAAGAATTGTCTCAATCCGAGTTGCGTAGGTAAAGTTATAAATAAAATAGTACGCATTGCGCAGACTTGAGTAACCAATTGGCCAGGGAAGAGTTCAAGGAGTCATCAAGAATTATGTGTAACAAATTTAAATCTAGAAATTTAACCATAAGGACTCATATGAGTCTAGTTCGAGTAAAAACAAGAATGTTTACATTCGGATTAGTAGAACAAAAGTTATTGGGGAAATAAGATAACAAGGTACATCAGAGACTAAATGCTAGAATTCATTGTTCATTTGGTAAGAAATAAATGAGGTATAATTGAGATAAAATATTCGTTTGGAATGAAATAAATTATAAAAAATATGCTCTTGAAAGCTTGAACAATTAAGAACAAGATAGCATTTTTCGTTTTTTGAAAATCACATCCCAATTGTGTTTTATTTAGATTTTAAAGCCCACCGAGGGATTTTTGCAGTGTTGTAAAACCCGGTGTGGCCTAAAAAGTGCAGTCCGGCCCAAAGGCCCGGAATGAAAACTTTGAACTATAAATTAGTTCTATTGAGTTGATTTAGGATAAAAATAGACAGATTCCTAATCACGGAACTCAAAACAAGAGAGTATTGGGCCTACAATGATAAAGAAATTATAATGCCATAAAATACAAATACATAACCATAAGATCGGTAATCAACAGCAATGTTAGGCAACTAACAGACATAGGATGAGGTACCATCCAGTGGCAGTAAATCAATAGAAATGAATAGAACACTGTCATAAAAGCTTAACAAATAATAGGAGAAATATAATAAGAACCTGAGAATGTTTGATGATTGGGTTGGCTGTGCCATATCTGTAACATTGTGTGGTTTGCATCTAATTTCTATTTAACGGTTAAAGTACCCACTAAGCTATATGCTTAGCGAGTTTAGTTTTCTAAACTCGTAGGTTATGGAGTCCAAGCTGACAAATGGGAAGCTACAAAGGAGCACCAGAGTGCACAACAGGAGGTGAAGTGAGGAGCAAAGCAAAGTTTAGCTTGGCATGTACTGTTAAGGACTTTCAAAATGTAATTATAACAATTAAAGAAATGTGTAAATTATTATTATTTGTAATAAAAAGGAAAAAAATTTTATTTAGTGCATGTTTTGTATACCATGTTGCATATATTGTAGCACACTTGGCTCGGCTGGAAATAGTCGAGTTAAGGGGTGTTACAGTCTCTCTGTACCTTATCGCGACAATCCATACTTTTTCAGAGAAAATCACAAGGATTGGCAGTAGTGTCGCGGTCTCAGGTGTGCCCAGAAGTTCAACCCGAGACACCTAATTCGACCGCTATTTCAGTACTAGCACGACCACAACTTTTATATTTTGGGGGAAAATTACTTTGTCAAATGAAGTAGTGCCATGTGGAATGACCGTTGTAAAGAAACTTTCAAATTCAAAAAGGACGACAGTCCCCTGACCTTGAGCGACCGTCCCGGCAACCACATGATGGGAAAGATTCCACCAGCAGAGCACTCATATTTGACCGTTGAAAGAATTTTTAAATGGAGCGACCGTCCCTGTGCAACGGACTACTGCCCAACATGCTAGGGTGACCATTCCCTGTGCTAAGGCGACTGCTCTATTAGAAAACTTCTAGTTATCACAAAGACTATCCTACTAAAATACACCACATGACTTATAATGGCTAGTTAGCCCTAATTGGCTATAAATACCCCAAGAAACATCTTGTTCAAGGGTAATTTTTTATTGTAAAAGCCTAAGCAATATACTTTCATTTTCATTTACAACAATTAACATTTTAATTGTTAGAGTGTTAGGTGTGAGCATTAAACACCATCAAAGGTTTGAGTGTGAGCTTGGAAGTACTTAGGTTGTGAGAGTAAGCCTGAAAAAATAAAACTCTTGTAAAAGTTATGAGAATTGATCTCAAACCATTGTGAAGTTTGGTGTGAGATTGTGAAAATACCAAATTAGACTTAAGCTTGTAAAAACTCAAGTCTAGTGGAACCTTAACAAGTTGTTAAGGAAGTGGATGTAGGACTGAGGTAATCCAAACCACTATAAATTTTCTTATGTTCATTCTTCTCTACTCCCTCTCTTTCCTTCATTTGATTTTGATTTTTAATTTACCATCAATTCTTTAAACCAACCAATTCATCCCCCCCCCCCCCCCCCTCTTTGTTGCTATCTTAGAACAACAACAAACTTCCTTGAAAATGAACTGAAAAAGTTGTATAAAGAAAGGTGTCAAGGGAATTTTTTTGATAAAGAGGAAATTTCACTAAAAGAGTTAAAAGGATAGCTTGACCATGGAGGAACAATATTGGTTCCAATGATCAAGCCTCAAGTGGCTCCAATCAGGGGATAGGAACACCAAATTTTTTCATGCAACAACACTCCAAATAATGCAGACCAATCTCATCAGCAGACTAAAAACTAACAATGGCTCTTAGTTTGAGAAAGAAGATGAGATAAAACAAGAGATGGTGAATTTTTTCCAAACCTTAAACAAAGCTAGTCTGGTCACCAACTTAGAGCAAATTATGATTTATATATATTCTTATGTAGGGAATCAGCCAAACTCATCCATCACTGAGATTCCTAAAGAATTAGAAATATACTTAGCCACTTTCCAACTTGGAGCGTACAAAGCCCAAGGGCCAGATGGGTTTCCTAGTTTTTTCTTTCAAATGCACTTACAATTAATGAAAACAAATATGGTGGCAGTAGTCAAAGTGGTTTTTAGGTCAGGAAATTTGCTCAATGGTTTTGATAGAACTAATATTGTTCTAATTCCAAAGGTACACTCTCCTGAGCATATCTCTCAATATAGACCAATTAGCTGGCGTAATTTTATTTATAAAATCATTGCAATTATAGTGGTAAATCATGTAACATCCCTGATTTTTTAAAATTAAATAAAATAAATTAAAATTAAATTAGATAAATTAAATAAATTATTTAAATGAAAAATAGAAGGTTTGGAAGTGAGAATATGGGATGTATATATGAAATATACATAATATATACAAAGTCAACCAAAAGTCAACACTTTAAAGTCAAAAGTCAAAAGTCAAATGTCATTTTTGTAAATATACTTTAAAAATTAAAAATTATTTAAAAAATTTAAAAAATAAATTATATAAGAATAGAAGATGTAATTTATGGTTTTATTAAATAATTAAATAATTAATTAATTAAAAATATAATAAAATATAATATACAATACATATAAGGTATGCTTGATGTGTTTATGAAATACACATTATATATGCATACGAGTATTTAAATATATTGAATATACATTACATATGCATAGTATATACATTACATAAATATATACATAATGATATATGTAAAATATAAGTAACATATATAAGACATATACATATACATAAAATATACATTACATATATGTGAGGTATAATTTGGTGTTGAAAAAGTGGATGATGATGATGATGATGATGATGATGATGATGATGATGATGATGATAATAATAATAATAATAATAATAATAATAATAATAATAATAATAAAGGGAAGACACAGAAGTAAAAGAAAGAAATAAGGTGATTGGTTAGAATTATTTAAATTAATTATTATATATTTATGGATGAAAAAGTGATAAGTATGATAATAAATAAAAAATAATAATAAAATAAATAAAAATTAAAATATATTTTAATGGTAGTGGATAATTATGAATTTTAAATAATTAATAAATTGATTAATTAAATATCTATATATATATATATTTGTGGTTAGAAGCAAAAGAAGAAAGAAAGACCAAAATAAAATTATTTCTTCTTCTTCTTCATCTTGGACGTGTGATAGTAGAGAGGGAGAGGTTGATTTTGGCTTGTGCAATACATCAAATTTATAAGAGATTTAAAGAGGATTTAAGAAGGTTTTAAAGGATTGTCAAAGAAATCAAGTATCTTTTATTTTTAAACTTTATTTTCTTAGTTTTATGATTATGTAAGTTTGGGTTAGAGAGCGAATATGTGTTTAAATTGTTAAGATAGATAGAAATGAAGTTAGAATAATGATTATATAGTGATTTATTGGTTGGATGATTGAAAATGGCATGATTGGTGAAGAGAGAGAGTTTAATTTTGAATTCATGGTTTTTAATTGTGTAATTTGATTCCAAATGGGTTGTTTTGATGCATAAACAAGTATTTTAAAGTTAAATGATAGATTTGGTTGAGTTTGGATAGAGTTTGAAAATGGAAGTGGTGATTTGGAGTTTTGAAAAAAGGACATTTTCAGAGTTGTGAATTGATTGGTTTTATTATTTAAAGCATGTTCTTTAATGATAAAAGTGATGAATATAAGCTTGAAATGATAATTGGATTGAGTTGGATTAGAAAACCTTCAATGGGGAAGGTTATGCCATTTTAGGGTTTTGGGCATAAGTGTGTGTTTATATAATGTAATTATTTTAAACATGTTATAATATGTTTTTAATAATATAAATAAACTTAAAACACCAAATTGAATGGTTCATTATGGTTTTTCAAAGTTAAAGTGAGGTTAGCCTTAACTTTGGGATTTTAGTTTGAATGATATTTAATTATGGTTTAAGATTGAAAACGTCTTTAAATGTGATACTAAATGATTATTTATGAACAAATTTGGTATAGGAATTGAGGATAATTGATTTGCCAATCCAAGTATTGAAAGGCTAGTTGGAAGAGAAGGTTGGTGTTAGTTTTGTGGCTTGCATTTGGTTGCTTTTAGAGGTATTTACAAACTTTTGATGAATTTGATATATTTACATTACATTGGCCTTAACACATTTTGGATTGAAAAATATGTTAAGCTACTTGATACATGGAACATGTATGAATAATGTGCTATGACATGTGTAATGTCATATATGTTTTAAATACATTATGAAAAGCCATTGTTAATGGCTAAATGGTTTAAAATGTGAAATATGTGTATTATATGAAAATGATCCAAAGTGTTTGGGTAATACTATTTGTTGTGTATGCATTAAGGGCGTTGTTAAAAAATCATTAGTAATGGCTAAAGTGCATAAAATATGAACCATATGTGGAGTATGTGAAATTATCCAAAATATTTGGGTTATCAGTTTTAAGGTAAAATGTGATGCAATGTGATGATATGATGAAATGTGTTGAAGTGATAAAAAAAGTGATAAAAAAAAAGATGAGAAAATAAGGCAATATGCCTAATAGATAATGAGAAATGAGGCAATGTGCCTAGCTTGATTATGAGAAAATGAGAAAGAGATTGATAATGAGAAATGTGAATTAATTGCGTACTTAATATGTTATTCAATTTCCAAAGTTCTATATTTGGCGGCATGCCTATAAAGTTATCCTCATTATTTATCTTCGGGGCTAGCTTTTAAGCAACTATTTAATTTGCCTTCGGGTTAGAAGTTGGACATAACTTGCCTTAGGGCTGGATCCTGGGCATCACTATGGTTTATCTTCGAGCTAGACGATGGGTGTCACTTACCTTCGGGCTAGACACTGGGTATCAATATGGACCAAAACAGTAACTCTGAAATTTGAATGACACATTAGACCCTTTGGGCCCATGCTTGTGTTTGTTCTTATGTGAATTATTAAATGATGTAAGAATATGTTCAAAAGTGAGCTTGAATGCCACATTGTGACATAGCATAAAACATTTTGCATTGGCATTTCTTTACAATTTTATTGTTATCAAAGTTTATACTACTAAGCTTTTAGCTTAGCGTGATTGTAATTTATCGCGTTGGTGACAGAGGCGATCTGGTTGAGCCGAATAGTTCTACTAGACTAGGTCGGGTCTAGATTGAGGTTGCTTGTTGAGTTGATTATGCTACGTCAAGATCAGAGCCAATTTGCCATCATGCATTTATATATATGTATATTATATTATAGTACAATTTGTTATGATATATTTTATGATTTTATTTTGGAGAATAAATTGTAAATTATAAAAAATATTTGGATAAATTATGTAATGTGGGGTTTTACATGTGTTTTAACATAAATATATATATATATATGCTTTAATGTTTTGTGAAAATTAGAGAAATTGAGGAGTATTGGAGAAATGTATGAGATGGTTTATTGGGAGTGCCTTTATATGCATGTTGTGATTCAAATTTTGAGTTAAAGTGTACATGGGATATAAATAAATGGAGAATTTATATTTATTAGCGATCTTCATAATAGACATTATGCAAATAATTAAGAGTATTTGTAAGAGAGGAGAATATATGATTATATGATTAGTACATACTTTTATAACATTTAATTTAATTAATAATGTATGCTATTATGTTTGTGGGCATTCTTTAAAGAATAAAGATATTCTTTAAAGTGGCATGTATAAATGAGTATGTGGTTAAAATTGATGTGAGAAATAATATTTTTGTTTGTGGAAGGGAAAAAGTATGGAAAAATATAAAATAAGATTAAAAGTATAAACTATGTTAAAAATGACTTGAAAATATGATAATGAAAATATGAAATTGGGATGGAATATAAAATACAACATTATATGCATGTGTTTGTGAAAAATGATAAAATGTGGAGATCAATGTGACTCATGATTATGTTAAGTGAGTATGTGAATTAAAATATATGATAATTGTGCAAAATTTTGAGAAAATTTATAAATGAGATAAAATATGAAAGTGATCATGAGTGAGTTGATCACTTGATAAAGTTGGAAAATTATGGAAAGAAAGTGAAATATGGATATGAATGTGGGAACTGAGAAAAGTATTTAAATATATATATATATATGATATAAACAATGAAGGAATGATAATAATAAAGTAATAACATGTATAAAATATGTAATTTTGAGATGCCACGGGCATGTGACCACTGAGTCATGAATGTAATAGCGAGATAAAAACTGTTTGAGAAAACTTGTAGTGCAGACGATGTTTATTTGTAACCCACGGGTGTGGACTTGAGATGACACAATTGTAAAATGCATTTGATAAAATTCATATTTTTGCTTTATGAGATATAAGCAAGATTTGGGCTTGGTATAGTTGGAACTCATAATCTTATTTTTAGAAATTTATTTATGGCTATAAACAGTGTGGAAGCAGCAGAGAATTGTCAAAATATGATGGGCTACAAATGATGTGTAAGGAAATGATTATGTAAGTATAACAACTATAAGTAATGTAAGGAGATGGTAAATGAGAGGAATTATAAAAGGTGATTAAGATTTATCTTCAACGTGTTTAAAAATAGTATAATATGAATAATATGATGAAAATGACATTTAAAGTGAATGAGACTAGGGGAAGTGATTAAAGTAAAAGTTGGTCATGAGAATTATGTGAAAATTATATGGAAAAAAAAAAGAGAAGAGAAGCAAAAGTAAAGTATATTGACTATATACAATCATTAGTTCCAATAAGTTGAAATGAATATTGTTTGTGAAGATGAATCCAAAAAGATTTAATAATAAGTTTGACCTAATTGAGTTAGGTTATGAATTGAAATAAATTAATGAATTTAAAGTAAGCTGAAATTTAAATAAATGGAATAAGACTGTGATAGTCATATTGAGATAATTAGATCAATTGATATGAAATATGGAAGTTACAAGTAATTATTGAGATTCAAAATATATATAATTGTATTAAGAATGTGAGAGATATGTAGTAATGTATATGAGGTAATGCTATGATATGTATATGGCTATGAAAGAAGTTAAAATATATTAGTTGTAAATGATTATAAGAAAAATATGTTAACTATATTGTGATGGGAATGTATGTATTTTTTGGGTTGATGAATAACCTATGAGAATGAATCTTAATAAGGAAATAAGATTTTATTGTTGTATACTGATAATCTTGAGGTAATAAATGGTAATAATATAGAGAGTAAGATCAAGATGAGGATGTGTAGAAGATTATTAATTTAAGACTTGTTATTTGGGGAATTGTTATTATTTGTGCTTTTACAGATAATCTATTATGATTGTTTGATTAAATAGAAGGTATAATGATAAGTTATGAAAATTGTGAAGAGATTTTTGAGAATGACTCCAAGGGAGGGAGAAGAAATTATGTGATTGATGAAATAATTATTAGATGAGATGATTAATTTCATATGAAATTTTAAGATTTTATTTTGAGTTGGAATGATAATTTCACATGAGATTTTAAGATTTTATTTTGAGTTGGATGATTTATCACGGTATTGAACAATTTCGAGGACTAAATTTTTTTAGGAGGAGAGAATTGTAACATCTCTAATGTTTAAAAATTAAATTAAATAAATTAAAATTAAAATTAAAATAAATAAATTATTTAAATGGAAAATAGAAGGTTTGAAAGTGAGAATATGGGATGTATATGTGAAATATACATAATATATACAAAGTCAACCAAAAGTCAAAACTTTAAAGACAAAAGTCAAAAGTCAAATGACATTTTTATAAATATACTTTAAAAAATTAAAAATTATTTAAATAATTTAAAAATAAATTATATAAGAATGGAAGATGTAATTTATGATTTTTATTAATTAAATAAATAATTAATTAAAAATATAATATATAATATATATAATACATATAAGGTATGTTTGATGTGTATATGAGATACACATTATATGTGCATATTAGTATTTAAATATATTGAATATATATTACATATGCATAGTATATACATAGCATAAATATATACATAATGGTATATGTAAAATATAAGTAACATATATAAGACATATATATATATATATAATATACATTACATATATGTGAGGTATAATTTGGTGTTAGAAAAGTGGATGATGATGATGATGATGATGATAATAATAATAAAGGGAAGAGAGAAAAGTCAAAGAAAGAAATAAGGTGATTGGTAAGAATTATTTAAATTAATTAATTATTATATATTTATGGATGAAAAAGTGATAAGTATGATAATAAATAAATAATAATAATAAAATAAATCAAAATTAAAATATATTTTAATGGTAGTGGAGAATTATAGATTTTAAAAATTTAAAAATTAATTAATTAAATATCTATATATATATATTTGTGGTTAGAAACAAAAGAAGAAAGGAAGACCAAAATAAAATTATTTCTTTTTCTTCTTCATCATCTTGGATGTGTGCTAGTAGAGAGGGAGAAAACTTAATTTTTGCTTTTACAATACATCAAATTTATAAGAGAGTTAAAGAGGATTTAAGAAGGTTTTGAAGAATTGTAAAAGAAATCAAGTATCTTTTATTTTAAGCTTTATTTTCTTAGTTTTATGATTATGTAAGTTTGGGTTAGAGAGAGAATATGTGTTCAAATTGTTAAGATAGATAGAAATGAAGTTAGAATAATGATTATATAGTGATTTGTTGGTTGGATGATTAAAAATGGCATGATTTGTGAAGAGAGAGTTTAGGGTTATGTAACTTTTGGACTTTTGAATTCAAGGTTTTTAATGGTGTAATTTGTTTCCAAATAGGTTGTTTTGATGCATAAACAAATATTTTAAAGTTAAATGATGGATTTGGTTGAGTTTGGATAGAGTTTGAAAATGGAAGTGGTGATTTAGGGTTTTGAAAAAAAGGGCATTTTCAAAGTTGTGAATTGATTGGTTTTATTATTTAAAGCATGTTCTTTAATGATAAAAGTGTTGAATATAAGGTTGAAATGATAATTGGATTGAGTTGGAATGGAAAACCTTCAATGGGGAAGGTTACGCCATTTTAGGGTTTTGGGCATAAGTGTGTTTTTATGTAATGTAATTATTTTAAATATATTATAATATATTTTTAATAATATAAATAAACTTAAAACACCAAATTGAATGGTTTAATATGATTTTTCAAAGTTAAAGGGAGGTTAGCCTTAACTTTGAAATTTTAGTTTGAATGGTGTTTAATTATGGTTTAAGTTTGGAAATGCCTTTAAATATGATAGTAAATGATTATTTATGATCACATTTGGCATAGGCATTGAGGAGAATTGATTTGCCCAATCCAAGTGTTGAAGGGCGAGTTGGAAGAGAATGTTAGTGTTAGTTTTGTGCCTTGCATTTGATTGCTTTTAGAGGTATGTACAAACTTTGGATGAATTGGTTATATTTGCATTACATTAGGATTAACACATTTTGGATTGAAAAATATTTTAAGCTACTTGATACATGGAACATGCATGAATAATGTGCTATGATATGTGTAATGTAATATATGTGTTAAATGAATTATGAAAAGCCATTGTTAATGGCTAAATGGTGTAAAATGTGAAATATGTGTATTATGTGAAAATGACCCAAAGTGTTTGGATAATTCCATTTGTTGTATATGCATTAAGGGCATGGTTAAAAATCCATTGGTAATGGCTAAAGTGAATAAAATGTGAATCACATGTGGGTTATGTGAAATTACCCAAAATATTTGGGTGATGTGTTTTAAGGTAAAATGTGATGCAATGTGATGATATGATGAAATGTGATGAATTAATATTGTTATAAATGAGAAAAGTGAGAAAAGTGAGAAAAAGATGAGAAAATAAGAAAATATGCCTAATAGATAATGAAAAATGAGGCAATCTACCTAGCTTGATTATGAGAAAATGAGAAAGAGATTGATAATGAGAAATGTGAATTAATTGTGCGTCTAGTATGTTATTCAATTTTTAGAGTTCTGTGTTTGGCGGCATGCCTATGAGGTTATCCTCATTATTTGCCTTCGAGGCTAGCTTTTGGGCAACTATTTGATTTGCCTTCGAGCTAGACGTTGGACATCACTTGCCTTCGTGCTAGATGCTAGACATCACTGTGATTTGCCTTTGGGCTAGACGTTGGGCGTCACTTGCCTTCGGACCAAAACAGTAACTCTAGAATTTAAATGGCATATTAGATCCTTTGGGCCCATGCTTGTGTTTGTTCTTATATGAATTATTAAATGATGTAAGAATATGTTCAAAAGTGAGCTTGGATGCCACATTGTGACATAACATAAAAATATTTTGCATTGGCATTCTTTACAATTTTATTGTTATCAAAGTTTGTACCGCTAAGCTTTTAGCTTAGCACAATTGTAATTTATCGCGCAGGGGACAGGGGCGATCCGGTTGAGCCAGAGAGTTCTAGTTGACCAAGTCGGGTCTAGATTCAGGTTGCTTATTGAGTTGATTTTGCTACATCAAGATCAGAGCCAATTTGCCATCATGCATATATATATTTTATTATAGTACAATTTGTTATGATGTATTTTATGATTATGTTTTTGGATAATAAATTATAAATTATAAAGAATATTTGGATAAATTGTATAATGTGGGGTTTTACATGTGTTTTAAAATAAATATATGTATATGTTTAAATGTTTTGTGAAACTTAGAGAAATTGAGGAGTATTGGAGAAATGTATGAGTTGGTTTATTGGAAGTGGCTTTATATGCAGGTTGTGGTTTTGTTGAATTGGAAAATGAACAAAATAAAGATAAAATTTTAGCAAATTTTTCCCAGAGATTTTAAGAAAAATACTATTTTGGAACATATGTTTAATTATAAATATTTTGTTTGTTATTTAAATATACATTTTAAAGTATTTGAGATTTAAAATTGGTAAAGTATAAATTTTTATTAAAACGGATTATGACATTTTTATACCGTGTATGCATATTTTACATATACCGAGTATATGTATTATATATATATAAGATATAAGGGTATTACAAACCGCATCAATCTACACCTGGATAATCTATTAAGCCTTTTCAAGGTGCATTTTTCCTAGGTGAATTATCTATGATAACATTATGTTGGCTCATGAGATATTTCATAAACTTAAAACTAATATATCTAGGAAACAATGGCAGTTTGCTCTTAAGCTAGACATGCATAAAGCATATGATAGGGTTGAATGGGAGTTTCTAATGGGGACCCTTTTAACTATAGGCTTTAATTATAGAGCCGCAAATTTGATTATGAGTTGTGTGACAACGGTATCATACAAAATACTAGTTAATGGATATATAGCATGCTCTTTCCAACAAAATAGACGATTAAGGCAAGGAGACCCACTCTCTCCATACCTTTTCCTTTTTGTTTCCATTGCTCTCTTATCTTTTGAAATTTGCCCTTAATCCTAATTTAGTTTAAGGTTTTTCTTTAAAAGGAGGCCTCTAAGCTATCACACCTGTTGTATGTTGATGATACCCTGGTATGCAGTTCAACTACTCTTATTTATAACCTCTTGTCTTTTATGGAGAGGCATAGGGCCAGTGTATAAATTTCAATAAGTCAAGCATTGTTTTTAGTAGAAATACCCCTAAGAAAGTCAAGAATTCAATCATTTAGGCATTGGGAGTTAAGGTGATGGGAAATGAAGATAAGTACTTAGAAGTACCCTCTTTTATGGGGAAAATAAAAGTAGAAACTTTTTCTTTCCTCTAAGATATGCTGCTTAATAAAGCTCAAGCATGTAAGCACAAACTTATTTCCTATGTTGGAAAAGAAACTTTAATTAAAGCAGTCTTACAAGCCATTCCCACTTTTATCATGAGTTGCTTCCCGATGCCAAGAATTTTCTATAGAAAATTAAATAGTATAATAGGCCAATTTTGGTGGAAACAAAGAAACAAAGATAAAGGTGTTGCTTGGAGAAAGTGTGGTGTGCTGACAAAATCTAAATTTAGAGGTGGCTTAGGATTTTAGGATTTTGAATTGTTCAACATTGCCCTTCTGGCCAAATAGTGTTAAGAACTCCTCTAAGGAAATAATGATCTATAGGGCAAATGTATGAAACTGATTTATTTCCCTCACTGCACTTTTCAGGAAGCTAAGTTGGGGCAATGACCTTCGTGGGACTGGAAAAACATAATGATAACAAGGAACATGATCCAAAGAGGTGCTGGATGGTTGGCGAGGGATAGACAAAATATTAGAATTTAGGAAGATAACTGGGTGCCAAATCTACTTGATTTCAGGATTCAATCATGTAAACCTGGTAATTCTCCCTTCAAGTATGTTTATGAGTTAATTGATGAGCAGGGAAAATGGAACAAACATATGCTGATGTCTCTGTTCAATCAATTGGAAGTTAATGCTATATTGTGTATTCCTCTTCATGTCTCGATAAAGAAAGTCAAACGTATCTAGAGCCATAACAAATATGGCCAAATTTCTTCAAAATCTGTTGTCATTTTTTATGTGGCCAATTGGTTAATTCTGGTACAAGTTTGAGGGGTCCTTCCTTAAATAAAAGTTCAATCTAGAAGAACATTTGGAAGCTGAAAGTTCCCCCTAAAATATAAAATTTTATTTAGAGATTGTGTATTGATGTCATCCCTTGCTTGTTAAACTTGCATAAAAGAAATTTGTCCAGTTCTAATTTATGCCCCCTTTGTGGAGAGACAGAAGAAACTACAATTCATTTAATCCTTATTCGTCACCATGCTAGAGCCACTTGGATGGCTTCTAATGCTGGCTTTTCTCCATTGGCCTTAAATACCAATTCCTTTTTACATTGGTGGCCCAATGTTATTAACATATCTTCTCATTCCTTCAGTAATGTGTGTTTGGATAGAATTGTCTACATTTGTTGGAATTTCTGGAAAATGAGGAATGGTTGTTGTTTTAATGGAGTACTCCTGATCCTTTGCTAATAGTTAAAAGAGTTGATATTTTGTAATAATACTTTTCTCAAGCGTAGAGGCAAGAAGCTTGCCAATATGTAGATTGTCCTTTCTTTATCTAGCAGTCATCAAAATACATCATCCTAGACTCCCCCTCCCTTGGGTTGGATAGAGATCCACAATGATGCAAACTTCAGCTTAAGGAATTATTTGGCAAGAGCTGTTGCTATTTTTAGAACCGCTGAAGGTGTGGTTAAGGAGGGGATAGCTTGTCTTCTCCCCTCTTTCTCTCCCATATGTAATAAAGCTCAAATTATGCTGATAGTTGATCAGAAACCTATAAATCTCTCTCTTTTTTCTTATGTTTGAGTTTGATTGTTGGGATCTCATTCAAACTATTAATTCCTCTGAAACATGTCAAGTAGAAATTGATGCTATCGTAAGGAAAATCAAATAGCTGGGTGCTACTTTTTAGTATTGTGTTTGTTTTTGTTAAAAGGGACTGTAACAAAGTAATAGATTGGCTAGCTTCTACCATCTTTAAGAATTGTTTGAGACCTAACTGGGTGCATTCTCCTCCCAACAAACTTGTATATTTGCTGTGTATGGACTCTAATTCTCCTTCTTTAAATTAAGTTTGTGTTAGGTTAAAAAAAACATATAAATAAACATATAATCAACATATAATTAACAATTTTAAATTATAGTTATATAAAATTGAATATTAAATCTAAAAAAAATAAATTATAATAGAATTATAATTTGGTGATGATAATTCTTTTATAGGCTTAATACATCCATATTGTAACACTTTTATATCCTATATATATAATACATATTCCCTATATATGTAAAATACATACACAAAATATAAGGGTGTTATATTTATTTTGGTATTAGAGCCTAAGTTTGAGGTTCTCAATCTAGGTGGATTTTTAAAATGGACGGGGATTTTAAATGTGATCCATGCATATGTATTAACATTTAAACTGGTCTCTGATGTGACAATATTTGTTATTATAATAGATATAGGTTGTGATGGCATCCCAGAAACACATATTTGATGAGGGGAGTGCCGAGAGTGTTGCTCTATGAGAAGGTAGAGCTAGAGTTAGTGCAGGGGTTGTTGGAGAGGCATCAGTGCCCGCCAGACCAACAACTCAGGATGTTCATCTAGTCTGGATGCAGCAGATGACGGAGTTACTTTATCAGGCCCCAGTGCAGCAACATCAGCAAACTAGAAAGTATGATAACCTTAGGAAGTATAAGGATATAGATTTTGAGGATACTGTAGATCCAACCGAGACAGAGCAGTGGTTGGATAGAGTGGAGAGGGTGTTTTTTCAGTTGCAGGGTATTGTAGAAGAGAAATTTGACTATGCTTTTCCTCTTTTACAGGGGGACTCCTATGATTGGTGGAAGACAATTCCCAGTGGGTTAGAGCAACCTCTAATATTGACTAATGATGACTTTTTACTAGAGTTCAGAAAAAAGTATACACCTTGGGAGTATAAAGATAAAAAGAAGAGGGAATTTCTAAATTAAGGCAAGGTGAGAAAATAGTAACTGAGTATGAGAAGGAGTTCCTTTAGTTGAGCAAGTACACAAGAAGGATCATGACTGATAAGATAGACCTGTGTTGGAGATTTGAGGAGGGATTGAGGTCATTCATTATATGTCAGGTAGCTGTTGTCCAGTATAAGGATTGTGTCAGCTGCCCGGAGTGTGGAGAAGGCCTAGGGGATTGCAACTACTACTAATGTGGAGGAGAGTAGAGGTAGGAGATCACAGGCTGAGGTAGAGTCATCATCTTTCAAGAGGGAGTGAAATGATTATTTAAATAATGTAACACCCTTATACCCTATATAAGTATAATACATACACCCCGTATCTATAAATTATCTATACAGAATATAAGAATGTCATTACTCTAGTCATTAGAAAATTCTCCATAATTGTAATAGAATAAATTATTCTTTAAAAGATAATGAGTAAATAAATTTATAAATTAGAAATTAAATATTAAAAACACAACTTTATTAGAAAATATCTGTAAAAAATTTGTTAGAGTTTTATCTGTAAATTTGACATTTTCCCAAAATATACAATTACACAACCTACAAGAAACATTGCACTCCCAATACCTATATTTTCGATACTCCATCTTTCCCCAAACATGCTCAATATCTAAAAATCGAATGATCATTTATATATATATACAAAAACTATCTCAATATCTGCATTGCTTTGACAAACCTTATATATATATAAAGAAATACTTTTAACATTCATTAACATTCACCACAGCTAATTAAACATTAAGTTTTCAATATTTTTATCTAAACTATAATTTGTACAAATATAATGTGATAAACTATAAATAAATATTTACATGCTATGCAGTAGCACTGGTTTGGTGAAAAACTGATAAACTTCTAGCAATATCCAACAATCTAGACCTGGACAAGTTTAGAAGAGCTCTCCGCCTTTATCTATGCACGATAAGATTCAATCGCGCTAAACTTATAGCTTAGCGGTACATACTTTGGTAATAATAAAAATAATTTTAAAACAATGCTCAATGCTTTATGCTTTCTTTCCGAACATGCAATGAATTATGGACTATAACATAAATTAATCATATACAACATCCATTTATCATAATCACATACATTGAGCCCAAATAACCATATAGAGTATTTAGGTTCCAGAGATATTGATTTTGTCTATTGCACAAGTTGACACCTCTGTGTAATATCATAAGTAACGCCCAACGTCTAGACCCAAAGGCAAATAATTTCAGCAATAGTGACACCTAGTATTTAGTTCGTAGGGAAATCATATCATAGGCATGTCATGCCAATAACACAAAATTCAATTCTCTAGAATAGAATATTATAAAAGATAAACACACAGTTCATATATATTATCTTTTCTTATCCATTTTCTCCTCACATTTTCTATATTTCTATTACATTGACACCTTTGCCTCATGTTTCATATTTCATACTCATATTTCATATTTTTTCAATCATAAAAGCATATCTCCTTGCCACATTTATAATGTGGTCGATTCCTTCCATTCAACATACATTATACAATTTTCACAAACTACATATAACAATGTCCCTAGCCATTCTATAATGGCTTAATACTCACACTTTATGGATTTTACACATTTTAACACATATCTATGCACTATACATGTGCACACTCATATTAAAGTAGCATGGAACAAATCATCAACATACATTATAGCATGCCAATTTGATGCAATTTAATACATAATTACCAAAGTATATACTAACCTCCAATTATGGCTACCTCTAAGCCAAATTCACTCTCTTTTCTTCACTTCATCAATATGTTCTTCACTACTTCAATTTCACAAGTTTACCTCACTTAGTCCTAAACTAAATTATAGATTAAAATAAATTATTAGAAACATAATTCTACTTATTTTGACTAAACAAACTTCAATTACACATCTCTTTCAAATTTTCAATATTTTCCCTTATTTACTTTAATTTTGGATCCCTTCCTAATCAATCCCAAAACAAATTTTAAGTTTAAATGTAGCATTAGAATACCATTTTAATACATTTTAACCATTTACACACCAATTACATCAACTCCAAACAAAAATCACTAAAAACCCTAACTCAACCTACTACTACTCTCAAATTCCAGCCAAACCCATTTTTTTAAATCATCCAACATTAAAATCATTACTTCTATACCAAAATAACTTCATCACCACTCATTCTAGCAATTATTGATACTCTCATCAAAACCACAAATTTTGCATATTCATAAACTTAAAGAAACCATTCAAAAAACTAAAGAAAACTTACCTCTTACTAAGGATTTTACATCAACTATCCTTAATCCTTTGAATTCTCTAGGAAATTTGATGTTGAAATTGATGAAATTTCCTTCTCTCTGCACCCATGGAAATTCGGCTCTTGTTGGAGGAGGAGAAGAAGAAGAAGAAGAAGAAGAAGAAGAAGAAAAGTTATGTTTTTATTTCTTTCTTTACTAACCATACATACATACATATATATATATATATATATATTAGGCTAAATAATTATAAAGTCCCTGAGATTTTGTATATTACACTAGTCAGTCCCTGTATTTTCAATATTTAATTTTTGCATCCCTTTGTTTTTAAAAATTAAACTGTTTAGTATTTTTGTTAATATTTTCATCCTAAAAATATTACTCAACTACTTTGATATTATAAAATAATTTTTTTGCTCTTCCTTTATATATATAGTTTTTTGTTATTTGTTAAGTCATGCTTATTTTTAATTTTATTTATATTTCTTACACATAATTTATTTTAATTTTATAAATATTATTAAAAAAATTTTAAATAATACAAATAATATTTTTTATTATTTTACATACAATACATATATATCATTTATTTTAATTTTATAGATATTACTAAAAAAAATAATTTTAAATAATATGAATAATGTCTTTCATTATTTTGCAGATGATCTATATATAAAATAAAATTTAAAATAAAATAAATTTAATAAATAACAAAGATAAATGTATATAAAGGAAGAGCAAATAAGTTATTTTATAATATCAAAATAGTTGACTAATGATTTTAAGATGAAAATATTGACAAAATGACTAACCAATTTAATTTTTAAAAATATGGAGATGCAAAAATTAGATGTTAAAAATACAGAGACTGACTAGTGTAATTTGTAAAACCTTAGGGACTTCATAATTATGTAGCCTATATATTATAATAATATATTTAATTTGTTTATTATTTAATAAAAAATTATAATTTTTCACTGCCACCAAAATTTATTTTAATTTTTATTTATTTTATTATTTTTTAGCTTTTTAGCTTTTTAGCTTTTTAACTTTCACTTTTGACTTTTTAACTCATTTTGTCTTTTAGTAAATTTTTGTTATTTATATATATTTTATATATACCCAACATATACATTTTTATATTTTCTCCTTCCAACACCTTGATTAACCTTTCAAATTATTTATTTAATTATATTTAATAAAATTACGAGCATTACACATATCTTTGTGTACTTAGCATGATTAGTCA
The DNA here is from genome assembly GCA_947685225.1 of Garcia nutans. Lineage (NCBI taxonomy): Eukaryota > Viridiplantae > Streptophyta > Magnoliopsida > Malpighiales > Euphorbiaceae > Garcia > Garcia nutans. The sequence goes on from CANTUV010000035.1 coordinate 42,166,902, forward strand.
CTCTATCCCCCTCTACTTTCATTTAAACCATTTTCATATTTAACTTGCTAATTTCATACCTATAACCATTTTTATGCTCTAACTTGCCAATTTCATGGCACGTGTGTAGTATATTTTCATGTGGCACGTGAATCATTAAAATCTATTCAAATGGATCATAAAATGACAATAATACCCTTTAGCACATGCTTTTCTCCTTCTTCAACAAAATCACAGAAATTTAAAACCCTAATCCTCTATTACTAATCATGGTGCACTAGGTAACATTTATTCATTCTTTGATACTTGCTATAATTTCACCGCCCTTGGATGAAATACTCGAATTTTCATGTCTGACACAAGAATAACAATCTTTTAATTTTCGACAACATTACAAGTGCAATAGTGGTGCCGTACTAGATGGTTGGCCTTGAATCCTGTCAAGATGAAGTACAAAATTCAATGGCTTATTCTCATGGGAAAAACTCCTTTTGTGCCAACTCCACAAATGGCTCACAATGGTGGAGCATGAGGAATTAGTGGTGGGATCAATGAGGGGCAAGATAGTGGAGAAGATCCACAGCCACAATTCTTTGTTTTTGTCCTATTCCGATAACTATGAGAAATCAAAATTGTCTTCGTTACCTCTGTTGTCTATCAAATCCTAGATTTATCACCCCTTTGGCCATGAAAAGCCCATCCACAAGGTCCTTGGTAGCGGTATATGTTTCATTTCTTAATTTTTGTTGTAACGACCCTCCTCGACCAGGTCGGCTGCCCGGCCCACTAGTGGCTTACGGCCCGGCCATTTCACCACCTGGGCACGGAGTCCGCAGGAGGCAAGCGATCGCTACAGTACTGGACAGCCCTCGCGGCCCACCCAGCAGGATTTGTTTATTTGGCCCCAAGGGGTCGCCTCCCTGGATCGAACCCCTGACCTCCCACTTAAGAGAGCCAGCGAGAACCATCCAGTACCATTTCTGCTTTTTTAACTGTAACGACCCTCCCCGACCAGGTCGGCTGCCCGGCCCACTAGTGGCTTACGGCCCGGCCATTTCACCACCTGGGCACGGAGTCCGCAGGAGGCAAGCGATCGCTACAGTACTGGACAGCCCTCGCGGCCCACCCAGCAGGATTTGTTTATTTGGCCCCAAGGGGTCGCCTCCCTGGATCGAACCCCTGACCTCCCACTTAAGAGAGCCAGCGAGAACCATCCAGTACCATTTCTGCTAGCGATCGCTTGCCTCCTACGGACTCTGTGCCCAGGTGGTGAAATGGCCGGGCCGTAAGCCACTAGTGGGCCGGGCAGCCGACCTGGTCGGGGAGGGTCGTTACATTTGTAGCTGTGTAGGTGTGTCATTTCTTTACGTGATTGGTTCCTAGAAAAATTTTCAATAAGAAATTAATCCTAATCTTCAATCTCTTGATGTTTAAATACTATTTAGTTTAACAAAGGTTTATGGATATTGTTTGAGATTTAGATCTAGTATGTTCTGTTAGATCTGTATTCTATAATTTTGATTAATTGATGAGTACTTGGTTCTAAAATATAGGAATTTACTTTATTTCGGTAGAATATTTGATGAAATTATATAAAATTTTAAACTAAAATTATTTTAATTAATTTGAATAAAAAATTAATATTCATTTATTAATTATATCTAAAATTTTATGAATTTTTTAACTAAAAATTATTAAATTAATTTGAATAAAAAAATTAATATTAATTTATTAATTATAACTAAAATTATATATTGTTTTTAAACTTAAGAGAATAATAAAATGTCTCCTATTTTATTATTAAAATATTTTTAAAATATTATTTTACTCTTAATAACTAATATATTTATTAAATTTCAAATGATAAATATTTGTTAATTTTTTTTCTCATTTATAGATTAAATATTATTTTTTAAGAAAATAAAAAGAGAAATTTACACAAATAGCTTAAAAACAACTTTCGTTTTCAATAATACAACAACAATTTTTTTTTCAAACTTATGGTAAAAATGTTATAAAACAGCTAAAATACCTAAATTGCGACATATCCAAAAAATTTGATTTCCTTCATCGTAGACTTTGTTCATATTATCCAAAAACACAAGCAATTGACCAAATCAATAAAAAAAATAAAGAAGAGAAGATCAAATAACATAAGAGAAAGAAGAAAAACAATAAAGCAGATATGAAAAAAGAAGATAAATAGCAAAACAATTCTTAAACAGTTCATCAAATCTTCAACTAAAGAAAATACAGGTAAAATCGAGCAAACTTTGAAACTAAAATTATCTCTACATATAGATCTAAAGAAATTTAACATACGAATTTGTTATAGGTTAGTTATATGTAGTTATATCTTATATATAATTACATATATGTATTGATTTGCAAAATGAATAATATAATACAACTATTAAATATAGTTATAAGTAGTTATATGTCATATATAACTACAACTATGAGCTGGTTTCCAGAAGGAACATCAGTATACAACTGATATATGCAGATAAATATAGGCATATGTTATATATAACTATATATATGTGTTGACTTGCAAAAGAAATAACAGTATACAACTATAATATATAGTTATATGTAGATGTATGCTATATATAATTAAATAAATATATATTTATATGTGCGTTAAGTTGTAAAGAGTAACATTATAGAACTACTATATGTACTTAAATATAGGTATAAGTTACATATGAATGTATACTGTGTTGACTTAGAAAATAAATAACAGTATACAAGCATTATATGTAGCTTTATGTAGGTATATATTACATATAACTAAATATATTTATTGAGTTACAAAATGAATAATAATATAAAACTAATATATGTAGTTATATATAGGTATATATTACAAATAAGTATATATATGTGTTGAATTACAAAATGAATAATACTATACAATTATTATATGTAGTTATGCATATGTATATGTTACATATAACTATATATGTGTTGAATTGCAAATGAAATAATAGTATACAAGTATTATATGTATCTATATGTAGGTATATGTTACATATATCTACATATATATTTTGACCTATAAAAGAAATAACACTGTACAATTGTCATCTATAGTTATATGTAGATATATATTACATATAATTAAATATATACGTGTTGACTTGCAAAAAAGAGTAACAATATAAAACTGTTATATGTACTTATATATAGGTATATGTTACATATAAGTATATATATGGGTTGACTTGCATATTAAATAACAATATACAAGTATTATATGTAGCCATATGTAGGTATTAGCTATATGTAGGTATTTGTTACATATAACTATATATGCGTTGAATTGCAAAATGAATAATAGTATACAAATGTTATATATATGTATATGTTAAATATAACTGCATATATGTGTTGAATTACAAAAGAATAATAGTATACAAGTATGATATGTAGTTATATAAGGGTATATATTACATATAAGTATATAAGTGTTGAATTACAAAATGAATAACAACATACAACTGTTATGTGTAGTTATATGTAGGTTTATGTTGCATATAACTATATATATGTGTTGAATTGCAAAAGAAATAACAGTGTACAAGTTTTATATGTAGTTATATGTAAGTATATATTACATATAACTATATGTATGTGTTGACTTGCAAAAGAAATAATAGTGTACAACTATCATATATTGTAACACCCTTATAGCCAATATACGTATACCACATAAACTCACAATATATAATATACGTATAGAAGATATAGGAATGTCACAGTCCATTTTCAGTAAACCAAACCAATCCATAATTTGAACATCAAATCATCATTTCTATAATCTGAATAAACTTAAAACATTTAACTTATATTATAAATAGTAATAAATGAAGCATCCCTTGTTAAAATACATTTATATATATCTTTATTACCTTAAAAGTTTATCCAAAACATTTATTAATAAGTAGCGGAATATACATACATATACATCAAAATCAATATTTACAAAAATATAGAGTTTATACATGCCGGCAATTCGTTTCCGATCTTGAAGTCTAAAAATCAACACTTCACAAGGGATCACAAACCTAGACTCTACTCGGTCTAGCTAATCTCTCCGACTCAACCGGATCTACCCTGTTACCTGCGCGATAAATCACAATCGCGGAAAGCCAAAGGCTTAATGGTACAAACCTTAATAACAATATGATTCAAATGTAATGCCAATGTCACACATTCAAGAATTGGAAACAATATAAAAAGATATCATACTTCATAACATTAAATCTTAGTATGTATTTCAATTGTTTCATCATTCATAATTCACATTAAAGCAAAGACAAGCATGGGCCCAAAAGAAACAAATATGCCATTCAAATTCCAGAGTTACTGCTTTGGTCCAATAATCACATTTATCAAGCCCGTAGGCAAATCATTATCACAATGAGGATTACCTCATATGTAACATCCCAACTAGGCTTCAAGGACTAGGCCCAACCAAGTTTCAAGAGGAGCTCAGCATCAACCCAACCTGGCTTCAAGGACCAAGTCCAACCTAGCTTCTAGGGATTGTTACTTTTAGGCATGCCACCAACAACAAAACTCTGAAAATTGAATAACATACTAGGCACACAATTCTTTCATAATTTCATTATCAAATCCATTCTCATTTTCTCATGATCATCTAGGCACAATGCCCCAACTATTTCATTTACATCATTATAGCCATTACCAATGGCTTCACATATCATCATTAGAGTATACATAACAAATTACATTGCTCATATATTTTGAGTCCTCAACATATATTTCACAAAGTTCACATAATGAAATTCATAGCACCATTCTCATATATCAACAATATAATAGGTAACCTAACACATTTTCCAATCAAATGTATTAAGTCCCAAAGTCATGTAAATGCATGCAATCATGTAAGATTTTTACTTACCTCAAGAGCTACAAACACCAATCTAACAATCTCCTCTTCCAAGAATCCTTCAACACTTAGATTGGAGAAACTCAAATCTCTTCAAAACCTAATCCAAAGGTGATTATACACACTCACTTAGTGATACACATAAAAAAATAAGGATAAGAGCTAACTAGGGCAAACTCCAAAAGAAATCAAAGAAACAAGTTGGAAACTTACCAAAAGTGAAGAAAATCCTTAAAACTCTAACATGGTCTCTTGAAATCCTTCAATTGCTTGAGTTAGGAATCAACAAAAATCTCTTTCCCTTTGGCAATGGTGATGGCCGGCTAACCAAGAGAAGAAAGAAAAAGATGAAAAAGAAAGTCAACCACTTCCACTATTTTAACCACATAAATCCTCACTAAATCTCCACCAAGCAATTTAATTATTATAATATTATAAATATCATCTTCCACCATCACTTAATTTCTATTTAATATAATTAAATAAACCATTTGACCAAAAATAAATGTTGACTTGTATATGTTGTATATATCTTCATATATACAACATATACACACTTCCCTTTTTCATTTCTTTCCACTTAATCATAAATACACTTTAAATCATTTAATTCAATATCAACAATAAGCATTTCCAAAATTTTAGGGTATCATTTGGGATATTACAATTCTCCCCCTCTACAAATAAATTTCATCCTCAAAATTACCTGTTCTCAAGTATGAAATAACTGGGGATACTGATCTCGCATCACTTGCTCACTCTCCCAAGTTGCCTCTTCCTTAGCATGATTCTTCCAAAGAACCTTCACAAGTGGCACTTTTTTATTTCTCAACTCTCTCACTTCATGTGCTAAAATAGCCACTGGTTCTTCTTCAAAAGTCAAATCCAGACTCACCTCAATAGATTCTACTGACAGAATGTGAGATGGGTCTGATCTGTACCTCGGTAGCGTAGAAACATGGAAGACATTATGAATTCAATCCAACTCAGGCAACAATGCGAGTCTATAAGCAACTAGTCCAACTCTTTCTAGTACCTTGTAGGGTCCAATGAAATGAGGACTCAGCTTCCCTTTGCGGCCAAATCTCAAAATTTTCTTCCAAGGAGACACTTTCAAAAATACTTTATCTCCTACATTGAATTCTATCTCTCTCCTCTTCAAATTTGAATAGGATTTCTGCCGATCTGAAGCTGCTTTCAACCGATCCCGAATTATCTTCACTTTCTCTTTCATTTCTTTAATCAAATCGAGACCAATCAACTTACCTTCTCCAACCTCATCCCAAAATAGAGGCGTTCTGCATTTTCTACCATACAATGCCTCATAAGGTGCCATTTTAATACTGGACTGATGACTGTTGTTATAGGCAAATTCCATCAATGGTAAGAACTTGTCCCAACTTCCAGAAAAATCAATAACACAACTTCTCAACATATCCTCTAAAATCTATATCATTCTCTCTGACTGCCCATCTGTCCAAGGATGAAAAGTAGTGCTAAAATGTAACCGAGAACCCAAAGCATTATGCAAACTCTTCCAAAACCTTGAAGTAAACCGAGGATCTCGATCAGACACCAAAGAAATTGGGATTCCATGCAATATGACTATCTCACTGATATACAACTCAGCCAACTTCTCAAGAGAATAGTCCATCTGAACTGGAAGAAAATGAGCTGTCTTCATCAATCGATCAACAATCACCCAGATGGAATTATGCTTCTTCTGAGTCAAAGGCAAACCAGTCACAAAATCCATCGTTACACGCTCCCATTTCCACTCTAGCACTGATAAAGGTTGGAGCAACCCCGAAGGAACTTGGTGCTAGGCCTTCACTCTCTGACATGTGAGACATTTAGATACAAACTTCACTATGTCCCTCTTTATACCTAACCACCAATAATGTTGCTTCAAATCATGATACATCTTAGTACTCCCAGGATGCATAGCAAAAGCCGACTGATGTGCTTCCTCCAAATAATCTTTTTCAATCTTGCATCATTAGAAGTACACAATCTATCTTTGTACCACAAACTGCCATCACCTCTCACATGGAAATCTCGGCTCGCACCCTTTTTGCAATCCAAAACAATCTTCTGAATTCTCTCATCTGCTAACTGAGCCTCCCTTATCTGATCCAAGAATACCGGTCTCAATTGCAATTGAGCCAACAAAGCACCATCACCACATGATTCAAATCTAGTATGCAATGCTCTCAACTCAATAAGCAACAAGAGTGAATAAGCAGTCAAACCTGCTAAAGATTTTCTACTCAAGGCATCAGCAATAATATTTACCTTGCCAGGATGATAATCAATCAAACAGTCGTAGTCTTTAATCAACTCCAACTACCGTCTCTGCTGAAGATTCAGCTCCCTCTGAATACCCAAATATTTCAAACTCTTGTGATCTGTATAAATGAAACAATTCTCTCCATAAAGGTAATTTCACCAAATCTTCAAAGCAAAAACTATGGCTGCCAATTCCAAATCATGTGTCAGATAATTAAGCTCATGCGACTTCAACTGCCGAGAAGCATAAGCTATGACTCTACCCTCCTGCATCAAAACACAACCTAAACCACTATGTGAAGCATCACTGTAAATCACATATGGTTTATCTTCCACAGGCAGGGTAAGGATAGGGACTTGAGTCAACATATCTTTTAACTGCTCAAAGCTTACTTGACACTGATTTGTCCACACAAATCTAACCCCTTTTCGAAGTAATCTGGTGAGTAGAGTAGCTATCAAAGAAAAACCCTTCACAAACCGTCGATAATATCCTGCCAAACCCAGAAAACTTCTAACCTCAGTCACGGTCTTCGGTGGACTCCAATTCAAAATGGCTTCAATTTTACTCGGATCAACTCTAATACCATCTGCTAAAACCACATGACCGAGAAAAGTCACTTGATCAAGCCAAAACTCATATTTAGATAGCTTAGCATACAATTGCTTCTCTCTAAAGGTCTGCAATGCCATTCCCAAATGCTTATCATGATCCTCCTTATTATGCAAATGCACCAAGATATCATCAATAAAGACAACCACAAACTGATCTAGATAGGGTCTAAACACCCTGTTCATCAAATCCATGAATGTTGCTGGTGCATTCATCAACCCAAAAGGCATTGCCAGGAACTCATAATGCCCATACCTCGTGCAGAAAGTTATCTTAGGTACATCTTCAGCTCTGACTCTCAACTGATGTACCCTGATCTCAGATCAATCTTGGAGAAAACTGCTGCTCCCTTCAATTGATCAAAGAGATCATCTATCCTAGGCAAAGGATACTTGTTCTTGATAGTCACTTTATTCAACTGCCTATAATCAATGCACAGTCTCAAAGTACCATCCTTCTTCTTTACAAACAAAACAGGAGCTTCCCATAGAGACACACTAGGGAGAACAAACCCTTTATGAAACAACTCCTGCAATTGCACCTTCAATTCTCTCAACTCAGCAGGTGTGTAGACCCTTAATTTTTGACCCAGTCTGGTCCTATATATTTTATTTAGTCCAAAATAATTTTTGTATTGTCCAATATATTTTAATTGGTCCAAAAATAATTTTTGTTATCTTAATTAAATATTTTTACTTTAGTATCTAATTTTTATTAATAAAAAATAAAAATAAACAAATAAAAATCAAAAAATAAAAATTAAAATTAAAAATCGGCAACGAAAAAATCGGTGACGAAAAAATCATCGCCGAAAATCAGCGCGCGGGACAATGGCCGTAGGCCATTTCGCCCGTAGAATTTTTCTGAAAGCCATTTCACTCGCAGTAAAATCCTGTGGGTGAAATGGCCCGCAGGCTAGTCCCTCGCCCTTGCAGCAGCCAACTGCGGCAATTTTTTTGCCAGCGCAATTTTTCCGCAGCAGTTTTTTTTCGCTAGCAAAATTTTTTCGACGCAAATTTTTCCGAAACCTAATGCAATTAGGTTTCGGATTCCTTTTCTTATCAATATTATGTCCCATGAATAATTAGGAATGAACTATAAAATTCTTCTATAAATAAGACTAAAAATAATACAAAAAAGGGAAGAAATCGGAGGAAGAAATCAGAAAAAGAAGAAATCGGAGGAGAAATAGGAACAAAAATTGGATCCGAAACTGAGTAGGAAAGGCAGTAAATCAATCCAATTTTTTTGAGAGAGCAGAAAAACAATTCATGCAATTCAAAGGCAATAAAGCTTGTCTTTGTTTTTGTTCATCCAAGAAGAAATTTTTGGTGGAACCAACAAACGGAGGTATGCATTAATTGTTTAAATTCTATTCTTCATAGTAGCTAAATCATCCCTTTGTTTCTTTTAATTCAAAAACCCTAGAACCTCAGTTCACTTTTTCTAAAGTTTGAAACCTTAATTTGTTGCTTTGTTTTCCAAAAATTTTAAAGTTATTATTTTTGTTTCTTCAAAACTCCAAAACCAAAATTTGCTTTTCAAAATTTCAAAACCCTAAATTGGGTTCTGTTTCTTTCCAAAAGCCTTAAAAACTTCTTTTTTGCTTCTATAAACTTTAAATCATTTTGTTTATTTTCATAAAACTTCATAAAATTATCAATTGATTTTCAAATCCTAAAAATCTAATGCATTCCCCGAAACCCTAAATCAAAAATCCTAAAACCTTAATTCAACTCCAAAATCCAAAACATTGAACCCTAACCCCCCTTAAAACCTTAAACCCTAATTTTTTCTAAACCCTAATTCTTTAAAACTTTAAAAACCATATAAACATAATTTTACACAGTAATCTTGAAACCATAATTCAATGAATAACCGTAAACCATAAATCTAAGTACTTTAAAGTGTCCAAACCCTAGTTTCATGATTTCACCATTCAAACACTAATTTGGTTAATCAAAGAACTTTATCAACCTTTTAAAACATAAAGCCTTAATCTATTTTAATTCCTTTAAAAACTCACAGTAGCCTAATTCCACAAATTCCAAAACCCTAAACACATGAAATAAAGAACCCTAAACGGAAACAATAGCCATAATTTGGATTTTTATTTGCCTTATTCAAATCTATATTTGATTATGCTTTGATTTATTTTTTTATGCTTTAATTTATTTAAGTTCAATGCTTGGTTTATTTAATTTATCATGGATGAATGTTTAGTTTCTATTGATGTTTAATATCTTTGATGAATGATTTATTTATGATGAATGGTTTTTTAACTTTTATCAATTTATTTGGATATTCAAATGTTGTAAGAGGCATGTTTCCACTTGGTGGGTACCTCATTAGTTAAATATCATGTACTTTAAATTGCTTTATATTTTAGAACCAATGTAAAGGGCATGTTTCTACCTTTCGGTGGGTGTCCTATTTAGGCATGGGATGTAAGGACATGTTTCCATCCTCGGATGGGTGTCCATTTATTTGCTTTGTTTGGACATTGTTTTAATTTTTAATATATCGATGCTTTATTTTAATTATTGTGTGTAATATGGATAATGTTGTTATATTTAAGAATTTTATAATATTAAGACCTGTAAGGAGGCCGGTTCCAATGAACCGGGCGTTGTGGGGCTGCTGGGCCATTTCTCACCTTCCCCACACGTACCCAACTTTTTGAACCCGTTAGGGGGTTGAGGATTCCTTAGGAATCAAGTCATCCACCCCTTTCTTTTTTCCCGGCCCGTCCGACTGGCGACTCCATTTCTCTGGACTTAGGTCTGTGTTCTCTAAGGCCCTGAGCCTATACAGTGAAGAAGTCGCAAGAAACATTCCACCGGGAGTAGGGGCAAAAATCCTCGCTCACAGTGGCGACTCCACTGGGGATAAGAGAAGTTGATTCCGTTGGTCTTTATATTATTCTATTCTTTCTTATAATGATATTATCCATTGCATCATCTTAGATTGTATCGTGTGCGAGAGTTAGGACGCCCGTGTTACCCGTGTTGTGTTATGTAAGGGATACCATACTTTCACTCAAGGTATGAAGATCGAGCATGGCATAACCACTCATAGCCTCGTACCATTTGGTATATACTTGCTATGGGAAACTAAGCCTTTTTACCCAAAGACTAAATCTCATGTAATTGGCCTAGTTACTTTCCTTAGTTTTTACCCCAAATGCATGTTGTTTGACTATGGTTAATTTATCTTGGCTTAAATCATGGCTTATTTGGTTTGTTCTTTTTCTAATATGATCTAAGTATATTGTAAGCTCAAAATAAATTTTTCTTTAAAATCCAAAAGACCAAAGCTATTTTCAAAATTTTTCAAGATGGTCTTTTGACATAAAATTTTCCCAAATAAATAATAAATTCTTTGGCTCATGGCCCAAATACTAAGCCCAAAATCCATTTTTTCTAAAAAATTTTTACAATGGGCTTAGAAACAAAATTATTTTCATTCAACCTTTTCTTACAAAGAGCTTGCAAAATATTTAGGTCAATTATGAAATACCAAAAATCAATTGTGAGCCTAGTTTATACTAAGAATAAATTAACCATGGGCTTATTTTTGGCATGAACCATTAGTTACTCTTGTTCAATTGAGAAATCTATTTATAATAAATCTCTTAATTTAGTTTTAATCCAATATAGCATAAAAGCTACTTTAGTTGGTTGAATGGATTAAAACCTAATTAATGGGAATTATCATAAGTTGATTTTCATTTTCGAAAAAATAACTATTGGTTAAAAACGTCCGAGAGAATTATCCAAAAACAAGGTACCCCATGTTGGTATTTTGTTAACCATATACCTAGGAAAAGAGACTCGCCATTCGTGTGTGGATGTTATAAGGTTGGAAGGAACCTCCTATTTGTCCTTGTTTGATAATTGTTTGTGCATACATGCATACATTTGCACCTCATATCATTGATCCTTTTTGGCTCATAGCCCTGGATTATGATAGTTCAAAAGCTTACAACAATCCGACCTATGCCGGAGATGAAGTATCTAGCAACGACTCAATCACTTGCTCACCAAAAATAATGGAGCCCGAACAAATTTAAAGAATGGTGGATGAAGCCTTCAATGCCAAAATGGAAGAAATAAAAGAGGCCCTAGCTGAGACCATGAAGAACCAATTGATTGCAATCTTAGAGAATCATGCCGAGGCATCTGCTAGCACCAAGAAACCAAAGGACAAAGGGAAGACTAAAGTTGGTGAAGTAGTTTTGATGAGGAAAAAGTGATCATTGATGATGATGATGATTGGGCTCAATACTACCAAAATGCTCAAGAGAAGAAGAAAGAACCGAAGGTTGTTGAGAAGGCAACTATTGAAAAGACTGAGACATCCGATGTTGAAAAGATGATTGCTAATTTAGAAAAGAAATTTGAGAAGAAGCTGAAAACCAAAGAGATGTCCGAGATTGATAAACTATTTGAACAAGATGAGGAGGTCCCTTATAAGTTCAAGATGCCATCCTTTGCTAGATATAATGGTACTAGAAATCCTCATCTCCATGTGAAGCAGTATATCACTGCTATGCAGTCTGGCCGAGCTACTAAGGCTCAAACTCTATGGTACTTCATGCTCTCATTGGACCCTGTTGTCCAAAATTGGTCAATACCTTAGATGATGGAACACAAAAGAATTGGGATTTGCTATACAAGGCCTTCATCCAGCAATATGGGTATAATGTCGTGTTGGAAGTTACCTTAATGGAAGTGGAGTCCATTAGGCAAAGGTCGAATGATAATTTTGTGGATTATGTGAAGAGATGGAGAAACAAGGCTGCTTTACTCAGGAAGAGGACTGATGAATCCGATCAAATAAGGATGATTGTGAGAGGAGTGTTGCCTAGTCTTCGTGAGAGGATGTCTCATACACTCATCTGTGATTTCAAAGACCTTCTCCAAGTAGGTTTGCAAATTGAAGAATGGGAAAGGGAGAAGAACCATTTTTCAACAAAAAGGAACAAGAAATGGAACTATCAATCTGGTAGCCAAAGCATGCAAAAGGCAGTCGGTGTTAATGCTACTAACCAAGGAACAAGGAGATAATTTTTGGAATTGGAAAAGCCGATGTCTTGGGTTCTCAATAAACTTCAAAGAAAGGGATTACTACAACCCTTAAATCCTTGCCCTTTGCCTAACCCTCTCCCACCTAACTTCGACACTAAAGCATTTTGTCAGTTTCACCAAATACAATGGTATGACATAGATAGATGTGTGAGGTTGAGACATGAGATCCAAAATCTAATTGATAATGGGAAGCTACCCGAGCCCAACAAGCCAAACACCAAAGACAACCCATTACCAAAGTTTAATAGAGTACCACCGTCTGCAACCTTCATGATTGGAGGAGGTTTGCATGAGGATTTTGTCATGTCTTCTTTTCAAGATGTGGGTGGAGAAGCAACCAAAGAAGAAGAGGTATTTGGTGAAATTAAACAAGCTTTAGAGAGTAAAGAGGTAACAATTTGTGTTGTCAATGGGTTTTGGGATTCAAGTGATAGTGATGATGATCTTATATCCAAGAAGGAGGAGTGGACTTGGTCCAAACCTGAAGAAGATGAAGTAATGAACACTAGATCCGGTAAGCCTTATGCAAGGCCACCACCTAAGGAGGTAGAAACTAATAAGGGTAAGGAAGTTGAAGTAGGAAATAAAGAAGAGGAAGATGATGATGTGCTCAAGCAATTGAAAAGAACACAAGAAAGTGTTAGCATTTGGGACTTATTAGCTGCTTCTAAAAAGCACCGAGAAACTATGGCCAAAGCCTTGGCTAGCATGCCAATTTTTACCTCCACGACACCGGAGGAGCTGATCAACTTCATAAAAATTGGAGGGGTAATGAAATGTGAAGAGGTCCAAGAGAAGAGCAAAGTTAATATGGGAGCAGTTTCTTTTTCGGATATGGATTTACCGGAGGAGGGGAGAGATCATATCCACCATCTCTTTATCAAAATAGAAGTCAAAGGGAAGAGGACTCCATGTGTAATGGTCAATGATGGGTCCTCCATAAATGTTTGTCCACTTAAGATATTGCCAAAGCTAGCTTTATTAACAAGAGATCTAAACCCGACCGAGGTAACAATTCGTGCTTATGATAACACTAAGAGGCATGCCGAAGGGACTTTCAAAGAGATTGTCAAGGTTGGTCCAATTGAATCTATTGTTGAGTTTGTTGTTTTAGACATACCTGTTACCTTCGCCTTACTCTTGGGGAGACCATGTGTGAGCGGGGATTTTTGCCCCCACTCCCGGTGGAATGGTTTTTGTGACTTTAACACTGTTTAGGCTCGGAGCCTTAGAGAACACGGACCTAAGTCTGGAGAAAATGGAGTCGCCACCCGGATAGGCCGGGAAAAAAGAAAGGGGTGGATGACTCAATTCCTAAGGAATTCCCAACCTCCTAATGGGTTCGGAAAGTTGGGTAGGTGTGTGTGATGTAAAATTATGAAATTAAGATTTGAACACTTTAAAATACTTAGATTTATAATTTATGGTTACTCATTGAATTGTGTTTCAAGCTTACTGTGTAAAATTAAACATTTGGTGTTTATATGGTTTTTAAAGTTTTAAAGGATTAGGGTTTAGAAAAAATTAGGGTTTAAGGTTTTAAAGGGGTTAGGGTTCATTGTTTTGAGTTTTGGAATTAAATTAGGGTTTTAAGATTTTTGAATTTAGGGTTTCGGGTAATGAATTTTATTTTAGGATTTGGAAAGACAATTGACAATTTCATGAAGTTTTATGAATTTAAACAAAAATTTAAAGTTTATAAGAGCAAAAAAGATATTTTTAAGTCTTTTGGACGGAAACAGAACACAATTTTGTGTTTTGATAATTTGGGATGCAAATCTTAGTTTTGGGGTTTTGAAGAAATAAAACTAATATCTTTAGACTTTTGGAAAAATAAAGCAACGATTTAAGATTTTCATTTAAGATTTTCATACTTTAGAAAAGGTGAATTGAGGTGATGAAGCTTTTAATTTAAAAGAAACAATTATGTGATCTAGCTACTGTGAAAAAATAAAAATTGTCACCAAAAATTGCTTCTTAGATGAACAAGGTCAAAGACAAGCCTTTTTGCCTTTGAATTGCTTGAATTGTTCCCTCCAAAGTCCGATTCAATTTACTACCAGAAGGAATTTTCAGAGTTTCAGAGTTTTCCTTCTCACTCTTGGTCACCAAATTCCCCCCCTTTTTTTTATGTTGTAATTATGCTTATTTATAGAAAATTTTATGATTTTTTCCTAGTTTCTCACAGCATACATTATTTATTAAGAAAAGGAAATTGAAACCTAATTGCATTAGGTTTCGAAAAATTTGCGTCAGAAAATTTTGTTGGCGAAAAAAAAACTGCTGCAGAAAAATTGCGTTGGTGAAAAAAATTTGCCGCAGTTGGCTGCAGCAGGGGCGGGGAACGACCTGCGGGCCATTTCACCAGCAGGAAATTCTTGCAGGTGAAATGGCCCACGGTTAAGCCCGCGCTGGTTTTCGGTGATGATTTTTTCATCGTCGATTTTTCCATCGCCGATTTTTGTTTTTATTTTTATTTTTTTGATTTTGATTTGTTTATTTTTATTTTTTATTAATAAAATTAGATAATAAAGAAAAAATTATTTAATTAAGATAACAAAAATTATTTTGGACCAATTAGAATATATTAGACAACACAAAAATTATTTTGGACTACATAAAATATATTGGACCAGACTGGGTCAAAAATTAAGGGTCTACAGTTTACCCCCAGCTTGAATGATCTAAAACTTTAGTGAAAGAGAGTGAAAAATAACAAGACTTAATTTTTGAGATGGTGAAGGTTTTGTGTTCTGGACCCGATTCGAGATCTGGACTCAAGGATAATTCTAGGTTCTGGACCTAAGGAAAATTTGGGTTCTGGATCCGATCTAAATTCTGGGACTTAAAAATAAATTCTATATTCTAGACCTAAGGAAAATTTGGATTCTAGACCCGAGCTTAGTTCTGGACTTAGAAGAGATTATAGGTTTTGGACCTAAGGGTAGTTTGGGTTCTGGACCCGAGCTAAGTTCTGGACTTAGAAGATATTCCAAGTTCTGGACCTAAGAAAAATTTGGGTTCTGGACCCGAGCTAAGTTCTTGGACATAGAAATAAATGCTAGGTTCTAGACCTAATGGTAATTTGGATTCTGGACCCGAGCTAAGTTCTGGACCTAGAAATAAATTCTAGGTTCTGGACCTAACGGTAATTTGGGCTCTGGACCCGTGCTAAGTTCTGGACTTAGGGATAATTATAGGTTCTGGACCTAAGAAAAATTTGGGTTCTGGACCCAAGCTAAGTTCTGGACTTAGGAATAAATTCTAGGTTCTGGACCTAAGGAAAGTTTGGGTTCTGGACCCGAGCTTAGTTTAGGACTTAGAAATAAATTCTAGGTTTTGTACCTAAGGAAAATTTGGGTTCTGGACCCGAAATAATTTTTGATTTCAAAAATTTTGACTAATTTTTATGCATATGTCTTCTTATTGCCCCTGGGTGTAAAAATATTTATATATTCGCAATTATTTGAATGATTAAAGTGAATAATTGAATTTATTGTTTATTTATTGTGTAGTCACTGTTCATGCACTATTTACTATTTATAAATAGTAAATTTACTATTCGCAGATAGTATCAAATAGTATTTACTATTAGAAATAGTACTTTTACTATTAATCAATAGTAATACTATTTATAAATAGTAATATTTACTATTCCTCAATAGTAAAATTTACTATTCATAAATAGTAAAATTTACAATTCTTGAACAGTTTTGAATTTTGTTTTTTGCTTGCCGTTTCTCTATAAAAAGCCACCATTCCTTCATTTCATTTCACAGCACGATGTCAATTTCATGATTCTCTCAAATTTCTTTCAATTTTAGCATATATTTTTCAAAAACAATGCATGCTTCGAGGTTAGGGACTCATTCTAATGCCGAGTTATTGAAGTTTATTTGGCATCATGAAGATGGAAATTTAGATATACTGGCCGGGATGCCGCTCTATCGCAGTTCCAATCAAAAGAGCGAGGTAATTATTTTTTCCTTTTTTATTTCTCTTAATTTTTTCGTTGTTTTTTTATTTATATATATATATTTATTATGCTCTTTTATTATTATTGCATTTGCCTTTATTATTATTTTGTATATTTATTTTGTATTATTATTTTTTAGAAAAATAAATTAAATTAAGCAGATAGAATAATACATACTTACCTGGTATTAACTTACCCGGGTTTGTGTTAGCATGATCGTTGCATTGTTCGGGCTGGAGGATGTATTTAAAAAGCCCGACAATGGTACGATGAAGTGCCTTCTCGGGTAAGGCGGATCATCCGAGATTGCGGCTTTGAGCAGTTCATCTTACAAGTGCCATCCGAGGAATATCAGATAGACCAGAGCGTAGTCCAGGCACTTGCAGAGAGATGGTTGGACACAACCCACACTTTTCACTTACCCATTGGAGAGATGACAGTTGGTCCGGTCGATTTTACTGCTATAACCGGCCTTCGATATGATAGTGTTCCGGTCCCTCTGACCAACGATATTTTAACATTTGAAGAAATTCAAGAATTAATTGGTATGGAACCATCATATAAAGGGCCTTTTAAGATAAAAATCAAGCCAATTTGTAGTTATTGGATGAACTACAAAGGACGGATTGGCAGAGACAGGGCCGAACAGTATGCTCGAGGATTTTTGTTATATCTGCTTGGGTTTACCATCTTAGGCAGTACTGAATTCTCCATTCACTTGTCAGTGTTGAGTGCCCTTTCTTATTTTAGAATGGTACTATCTTCTGGCTGGGGTGAAGCTGGTCTCGCATGTCTTTACCATGGTCTCGATAAGCTTTGCCGAAATAAGAAGTCTTTTGTTGGCTTGATGGCAGTTGTTGAGGTATTCTTTTCCTTCACCAATTTTATTTCCACTCTTTTCTTGCGTGAATTTGATCTTTACTATCATTGTTGTAGGTATGGGCATATGAATATAACATCGTGAGGGCACCCGGTATTTTTTGAGAGAGAGTCGGGTATCCGAGATTAAATTTCTGGTTATCCGATCGTATGGACGTTCCCGGCTCTCATCATGTGCATACTCATCGCTTTGTGTTGAGCCGCTTAACCTGGGATCAGGTAAAATAACATTAGTATGCTTTAAATTTAATGTGAAAGTTTACTTTACCTTATGTTATTTTGCAAGTGAATTTGGCCTGGTGGAGCCCAGAAGAGCGAGCAAACTGATCTCATTTGATGAGGGCTGCACTGTCTTTCCAATATTTTTGCCGAATTATTGCTGGCCCAGTGTCTAGTGGCTGGTTTCTCGGAGAGAGAGTTTATGAATGGTTTCTCGGTCCAGAGCAGCGGAGGTTTCCGATGCAAATCCCGAAATATACTTTAAATATTATGTCAATGCCGGAGGATGCATGGTGGTCAGCCCGATATGGTTATGGTGCCAAGTCATTTCTCCATTTACCGAGTCCATTTTATGCCCATTTTATTCAAATAAGACTCTTGAACTTTGATGTATCTCCTGTTGGTGTGCGGGAGATTTTCGACGAAAATGAGTGTAGAGATGAAGAAGAACATCACGGAGCTGCAGGGGAGTCTGTTCGACATCTCGGGGCCAGTACTTCTCAGGTAAAACTTTTACCACTTTTCCCTTACAACTGCTTTTTTCTTTCCTTAATTATTTAATGATTGTTGCAGGCTATTGGCTCATTTGATCATTAAGCTGGACCTTCCTTTACTGCCCCTTCGTTTGCTCTTTCTAGCCCGCCACATATGCCATCTCATCCGTAGGGTATTGATTTGAATTACCTGGCACGTTCCTTATTTCATGGTAATTTATGCTATATGTATGCATGATCATATATGCTCTTACCTTTTCCTCTTTGGCTCACAGCGGATGCTCGAAGAACAAAACAGGAAACTTCAAGAAGAGTTGGCGGTAAGTCGTCAGTAGGCTTCTTATTTTGAAAGTTTATATCATCAATTCAAACAACATTTCTGAGACTTTCGATTTCAGGGGATGAGGGTTCCCGACGCTTTTTCATCAAGAGGTCCCCAGACTGATGACCATGAGATCCTTTCGTCTGCTTCTGATGAGGACCATGACAGATTGAAACTTCAAGGTAATAAAGAATTTGGTGCTCCAGCTTCGGGTTATCTCGGGAAGAGTAATTTGCTAAGTTTTGGTGCTCCCGCTTTGGGCAGACTCGGGACGAGTGGTTTGCCCCCTCCTCCAACAGGCGATAACTTTTTCAAGGCTTTATTTGATGACCTACCACTACGCTCTTAGTGATATGTAAATATTGTAGCAATTGTAAAATCTTGTACAATAATGAAAAAATACAATTTTCCTCTTTACTGTAACTCTTTTTTTTTTCGTTACTGCGCCACTCTTTTTTTTTTATTACAGTACATCATAATTTTATAATACACATCATTTGCTAAACCCAATCCAACGTGGTAAAGGAAATTTCCACTAATTCCTTTCCTTATGGCATATTGTCTTATCCTTTCCCATTACCTTTTCCTTTTCACTTTAGGAAAAGGTTTATTTCTTCTATATAAATCACCCTTCATGCCATATTTTAATACATAAACCAAAATTCTTTCTCTTTCAACGTGAAGACTCCCTTTAACAATTTTAATTTTTTTCTTCATTCATTCACCATGATCGAGCATCATTTAAAGATAATAAAAATTCTATTTAAGAATATGGATGCCATTCATTGGAAGTAAATTTCATGGTCAAACCTTGATGTTTTAAAATGTTTTCAAAATGTCAAATTGGACCACTCCTTCTTACATGCCATGGCTTCCTTTTGGAATACGGATTCGAGGGTATTTAAAATTAATGGCTTTGAAATATGTCCCTTGATTGAAGAATTTGAGGCCATCCTTGGATATCCAAATACTCAAGAAATGGCATTAGCCACATTGATTTCCAAGACTCAATAGAAGATGCAGATGTTATTTCAAATTCCAAAACCTGAAGTTCTTCGGTTGATGAGAGGTGAAAAAATTCTACTTTCCCCTTTGATTGACTTTTGCCTCTCTCATTTGGCTCCTACTAAGGCATGGGGACGCATGCTCTATCTTTGTTTGCTCGGCCAATTCTTGCTTGTTTCTTCTGACGGCGATATTGATCCACGAGTATTGGATATTATGGACCAAATGGAAGGAGGCTTGTCACCGGTACCTGTGATCTTAGCCGAGACCTTAGTTGGATTAGACCGATTTAAATCAGGATTGTCAAGAGACTGACCTAGAGTCCATTGTTGCTACAGGTAATTACCTAAACTGCCCTTTCGGGTTTTCAATTTAGGTTTTCTTTTTTATTCTTTTCTTTATTGCTCTAATTTTTGCCTAGTCCGCCCTTGTGGGTTTTCGGAACTAGCGAGCTGTCCTAATTTTTGCCTAAGTTGCCCTTGTAGGTTTTCAACTTAGCGGACCCCTTTTTTTTAATTAATTCTTGCTTCACAGATTTGGCTTCAGGAGCATCTTTGTTTACTTGATACTCCATCCATGGACTTTGCCAGATACCTGCCACATCATCATTCTGCTAGAAAGCTACTCCATCCTGCCTCTTCTTATGCTGACTGGGTTGACTGGATCCACTCATGCTCCGAAGTCAATATCCATTGGTTGATACCTTGGTGGAAGATTTCTCGTATCACCATGCGGACATACTTGATGTACGTTCCCCTTGCTGCTCTTCGTCAAGGTACATGCTATGATCCTCACCGACTTGGGCGTCAGTATGGAGCTGAGCCTCGTGATTCTGACTTTGCTCCAGACTTAGACATGCCTTGCTTGACTGAAGCCTACTTAGATCGGCTGACGCAAAGCTGGCCTGCATGTTACACTTATCGACTGCCATAGAGTTTACATTTGTCAATTCAGAAAGTGTATTGTTAGGATGAAAAAATAATTAAAGTAATAAATGATGATTCTTTTCCATTTATAATTTGTCATCACCTTTTGCTATTGTGTTTATTTATTTCATCCATATCTGGTCGAATACTTATAACAGTGCACATAGAACAATTTTAACATTAATTCTATTTTATTAAATTGGGGAACAACCAAACATAAAGCCAGCATACACAAGATTACTCTTGTTGCCAATTAGCCCTTTCGGGTTTTCTAATTGACGATTTTCTCTCATTTAGCCCTAATTGTTGCCTAGCTCGCCCTTTTGGGTTTTCGGAACTAGCGGACTGCTCTAACTTTTGCCTAGGCCGCCCTTTTTGGGTTTTCAACCTAGCGAGCTCTTTTTTCCCTTTTTTTTCTATCATACATAAAACCTCTTCAACCTGTCAATGTTTACTGGCTCACTAATTCGTTCCCGTCCATGTCTGACAACTTCACCGCACCTTTGTTCATGACTTGTTTCACGACATATGGCCCTTCCCAGCTAGGCCTGAACTTCCCTCTTGGATCAGATACATTAGGCTTACATTGTTTCAACACTAAATCACCGACTCTAAATTTTTTGATTTTAACCCTTCTATTGTAGGCCCGAGCTATCTTCTTTTGATACAGTTGATGATGATACAGTGCCTTTAACCTTCTCTCTTCTAGTAGAGCTAACTGTGTGTATCTGCTTGCTACCCATTCTGTTTTAGGTAGTTTGGCTTCCAAGACTACTCTTAACGACTTGATCTCAATTTTGATTGGCAATACTGCTTCCATCCTATAAACCAAAGAGAACGGTGTCATTCCAGTAGGTGTTCGCACACTTGTCCTATATCCTCATAAAGCAAAGGGAAGCATCTCTAACCAATCCCTGTAAGCCTTGGTCATCTTGGATAGAATTTGCTTAATTGTCTTGTTTGTTGCTTCTACGGCACCATTAGCCTTTGGTCTATAAGGAGAGGATCTATGATGATGGATTTGGTACTTCGAGAATAAATCCTTAACTGCTCCTTGAAACTGTACCCCATTGTCTGATATCACACTATGCGGGACCCAGTATCTGTAGATGAGGTTCTTTTCAATAAACCTACCCATTTGGCTTGCACCCAGTTTATTGGAAGATTCAGCTTCGACCCATTTTGAAAAATAATCTACTGCTACCACAATGAAACGGTGACCGTTTGAAGCTGTCGGATGTATCTCTCCTATAATGTCGATACCCCAGGTGGCAAATGGCCAGGGTGAAGATATTGAATGCAGTTCTTCAGGAGGCATGTGATTCAAGTTACCATACATCTGACATTGTTGGCACTTCTTGACAAACTCAATACAATCTTTCTCCATGGTCAACCAGTAGTAACCTTGTCGAATAATCTTCTTAACTAGGGCTAAACCATTCATGTGCGGACCGCAACTTCCCGCATGTATTTCTGACATGATACGCTCCACTTCAGGTTTTCTTAAACATCTTGAATGCACTTTATCAGGCCATCTTCGTTATAACTCCCCATGAAATGTGATGTATTGCAAAGACCACCGCCTTATGGCTCTTCTCTCTTTCCTTGTTGCCCCCGGCGGGTATTCTCTTTCCTACAAAAATTGTCTTATAGTATCATACCACACATTATGGTTTGTATCAATTTCTATGATTGTTTCATATTCATAGCAAGGAGTTGATGAACTGGTTAAGATCAGAGACATAAGGAATAGGCTAACAGGGTTTTCCCATACCGAAGCCAATGTGGCTAGGGCATCAGCCATCTGATTTTCTTCTCTTGATAGGTGTATAAACCTACACTCCTTAAAGTTCTTCTTCATCTTGGTCAAGTAATGGTGGTATGGTTTTAATTTTTCTTCTTTCAACTCCCATTCTCCATTTATTTGGGATACAACTAGCAATGAATCATCAAAAACATCCACCTTATCCACCTTCATAATCACTAGGGTTTCCAAACCAAAAAATACAAGCTTCGTACTCCACCATATTATTGGTTGCCCTAAATTTCAATTTTTTGGCTAAGGGAATGAGTTCCCCTTCGGGAGATTCTAGTATAACTCCCAAACCTGCTCCTTTCCTGTTTATTGCTCCATCAAAATACATTTTCCACCCTTGTACTTTAATTGCTTCTAAATGTTCATCTGGAAATTCCAAGATTACCTCTTCGCTTTCTGGAAATGGTTGTTGGGCCAGGAATTCTGCCACCGCTCTACCTTTGATTGTTTTCCTGGTTATATAATCAATCTCAAATTCTTATAATATTATCAACCATCGACCATATTTCCCAATTAAAGAGGGTGTCAACCTTAAGTACTTCATTGGATCCAACCTGGAAATTACTTGCACACTATAAGATTGAAAGTAATGTCGCAACTTCTTAGAAGACCAAACCACGGCTGATGCACGCAAGCTATGCTGTTGCAATACCGCAAGTGCACGGGTCGCCCAAGTAATGAAGTAGTGAGTGATTTATCGTTCCACTGAGGTCAAGGTCAAGTACTAGTGCAAATCTTAACCATTGTTTAGTAAATCAATAGTTTTGTGATGTTTTGTAATTAAAAACAACTAATTTAATAACTGAAAGTAAAGGGTGTTGTCCCAAGATGGCAACCAAGAGGGGGGGGGTGAATTGGTTTCCTCACGAAATGATGGCAAATTAAAAAACTCAACAAACACAAATGCGGAATAGAAAGTTGGTTGAGTAATGAAAGAAAGAAAGAACACACAAGATTTATAGTGGTTCGGATTTACCTCAATCCTACATCCACTTCCTTAACAACTTGTTAAGGTTCCACTATTCTTTGAAGTTTTTACAACCTCACTTCCAACTTTGGTGTTTTCACAAGTTCACACCTAACTTCACAAGTGTTTTTCTAAGGCTCACACTTACAACCCAATCAAGAAATTTACAAGGCTCACTCTCACAACCCAAGTGTTTCCCAAGCTTACACTCAAACTTATACAATGGTGTTTTCAATGATCACACCTAACATTCATTACAATTTAATTGTAAGTTTAAGTAAAAGAAAATTTGTTGCTTGGCTATGAAAATCTGATTTCTTGATTGTTCTTTTCACTTCTCTATTTTGTTTTCTCATAGAGACATTGTATTTATAGCCAATGTGGTCTTACTAGCCGTTATTGAAGTTTTGAATAAAGTCTTGGCAGAATAGACCTTCTTTACTTAAACTGTCCGAAGCACCTCGCGGTCGCCCTTCATGCAAGGATGGTCGCGCTCATGCTTCTCGTGGTCGTCCTTTAACAAGGGACGGTCGCTGCTTTTGAAAAAGCTACAACGGTCGAATTTTAGTGCTCTGCAGCTGGAATCTTGTCCATGCTGTGTTTGTCGGACCGTTTCTTGCCCATGCTTTGTTTGTCGGGACGGTCGCGCCAAGCAGAGGTGCGGTCGCCCTTTTTGAATCTTCAAGTGGGTTTACAACGGTCATATTACGTGTCATTCTCTGACAGAGCAAAACTGAATGTCCGCCATAATTTGAATCTCGCGGTCGCCCTATGCAGAATCTCGCGATCGAACTCACAGTTTCGCGTCGAACTTCTGGACGCACCTGTGGACGCGAACACTACTGTCTCTTTGAGCAATTTCTTCTTGAATTGTTGGGCGGTCGCGATTCTGAATGGGCGGTCGCTAAATTGATTAGCGAGGTCGAATCATTCACCGTTCTTGTCACCGCGAACCTTACTGTGATTATAATGATTTAAGTTCCTTGAGTAGCGGTCGGGCAAGTATTTTGGACGGCCGCCATTCTTGAGGCGCGGTCGCGACTGAGGTCGAACTTCTGACCGCGAAACCTACTGTGATAAGGTTTCATTCTGTAATTGCATGTAGCGGTCGTATTCTGGTCTGGTGCGACCGCTAGAATTGTTCTGTCTTGCTTTACTTGAGGCAACCTAATCCTGCAACAAGATTCTTAAACACAAGTTAAATAGATCATCCATTTGAGTTGTCAAGGATCAAAATAGAGATCTTTTGTCTAACAATCTCCCCCATTTTGACTTTGACAATTCAAATGGAATGATGAAAAAATAATAAGTCTAAAATGCTCCCCCTTGATTTATGCATAAGTCATGATTAAGAGCATTGTGATAATCTTGGTGCATTAGGTTATGTATAAACAGTTTAAACAATTCATTGTACTATTTTCTCCCCCATTGTTTCTCCCCTATTATGTTTACTGAGTTTCATTCCATTCATTCCATTATGTTGTTATTTTCTCCCCCATTGTCATAGGCAAAAATAAATCAAATGTTTAAACAAATGTGTCTTCCATTGGATAAGATATTAAAAGCAACAATCAAAACAACAACAAATAAGGAAAAACAAATAACATTTGAAACAAACATGTTTATTAAGGATAGAGAAAAGTACAAAGGCAGAAAATAAAGCAATAATCATATGAAAATGCAAACAATAGAGACAAAAAGTTTTAAGCTATTCAGAGTCATCATCTACATCTAGTTCTTCTTCAACTAAAGGAGCTTTTCCTTTATCTTTAGGAGCAACAGAGGCAGAGCTAGTGCTGATGGACTCTTCTTCTTCAGGAATGCTTTGGGTATGATCACTTATATCCCAATCTTCAAGGTTGCACTGAGGCAAGTCCAATTTTCCTTGCATGTCATAGAGATCATGGTGCATATGAGATATAAGGTCAATTCTCTTGTTCAAGTGCTGAAATCTCTTGGAGACACTTTTCTTGAACTTGGAGAATTTCCTGGAAAGAGTTTTGATAGCTTGGAGGATGAGTTGAGTGGAGGATGAAGTAGTTTCTTGAGCAACTTTTGATGAAGTTGCTTTTGGAGGTAATTCCACAGCAACTTCAACTGAATCTCCTTCTTCCTCAATTGTATATCTTGGCCTCTTCTTTTGTTTATCCATTACTCCTTTCTTGCCAAAGTAGTATACATATGATCCTTCAATTTTCCTAACACATCCAGCATGCTCTAAGTAATCTATTGTGATAGCACTGGAAGCTAGAGTGAAAGGGTTTCTCAAGGTAGCTAAGTTCAAATCATTCAGAAGGTTTAGGTGCCTAGCTATTTGAGTAACTTGAGAGGATAGGAAGAATGTACCAGTTCTTGTAACAACATGATGAAAGAAGGTGTCTATCAAGAACTTGGTGGAGTTTATTTTGATGTTATGGGTGAAAGCATACATAAAGATGAGGTCTCTTTTGGTGACTTTCTCATTTCCATCTGCTCTTTGGTGGATGGTATAAGTGATAATCCTATGGAGCATCCAGTGGGTGAGAGTTTTGATATGTCTGGCTTTGGATTCTTTTTCAAAGGAAGTTTCAATGGAAATTTCTTGCCAGAAATCAGAAAGGGTTCGGTTGGAGAACATTTGGTCATTGTAAGAGGTTATACCTTCAGAAGGGAAGTTCCAAATGCTACCAAAATCTTCTAGAGATAGGGCTTGGTATTGATCAAAGAGCTTAAATCTAACTCCATACCACCCTAGTGCAGAATTTGCACTCTTTTCTATTTGAAGAGACATCAGAAATTCTTTGCTAAGACTAGAGTAGCCTACCTCTTCTGGAAAGACAAATTTTCTCCATCCAAGGACATCCAACAATCTCTCAATTTCGTCCTTGATGCCCAATGCAGAAAGCATTCCACCAAAAGGTGATTTGGTGCCTTCAACCTTCTTTTTCTTAAGCATAGCATACCTAATGTCTTCCTCAGAGGTTTGGTGGTGAGGTTTGTGAATTTTCTCACCTCTTTTGGATTGAGGAGGAGATGGAGGTTCAACAACAGGTTCTCTAATGGTGATTCCTGGAACTCTCTTGGCTTGACCCTTAATTTTGGAGGTGGTTTTTCTTTTGGGAGCCATTGAAACAGAAAGAACAAAAGAGAGCAGGAAAACAGAGGTTCAATTGAATGACAGATGATGAGGAGAAGATTTTAGGGTTTCAGAATGTTTTTAGAAGCAAAATATCAAAGAAAATTATTTATTATGCTCTTAAATAGATGAAATAATGAAAATAGCCGTTTATGACTGTTGAAAGTCAAGATTTGCGACCTGTCACACAGCCAACGGTTATAAATTTTCGAGCAGAGTGTACAGGGTGCGGTCACACATTGAACAAGGTGCGATCGCGAAATGAGGTCTAGCGACCATTTTCAAGATAAGTACGCTCGCGAGAGAAGAAATTGTCTGTAACGGTCGAAACTATTCAAATTGGTGCGGCCGCGCACAAAATTTTCTCGACCGCGCACAGAGTCATTAGTTTGAATGAAACTGTCA
Organism: Garcia nutans; assembly: GCA_947685225.1. Lineage (NCBI taxonomy): Eukaryota > Viridiplantae > Streptophyta > Magnoliopsida > Malpighiales > Euphorbiaceae > Garcia > Garcia nutans. Next base: position 42,193,918 of record CANTUV010000035.1, read on the forward strand.
GACAAGATAGCGATCGCGAAAGGACTCTGGAGCGACCGCTAAAGACTTAAAAATTGAAAGATTCATGGAAAGATAGAAAATATTTCTAGAGTGTTAAGAACCATTAAATTCATGCGCATAGAAACTTCATTGATAGGCAATTAATTCAAAGTATTTCCATCAATTATTCCTAAATTAAGTTTAATAAAATTAAGTCTATCTTCATTCAATGGTTTTGTAAAGACATCCGCAAGTTGATTTTGTGTTTCAATAAATTCTAGAATTATGTTCTGATTTTGCACATTTTCCCTCAAAAAATGATGTCTAATATCTATATGCTTGGATCTAGAATGTTGTATAGGATTCTTAGACAAATTGATAGCACTAGTGTTGTCACATTTAATGGAAATATTGTTAAAAACTTTACCATAGTCAAGCAATTGTTGTTTCATCCATAATACTTGTGTGCAACAAAAACAAGCTGCAACATATTCAGCTTCCGTTGTGGATAAAGCAACTGATGCTTGTTTCATACTATGCCAAGAAACTAAACAATTACCAAGAAAGTGACATGCTCCTGTTGTGCTTTTTCTATCTAAGATACTACCTGCATAATCTGCATCTGAAAATCCTATAATATGAAATGATGTGTTCTTTGGATACCAAAGTCCTAATTGCATTGTACCACTTAAATATTTCAAGATTCTTTTAGTGGCATTCAAGTGTGATTCTTTAGGACAGGTTTGAAATCTAGCACATAGACATACACTGTACATTATATCAGGCCTAGATGCGGTTAAGTAAAGTAGTGATCCGATGATACCTCGATATTTCTTCTCATCTACTGCTTTACCATTGTCATCTTTACCTAATTTCAAGGATGTACTCATGGGAGTTTTGCTAGTTTTGCAGCCATCCATTCCAAATTTCTTCATGAGTTCTCTTGTATATTTGGATTGGTTGATGAAGATCCCATCTTTACATTGCTTGACTTGCAATCCAAGGAAGAACTTGAGTTCACCCATCATGCTCATTTCAAATTCCCTGGTCATACAAGAAGCAAATTCTTTGCACAAGGCTTCATCAGTAGCTCCAAATATTATG